>OY755236.1:102756337-103438562 GCA_963576725.1 Azorinus chamasolen
CGTCTGATCAGGGTCTGCTGTGTTTGCTAATGGAATTTTGTAGACCTTTTCCTTTACTTTCCAAAATGGCTACAATGTTCAACCTTCCATATTTCATATAACTATTTTGTTCATGAATATTCAGTATAGGTATTTAAATTTGAAATAAACATAGAACAGGGAAAGGGTTAAGAGGCCTGTTGATTGAGTAAATGACTATAAAACATTTTATATTTAAAATTGTACACATCATTCACCTTTTTTTTCACAAGCCTAAACGCATATATAAATGATACTAAAGCACCTTGCTGGTCAGAATGTCTAACTTTCTCAGTGTGTATTACCAGGATAACAACAATATAGGAAGGCCTTGTACAAATTTTCTTCAGATTTCACTATATGTCCATAAATTAACCCTTTCTCTGTTTAAATATTCATTTAAGGGTTAATGACATCATTGGTATCATATTATTGGATAATTTTTTTAAATTGCATATTATTAACAAAGGATATTTTGGTACAGACAGAACCATAGAATTTGATCTATATAACACAATATTATTATAAGCAAACTGAGCAGACCCTGATCAGACAACTACCATGAGAAATTAGTGCAAAACCATTAGATAACAATGTCTACGAGTAGATCCACGAAAATTACCATTGTACAGTATAAAACCTCTTTAAATTGACCACCAATTTGGCAAAGCATGTCTAATTATGCCTAAAAGTCAGGTGGTAATTACTTGCAGGTATGATAAGTTTAATTCTTTATGCCTTTGCAAACAGAGTAGACCCAGATCAGATTGCCCCTGCAGAAGATACTGTTCATATTTTTGTTTGCCTTGTGATGATAATACATATTATTTCTAAGGTCTAAAACCCCCAAGAAGAATGCCGGCCCTTATAAGTTGAAAAAGTACTGAGACGAGTTTTATTTGTTATTATAACAAATAAAACTGTCATCCCTGTAAGTTTTCAAAACTGGTGCGAAAAATTTACGGGTATACTATAGATTTAATCCAATTCTGTGTTCCGTAATAACAATTTATAATGATGATCTGTATCCACCTTATAAGTTCATTTTATTGCTTGATTGACAGGGAAAATGTAAATTTGATAACAAAAACTCATGAAAATAAATAGGTACCGAATCGTCTAGGGTAAATTTTTGGGAGGGGCCGAGTTGACCATGGTGTCGAATCGTTTTGGGGCCGAATTGTCTAGGGACCCGGTTAGTTTGGTGCCGAGTCGTTCAGAAACCTGTTGTGCGTCTACTTTGTTTGCAAAGGCGTAAAAAGGCATATTTATGGAGGAAGGGGTTTAACTTAAAGTATCAGGGATGAATAAGTTAAAAACTTAATAGCGCAGGTGCTGCAGATATTCTTTCACAGCATTGTAATAACTCGGAAGATTCAAGATAATAAATCGTGTTCACGAAAGTCATAGCAGAACTATAAATAGAAGACAATGATAACCTAAGCGTTAATGTTTGTATGTATATGTACTTACGATTTTCAAGCTCATCCAAAATGCGTGTCTGGTAAACAAATTCTGCGTAAAGTTTTCATTCTCCTACTCGATTTGCAAACTCCTCACAGTGATCTCCCTTGTCACCACGCCTGCGGTCTATTAGGGGAGATAACTGCGTTGGAGGTTGCGTTTCCCTATGGCGTAAAGTCACGTGATATTCAAAATGGCGGCGATCAATTAATCAAAAATTGATTCGTGTATAAGTGAGCATAAATACCCCAATATTATTAATATCGCCTCATTTTAAAAATATTCGTCATATTTGTTGAAAAAATGATCAAATACAGTAACTGCTTGTCTTAAAAAACGGTCCACGATAGTACTTTTTGTAATAAGTTCAGCTGATTACCTAACTACATTACACATCTGAGTAAATCGTTTCGTGAGGACCGGCTGATTTGCTCTCGCCGTTTCGGTAGATTTGGTATCTGTGTTAACACACAGATCCCAATGAAACAAATCAGATGATGTTTAACTATGAAGCAGGCATATGTTTTAGCATATGAACATTTTTCAAGGCAGGGGGGGAATTAAGAGCTGAGATTATCTTTCAAAGTGTTTTAAAAGGCAATCACAGATTTAGTACACAGCACCAGATGTTTCAAACTGAAAGCCAAAGATGTCTTTGGCACACATTCTAATTGTTTACTTGAGAGAGGTTGCCGTTAGAAAAGTTCAGCGCATGTGTAAAGCTTGAGGACTAGTCAGTGAAGCAAACAATGATGACCCTGAGAGTACTCCGTCTGGGTGTACACGATGTATACCGTATGTTAAATTATTATTATACAGTAAACCCCCCTAAACCGGACGTTAAATTTACTATAAATATTGGTCTTGTAGACAGTAACCAGCTTAACCCTTTCCCTCATATAAACGCCTTTGCACACATTTGCAAACAGAGTAGACCAAGATCAGATGGCTCCTATAGGAGCCATCTGATCAGGGTCTGCTGTTTGCTAATGGAATTTGATAGATTTGTTTCTTTACTTTCTAAAATAGCTATAATGTTCCACTTTTCATATTTTATTATAACTATTTTGCCTATGAATATTCAGCAAGTATTGAAATTTGGAATAAACATAGAACAGGGAAAGGGTTAATGCAGGGTGAAAGTCATGCAGAAAGCTCCTCTAGGAGCCACCTTCCAAACAATATCTATATTCTTCTCTAGTAGAGTTTCACTGTATATTTCTTTTATCCCTCAGACATAAACGGGTTAAAGAACCCGAACTTATGGAATGCAGGAAATGTGTACCGTACTGGCATTTGCAAACAGTGTAGACCCAGCTGAGTGGGCTCCTTGTCATTCAAAATCATGTAACAATTTTATTTTGCTTTTCACGCTGAATAGATTCTTAGTATTTCTATCATTAAACAGCGATATTCAGCATTCAAAGTGACACTGTTTCATTAAAAGAAAAAATCTGCAAAAATGTCTCATTCTCAAATGTTTTCTATAAAATTGCAACTTGCATGATAACATTTTACATCTCCTAAATCTGTAATGGCCTCAAACAGTCTGGATCCAGATGAGGCGACAAGTCACTTGTTGAAAACACATTTTGTTCCATGGTTTCAAGACTACACAATTCTAAAAATTTCTTTTTTCTGGTAAATGCAACTTTTCATTATATCTATTCAAACAGGTGAGGTCTAAAAACAGCCTTTAACCCATTACTCCATGAATATTCATGGAAAAAATAATGACATCATTAATATTAATTTGATTAATTTGTCTGGACACATGATTTTTTGGTCATCATGGCGTAAGCTGAAGAATGGTCAAAAGCATTTAAGGATCATTCTCTGGTCAAAAGCATTTAATGTTAGAGAATGAACAACTTTCTGACAAAAAAATTAGATGTATAAAAATGTCAACAAAAGCTTTTAAAGTATGATAAAGGTAATTTTTATTTGCATGCCAAAATAAAATCCTCGAGCCAAAGAGAATTACTGTCTGGCTGTCTAAGTAATAGGTGTCAGCAAATATTTTCTCATTTAGATATTCAATTCTGTATTGCACATGGCCCAGAACTCCCAATTTAACCTTCTACACTATGAGCAATGCATTGTCGTCTGCAAATATTGTCACCTGGTCCAATCCTAAATGTAGTTTTCTTCCATTTCTTTTCAAAAATAATGTCAGAAAATCAAAGTTTTGTTCCTGATCTGGATCCAAACTGTTTACATAGGTTATCACAAATTCGCCAGTATTGTTTGATCAAAATCTTGTCCGCCTCAGTCTTTGTTGACAATTTGTTTCATTTAATTTCATCACCACTTAACCAGATGCCAATTAACTCATTTACTCATTAACGCATTTGATCTGTATCCAAACTGATTGCAGATGAATCATGTGGTAATAACATGTTAACCCTTTCCCTGTTCTATATTAAGGCCAATTTTAAGTACCTACTGAAAATTCATTAACAAAATAGTTACAAAGAAATCTTAAAGGTGGAACATTGTAGACATTTTAGAAAGTAAAGAAACAGATCTATCAAATTCTAATAGCAAACAGAGTAGACCCAGATCAGACGGCTCCTAGTGGAGCCGTCTGATCTGGGTCTACTCTGTTTGCAAATGCGTGAAAACACGTTTGTATGAGGGAAAGGGTTAACCCTTTCAATGCTGAAATTTCAAATGGAATATTCCAAAATTCAAACAGGCTAAGCTCAATATCTCGAATATTCAGGATTATTTTATTTTTTTTAAAGAAAAGTGTAACATGACAAAAAGTGCAGACCCTGATGAGTTGGCTAATAGAGGAGCCCTCTCATCTGGGCCTACATTGTATTGACTTAATATCCTGTACTGAAAGGGTTAAGATCAGAATGCATAAACAACGCAATCAAAAACCCATAAATATCAGGCAAAATATTTGGCAGGATTGCAGGGTTCTCATAAATATTAGAAAACATTCATAAAATATTACATCAAAAAGTGACAGTGGCATTAGGGAAATTATCTAATTACAAAGCATGATACTACAAAACCCTAGCAATAGAAAGTTTGTCTGCTAAACCCTGGCGACAATAGAAAGTTTGTCTACCAAAACATTGATGGGCACAATAAAACCTTTCATGTTCTCTTCATTTCATAAACCAACATAATCAATATGTTATATAAAGATATAGCCTGAGTTACTACCCTTTACAAAATGTGCATATTTCTCACAAATCCCTTTAGATGGGCAAATTCTGACTGTAACAAACCTTTGCAAACTAGTGACACTTGGACACTGTCTTTAACCCTTTACTTCATATAAACACATTATTTCCCATAAAGCCTTCGGCTTTCACATGTATAAGATAGCATATCATTCTGAGCCTGTGCCGACGGACCGCACTTTAAATACCGTGTTTTATACAGTACCGGACCTTACTTACCGGAAGTGAAACCCACATGTTCTCATAATTGTTCTAGCGGTGCGATGAGACGGACGTGCGTATTTTTCATCAAGCTTTACAGTTGTTTGTGCTTGGTAAGTAACGTTTGAGCTCGCTGCGGACGTAGTCCCAGTTATTTATTGACGCAACGTAGTTGTGTTAAGTTTTGTTACTTGTTTTATTGTGTTTAATTCTGTTGGAATATGAGCTCGGCAGAAGACGACGTCTTCTCCATAGGAGGTTCGGACAAATCCTTTTCGGGGTTTAGTGCTTTAAGTTCGGAGAACGAGGTTCCCGATAAGCTTCAGAAAACTAAGAAGCGAACTCGGAAAATTAAGTCTGTTGTCAAGAAAGTTGCTACTCCGAAGGAGAAGGTCACGAAAACGAAGAGTGCACAAAAGAGCAAGGGACCCACCACTATTGGTAGTGGAAGTGCGTCGAAAGAAAACAATTTGCCTTTTGATTTTTCAAAACTTACAGGCAGTGACATTCATAAGTTGAGAGAAGCTTTGGGTTTGACCCCAGCTGAAAATACTGATGTTTCTAACTTGTTTGGCCCAGATAGACCTACTTTGAGGGTGCAGTTGGCTAGTAATGACATTTCTGATAATGAACACATGGAGTTTGGAAATACTGATGTTCAGTCTGGGTTTCAGAAAGTTCTTTTTGATGACAACTCTCAATTGGGAGATGATGATAGTGATAGTGGTGATTTATGGGGTCTTCCCCAGCTGAAAGCTCCTCAGAAGGGAGCCCCAGTGTCAAAATCTTTATCGTCAATGATAAATGTTGCTTGCTCATCTCAATGTGAGATTGACTCTATACTTCTTAAACATAAAGTACCTGGCAATTGTGATAGGGCAACACCACCTCCTGTAAACAGTGAGATATGGAAAATCCTGGACAAGCGTACCCAGTCGCAGGATCGTGGTATTGTTGAGACTCAGAATCTTGTGGCAGCGGGCATTACTCCCATCATTAAGTTAGCTGAGTTATTAAAATCTCAGATTTCTGGTAATTCAGAAGCTAAGTCTCTGATTTCCGAGGCACTCACTCTCTTAGGACAGGTGCAATACAACCTTTCTATCAAAAGGAGATACATGATCAGGCCAGCATTGAAGAAAAAGTACCATAGTTTGTGCAATGTCTCTATGCCTGTTACCACCCAGTTATTTGGGGATGATGTTGCCAAAGATATCAAGGCATGTGATTCTATGGCCTCTATTGGTAAAGACTTTATGTTTAGAGCGACACCCTTCCGTGGAAGGGGAAGTGGACGTTACCAAAGGCGAGGTTTTGGAAATTATCAGTACAATCACAGGTTCCAACCCTATCAGGCTAGGGGTCAATTCAGATATAATTCTCCTGCCAGAGGCAATGCATATAAAATCCCAAAAAGGTCAGCAACAGCTACAAGCACTGCCCCAAACGACATGAATTGAACCTGAAATCTCAGGTAGGTAATCTAAAAAATTGCAGAGAAATATGGGAAAGTATTACTTCAGATCCTTGGGTTCTTGATGCCATTTCAGGCTACTGTATCCATTTTGATAAGAAACCATTCCAAGAGAAAATTCCTGGAGAAGTACCTTTTAGTGAAGAACAATGGTTAATCGTTGATAATGAAGTGAAAGAGTTGCTTAAGAAAGGGGCTATTATATCTTCTTGTCATGAGGAGAATGAATTTATCTCTACCATTTTTATAGTGCCAAAACCAAATGGGAAATTTAGACCAGTGATTAATCTAAAGTATTTGAATGAGTTTGTGCACTATGATCACTTCAAGCAAGAAACTTTCAAAATTGTTTTGGAATTGTTACAAGAAAATGATTTTCTTACATCAGTTGATTTAAAAGATGCTTATTTTTCAATTCCAATTCATAAAGATTATCAAAGGTTTTTGAAATTTTCTTGGAATGGCTCTCTTTATCAATTTGTTTGCCTTCCTTTTGGTTTAAAGTCAGCTCCATTTGTTTTTACTAAAATCTTGAAGCCAGTCTATGCTTGGTTTAGACAGAGAGATATAAGATGCTCATATTATATAGATGACTCTTTGAATATGAATCAAGTTTATAATCAGTGTTCAGAGAATACCTCTGTCTTAGTTAATACATGTACTTTAGATAATCTGGGTTATGGAATAAATCGTGAAAAGTCAGTTCTTATACCAACACAAAGAATTATCTTTTTTGGTTTCCTAATTGACACTGTTGAGTTTAAAGTCTTCTTGACAGATAAGAAAATTCAGAAAATTATGAATTTGGCCACTTTACTCAGGAAAAAGGGTAAGGTTATCATAAGAGAACTAGCTTCTTTTATTGGGCTAATCATTAATGCTTTTAATGCAATTTTAGAAGCACCTCTTCATTATAGATGGTTAGAGAGAAATAAGGTTGAAGGCTTACTCTCAGATAATGATTTTGACAATACTGTAGTTCTGTCTAAGGAGAGTCAAAATGAGTTAGACTGGTGGATAGAAAACACTGTTAAGAAAAATGGAAAGCGTATTAGACCCAAAACAGTCAGTCTACATTGTATAACGGATGCAAGCTTGATAGGCTGGGGTGCTATTGACTTAGATTCTGATATAGCTGTGAATGGTCAATGGAACTCGGAGGAATCGGATAATTCCATTAATGTGTTAGAGTTGATGGCAATCAAAAATGCTTTACAGTCTTTATATGGAAATATCAGAGATACTCATATTCAAATACAGTCAGATAATGTCTCTGCAGTTGCATATGTTAATGACATGGGTGGAATGGCTTCCAAAAAATTAGACACAATTTCAGCCGAGATCTGGAATTGGTGTATTGATAGAGATATTTTTATCTCTGCTGTTTATGTTCCTGGATCTTTAAATTCAGCTGATTATTATTCAAGAGATATTTCAAATTCTACGGAATGGAAAATGAAAGAGGAAATTTTTCTTAGATTATGCCGGCATTTTTTCAACCCTGATGTTGATTTATTTGCTTCTTGTCTCAATAAGCAACTGACTCCTTTTGTATCTTGGTTTCCAGAACCAGGAGCTTTAGCATGCAATGCCTTTTCTTTGAATTGGGGTCAGTTTCATCCCTATATTTTTCCTCCATTCAATTTAATTGGCAAAATTATAAATAAAATCATTAATGATGAGGTTGATAAAGCTATTTTAGTATTTCCTTTTTGGAAGTCGCAATTCTGGTTTCCATTGTTACTAGAAAATATTTGTTCATATCCTGTCAGGTTGCCACATCACAAGGATTTACTGCGCCTACCCCACAACAATATGGAGCATCCACTGGGGAAGAGGTTACAGATGGTCGCAGTGACAGTATCAGGGAGGCACTCCAACATCAAGGAATTCCGGGACAAGTTGCAGGTTTTATCATCAATTCATGGAGCAGTGGTACCCAAAGACAGTATAAATATGCTTGGAGACAATGGTGTGTTTGGAACTATATCAGAATGTCAGATCCATTTAAAACGTCTGAAGTTGTGATGGTACAGTATCTGTTTTTTCTTGTGAAAACAGGTAAATCTTACTCTGTTATAAATTTACACAAAGCTATGCTTCTACAGACACTGCCGTTTTTTGGAAACTCTTGGTGTAATAGTGTTACCTTGATTCCTAGATTCATGAAGGGAGTATTTTTCAGCAGTCCACCAAAACCTAAATATGACTTTACTTGGGATGTGTCTAAGGTATTGAAGTATTTGTCAACCTTATACCCTTTTGGGAATGTGTCTCTGAAAATGTTAACATTTAAGCTTGTTGCTTTGATAGCCTTGGCTGCAGCTCCTCGAGCACAGACTTTAGCAGCTCTTGACCTGGATTTTATGACAGTGAATAAGAACAGTGTAGTGTTTTCTTTTCCAGTTAGGTTAAAGAGTTCTAGACAAGGACATAATTTTGTACTCAAATTGGAACGTTTCAGTCAGAAAGACTTGTGTGTTGTGCGTACTTTATTACATTACATTGAGCGGACAGAAGCTAGACGTCGTTCAAGAAGATTATTTGTATCGTTTGTAACATTTAAAGCTGTTACTACTAGTACTATTGCGAGGTGGTTAAAGTGTGTGTTGGAACTTTCAGATATAGACACTAGTGTGTTTAAAGCCCATTCCTTTAGGAGTGCTTCTACTTCTGCAGCTTTTAGGAAGGGTTGTTCATTAAAACGTATTTTGAATACTGCAGACTGGTCTTCAGATAAGACTTTTAGGAAATTCTACTGTAGACCGTCAGTAGACAGTTCTTTGACTTTTGCAGAGTCAGTATTTCAGTGAGTTGACAGTTTATATTGCTGTTTTACAGTGTTCAGTTTACATTTGTTATTATTTTTGTTTGACTATTTATTTTCTGTTTATTTTGTTACTTATTATAACTTGAAACAAGTTTTGTTCTTGGATTTAGTCTTAGTCTTTTGTTTTTGACTTCTTTGTACAGTTTTGTTGCACTTTAAAGATGCTATCTTATACATGTGAAAGCCGAAGGCTTTATGGGAAATAATGGTCCCTCATCCAAGCTTTAGTGCAGGATGAGGGGCATTATTGGAGTAAAGCCTGAGGCTAAACATGTATGGATAAACCCTCCCTGGTTGTGAGGTATTCCCCTCCCTTGATTTACTTTGTGCAACAAAACAGTGTATGCTTTAAAACTATGAGAACATGTGGGTTTCACTTCCGGTAAGTAAGGTCCGGTACTGTATAAAACACGGTATTTAAAGTGCGGTCCGTCGGCACAGGCTCAGAATGATATGCTATCTTATACATGTTTAGCCTCAGGCTTTACTCCAATAATGCCCCTCATCCTGCACTAAAGCTTGGATGAGGGACCATTTTCACACATTTGCAAACAGAGTAGACCCAGATCAGACTGCTCCTATAGGAAATGAAAGATCTCTTTCTTTACTTTCTAAAATGGCACCTTCCACATTTCATTACAACTACAGTAAAATCTCGATTATTCGAACACTAAACTTCGTATTAGAATCGATCTTTAAGACAGGTGGCAGCTTAACGCATGGTGAAAGTCCTAGAGCAGTTTTCTGCATGACTTTCACCATGCATTAAGCAGCCACCTGCCTAAAAGGATCTAAATTCTTCTATATAGAAAATTCGAATAATCGAGGTTTTACTCTATTTTGTTCATCAATATTCAGTATATATTGAAATTTGGAATAAACCCAGACCATGGAAAGGGTTAACAAGAGGGCCAGAATGGCCCTGAAGCGCTCACCAGGCAATCAGAGGGGAAGGTTTTCAAAGTTTTCACTATATGTTTCTATAGAAAACTAGCCTGCCCTGGGGCGGGGCTAATTTTGACCCAAGAGGCACAATTTATATAATTTTTGTAGAGGACCTGAACATAATGCTATGTGCCAAATATGAAAACTGAGAACCTTCCGGTTTCAGACGAGAAGATTTTCAAAGTTTTCACTATATATATATGTTTCTATTGAAAACTGGCTACCCCTGGGACGGGGCCAATTTTGACCCCACGGGCATAATTTATACAAATTTTGTAGAGGACCTGATCATGATGCTATGAGCAAAATATGAAAGCTGAGAACTTTCCAGTTTTAGAGAAGAAAATATTCAAAGATTTCACTATTTGTTTCTATTGAAAACTGCCCACACCTGGGGCGGGGCCAATTTTGACCCCAGGGCCATAATTATCCAAATATGAAAGCTTAGACCCTTCAAGTTTCAGAGGAGAAGATTTTCAAATTTTCCCTATTTGTTTATACTAAAAACTGCCCATCCCTGGGACGGGCCAATTTTGACCCCAGGGCCATAATTTATACAACTTTTGTAGAAGACCTGAACATGATGCTCTGTGCAAAATATGAAAACTGAGAGACTTTCAGTATCAGAGAAGATGATTTTCAAAGATTTCACTATTTGTTTCTATTGAAAATTGCCCATCCCTGGGGCGGGGCCAATTTTGACCCAAGGGCCATAATTTATATAACTTTTGTAGAGGACCTGAACATGATGCTCTGTGCCAAATATGAAAACTGAGAGACTTCCAGTTTCAGAGAAGAAGATTTTCAAAGATTTCACTATTTGTTTCTATTGAAAACTGCCCACCCCTGGGGCAGGGCCAATTTTGACCCCAGGGGCATAATTTTTATACCTTTTGTAGAGGACTTGAACATGATATTCTGTGCAAAATATGAAAGCTGAGAGCCTTCCAGTTTCAAAGAAGAAGATTTTCAAAGAGTTCACTATTTGTTTCTATTGAAAACTGCCCATCCCTGGGGCGGGCCAATTTTGACCCCAGGGCCATAGTTTATATAACTTTTGTAGAAGACCTGAACATGATGCTATGTGCCAAATATGAAAGCTGAGAACCTTCTGGTTTCGAAGGAGATTATTTTCAAAGTTTTACTATATGTTTCTATTGAAAAACTGCCCACCCCTTTGGCAGGGCCAATTTTGACCCTAGGGGCATAATTTATATAACTTTTGTAGAGGACCTAAAGATAATGCTATGTGCCACAGATGAAAGCTGAGAACCCTGTGGATTTAGAAGAGAAGATTTTTAAAGGTTCAAATTGTTGACGACGGACACTGCACGACGTACACCGACGGACGACGGACAAAAGGCAATCACAAAAGCTCACCCTGAGCACTTTGTGCTCTGGTGAGCTAAAAAGAAATGGAAGAAAAATGTATCTATCTATCTATCTTCCGTTGAATGTGAAACCCCTCACGGGAACGTACAAATGTACTATGTTAGCTTGAATATTCATGTATACCAATTTCTGCAGACATTTTAACCATCTTCATTGTTCAACAAGAGTCAATTCAGTATGAAAGGTGTAAATATTGCTAGAGAATTTTGAATGAAAAACCGTGAAGACTCAGATCACAGGGCTCCTCTAATATAAGACCCCTCTGATGGGGTCTACACCATTTGCAAGTGCCAGTTAACCCTTCCCTAATGAATATTGATGCATGAAAATGTCACTTCATAAATATTCATTGGAATAAATCTACTAAAAAGGAGCATTTACTACAGAAAAGGATTTTGTTTAGAAGTGTGTAGTTTTTAAGCCATTGTGGAGCAAATGCTCCATTTATCACAATGGTTTCAAAAATTTGACTTTTACAGAGGCATCAAAAGACATCAGTCTGAGAGATGGGGTTAAATGTTCTGCGCCTTCATCAAACAGGGTAGAAAACATTCACATGAAGAAGATCTGATCCACTGCTTTCAAACAGGTAAACAGTCATGGATACACCCTTTATGTTCACGGCAAAAAATGCTTCTCACATAATGACTGTGAAGGGATATGAACATCAACATTGCAGAGAACTTTGACTTTGGGCTGTAACTTGGATATGAGCCACCATATAGCACTTTGTTCTCATTTATCTCCCATATATTTCTAACCTTTAAATTGAAACATATTTCTTCTTCACTCATCCCAAAATCCTGTGTCCACTATATATACAGTCAAGTTAACCCTTCTCTTGCTGAATTTTAAAATACATTTCTCCTTCTTTATCCATGCTTTGTTGTATTTATTACATATATCTTCACTGTGTACAAGCATATCGCTGTGCAATCACTGCTGTGGAGTGCACTGGTTGCACAATCAACTTGTAAATAGTGCAGACCCTGATGAGACAGCTCCTGCAGGAGCTGTCTCATCTGGGTCTTCACTATTTACAGGTAGGGTATATTGACGGGAACAGCAAGCGAAGGCTTAAGATGAAGTCATACATTTCCATCAAAACCATCAAAAAACCAAAAAACCTGTGAAATGGCAAGCTAAATATTAATATTCAGTTTTCATTACAAGACCCACCAGGAAAGCTTTCCTGATTTTGAATGCTTGAATTCCCCATTTTTTTCTTCTTGCTTTGGGAACCTGCAATACAACATTTCTACTATGATCTAATACCAGTCTAACGACTTCTCCAGACATGGAATGGCAAGAAGCCAGAGGATAAAATACCTAGTTATCTCCCTTAGTAGACCAATTCCCTAAAAGATGATAAAAATGTTTGTTAGATTTGATCCAGATATGATGACTACACCTAACATCTTGCCTAATCTATGATGCATATTGATGTGTAATTCTATCTTGATGTGAAAAGACTGCAAAGTTTCAAGGCAAATGTTTGAGGCAGCAAGTAGATAAATTCTAGCCCTACTGTTAACCCTGTATATGTGTAATATAATTACAGTAAAACCTCTCTATAACGGCCACTACATTACACCAAGTACTTTGTGTTAAAGGCAGGTGGCTGCTTAAAGCAAGGTGAAAGCAAAACAGGACGCTCTGTTTTACTTTCACCTTGCTTTAAGCAACCACCTGCTCTAAATACCAACTAATTAACACAATTTAGTGGACGTTATAGGGAGGTTTTACTGTACTAATAACAATGTCATCATGACTACTTATTGGCCAATTTTTTATCACAGTATATGAAAACAATTTTATTTCTTTTGCCTAAGTAGAAACTGCAGAATTGCATCTACATGTACATTATTCAACAAACAATCTGTGCAGCCTCTGATCAAATGGGTCCTTCAAGAGCTGGTTGATCTGGGTCTAGTCTGTTTGCAAAGACATTGAAGGTTTTTATATGAGGGAAAGTGTTAGACTCTTCTAGAATAATGTTTTCTGTAATATACATTTATGTCTAACAGGTTTTTCAAAGTGGAATCCATCACTGTATAATTGTAGTGCCCATACAGTATGGAAGGATTAACTGATGTCTGAAAACTATTAACAACAAACAGTGTAGACCCTGGTGCTGGTGAAATGTTTCCCTAATTCACATGGAAAAGCAGCTGACTCTTTCCCTGTTCAATATTCATGCAAGTAATAATGACATAAAATTATTCCAGTTTAAATGTTTAGTTCATCACTATTGGTGAACAATCCATGAAGACGTTTCATCCTGTACGGATAAAACCTATCCTTGTTATAGATCTACAATGTAGTTCAAATTACAATACATACTGAATATTCATGGACAAAATAGATAGAATGGAATACAGAAGGTGGAACATTGTAGCCATTTTAGAAAGTAAAGAACAGATATTTCAAATTTCAATAGCAAATAAAGCAGACCCTGATCAGATGGCTCCTATAGATCTTGGTCTACTCTGTTGGCAAATGCATGAAAATGTGCTTATATGTATATGAGGGAAAGGGTTAATTTGAGATGCATAGTAAGATCTTACCATGAAACAAACCCTTACTTTAACACAAAATTCATATCGTCACGTGTAGAACAAGATGTTTTATTCTTTCAAGTGAAGAAAAAAAAATCTCAGCAAGCTAATAATCAACTGTAATTAAATTATAATTCAAAATGTGGAAATATTTGAAACTTTATCCTGCTAAACATGAATTAACCCTTACAGTGTGGGACACGAGTCACTGATGTCCTTTGCAAACAGTGTAGACCCAGATGAGAGGACCCTTAGAAAAAGCCCTAAATTGTCACTATAAGCTTGACTTATTTGAATTTTGGAATAGTCCATTTGCAAATTCGGCATTGTAAGGGTTAAAAATACCTCAAGACAGAGGATGGAAATAGTTCAAACCAAAATATTTTTTGAGAAATATTATCAATGTTCTGCAAAGCCATAAACCTTTACCTGATAGAAGAGATGCCTTTTCATGCCTTAACAAACAGAGTAGACCCAGATCAGACCGCTTCTGTAGGAACTGGTCTGCTCTGGCTTATGAAATAATATAAATGTAGATCCAATTTTAGTTTCTGCCATGGCCAAAACATCCTGTGTTCATATGCCACTAAAAATTAATTTATTCAATATTCATGATGTTACATATTATATATTACAAGCATATTCACCAGGTAAAGGGCTAAGAACACAAAATAACAGAAAACATGTCTGCTTCCATTTTGAAAGAACTAGTAGGGTTAGTTTTGTTTTTCATTTCTGTTTATAAACAAGAGCACCGCAAGACGGGGCAATATACGCCCGAAGGCTGTTCTATAAAATTATGTTGAAAAATAAAGGAGGAGTTAGTTGCACAAGAAATTGCTACCTGAAACTATCAAAGGGCAATAACTCCAGAATGAACAAGTTTGAAATAAGTGAATAAATATCCAAGATATGAGCATGGTAAGAACAGTGTACATAGCAATCATTTTCAGACTTTCAGACTTTTTTGAACTTTGGAAAAAAAGTCGAGAAAGTTTAAACCGAACGTGACATAAGTGCGTTTAACCTTTCACCTTCAAATATGACTGACCTTAAAGGTAATGATGTAGGTCTAGTTAGCTACAGCCAGGACACAAAATTTGCTAACGCTCTATTTGTGACCTTGACCTTGAAAGTTCACAATTGGGTTTTGTATGCAACACACCTTCAAGTGATACTGAAGCCCTATTTGTGACCTTGACCTTGAAAGTTCACAATTGGGTTTTGTACGCGACACACCTTCAAGTGATACTGAACATATGTGTGAAAGAATTTTGAAAATCGGAGAAAAAATGAGTAAGTTATAGCCAGGACACGAATTTGCTAACGGACGGACAGAATTGCTAACGCCCTATTTGTGACCTTGACCTTGAAAGTTCACCATTGGGTTTTGTACGCGACACACCTTCAAGTGATACTGAACATATGTGTGAAAGAATTTTGAAAATTGGTGAAAAGATGAGTAAGTTTTACCAAGGACACGAAAATTGCTAACGCCCTATTTGTGACCTTGACCTTGAAAGTTCACAATTGGGTTTTGTACGCGACACACCTTCAAGTGATACTGAACATTTGTGTGAAAGAATTTTGAAAATCGGAGAAAAAATGAGTAAGTTATAGCCAGGACACGAATTTGCTAACGGACGGACGGACAGAATTGCTAACGCCCTATTTGTGACCTTGACCTTGAAAGTTCACCATTGGGTTTTGTACGCGACACACCTTCAAGTGATACTGAACATACGTGTGAAAGAATTTTGAAAATTGGTGAAAAGATGAGTAAGTTTTAGCAAGGACACGAAAATTGCTAACGCCCTATTTGTGACCTTGACCTTGAAAGTTCACAATTGGGTTTTGTACGCGACACACCTTCAAGTGATACTGAACATTTGTGTGAAAGAATTTTGAAAATCGGAGAAAAAATGAGTAAGTTATAGCCAGGACACGAATTTGCTAACGGACGGACGGACGGACGGACAGACAGACAGACGGACACCCAGCCAGACGGCCAGACGATGGAGACCATAACATAATACGACCCTTCGGGCGTATAAAAATGATAAACTTGTCAGACAAGCTGAATCCTACTGAGAGACTGACTTCTTGTTTTTATAAAGACTGGATCCATACCGTTGCCAAAGGTTATTACACTACTCTGCAATACAGTAAAACCTCTCTATAACGACCACTAAATTGTGTTAATTAGTTTGCATTTTGGGCAGGTGTTTGCTTAAAGCATGCAAGGTGAAAGTAAAACAGAACGCTCCTATAGGAGTGTTCTGTTTTACTTTCACCTTGCTTTAAGCACCCACCTACCTTTAACACAAAATACTTGATGTAATTTAGTGGTCATTATAGAGAGGTTTTACTGTATTGTGGAATTTTATACACTGGTTCATGGAATTGCCTCCATTTTGCAGCTGATTTTCATGTCTTTTAATGTTTTACTCCATATATATATATATATACTTGTTTATGCCTTTGCAAACAGAGTAGGCCGCCCAGATCTGTTTGCAGAGATCTGATTCTACAATTTCTGTCATAATAAGAATCATTTTGTTCATAGTTTCATTATGAATATTCAATGAATTAACATTCATGATATCATTTCTTGCCTGAATACTCGTTGAGTAGTGGGTTCACTCTTTTATAATTCTAAATTTAGATGTTTCTTCCACTTCCCTTATGTCAAACAGTTTTGTACAGTGCTAATGTCAAACAGTTTTGATCCTGATAAGCAACCCAAGTTAATGGGCATCTCATCTGGATCCAAACTGTTTGTTGAATTGTTTACAATGTGGAATGCTCTATTATTATATAGTACAGTCCATTTAGTAAGACACAATAAAATTTACTTAAAGATTTTAAACCATTCCTCCATAGGCTATTTTTAGATCCATCCTCTTTGAATAAATCTACCGAAAAGGAGCATTAACTAGAGAAAACCATATTTGAAACCATTGTGATAAATAGGGCATTTGCTCCTTAGACACAAATGCTCTATTTCTCACAATGGTTTCAAAAAGTGACTTTTACAGGGGCGTAGAAAGGCGAATTTATGGAGGAAAGGGTTAATTGAATGGAAATCAAAGTAGACCCTGATCAGAGGGTTCTAAGAGGAATCCTCTTACCTGGGTTTACAATGTTTGCAAACAGAAGTAAACCCTTTCCTACACACAAATGCTTTTTCATACCTTTGCAAACAGAGAAGACCCAGATCAATGGGCTCCTATAAGAGCTGTCACTCATCTGATCAGGATCTGTTCTGTTTAATTATGAAATTATAATAGAAATGACTCTACGGCTTCTACCAACACAAAATTTGCCTACAGGTGTACATAATTATGCTAGCTAATAAATATTCATGATGTCATTATCTTTTACATGAATATTCAATGGGGGAAAGGGTGAACTACATGTAATATCTCCAATTCAAAGGATTCAGCATTCTTTGCTGATATGGTGACACTAAAGCTGTAGTGTTTTACCATGAGCCATGCCTTTTTTTTTCCAGATTGTACTTGTTAAAATCACCCCGAAAAGTGATATCTATATGGTATATATTTCCATGTTTTCTTGTGATCAAAACCTAGCTGTAATACTCACATATCACTTCATCGTAAACCCATATAACCTCAAAAAATCTAATCTTGATAAATGCTAAGCGATAAGTCAACCAATAAGACTAGAATTACAAATGAAATATAAATTATCTCCAACTATATTGCATTCATATTGTGCACATTCATGATTTTAATTTGTATTCTAACTACATTGATTGCTAAGCGATGGAGCCGATGGTCTTTCGTAGGGCCAGTCTGGAATCGAATCTCTGGCCTTCAACTCTGAAGCATATGTTCTGGGTGGTTCAAAGGGCTTAGAGAGTTATATATCATATTCTTTTCTAAATATTTGACTGACGAACTTAGTCAAATACCGTTATACATTCCTGATAAAAAAGCTTCTTCCAGAGCAGTTTGATCAGGGTCTTCACTATTAACTAGTCCATTATCTTAAATATGGTTAACCCTTTCCTTCACATAAACACCTTTGTAAACTGAGTTGACCAGGGTCTGCTGTTTGCAAATGAAATTACAGGAGCTGTCTGATCTGGTTCTACTATGTTTGCAATGGCATGAAAAGGGATTAATATGAAGGAAAGGGTTATGCCCAGTAGCACATATAAAAATGATTAACCCTTTCCCTGATATAACATGTTTTCATGCATCTGCAAACAGAGTAGACCCAGATCAGACGGCTCCTATAGAAACCGTCTGACCACTAGGTCTGCTTTGTTTGCTAATGGAATTTGATAGATCTGTTTCTTTAGTGTCTAAAATGGCTGCAATGTTCCACCTACCATATTTCATTATAACTATTTTGTTTATGAATATTCAGTAGGTACTGAAATTGGGAATAAACACAGAACAGGGAAAGGGTTAAAAGGAAAATAATACCCCTTCACTTCACTATTTTATGCCAGACGTTTTGTTTTTGTTTCATTTATTAACACCTTATTGCATAAAAAGTTATATTAAATATGCCTTTCTACACCTTTGCAAACAGAGTAGACTCAGATCAGGGTCTCCTCTGTTTGCTATGATACAATATAGATACTATTCTACATGGCCAAAATTCTACATGGCCAAAATATGCCTATGTCCATGTGCTATTAGAAGGAAATAATCTAATTAATATTTATGATGTTATCATTTCTTATATGAATATTCATGGTGGAAAGGGCTAACTGACTGCATTTTAAATGAAAAAGGGAATTTTGGCAATTTGCGAAAAGTTACTAGAACCTTAGCCATAACAGTATTTAACCCTTTACTCCATCGCTGTTCATGTAAGAAATAATGACGTCATGAATATCAATGAGATTAATTTTTATAATGGCATATGAACACATGACATTTTGGACATAGCAGTAACAGTATCATAACACCTATATTATTTCATAAGTAAACAGAGCAGACCTTGACCAGAAGGCTCTTACAGGAGCTGACCGATCTGAGTCTACTCTGTTTGCAAATGTATAAGTAAGTGATTCTATAGTTATGGATCTTGTATCTGACACATGTCTGCTTGTAAACAAGATGTCTGCCAAATTATATTTTAACCCTTTCCCTAATATAAACGCCTTTTCACGCATCTGCAAACAGAGTAGATCTAGATCAGACAGCTCCTATAGCATATATATAGATCTGATTCTGCTGTTTCTGCTATGGCAACAATACCATTAGATACTTTTATGCAGGTGGCTGCTCAATGTCGGGTGAAAGTCATGCAGAAAGCTCCTAGGGGAGCTTTCTGCATGACTTTCACCCTGCATTAAGCTGCTACCTGTCTTCCAGACCGATATTTATACTAAATTTAACATCCAGTTTAGAGAGGTTTTACTGAAGTTGGTCTATTCGACTCAGAAGATTCAGTGGTGAAAGAGTTAAAAATAATCTTGAAAGCTGTGTTCATTACTGATACACAAAAACTATCCATAAAGCATTCAGAAGTTGCTCCAGGCCATGTCACATGTTAATCCTTATCAAGCTGAAAAAAATCAACTCTTGATACAAATCAAAGATTTACATACGAGTTTACATACGGATTTACATACAGGTACTTGCCATTCGTTCAAACTATTTGACTGCGTGTCAAACAGCTTGGATCCTGATGAGATACGGAGTAATTCAGTGTCTCATGTGAATCCATGCATTTTGAAAATGAGGGTTAGGTCACCAGGGTTCTGGCAAGGATTGAAAATGTTTGAGACATGTGTCCCATTGACAGTTAGAAAGTAGGGACATTTTCAAAATCTGTGAGACGCTGACAAGTGTGAAAATATTTTTTCAACCATTATTCATTGAGAAAATGCTATGTTTATGAATCTGTGGATCTGTGACTGATTTCCTTAAAATGTAAATATTTTCTCTGACCATATTTACAGTTTGATTTGATCTAAATCTGATCTATCCATTTTGGACTATTCTGGTAAGAACTGACATTTTTTGAGACATTTGTCCCAGTGACAGTAAAAAAATGGGGACATTTTTCATTTTGATGGGGAAAATGTCCCAATTTCTCGCCCTCGCAAGAACCCTGGGTCACTATACTGTCCGAGTATTATAGTCCAGATATTAACCCTTTCCCTGTTCAATATTCATGCAAGAAATAATGACATCATGAATATTTAGCTAATTTTTTATAATGTTAACTTTTCAAGAAATTATTTGCATTGACAAAAACATTTGCTGTAAAATCACATCTACTGGTATATTATATCATAAGCAGCTATATTATATCATAAGCAGCTATATTATATCATAAGCAGCTATATTATATCATAAGCAAAAAGAGTAGGTCCTGATCAGACCTATTGGCTTCATCTGGGTCCATGCTTATAAAGCTTTTTCGTCTGAGTTCGTTCTCAAGCTTTTGATTGGTCAGATTTGAGCCAAAGGCTAAAATCTGACCAATCAAAAACTTGAGAACTCAAATCTGACTTAACTAAAAGCTTTATAAGCATGGACCCTGGTCTTGGTCTAATCTGTTTGCAAAGGCATAGTAAGGCATATATATGGAGTAATGTGACACAATCAATGTAATGTAAACACTCTCTGCAATTAGAACACCTACTCAAAGGAAGACTTGTCTTGCTTTAACCATTTACTCCTGAATATTCATGTACTATAAGAAATAATGACATCATGAATATTAATTAGATTAAATGTTATAATAGCACATAGAAACATGAATGTCTGGCCATGGCAGAAACTGTAGAATCATAATCTATATTATAACATAAGCAGACAGAGCAGACCCTGATCAGACGGCTTATTATTCATGTTAGAAATAATGACGTCATGAATATTTATTCGCAAAATTTTTATGATGGGATAATTATGTGCACATTAAATTTTGGTATTGGTAGAAACTGTAGTCAGATCTTTTGTAATTTAACCCTTTCCCTCATATAAACGCGTTTTCACGCATTTGCAAACAGAGTAGACCCAGATCAGACGGCTCCTAGAGGAGCCGTCTGATCAGGGTCTGCTCTGTTTGCAAATAAAACTTGATAGATCTGTTTCTTTACTTTCTAAAATGGCTACAATATTCCCCCTTCTATATGACATTATAATTATTTTGTTCATCAATATTCAGTAGGTATTGAAATTAGGAATAAACACAGAACAGGGAAAGGGTTAATAAGCAAACAGGTCTTGATCAAACAGCACCTTCAGGAGCTGTCACATCTGGGTTTTCTCTGCTTGCAAAGGCATGAAAAAAGGGGTTTGTGTGAAGGAAAGGGTTGATTAAATAGGAAAGAGTTAGTTAAATAGGAAATGGCATTTATATGAAGGAACGGGTTAAGCACAGTATGTTTTTGCATTATTGTATTTTGGTATTTTAAACAGCTACTTTTGCACTGGACAAGGGAGAACAGCCTTAAGCCATAATCAATTAACAAAATACTGGGGGTCTTTCAATAAGACAGTAACCCTTTCAGTGAGGGAGACAAGTCACTAATGTCCTTTGTTAAAAGTGTAGACCTTGATGAGACGGCTCCTAGAGGAGCCCTCTCATCAGAGTCTGCACTGTTTGTCATGTTACACTTTACAAAAAATCCCTGAATATTCGCAATTAGCTTGACCTTTTTGAATTCTGGAATATTCAATTTGACAATTCAACATTGGAAGGGTTAACATCAATAGCATTTGTACTACACTGTCCCCAGGGCCCTGGAATAACAATCAAATTGTACTACAATAGATAGGCTTCATTTTGAAAGCCTTCCCTGTGCAAACAAATCTGTTGATATCTTTATTTGTATCTGTTTCTACTTAGATCAAACAAAAACAAAAGCCCAAAGCATCTTTGCCCATGAAATACCTTGATGGATTGGTAGTCAGGCAATGAAATACAAAATGAAAGTTTGATTGTGATAACGTGTTCATATCTAGTCTCCAATCTAAACCCTGTCAGCTACAAGTTGGGTTCCTTCTAAAAGGAAGCCAGGAGAGGCATGCAGTAGGGTTTTTTTATCGAACAGTTGCTATATACAAGGGCCATTTAACAAGGTTTTGGCACCGGATCATAAATAGGTTTCTATAAATAACTATTGTGCATATCAAATAGTATGTGCACTATAAATAGAACAAAGACGATGCAGGACTATCAAGCGCCACTGCCTAGGAGATATATAATGCTTTAACATAAAGTTACGGAAAAAAGATTTGTCTGACATACGGTGTCGGCCCCTGTATGCGTTTACTTCTGGGTCTATTCTGTTTACAAAATATTTACGTATTTATTGGGTAAAGGGTTAGTTTGTCTGTAAAAGTTCTTTTACTTGTAGTTTGTCAAAGTGGATTTTTCTTCCACTTTTATTGTAATCCTTTTTTAATGAACATTTATGTGTGAAATGGTCACTTCACGAATATTTATCAACTTGATTTTTATAATGTTAATGTTTCAAGGGAACGTTTGATTTAACCCTTTCCTCCATGAATATGCCTTTCTACGCCTCTGTAAACTTCACTTTAAGTTTTGAAACCATTGCAATCTCCAATGGAGCAAATGCTCTATTTATCACAATGGTTTCAAAACTTCAGAATTCTAAAATTTTCTTTTTTCCTAGTTAATGTTCCTTTTCTGTAGATTTATTCAAAGAGGTTGGATCTAAAAATAGTCTATGAGGATTAAACACAAACTGCAGTGCCAGATGTACTGTAAAACAGGTTATATTCGCGTCATGATTATTTCGCGTAAATGTGATTTTGTATTAATTCGCTCATGATGATTTCGCTATGGCGTCCATCTCGCTTAATTAACATAACGGAAATAGAATTGTATAAAACCCTCAAGAACGCAGTAAAAAGGGCAAAGAATAAATTTCTGCCGAATGTATGTAATTGACGTCGGCAATATAGGGGTTATCAATCGATAATTTATAGCATGCGCTAAGGCCTGTATTTACCAGTATTCAATTTTGTAATTGTTTTGAGAACTTTACCCAAAACTCGGATACATGGCACAGTGCGACACACCGGTCTACTGATGAAATGGTGGAAATGTAAGAAAGTTACTACTCATTTATAACTTTGGGGTTTTATTTGGAGTGAGTGAGTGAGTTGGGTTTTACGTCCGACCAACAGTATTTCAGTTATTTGCAGACGGCACCCGCATGAGACAAGTTATAGTGCTGCCTCACTGGAATACTCCTGCCTCAGGTATTTGGATCTTATTTGGATCGAAACTCTCTGCAAAAGAAATGGTTATCACGATTTGTCCGTTATGAGGCTAAAGGTTGAATCAGTGCCCCTATTAAAACTTGGACGGTAAACGTGTGAAAACAAATTGAAAAGTTTGTGTATAACTGTTGATCTGTTAAACGCTGTTTGGCATCAAAGGTGCCCGACGCATGCTTGGACTCATTCATTGACACCCCCCCCCCCCCCCCCCTAAAAAATAAAATAAAAAAAATAATAAAAAATAAATAAATGTGATCGAAGCATGTTCAACTGGCCTAAAACTATCTATTTGAACCTAAAACAACTCCGAAAAACGAAAAAAAACATGACCCGGAAAAAATTTCCTATCGGGTCTATATATGTATTGAAAGGTATCTAACTTCGACAGATCAGCGGCGGAAAATACAACAGTCATGTTTTTCAAAGTCTTACAGCAAAGCCAATTCATCACCGATTTCAATCAGTTTGGTCTTGATCCGTTCCAAATTCCATATGCTAAGCGGCACAATTAGTGCTTTCCTTAAATATTGCTCCGTCTTGACGCTGCAAGACCGCGAATTTGAAAAAATGCTAGAGCGAAACGATGTGACTCCCGCCAGGATGCATAGACGTATATAGGGGGATCTGTATTCGTTAATCTTTTCAACAAAAACGCGAATTATGGTTAAACACTATCTAAAAACATTCAACTTACCGCAATTAAAACGGTGCTTACCATTTCCAGTCAGCTACGAGGCGCCAGCTTTCTTTCTCCAACTTTCCTTTTGAACGGATGCGACCATTTTGCTGTGACCCGGCTCATAAACTATTCGATATGCAAATATCCGGGCCACAGCGATTTGGCCACCTCCGTTCAAAACGAAAGTAGGAGAAAGAAAACTGGCGTCTCATAGCAGACTACAAATAGCCAGCACCGTTTTAACTGCGGTAAGTTGAATGTTTTTCGAATGTGTTTCAGCATAATTCGCGTTTTTGCTGAAAAGTTTAACGAATACAGATCCCCCTATATACTTCTATGCATCCTGGCGGGAGTCACATCGTTTCGCTCTAGCGTATTTTCAAATTCGCGGTCTTGCAGCGACAAGACGGGGCAATATTTAAGGAAAACACTGACAGTGTCGCTTAGCATATGGAATTTGGAACGGATCAAGACCAAACTGATTAAAATCGGTGTTGAATTGGCTTTGCTGTAAGACTTTGAAAAACATGACTGTTGTATTTTCCGCCGCTGATCTGTCGTAGTTAGATACCTTTCAATACATATATAGACCCGATAGGAAAAAAATTTCCGGGTCGTGCTTTTCTCGTTTTTCGGAGTGGTTTAAGGTTCAAATAGATAGTTTTATGCTAGTTTAACATACTTCCATCACATTTTTTTTTTATTTTTTTTTTGGGGGGGGGGGGGTGTTTCCATGGGTGAGTCCAAGCATGCGTCGAACACCTTTGTTTGGCATAAGCCGGTATTCAATAGTCAAAATGAGTGAATAGTCAAAATTAACACATAGCCAAACCTGTTTCAAAAGTCCGTAATTGTACAAAAACAACCAGATGTTATCTACGACAAATTACCACTTGCCGTACATGTATACATGTATGTATATAAGAGTTACTTCCCTTTTCAATGAAGAAGAGAAACATTCTTCCATTTTTCGGTCTGTATTTTTTACTTAAACAAACTATCTATGGAAGCAATACACTTCATCCAACATTTGTGTTGAACGAAGAATGTTATTAATGCAGAAAACACATGGACGACGACATGATAAATCTGACCATATTCTGGATATACCTATTTCGGACGTTACTCCATTTTATACAAGTTTGTTACTGATTTATTAGCGAAAATAATGAATTCGCGGGGCAACGCATTCGCGAAATATATATTGTCGCTAATAAAACCTGTTTTACAGTATGTAATTCTATAAATATACAGCTGTCTGACCTGGGTCTATCCTGTTTACAAAGGCAGTACTACCAGGGAACAGGTTAAATCCAGCGTACATCCACATTAAATCATGATTGTCCAGTTGACAACCAGCATTTGATGTTAGTGATATACAAGTTCTCCAAATAAATAAAATCTATTTTGTTTACTGTTCCATGTAGATGGGACCTTATTCATTGGCATGCAACCAATTCAAGGGTAGTGAGTTAGCTTCTACACAGCTTAATACCCATAATTTTGCCACATACCGTTGGCAAGGTTGAACGTTCAGATTGATATACATTATTGGGATATTAAATTATCAAAGTCCAAAGCAAACAAGTTAGGAAGCCTTTATTGTTTGGACAATTTCTCTTTTGACACCTCACTGGAATGTTGGCTAACAAACACATATCTTCATATCAACCTTATGAAAATTAAGTAACTGTTATATGGCCTGCAGTCAAAATGATTAATGTCTAACCCTTTCTTTCATATAAACCGAACGCCTTTTTCACATATTTTGCAAACAGAGCAGACCCAGATCAGGTGACTCCTACAGGAGCCATCTAACCAGGGTCTGCTCTGTTTACAAATGGAATGATTGTTCTGATTATTTATTTTCTAAAATAGCTACAATGTTCCACCAACCATATTTCATTATAACTATTTTGTTCATGAACATTCAGTAGGTATTGAAATTTGAAATAAACATAGAACAGACAAAGGGTTAAAGTTCACCAGAATTTCAAACATGGATGAGATGAGATGTCAAGTCACTAAGCCTCTCATCTGGTTCAAAACTGTTTACAAGTCAAAGATTATCCCAATTTCATCAAAGTTTTGAAAGTTATTCCTTTCAACACTATGGACAATGTTTAAATAACTTTTGCAAACAGTCTGGATCAAGATGAGAGGCTGAGTTATTCCAGTTTTTTTTAACCCTTTATTCCATAAACACAAATTTGCAATCAGAGTAGACCCAGATCAGATGGTTCCTATAGAAACTGTCTGATCTGGGTATACTGTTTGCTTTTAAACTAATATGATCTGATTCTACAGTTTCTGGCAAAGCCAAAACATCATGTGTTCCGATATGCCTCGACAATCATTCAACTGAAAAATATTCATGATGTCTCCACTGAAATTTTTTCATGATGTCATTATTACTAGTACTTACAGGGTATATGAATATTCAGGAGGGAAAGGCTTAACCCATTCCCTCATATTGACGACTTTTGACGACTCTGTAAAAGTCACTTTGTGAAACCATTGTGATAAATAGAGCATTTGCTCCTGTGGTTTCAAAACTACACAATTTTGAAAATTTCCTTTTCTCTAATTAATGCCCCTTTTTGGTAGATTTAATCAAAGAGGTTGGATCTAAAAATAGCCTTAGTGGGAATGGGTTAATGCAGGATGACAGTTATGCAAAAAGCTCCTACAAAACAAGAGACCTTTTTATAGAGATAACTAACAACAAACCTGTATGGAAGACTTTTCTCTCCCGGATGAGATGGCCAAGTGTGTCATACACATGCTGGTTGCTGGGCAGGTTGAGGCCATGATAGGTGAGTTTGAGTTTCTCGCATACTGTGTCTAGTGTTGCCATGATCTGGCTGTTGTTCAGGTCCAGTATGATCAGACACAAGGCCTCTGGCAAGGGAATGAACTGGGTCTGTGGAATCTCCTGCATCTCGATGCCATTCACATCACCTGGAGAAAAGAGGATTTCGAATTGATACCTGGGAACTCCAGATAAGATACGTAAATCAAAACATTTTCAAGAATAACTTCTTTATTTCTGCACCAAACCCTATGTTGTGACCACTCTTTAGAATTGTCTCTTTGAGTTGATTCTAAAGAGTGGTCACAACATAGGGTTTGGTGGAGAAATGATGATTTCAGTATTTGAATACACATATTTATCTGTATAAGCTCTGTGATACACAATTCATGTATTTTTATTGTTTGTCTGATTGCTGCAATTGTTGACATGAGGATACTTGTACTTTTTACATTTTACTAAGAATCTCTAGAACTATCACCAAAACTGGCAAGTTCTCTAGAGACTTAACCCTTTACTTCATGAGTACTAATGTCAGAAATAATGACATTATGAATATTAAATAGAACACACTCTAAGCTGTAGAATCAGACCTACATGTATATACATGTAATGCCATTAGAAAACAGAGCAGACTCTGATAAGACGGTTCCTACAGGAGCATTCTGATCTGGGCCTGCTCTGTCTGCAAAGGCATGAACAGGCGTTTATATCAAAGAGGGCTAAATAAACAGACATGAGCCTTACAATTAAGTGCTCTTTATTGAAAAGTCTCCAAAGCAGTTTTTCATTGGGTCAAGCCAGTTAATTAACTTAAATTTGCATATACAGTAAAACCTCTCTTTAACAACCACTTGATTACATCAGGTATTTTGTGTTAAAGGTAGGTGGCTGCTTAAAGCAAGGTGAAAGTAAAACAGAACGCTCCTATAGGAGCATTCTTTTTTACTTTCACCTTGCTTTAAGCAACCACATGCCCTAAATACCAACTAATTAACACAATTTAGTGGCCGTTACATAGAGGTTTTACTGTACTAAACATGACTAAAAAGCTGTATCTGTCAAATTAGAGTAATTGTGACCACAAAAAAACTGACAGCAAAATTTCATTATATTAGTTATCCCACATCCAATTTTGTCAATGTTTTGTTGTAGTTGTTTTTGTATAGAACTAATTTATGTTGAATATAAAACAAAAACATTTACCACGGCCTTGTTAGTGTTTGATTGTCTTCCACTAAAATAGGAATATGACAGGACTTACACTGAAGATGTCTCTGTTAACCCTTTCCCTCATATAAATGTGTTTTCACGCATTTGCAAACAGAGTAGACCTAGCAAACAGAGTTCCTAGAGGAGCCGTCTGATCAGGGTCTACTCTGTTTGCTAATAGAATTTGATAGATCAGTTTCTTTGCTTTCTAAAATGTCTACAATGTTCCATCTTCCATATTTTTTTATAACTATTTTGTTAGTGAATATTCAGTAGGTATAGAAATTTGGCCTAAATCAGTTTCTTTGGGTTAAAAGGGTTAAATACTCATGTAAGAAATATTGATATCATGAATATTATTAATTTTTATAATGGCATAATTTATGTACACAGGTATATGAAAAAAACTGTAGTCATATCTATTAAAATTTCATCAGCAAACAGAGCAGACCCTGATCTGGGTCTACATTGCAAAGGCCTGAAAAGCCTTTGTATGAGGGAAAAGGTTAATTCTTTATCTGATAGACACACATTGTTTTTATGCATTTGCAAACAGAATAGACCCAGATCAAACAGTTGTTGTAGGAGCTGTCTGATCAGGGTCTACTACATGTATACATGTATTTGCATACGAAATAATATAGATCTGATTCTACAATTCCTGCCTTAGATAGATAGATTTATTTCGGTAAAAAGTGTACATCACATGGCAATAACAACAAGGAGCATTAAATAAAAAGCAATGAAATGCGCACTAAGATCAAGGATAATACGAAAAAGGAAAAACAGACGTTTTCCTTATTTCCACCATTTCTTATCACCTTAATGACAAACATTCCTGTGTTCATATATACTTTTAATTAGATAATCTAATAAATATTCATAAAGTTTTTATTTTTACATCAATATTGGGACTCTCTATAAATATCATCTCATTTTAATTTGTCCCTTTCCCTCATGCCTTTTAACACCGTTGCAAAGAGAATAGACCCAGATCAGACAGCTCCTATAGGTCATCCATCTGATCAGAGTATGCTAGATATAATTGTTTATGGTATAATATAGCTCTGATTAACAGTTTCTTTCCTGTGTTCAAACAGTGTAGACCCAGATAAGACAGCTCCTATAGGAGCTCTCTCATCTGGGTCTGCACTGTTTGCCATGGAAAATCCATGTCTGCATGCTCTATGCTTTTGTCTAGGAAAATATTGCAACATATCCCATACATTTTTGTAAAGATTTACCTAATTAATATTCAAAGAGGGCAGAATGATAAAAAATATGTGGCAGGCTAAGGGTTAATGTCATTACTCATTATATCTTATAGAATAAGGTCCTTACAGTGTTCACAACTGTTTTTAAACTCACCACAATATTTTCAAAGAAATCAAAATGAAGTAACTTCATTTCGTACTAAATCAATCATTGTAAGAATGCTGGCATTAAATTAATATCACAAATAAGTGTCAACAATCTGAGGGCTATACAAGAGTGCAAACATATCAAGCTTTGTACTATAATTGAATGATACATTTTTCTATAATTTGCTGTGTAAATACATGAGGTTATGAGGGTAATACATGTGCAAACACTTCAACAAGCACTCATTACAGTAAAACCTCTCTAAGGTGAGTGACCATCATAAAGTCTAATTCCTGGTCTTAATGCATGTGGTAGCTTACTGCTGGGTGGAAGTTATACACAAAGCTCCCATAGGAGGTTTCTGCATTTCCTGCATTAAGCTACCACTTGCTTTTAAAGGTGTCCATGCTTACTTATTAACCCATTCCCGCATATTGATGCCTTTTGACGCTTCTGTAAAAGTCACTTTGTGAAACCATTGTGATAAATAGAGCATTTGCTCCACAGGAGCAAATGCTCTATTTATCACAATGGTTTCAAAACTACACAATTTTGAAAATTTCCTTTTCTCTAGTTAATGTTCCTTTTTGGTAGATTTAATCAAAGAGGTTCGGTCTAAAAATAGCCTAAGTGGGAATGGGTTAAGTAAGTGTCGCTTTAGATACGTTCAACTGCACTTGAGCCATAGTTTAACCCTTTCCCTCATATAAACGCGTTTTCACGCATTTGCAAACAGAGTAGACCCAGATCAGACGGCTCCTAGAGGAGCCGTCTGATCAGGGTCTGCTCTGTTTGCTAATAGAATTTGATAGATCTGTTTCTTTGCCTTCTAAAATGTCTTCAATGTTTCACCTTCCATATTTCTGTGTAACTGTTTTGTTAATGAATATTCTGTAGGTATTGAAATTTGGAATAAACATAGAACAGGGAAAGGGTTAAACCATTCAGCTCTGACAAGTCATATTTCACTTGAGTCTTCAATTATTTTTGTTTAATTTTCTTTTTGTCAAATGCTGCTAACCCTTTCCCTGTTCTGTATGTATTACACATTTCAATACCTACTGAATATTCATGGGCAAAATAGTTATGAAATATGCAAGGTCGAACATTGTAGCTATTTTAGAAACTAAAGAAACAGATCTATCAAATTCCATTTGCAAATAGAGTAGACCCAGATCAGAGTCTGCTCTGTTTGCTAATGGGATTTGAAAGATCTGTTTCTTTACTTTCTAAATGGCTACAATGTTCTACCTTCCACATTTCATTATAACTTATAATTTTGTCTATGAATATTCAGTATGTATTGAAATCTGGAATCATCATAGAACAGTTGGAAAGGGTTAAAGTCTCGAAAATAACAATTTGAATCGAATTTAACTTGCAACTGCAAACAGTGTAGATGCAGGATTAAAAAAACATTTTCTGCAAAGTTCATAATTTCTGACGAAATGGACTCTACTATAAAACATGATGATGAAATTCAGCATTCAACAGTTTTCTATAGAAGTTATATTACCTGTAGCTTTTTAACCATTTCCTCAATAAAAACGCCTTTCTACGCCTCTTTAAAAGTCACTTTTTGAAACCATTGTGATAAATAGAGCAAAATTAATGCTCTATTTATCACAATTGTTTCAAATCTACACAATTTAAAAAATGTCCTTTTCTTTAGTAAATGCTCCTTTTCGGTAGATTTAGTCAAAGAGGTTGGATCTAAAAATAGCCTATGAGGGAAAGGGTTAATGGTATTTTACAGTTCTTATAGTGTCCAATGCAATTAATTTTGGGTTGCTAATACCTTAACCCTTTCCTTCATATATATACAATGTAATCACTTTTTCTTTCATTTCCAAACAGAGTAGACCCAGATCAAATGGTTCCAATAGGAACCATTTGATCAGGGTCTGCTCGGTTTACTAATGGAATTTGAAAGACCTGTTTCTTTATTTTCTAAAATGGTTAAAATATTCAACCTCCCATATTTTCTTAACTATTTTGTCCATGAATATTCAGTAGGTATTGAAATTTGGACTAAACATAGAACTGGGAAAGGGTTAATCCTATACCTGACAGAGATGCAGTTTGACACCTTTGCGTTTGAATTCATTCAGTATCAGGGGCTTAAACTTGCCAGAGGATCTTGAATGACAAATATTGAAACACTCAGATCTGGTTCTACACTGTTTGCAAAAACCATAATCATTAAACTCATTTCCAACATTCAAAGGGTTAAAAGAGAAAAAATATGAAAGTTGGATTAATCTTGTCTTTCAATGTTCATGTACTAGATTGAGTGTATGGATCGTCTAAGGAAGTAATGTACTGTTTGAATAATTTTATTGCTTGTTTGACATTTGTTTAGCAATACTCCTGAGCAATGACAAGATGATGTATGCAGACCACACTACCCTCATGTTGCTGGGTAGCTGAGCCACCCACAGGAATCCCGTTAAGCATCTTTACTGCTATAAGCCCCTTACCTCATAAATATTCATGTAAGAAATAATGACATCATTAATATCTATTAGCTGATTTTTTATAATGGTATACCAACACAGGGAATATTGACCATAACAGAAAAAGTAAAACCAATCTAGATCTATTTCCATAATTAGTAAAGTGAGCAAACACTGATCACATGGCCCATACAGGAGCTGCCTGATCTGGCTAGGGCTCGGTTTGAAGAGGTGTGAAAAAGCATATCTATAAGGTAAAGGGATAATTCACCATGATAAGGCATCCACTGAAAGATGCCAGTACATGAAGCAAGTTCTCAACCAATTACAGTAAAACCTCCCTATAACGGCCACTAAATTGTCTTAATTGGTTGGTTTTTAGAGCAGGTGGCTGCTTAAAGCAAGGTGAAAGTAAAACAGAACGCTCCTATGGGAGCGTTCTGTTTTACTTTCACCTTGCTTTAAGCAGTCACCTGTCTTTAACACACAATATTTGATGTAATTTAGTGGCCATTATAGAGAGGTTTTACTGTACTACAGTCTTTATTTAACCCTTTACTCCATGAATGTTCATGTTAGAAATGGTGACATCATGAAAATTAATAAGATTAATTCTTTAATTCTTAAAGTGGCAACTTAACACAAACTTTTTATGGAAGTTAATTTACCAACATTTTTCTGTCTGAAGTCTTAGGGTATGTAGGGTAGTTTTGTTATTGATGATCTAAATCCAAACTACACATTAACCCATTCCCTCACAGGCTTTATTTAGATCCAACCTCTTTGAATACATCAACTGAAAAGGAGCATTTATTAGAGAAAAAGAAAAAGAATTGAGTAGTTTTGAAACCATTGTGATAAATAGAGCATTAAAAATGTTGCTCCACAGGAGATAATGTTCTATTTGTCACAATGGTTTCAAAAAGTGACTTTACACAGGCATCAAAAGGCGTCAGTATGAGCGAAACAGGTTAAATATATAGATAACTTACCATAATTTAAACAAGAGGGCCAGAATGGCCCTGAAGCGCTCACCAGACAACCAGAGGAGAAGATTTTCAAAGTTTTCACTATATGTTTCTATAGAAAACTAGCCGGCCCTGGGGCGAGCCAATTTTGACCCCAGGGGAATAATTTAGAAAATTTTGTAGGGGACCTGAACATGATGCTATGAGCCAAATATGAAAGCTCAGATTAACCTTCCAGTTTCAGAGAAGAAGATTTTCAAAGTTTTCTCAATATGTTTCTATTAAAAACTGCCCACCACTGTGGCAGAGCCAATTTTGACCCCAGGGTCATAATTTATATAACTTTTGTAGAGGACCTGAACATAATGCTCTGTGCCAAATATGAAAGCTGAGAGCCTTCCAGTTTCAGAGGAGAAGATTTTCAAAGATTTCACTATTTGTTTCTGTTGAAAACTGTCCACCCCTGGGGCGGGGCCAATTATGACCCCGAGACCATAATTTATATAACTTTTGTAGAGGACCTGAACATGATGCTATGTGCCATATATGAAAGCTGAGAGCCTTCCAGTTTCAGAGAAGAAGATTTTCAAGGATTTCACTATTTGTTTCTATTGAAAACTGCCCACCCCTGGGGCGGGGCCAATTTTGACCCCGGGGCCATACTTTATATAACTTTTGTAGAAGACCTGAACATGATGCTATGTGCCAAATATGAAAGCTGAGAACCTTCCAGATTTTCAAAGATTTCACTATTTGTTTCTATTGAAAACTGCCCACTCCTGGGGCGGGGCCAATTTTGACCCAGGGGCCATAATTTATATAACTTTTGTAGAGGACCTAAACATGATGCTATGTGCCAATTATGAAAGCTGAGAGCCTTCCAGATTTAGAGAAGAAGATTTTCAAAGATTTCACTATTTGTTTCTATTGAAAACTGCCCACCCCTGGGGCGGGGCCAATTATGACCCCGGGGCCATAATTTATATAACTTTTGTAGAGGACCTGAACATGATGCTATGTGCCAAATATGAAAGCTGAGAACCTTCCAGTTTCAGAGAAGAAGATTTTCAAAGATTTCACTATTTGTTTCTATTGAAAACTGCCTACCCCTGGGGCGGGGCCAATTTTGACCCCGGGGCCATTATTTATAAAAAAAATTGTAGAGGACCTGAACATGATACTGTGTGCCAAATATGAAAGCTGAGAGCCTTCCAGTTTCAGAGAAGAAGATTTTCAAAGATTTCACTATATGTTTCTTTTGAAAACTGCCCACCCCCAAAGTGGGGCCAATTTTGACCCCGGGACCATAAATAATATAACTTATGTAGAGGACCTGAACATGATGCTATGTGCCAAATATTAAAGCTGAGAACCTTTCAGTTTCAGAGAAGAAGATTTTCAAAGATTTCACTATTTGTTTCTATTGAAAACTGCCCACCCCTGGAGCGGGGCCAATTTTGACCCCGGGGCCATAATTTATATAACTTTTGTAGAGGACCTGAACATGATGCTATGTGCAAAATATGAAAGCTGAGAACCTTCCAGTTTCAGAGGAGAAGATTTTCAAAGTTTGCACTATATGATTCTATTGAAAACTGCCCACCCCTGGGGCGGGGCCAATTTTGACCCCAAGGCCATAATTTATATAACTTTTGTAGAGGACCTGAACATGATGCTATGTGCCAATTATGAAAGCTGAGAACCTTCTGGTTTCAGAGGAGAAGATTTTCAAAGTTTTATTATATTATGTTTCTATTGAAAACAAAGCACCCCTGGGGCGGGGTCAATTTTGACCCCAGGGGCATAATTTATATAACTTTTGTAGAGGACCTGAATATGATGCTATGTGCCAAAGATGAAAGTTGAGATCCCTGTAGATTCAGAGGAGAAGATTTTTAAAGGTTCAAATTGTTGACGACGGACGACGAACGACAAACGACCAACGACCAACGACGGACGACGGACGACGCACGCCGACAGACGACGGACAACGGGCGATCACAAAAGCTCACCCTGAGCACTTTGTGCTCTGGTGAGCTAAAAATAAATTACTCTAGCTACATGTATTCTGTCAGACAAACTTAAGTAAATCGTACAGACCTAGATCAAACTGCTCCTAAAGGAACAGGATGCTATTGATAACCAACAAAGTCCACCATTGATAAGGGTCTACACCAATTGCTACTCGATTAGTCTGACCTAACCCTTTCCCTGTTCTGTATTAGGGCCAAATTTCAATACCTACTGAATATTCATTAAAAAAATAATACATGTAGTTATAAAAAATATGGAAGGTGCAAGTTTGTAGACATTTTAGAAAGCAAAGAAATAGATCTATCAAATTATATTAGCAAACAGAGCAGACCCTGATCAGACGGCTCAGGAGCCGTCTGATCAGGGTTTACTCTGTTTGCAAATGCGTGAAAACACGTTTATATGAGGGAAAGGGTTAAAGTTACCAAAACAACACAATAGCAGCTTATTCAGCTTCAGAGATAGGTGGAAAGTGCAGACTGGGTGTCTTAATACTTTTGTTTAAATATGGTGGTGGTCATATTATATACATCCACTCCAGATAAAACATAAATTATTAAAAAAATAACCCATTCCCTCATAGACCTATACCTCTTTGAATAAATCTACTGAAAAGAAGCATTTGCTAGAAAAAAGGAATTTTTTAGAACTGTGTAGTTTTGAAACAATTGTGATAAATAGAGCATTTGAAGCAAAATTAATGTCCTATTTACCACAATGGTTTCAAAATGAGGCTTCAAAAGGAATGGGTTAAAACCATTTCTTTCTCCACGAAACCCTACGTTGTGAACACTCTTTAAAAGAAATGTCTCAAAGGGACAATTCTAAACAGAAGTCACAGCATAGTGTTTGCTAGAGAAATGATGATTTCAGTATTTGACTATGTGCCTTTATCTATTGCTCTACAACTACATATTCCGTTTTCTGTTTTATCCTTTGCAAGAAAAAATTGTGTTTACCGATTCAAATGATTTGGATCCAGTTAAGATTACAACAATCATCCTCCCAAAATATTTGAAACAGAATGCACCAAAGAAAATCAACATTTGTAGCTGACAACTATTTGGGCAGGAATCAATAACCTGTCCCTTTTAAAGCCCAATTTTCAAAAGGTCAATCATCCAACTATAGAGTTTATTCAGTATGAAAGGGTGTTATTTCCAAAAGGTTTTTGCAGACCCTGATAAGAAGTATGGGTCCTCTATGTGTTTCTAACCTGGGTCTACACTAATAACCCTTTCCATATTCAATAATTATGTAAAAAATAATAATGACATGAATATTCAATAGCTGGAGTTTTATAATGTAAACTTTTAAAGGATTTTTTTGCTTTGACAAACTGTAGAATCAGATCTATATCCTGTCAAAAGCAACTTTTTCACTGCAGAGCAGACCCTGATCAGACAGCTCGGTCTGATCATACAGCTCCTATAGGAGCCATCTAATGATCTGGCTCTACCCTGTTTGCAAATGTGTGAACAGGTGTATAAGCGTGTATATGAGAGAAAAGTTTAACAAATGCTAGTACACTTGTATTCAAAGGGTTAAAGATTTTACAAAGACTAGCCACGCCAATGACATCTTTATGGGTTGGTCTCACAATCTTGTACTTGTAGTGACCTGATCTTTAATTTTCATTTAAATGATAATTGACTTTTACAGATGCCATGGCTGTTAGAATATGTGAACAGATCAACATATCATATACCCACAATAGAAATATAATTGAAAATCGTCTGCTCTGTTCAATGTTGAAGCACTCCACTTGGTCAGATTTAAATCTTTGCTCAGGACTCTATATTAGGAAAATTTAGAAAATTTAGATAAAATGTTTTCTTTTTAATATTTCTCCAACAACCCTATTTTAATGGGACTCATTAATATTGCCTCAGAAAAGACAATTCTAATGAGGATTAATAAGATATGTTTGCCAGGGTGAAGCTGAGAAATAAGTATGCTAAGGTATAGCTGAGAAATAAGTATGCTAGGGTATAGCTGAGCTGAGAAATAAGTATGCTAGGGTATATATGAGAAATAAGTATGCTAGGGTATAGCTGAGAAATAAGTATGCTAGAGTATAGCTGAGAAATAAGTATGCTAGAGTGTAGCTGAGAAATAAGTATGCTAGGGTGTAGCTGAGAAATAAGTTTACTAGAGTGTAGCTGAGAAATAAGTATGTTAGAGTGTAGCTGAGAAATAAGTATGCTGGAGTGTAGCTGAGAAATAAGTATGCTAGGGTGTAGCTGAGAAATAAGTATGCTAGAGTGTAGCTGAGAAATAAGTATGCTAGGGTGTAGCTGAGAAATAAGTATGCTAGAGTGTAGCTGAGAAATAAGTATGCTAGGGTGTAGCTGAGAAATAAGTATGCTAGAGTGTAGCTGAGAAATAAGTATGCTAGAGTGTAGCAGAGAAATAAGTATGCAAGGGTATAACCGAGAAATAAGTATGCTTATCTTATCTAGGCCTACACTGTTTATTTATGAATTAACACATTACCTCATTATGCTATTTTTAGATAAATCTCTTTGAATTTATCTACAGAAAAGGAGCATTAATTAGAGAAAAGGAAAGTTTTAGAATTTTGTAGTTTGAAACCATTGTGATAGAGCATTTGCTCCTATAGGAGCAACATTTTTAATGCTCTATTTATCACTATGGTTTCACAAAGTGACTTTTACAGAGTCATCAATATGCGGGAAAGGGATTTATATAGATCTGATTATACAGTTTCTGAAATAGCCAATAACTTCTGTTCTGCCATTGTCAAAATTAATCAAATATTCATGATGTGGTTATTTCTAACATGAATATTCATGAGGTAAAGGGTTAAATATTTCTTCAGCTTACCGATAATATTTTCGCTGACATCTCAACAACATTTAACCAGTAACTGACATGCATTAAGTAGAGCAAATTTTTTGCCATTCCATCTACAGCCTTATCTCTGCCATAAAATCCCCCATCTCTCCTGTTTTCATTTTATTGCCCTTTGGGAAGTAATTATGTTCTGAAGTTTGTGCCAAATCTCTTCAAGATATAAAGTAAAACTTTCAAACCAACCCTCTAGTATTAAACTATGTCTGCTGCAATATCAGAGAGAAAAGCTTTCAAATAAGTTTTATTAACCCATTACTTCATAAATACGCCTTTCCACACCTTTGCAAACAGAGCTGACCCAGATCAGACAGTTCCTGGGAGTCATCTGATCAGGGTCTGCTCTGTTTGCTTTTGATATAATATAGATAAGATTCTACAGTTTCAGAGCTGCCTCAGATCCAAAAATGCCTGTGTTCATGTGCTATTATAACAATTAATCTAATTAATATTCATGATGTAACTACATCTTACATGAATATTCATGAAGTAAAGGGTTAAGGTTTGTATTGTTGCTACAGATAATACTCTAAACTCTGTGTTTGTGTTGTTGCTAAAGATAATACATGTACTCTAAACTCTCTGTGTTTGTATTGTTGCTACAGATAATACTCTAAACTCTGTGTTTGTATTGTTGCTACAGATAATACTCTAAACTCTCTGTGTTTGTATTGTTGCTACAGATAATACTCTAAACTCTGTGTTTGTATTGTTGCTACAGATAATACTCTAAACTCTGTGTTTGTATTGTTGCTACAGATAATACTCTAAACTCTCTGTGTTTGTATTGTTGCTACAGATAATACTCTAAACTCTGTGTTTGTATTGTTGCTACAGATAATACTCTAAACTCTGTGTTTGTATTGTTGCTACAGATAATACTCTAAACTCTCTGTGTTTGTATTGTTGCTACAGATAATACTCTAAACTCTGTGTTTGTATTGTTGCTACAGATAATACTCTAAACTCTGTGTTTGTATTGTTGCTACAGATAATACTCTAAACTCTCTGTGTTTGTATTGTTGCTACAGATAATACTCTAAACTCTGCTTTTGTGTTGTTGCTAAAGATAATACATGTACTCTAAACTCTTTGTGTTTGTATTGTTGCTACAGATAATACTCTAAACTCTTTGCGTGCTAAGTAAATTTGTTGTCTGCTCAATTACCATCTGCAATATTTATAAACTATTCATTTTTTTCTAATTTTTTGTGGTAGAAGTTGAGTTCGCGTGACAAACAATTTGGCACTCAGATCAGGCCCAACATTTTGTGTGGTCTGATCTGGATCCAAACTGTTTGCATTGGTCATAAATGGCAGGCAAATTAGTTGCTATCATGCAAAGTATTTAACCATTTGAACATCAAGTAAATGTCAGCGGCAAAAATTTGTCATCTGCAACGATTTCTCATAAATAGTATAGACAGAGTGACAAACTGGTTGGAGCCTGATGAGATCCAGATTACTAGATGACTTATCTGGCTCAGAACAATTATCACAAATTTGTTAGTAGTATACCAAGTTTTGAGGGTAGGGATTCTCCTGCTAAAAAGCATAAAATTAATCCTTGGGCATAGAAAACAAACCATTGCTAGAGGCTAAGATTTCTATAAAGAATTCTGATTTGAAACAGACCAAGTAGCTCAATTTTAATAATAACTGTTAACCCTCCCTTTCCTTTTCATACCTGCCTAGGATGCGCCCTAAATGCATCTAGCAGAATTTTTCAAAATGGCACATGAAAACCAGATCCATGGGTCATTTTGGCGCATCGTTTATTGTCCCGAAGAATTGACAAAACCCACATCTCAGGCATCTCATTTCCAGTAACCCAGACGTATGATGTATAGCGTTCTCTTTTACAATACAGCGCTTGTAGGATTAACGAATCAGATTATGTCATTCCGTGTGGTGCAGTGAATCGAAACTAGATTTTTCTACTCTGAATCGCCGTAATATGAAAATGTCTGCTGAAAAACAGTAAAAGTAAATTCTGTCCTTTTTCGCTACCGGTGAGTTGGCAGCTAAGAAACAGAAAACAAACGAAGACACCCCTAAAGATACACTGTCATTGTCAACCGACGAGAATACCAGAAAGTTCCAACAAAAATGGCTCTCATCCCGTTATAGAGAGGTTTTACTGTAATATATATATTGCCTACTCAAGCATAGTAGACCTAGAACGACATAGTAGACCTAGAACGACTTAGTCCATTGTGAATATCAATTAATTAAATTCTTGTATTAACATAAGAAAATTTATTGCCATGGCAAACAGGACTGAGAATCAGATCTGTATCATTTAAAACTTTACTCCGTGAAAATCCATGTAAAAAATAATAGCATCATTAATATTATTTAGATTTATTGTTACTTACTATAATAGCACATGAACACAAGAACTATTGGCCATGGCAGAAACCGTAGAATCATATCTGTATTATAAACAAGAGATGTTTGTAAAACATGTATACCCCCCCCCGACCCCCTGACCTTTTATCTAGTGACCTCAACTATAGAGGTCATCTAGCGATCATGACTAATCACCACAGCAACTTTGAAGATCCTAAGCCAAACCACTGATCAATTATTGATCTGAAAACATTTCACAAGTTAAGGTCATGGTGACCTTGACCTTTGACCTAGTGACCTCAACAACTATAGGGGTCATCTAGTGGTCACGACCAACTACCACAGCAAGTTTTAAGATCCCGAACCAAACCATCGAGCAGTTACTAATTGGAAACCATTTCATCAGTTAAGGTCATGATGACCTTGACCTTTGACCTAGTGACCTCAAAATCAATAGGGGTCATCTAGTTGTCATGACCAACCACCTAAGCAAGTTTGAAGATCCTAAGCCAAACCCTTGAGCAGTTATTGATCGCAAACCATTTCACCAGTTAAGGTCATTGTTCTCTTGACCTTTGACCTAGTGACCTCAAAAACAATAGGGGTCATCTAGTGGTCATTAACAACCACCACAGCAAATTTGAAGATCTTAGGCCAAACCCTTGAGCAGTTATTGATCGCAAACCATTTCACCCTTTAAGGTCATGGTGACCTTGACCTTAGACCTAGTGACCTAAAAAACAATAGGGCTCATCTAGTTGTCATGACGAACCACCTAAGCAAATTTGAAGATCCTAAGCCAAACCCTTGAGCAGTTATTGATCAGAAACCATTTTACAAGTTAAGGTCATGGTGACCTTGACCTTTGACCTGGTGACCTCAAATACAATAGGGGTCATCAAGTTGTCATGACCAACTACCGCAGCAAATTTGAAGATTCTAAGCCAAACCCTTGAGCAGTTATTGATCGCAAACCATTTGACCAGTTAAGAGCATGGTGACCTTGACCTTTGACCTAGTGACCTAAAAAACAATAGGGGTCATCTAGTGGTCATTACCAACCACCACAGCAAATTTGAAGATCTTAGGCCAAACCCTTGAGCAGTTATTGATCGCAAACCATTTCACCCTTTAAGGTCATGGTGACCTTGACCTTTGACCTAGTGACCTAAAAAACAAAAGGACTCATCTAGTTGTCATGACCAACCACCTAAGCAAATTTGAAGATCCTAAGCCAAACCCTTGAGCAGTTATTGATCAGAAACCATTTTACCAGTTAAGGTCATGGTGACCTTGACCTTTGACCTAGTGACCTAAAAAACAATAGGGGTCATCTAGTGGTCATTACCAACCACCACAGCAAATTTGAAGATCTTAGGCCAAACCCTTGAGCAGTTATTGATCGCAAACCATTTCACCCTTTAAGGTCATGGTGACCTTGACCTTTGACCTAGTGACCTAAAAAACAAAAGGACTCATCTAGTTGTCATGACCAACCACCTAAGCAAATTTGAAGATCCTAAGCCAAACCCTTGAGCAGTTATTGATCAGAAACCATTTTACCAGTTAAGGTCATGGTGACCTTGACCTTTGACCTAGTGACCTCAAAATCAATAGAGGTCATCTAGTGGTCAATTACCAACCACCACAGCAAATTTTATGATCCTAGGCCAAACCCTTGAGCAGTTATTGATCGCAAACCATTTCACCCTTTAAGGTCATGGTGACCTTGACCTTTGACCTAGTGACCTAAAAAAACAATAGGACTCATCTAGTTGTCATGACCAACCACCTAAGCAAATTTGAAGATCCTAAGCCAAACCCTTTAGCAGTTATTGATCAGAAACCATTTTACCAGTTAAGGTCATGGTGACCTTGACCTTTGACCTAGTGACCTAAAAATCAATAGGGGTCATCTAGTGGTCATGACCAACCACCACAGCAAGTTTGAAGATCCCAAGCCAAACCCTTGAGCAGTTATTGATCGGAAACTATTTCACCATTTTAGGTCATGGTGACCTTGACCCTTGACCTAGTGACCTCAAAAACAATAGGGGTCATCTACTTGTCATGACCAACCACCACAGCAAGTTTGAAGATTCTAGGCCAAGTCGTTTATTAGTTATCGTTCGGAAACCATCGATCTACCGACCGACCGACCGACCGACCGACAGACCGACCGACCGACATGTGCAAAGCAATATACCCCCATTTTTTCAAAAGGGGGGTATAATAAGCAAACAGAGCGAACCCTGATCAGTGGGCTCCTACAGGAGCCATCTGATCCAGTCTACTCTGTTTGCAAAGGCATAGAAAGGCTGATTTATGGAGTAAAGGGTGAAACATGCCTTTGCAAACAGAGTAAACTAAAAAATCAGCTAATAAATATTCATGATGTCAGAATCTTTTACATGAATATTCAACAGGAAAAGGGTTTAATCCTTACAGTGTGGGACACTAGTCACTAATGCCCTTGGCAAACAGTGTAGACCCAGTATGTTTATGTTACACTTTTCTTTGGAAAAATCTCTAAATATTCACAATAAGCTTGGACTGTTTGAATTTTTGAATAGTCCATTCGAAAATTGAGCGTTGGCAGGGTTAAGAGATTCTACCATATTCTAAAGAGAGCAGCTGGAGCATACATCACATAATGCTGGTGTGAGCATCATGCTTTTATCTACCTCTGCATACTTCACTTCAGACTCACTACTCATCAAAGGTATTAAACATCCCTTACACAAGGCAAAAACACAACAGACAAGAACAATAAACAAACGTGTGAAATTTCCCAAAGACCTCAAGCTCACTTCTCAGTTGCAAGGTATGTGATCTAATTGTTGGCAGAAAAAGCACCAACAAATTCAACATTTGGCAGAGCCATTTCTCCTGCAAGGTATACTAGTTTGGATAAACAGGGTGAATTTTTATACCAAAAAAAGGGTTTTGTTGCACCTAGAAAGTCATCTGAATGTTATGTCATTACATAGTTCTTTAACCCTTTCCTCCATAACCTATTTTTAGACTCAACCTCTTTGAACAAATCTACCAAAAAGGAGCATTTACTAGAGAAAAGGAACATTTAAGAATTTTGTAGTTGGAAACCATTTTGATAAATAGAGCATTTGCTCCTATAGGAGTAAATGCTCTATTTATCACAATGGTTTCTACAGGTGATTTTTACAGAGGCGTAGAAAGGCATATTTATGGAGGAAAGGGTTAACACATGCTGAAAGCACACCATGAGAATTGTCAATTGCTCAAAATAGAAAGACCTTAATCCTTTCCTTCATAAACACACCTTTCTACGCCTTTGCAAACAGAGAGGGCATTGCTATGATTCTACAGTTTCTGCAATCACCAAAATTTCCTATGTCCATGTGCTATTATAACATATTAAATTAATCAATATTCATGATGTCATTATTTCTTACACAAATACTCATGAATATTCTTATAAGATGATATAATGACATCATGAAAAATAATAACTGAATTTTAAAGCAGCATTATGACCTTTTCAGCCTAAAAACAGATGTTATTGAATTGTACATGTAAGCAAACAAAATAGACCCTGATCAGACAGCACCTTGAAGAAACCATCTGTTCTGGAGGTATTTAACCCTTTCCCCGATAGGCTATTTTTAGACCCAACCTCTTTGAATGAATCTATTGAAAAGGAGCATTAACTAGAGAAAATGAAAATTTTAGAATTTTGTAGTTTAAAACCATTGTAATAAACAGAGCATTTGCTCCTATAGGAGCAAATGCTCTATTTATCACAATGGTTCCATAAAGTGACTTTTACAGAGGAGTAGAAAGACGTATTTATAGAGGAAAGGGTTAATTGTAAACAAACAAAACCGAGCCTGATCAGACAGCACCTTGAAGAAACCATCTGTTCTGGAGGTATTTACATTGCATTACTCAATAGATACATCTCTTGAAGCCTTTGCAAACAGAGAAGACCCAGATCCTATGGCCCTTTTATTGTAAGTTACAAAAATGGCACTATATCATACAGTATTCAGATTTACCTGGTGGCCTTTGGGTATTTGTGACCGATGGTTGGGGTGGCCCCTAATCGCATATATTAAAATGTTAGGTAAACGTTGTACATTCTCTTTTTTTAACCTTTTCCATAATATGAACACATTTTCACAACTTTGCCAACATAGTAGACCCAGATCAGAAAGCTCTTATGAGCTGTGTGATCAGGATCTGCTATTTGCTTTTGATATATCAAAGATCTGATTCTATAATTCTGCCTGAGCCAATTTTTAATGTCATAATTATATGCCTTCATAAAAATAATCTAATAAATATCCATGATGTCATTATTTCTTGCACAAACATCAAACATTTGAAAGGATGAACTGAATTTAATGAAAGATGCTTCTTTTTTATTGGAATTTTCAAACAGGCAAATGATCAGACCTGTTTCCTTAACATGCAGGACAACCCTGGTATTTTTTAAGATCAGAGCTAAAATGGCAGTCAGATGTAAGCTTGCTGTTGCTTTATCTTTAAAATGTAGCCTCAACAGATGAAGTAGGTATGAAAGGGAGTGGGGGTTACATATTATAAAGGAGGTTGTTACTTAATGTAGAATGGAAGCAATGCAGAAAGCTCCTTTTAATAAGTTATTACCTGTATTTGAAAAAAAATCAAACAACCCTATATTTCTTTATTTATTGTGGTTATTACATGTATATTGAGATTTTATTTATGACTTATAAACCCCCTCCCCTCACCCCAGGAGAAGAAATGGACATATATATTAAAGTGGGGGCATTTATTAGAGGATATATAAGTTCATCTTTAACAATAGATGTAAAATGGGCTAAAGAGTGCAAATTCTGACAAGCTGACAGTTGACCCTGTTTAAAAATGTTCATCTATATAAAATTGATGGTCTTTGTACTTAACATTTTAATCAACAGTGATTAGTGAATATCATTTTGTCTGGCTTCTTTGACAATTAAGGTCACAGACTATATACATGGTTATCAAAGCACAGGAGATTCCGAGATCTCATTTAAATGAAATTTCTTCTTTTTGCGTGCACCAAGTGATGGTTGAATTTTCACCTCAGTGTTAATTTTTGTTAACCCTTCTCTTGCTGAATTTTAAAATACATTTCTCCTTCTTTACCCATGTCCTGTTGTATAATTACATATATTTTCACTGTGTACACGTATTTCGCTGTGCAATCACTGCTGTAGAGTGCACTGGTTGCACAATCAACTTGTAAATAGTGCAGACCCTGATGAGACAGCTCCTCCAGGAGCTGTCTCATCTGGGTCTTCACTATTTACAGGTATGTACATGTATATTGACGTGGATAGCAAGCGAAGGGTTAATTTCTCTTCAAAAATGCAATCTGAGTGACTGAGCTATGTCAGGACACTGATGAGAACCTTGCTGAGTAACTCAGTGTTTTATCATAATCTGGATCTAAGTCGGGTTTTTTTTTAGGTTATCATGAATAAGCCATAGTTTTCAAGAGGATAGTGTTTGGAAATGTTTGAATGGCAAAACATGACAGTTTGAAGATACAAGTTCTTCAATAGTGGTAAACTGTAAACATGCCACACATGTTTTGTAAGATACCTGTAAATGCGAAAGTCACATTATTCTAATTCTTACAGATTTTGGTTTTTGAAATTAGCACTCAAGTAAGTTACCCTTTCCTTTAGATATTAACACCTTTTCATTTTATTACAAATAGAGTAGACCCAGATCAGACGGCTACTGTAGATTAAGGTCTGCTCGGTTTGTTTATGAAATTATAAACAAGTGGGCCATGATGGCCCTGTATCGCTCACCTGGTTTGCTATGTTTTCTATATCAAAGCCCTGACCATATTAATTTCAGAGAAGATTTTTGTAGATTTCACTATATAACTATGTAAACTGACAACCCAAAGGGCAGGAGCACTCCTCTATGAGCCATCTGATCTGGGTCTACTCTATTTGCAAATGAGTGAAATACATTTATATGAGGGAAAGGGTTAAAATGCATATTCAATGATATATTGGACAATGACAGAAACTATCAAGTACATGTATACTATGCAAAGCAAGTTACCCATTAACTCTATACCTCATAAATATTCATGTAAGAAATAATGACATCATAAGTATTTAGTAGCTGAATTTTTATAATGGTACATTGTATATGAAATTATGAACACAGGATCTTTAAGCCATGGCAAAAGCTGTAGATTCAAATATACAATTTCATAAGCAAACATTAGAACAGATACTGATCAGAGTACCCCTACAGGAGCAAATCTGATGTGGGTCTACTGTGTTTGCAAAGGCATGAAAATGAGTCGCAACAGGTAATGAGTTAATAAAAGGTTTTTACCTACAAGCCCTTAGGCAAGGGACATGGGCAACAATGTAGATCTTTAACAGATCCATGATCAGTTTACATGGTTTGCTTCAAAACCTAGTGTTATAATTGCAAAAATATTTCTGTGCAGAAACCCCTCCAAATAAATTTTCAGAAAAGTAAATTATTCTATTTCTCAACTGGATCCAAACTGTTCCCACAAGTTATCACCATTTTGAAGATTAAAACTGAATCCAAGCACAATAGAAACCATTAAGCCTTTCAGCCCAGGACACACATGCACTGTTATCTGCAAACAGTGAAGACCCAGATCAGAAACTGTAGAATTAGATCTGTTTAATTATTTTAGGAAACAGCAAACACTGAATGAGCCATATGATCTGGGTCTACCCTGTCTACAAAGTCATCCATAAGGTACAGGGTTAAAACCTATCAATTCATCCCTAATGTGTGTCGTTCAGGAAAGTTCAATATCCTTTTAACCCATTACATCATAGGCTATTTTAAGATACAACCTATTTGATTAAATCTACTGAAAAGGAGTATTAACTAAAGAAAAGGAATTTTTTTTAGAATTTTGTACTTTGAAACCATTGTGATAAATAGAGCATTTCCTCATATAGGAGCAAATACTCTATTTATCACAAAGGTTTCAAAAAGGTGACTTTTACAAAGTTGTCAATATGAGGGAAAGGGCTAAATACACAAAAAGAGTCAAAGACTAATCTAGTTACCCTGGAACATTGACTCGAAAAGTCATTACTTGAAACCTTTAGCATGATGAGCCAAGTTCTGTCAGCACATTATCAACAGGGACTAATGAAATGGTCATATATATTTCTTATGTTTTTCACAATCAGCCTCATACAGTTATGCTCAAGACATGACACAAAATTACTTGCTCTCTAACCTAAACCCAAACTGTTTGGAAAGAATATCACTGTCCAATTCTCAATAACCTGCTCATGGATTAACCCTTTCTGCTCGGGACATGCATGTGCTGTTCTTTGTAAACCGTGTAGACCCTAATCAGAGGGTTCCTAGAAGAGACCTCTGATAAGGGTCTGCATTGTTTGTCATTCAAAATCCTCTAGCAAGTCTCAGCCTTTCCTACTGAGTGGACTCTACAGTTCAGCACTGATGGATTATTCCATTCTGTAAATTCAGGGTTGAAAGGATTAAAAAACCTTGGGCTAGGGTATCAATGACAGGTATCACAGGGGGACAAAGATCAATAAATCGGCCTTTGAATAATCAATTGCACTGTTGGTGCCAGTACAAAACACTTCATCTGCAATTCATGCCTCTCAAACACTTCAAACTGAGAAGAATCAAAAACACATTTTCAGATAAGGCACTACTTGAAAAGAAAAAATCGAAAACAAAATTGAAAATGTTCAGCTTCAACCTTCTCGCATAGTTACAATCAGGTGAGGATGACTGTTGTAAATGAACAGATCATCTTTTTCACATCTTTTTTACTTATGACTCTAACTGTAAATATTGAGATGCCACTTTCGATGATTCGTTAGTATTATGGGGAAACTCCTGAGAAACTACTGACCGAGTGTCAACAGCTAGGATCTTGATGAAACTTTGAGTAACTTGGCATCTCTTCTAGATCAAAACTCGTGCAAATGACAGTCACATCTGGCTCAGTAGGCAATGGGTTAAGACCCAGATGAGATGTCAAGTACCTCTACTGTGCTCAAGATCAGGGGAGTAGGTCAGGAACAAAGTCCTTATTTCTCTTTAACTGACGACTTTTGACAACTCTGTAAAAATCACTTTGTGAAACCATTTTGATAGACCATTTGCTCCTTAGGAGCAAATGCTCTATTTATCACAGCGGTTTCAAAATACCAAATTCTAAAAATTTTCCTTTTCTCTGGTTAATGCTCCTTTTGGGTAGATTTATTCAAAGAAGTTTTATCTGAAAATAGCCTATGAGGGAATGGGTTAACAGCCAAATAATTGTTATAACCTTCATTAGAATCATCATTTCAAAATTATTCTAATGAGAAGCCACACCTATGGGTTTGACGAAGAAATGCAGAAACAATGATATTCAAACTTTACACTGTACATTTTTAGATCATTGTTTATCTTTAGATGATGTGATATACTCAAGGTAATATTGTGCAATTTGTGGTCTGTAAAATCTGTCATCTGCTACAATTTTCCATGTTTATTCAAAGTCACAATCAGAATGAGAGTGTCAAAAGGTTTCAATCCCAATGAGATGAGATTTACCGAGTACCTCATCGGGATTTGAAACTGTTTGCATACATGTACAATACCCCGTTTTTTACAATTTGTAAAACTGTCTACAGCAACCACCCAAATTAAGTCTAATTCAGGTTTTGTTAACCCGTTACTTCATAGATACACCTTTCTATACCTTTGTAAACAGAGTAAACCTAGATCAGATGGCTCCTGTAGGAGCTGTCTGATCAGGGGTCTGCTCTGTTTGCTTATGATATAAACATGTAGATATGACTCTAGCATGGCCAACATTTCCTGTATCCATATATTATTATAAAAAAAATAATCTAAATAATATTCATTATGGTATTATTTCTTACATGAATATTCAGGGGGTAATTAGGGTTAAAAATTATGGCCTTACTAATCTCAGTCCCCCTCTTCAGACAGACAAAATCATGGTATCTACTATCAAACTACAATAGAACCTTTCTTAAGTAGCCATCAAAAAGGTATAATTGTGGGTCTGTAAGGCAGGTGATAGCTTAATGCAGATCAAAAGTAAAACAGAAAGCTCCTATCGGAGCTTTCTGCTTTACTTTTGCCCTGCATTAAGCAATCACCTGCTTTTTAAGACCCCTGTGTTTAATAAATGAATGGCCGCTTAGGACAGATTCCACTGTATATACATTAAAGCATTTACTTACATAAAATATGTACTCAGTTTTAAAAGTGCTTGACTTTGAGGCTGGCTTACAAAAATCATTTACCAGTATATGGAATGCGTTAAGCATTAGATAAAACTAAGTAACTACAACTTACATGTACTTCAAGACCATGTGAAAGGCTGGCCATCTTTTTGAGAAAAAAAAACATGGAAGAAAGTTGAAAGGGGGGGGGGGGAGGGTTATCAAAGACCTGATGTAAATAACATAGTGTGCTGTCAGTTCGATAAGCTTGTTAAAGATTTTATGCACTGAACACCTGAGCTACATGTAACAAGACTTTGAAATAAGAATCAGGCACTTGAGTACAGAAACATGATGAGACACCAATGTATAAATTTCCTCAGTATGGCAGTGTTGTTACTTATCTGCAAAAAGTTTCTCATCTGCAAAAACTGGTATTTCTTTTTGTAAAATAAAGCATGATCTGAGTGTCAATGATTTGGATGAGATGTTGGGAATTACTGGGCATTACATCTGGATCCAAACTATTAGTGTAGGTAAAAATTATAATTTCACTGTAAGCATACAATATGTTCAACAGGGGCGCCAAGAAATTATTACTGAACTAGAAAGTTGTGTCAAAATCAATAGGCGTCATCTACTAGCCATGACAAACCTTCCTACTAAGTATAAAAACAGCACACCAAATAGTTGTCAAGCTACTGAGTGGACAAAGATGTGGCTAACGGATGGACGGACAGAAGAACTGACAGACAGACGAACAAGCGCCATATCATAATACAAACGAAGTTACCTTCAGGCGTAAAAGAAAGTGCAGAAAATTTCCCGAAACTCTGATAAAAATGGTCATGATGAAACAAACATCATCATATCAACCTTGTTCACAGGTCTGTGAAAGTTTTAAGTAAATCTTCCCACTGGTGTATGAGAAGCTTGCAGGACAGATAGAGGGTTATGTGCCTGCTAATTTTTTTATTTTTTTTTAATTTTTTTTTTGGGGGGGGGGGGGGGGGGGGTTGCATAAAAACCAATGTTAGGGTTTCAAACAGATGATTATGTTGAGTAAGTCTCTTCTGAATTTGAATTGTTTTCAAGGGTTATCACATATACTGTATTATCTCTATCAAAAGTCCCCAGGGTGTAATATTTACACTTGAAGTGTAACCTTGACCTTTCAGCTACTGACCTGGTTTTTGGGGCTGACATGCCGTACCTTCTAGAGAAACATTTATACATGTACCTAGTCATTTCACAATCCATCAAGGGAGTTCTGAGTTAAAACCTGTACAAGCAAAACAATACATGTTTTTGACATTTGACCTCCAAGTATGACTTTGACCATGACCTTCAGCTAATGACCTGGTTTTTGTGTGCGACATGCCATACCTTCTAGAGAAACATTTATGCCTAGTCATTTCACAATCCATCCATGGAGTTCTGAGTTAGAGCCCGGACAAGCTAAAAATACATGTTTTTGGCCTTTGACCTCTAAGTATGGCCTTGACCTTTCAGCTACTGACCCGAATTTTGTACGCCTCACACTGTACCTTCTAGAGGATTATTTATGCCTAGTCATTTCACAATCCATCCATGGAATTCTGAGTTAGAGCCCGGACAAGCTAAAAAATACATGTTTTTTACCTTTGACCTCTAAGTATGAGCTTTGCCTTTCAGTTACTGACCTGGGTTTTTTTCACTTATCACCCCACACCTTCTAGACCATTTATGCAAAGTCATTTCACAATCCATCCATGGAGCCCGGACAAGCAAAAAAAAGAAAAGAACAACATGTTTTTGACACTTTACTTAACTAGAGCTAAGTATGACTTCCAGCTACTGACATGTTTTCTAGAGGAACATTTATGCCTTGTCATTTCACAATCCATCCATGGAGTTCCGAGTTAGAGCCTGGACAAGACAGGAAGAGCAGAGATTGAGTATGGTAAACTTTGATCAATCTGTCCAAGGTTATTAAGCCTTTACGGTACTACATACAAACACCTTTCTATGACTTTGCAAACAGAGTAGACCCAGAAGGCTTCTATAGGAGCCATCTGATCAAGGTCTACTGTGATTTCTTATGATATAATATTGATATAATTCTACAGCCATGGCCAGCATTTCCTGTGTCCAGGTGTTGTAATAAACTAATCCAATTAATATTCATGACATCATTATTTCTTACATTAATATTCATGGAGGAAAGGGTTAAAACTTTTAAGTTTAAAATCATTCTCAAATATCAGATTGGTCTCAGATTATGAGAAACAATAGTGTTTGGCATACCAAGCAGACTGATGAATGTACTGAAAGCATACTATTCTAATGATGTATATTTTCTGTGAGGCTATTACTTCTTAGAGCTATATGGTAAACACTGTCAGACAAATATATACACAATATAACTTTGATGCTAATAACAAACCATGTTATGACAGTCTTTCATGTCATTAGTCATGAGAGTATTACGACTCTCGGGGACAAAAGTTTAACCCTTTCAATGCTGATTTTTCAAATGGACTATTCCAAAATGCAAAAAGGTCAAGCTTACCATGAATATTCAGAATTCCTCTAGGGGCCCTCTGATCTGGGTCTATACTGTTTACAATGGGCATTTGTGACATTTAATATTCAATAATCTAGGCAACAAGGGGAAAAACAGGTTAAAGGATTTTACTTAAAAACTTCTATTAACCTTTTACCTAAATTGTTCTTTAATAAAATTCCAGTTTAGAGGGGTTCTACTGTACTTGCATTTCTGAACTGTGTAGACCCAGACAAGAAGACTCCCTGAGAATCTCTCTGATCAGGGTCATTTAAATCCTGCAGCAATTTTAATGCCTTCAATCTAAATGGACTCTAATGATTTCATTTTTTGAATACATTCAGCATTCAATGGGCTGACAGCTGTTCGATGGCACATTCCACCCTCAGTCTTATTTGATTACAGTTCAAGTAATCAAGTCTCCAATTAATCAAAGAAATAAACCAGATTTGAGATGAAAAAACTTCTACTACCACCTTCCTACATAGATTGATAACATGTGCACTTGTAACCCATATCATGTGTGTCATCCAAACCAAATCAGAATAATGAATCAAAGAGGCCTTTCATCATATTGATCTGATCTGGATCTGACAGCTGCTAGGAAATTTATGTTCAGGAGAATAAGGGTACTAAACACAATTAGGCACTTTCTCAATTCTCTCTTCTTTTTCTTTCAACATGCTATTTGCAAATATACATTGACATTTTGGAAATAAATTGGATTCAGATGAGATGAGAAGAGTTGCTACACAGTGTTTTATCAATTATCCAAAGTAATGAGACTTTTGGAAAGAAACATAATTCAGCAACATCTAGTTTAAACTAAGAGGATGCTATTTACAGACAACATAGTTATATTCAGCATGTTAAGTTCAAAACTTCCCTGGAGGGATCTTCCTGATCAAAGACATTGGAAGTGTATGAAAGTACTCCTGTGGAATGGTTATTGCTAGTTCAGTGCCTGCAGTAGTGTCTGCTGTGGGTGCCAACTTGCAATGCCTGCATTAGGTGGGATTTACCATTTCCCTGTTCAATATACAGAGTCCAGACAAGATCATGGGTAAATTAAAAAAAAATCAAGAATAACATGTTTATCTCTCCACCAAACTCTATGTTAGAATAATCTCAGAGCAATGGTTCTAAAAAGTGGTCACAACATGGGGTTTGGTGGAGAAAAGATAATTATTAGTATTTGAGTATGCACCTATATCTGTTGCTCTGATATACATGTAAGACATTTATAATGAAATCATGAATATATATTAGCTGAAATTTTATAATGCAAACTTTTAATTGAAATTTTTCTCTTGAAAAAAAAAAAAAAAAAAAAAAAACCTGTAGAATCAGATCTATGTCATGTTAAAAGCATATAGAGCAGACCCTGATCAGACAGCTGATATATGAACCTTCTGACCGAGTCTACTCAGTTTGCAAATGTGTGTTAATATGAAGAAAGTTAACATTACATGTATATTCCTTGATAAGATTAAAATATAACAATTCAGTTTTTCTTACATGAACATTTAAGAGGTAAAGGGTTAAATGATTCTTCTTGAACCCTTTACAAAACTATTTGAATGAGAAGTAATTTTTACTCTGCAACAGACGTAGCCAATTCAGTCTGAATTCAGAGTCTGCTTTGTTTGTTTATGAAATTATAATACATCTGACAACAGTTTCTACTACACGTATTACCAAAAGAGCAAATGAACCACATGTGAAATCAGCTTTAACCCTTTCCCTGTTCTATGTTTATTCCAAATTTCAATACCTATTCAATATTCATTAACAAATTAGTGATAAAGAAACATGGAAGGCGGAACAATTACATTGTAGACATTTTAGAAAGCAAAGAAACAGATCTGTCAAATTCTATTAGCAAACAGAGCACACTCTGATCAGACGGCTCCTCTAGGAGCCATCTGATCTGGGTCTACTCTGTTTGCAAAGGCGTGAAAACACGTTTATACAAATATGAGGGAAAGGGTTAATAAAACTATTCATGGGATAAACAAGCAAGTAAATAAGCAGTTGCGTTTTTCATTGATGCATTATTTTTTCCCAGTGGACGATTTAAAATTATTCACTCATTTGTCTTGAACAAAATTTTAAGCAAAACCTAACTTTGTTGACTTTATGTGATCATTCATTCTGTTTGTGTCGGAGCAAAAAGGAGATTACTGAATACAAAAACATTCATTCGTATGCCAAACAAGATGAATTTTCATCAACTTTTCGAAAAATTTTGGAATACACCTACTGGAAGATCAACATAGACATGGTCAAACAGAAAAATGTTACAGTAAAATCTCGATTATTCGAACACTAAAATACGTATCATTATCAATATTTACGGCAGGCGGCAGCTTAATGCATGGTGAAAGTCATGCAGAAAGCTCCTCTAGGAGCTTTCTGCATGACTTTCACCATGCATTAAGCAGCCACCTGCCTAAAAGGTTCTAAATTCTTTTAAACAAAAAATTCGAATAATCGAGATTTTACTGTATTTCCAAATCAAAAAGAACCTGGCACAGAACAGTGCAAACGAAGACCTGGAAAAGGCAGTGCAGATGTGGTTTAATTTCTCTTTTTAAACATTTTAGGGGTAAGTCTGTAGCAGACGGATCCTACCTGACCTGGGTCTACTCTGTTTGCAAATGCATGAAAACATGAAAGAAATGATTAAGTAACAGTTGCATTTAAGCACAATCTCACACTGACACTTCATAACTTTTATTCTGTCATGAATATGTCTTGCAAACTTCTCTGTCACACTACATTTGTATTTCAATAGAGTATAGAAATTTATTAGGTAATAAAGAAATAAACACCTATTGATTTTTATATTATAGCTGCAGAAGTATGTGAATTATTGCAATAATTTACAAATGCTATTATAGGCACATTTGTATTGGGACAAAATTATACCTCATTACCATAAACCATCTAGTGCAGTCAACAATTTTAAAACACTTAATTACAGTTTTAAATTATATGCAGACTTGGGGAGAATTGATTATTTTTTTGCAAAATGTTTGGATTCAAATTATAAGTCAATTAAATTGTTGTCTTATCAAAATGTAAACAGTGACATTACTTCATGAAGTTTTTTGGGGGGGAAGAAATTGCAGTAAAAAGAACTAAAGAAATTGAGAAACGTTTTAGGATATCATCATAAAAGCTGTTAAGGGTAATAGTTTAAAAACGCAGCCTGACATGATAAAGATACCATAAATAAACTACAAGGTGTTTGTATTTAGTAATTACCACTATCCGAACTCTTTGCATGCAAACTGATTTTCTTCCTCTGCAAGAAATGGCTCCTTAATTTAACCCTTTACTCCATAAATGCACCACTCTATACCTTTGCAAAAGAGTAAACCCTGATCAGACGGCTTGAACCAGGGCCTGCTGTTTGTATTAAAATAAGATGGATTGAATTCCACACATTCTGCCATGGCGAAAATGTCCTTTGTTCATAGTGTAATAAAAATCCTGTCCATTAATATTCATGATGTCAATATTTCTCGCATAGATATTCATGAAGTAAAGCATTGAATTCTTAAAATACATTTTCTTTTCAGATAATTTTCAGAAATACAATAAAAATGCCAAAGGGTTTGGACCCTGACAAAACTGTATCCAAACTATTTACGAGTCCGTGTTATGAAGAATTCTACCACTTGCATGTGAAGAGTTACTAACATTAATCTGATCTGCATGAGAAGCACTTTGTATTTTAGTGTCATAATTACATACTATTATACACTGTTAGAAATATTAACCCTTCAACTGTTGAATATTCAGTGAGAAATATTTACATCCTGATTATTTATTAGCTGAAATTTTATAATGGAATATGTATACAGAATATTTTGGTATTGGCAGAAACTGTTGTAATTTCTTTTAAATCTTCATAAGTAAACCGTGTAAGACAATGGTCAGACAGTTCTATCAGGCGCCATCTGATCTAGGTATCCTTTGTTTGCAAAGGCATATATGATACAAAAAGGGTTTAGTTTATATGAAGGAAAGTGTAAACCTTTTCAGCCTTTATCCCATTCCCTCATACTAATGCCTTTTGACACCTCTGCAAAAGTCACTTTTTTAAAGCATTGTGAATCTTGAAAAATATAGCATTTGTTCCATAGTGGCAAATGCTCTAGTAGATATTCATCACAAAGATATAAAAACTACACAAGTCTTAAATGTTCTTTTTTCCTAGTATATTTTCCTTTTTCATTGATTTGATTAACCCTTTCCCTGTTCCATCTTTATTCCAAATTTCAATACCTTCTGTACAATATTCATGGCAAAAATTATAAGTTATAATGAAATATGGGAGGTGAAACATTGTAGCCATTTTAGAAAGTAAAGAAACAGATCTTTCAAATTCCATTAGCAAACAGAGAACACCCTGGTCAGACAGCTCCTATAGGAGCTATCTGATCCGGGTCTACTCTGTTTGCAAATGCCTGAAAACATGTTTATATGAAGGAAAGGCTTAAAGAGATAGGGTCTGAAAATAGCCTATGAGGGAATGGGTTAACACATTGAGCAAGTTTTCTGCTCTGCCCTTTATTCCATGAATATTAATTTAAGAAAATAATGACAGTATAAATATTGATTAACCCTTTACTCCATTAATATGTCTTTCTACACCTTTCCCAACAGCAGACTCAGATTAGATGGCTTCTACAGGTTTGCTTATGGAAGTAATACAGATCTCCTGTCCTACAGTTTCTGACATTGACACCATTTTCTGTGTTCTGTGCTCTGTTTGCTTATAAACATGTAAAGCAGTACATAAAACCATGCAGTTTTCCCCATAAAGTAACTTTATAACCCCCACTCTACCCATCCTCCTTCCACACATCACACACACCATCCCCATCATGATGAAAAAGCTTAGAATATCTGTTATATTAGATCTAGTTTTAATTAATGGTATTTATCAATAAAAGAATGTTATAAAATGTTACAGCATAGTCTACACTCAAATTTTAAATATCGGAGGGATAATCTTCTAGAAAAAGCCTTAATCTGTAGTTAATCCACCAAACAGGATTATCAACCTCCTTTCAATTGTAAATTCTTATATAAGCAGACCTCTCGAAAGACATCTTATGTCATCTCAACAGGTCCTTAATGTAATGAGATCAGGATTACATTAATCTAAAGACTAACTTGTCACTCTGACTAATGAAGCCTCATATAAAATGTTTAGCTTATACAACTTTTAGTAACAAACATTCATGTTTTATGCAAAGCAGAAATTAATATAATTATCCCTTATCTGAGTGACAATGGATGGAAATGAAGGAGAACTAGAATTATGTCCATACAGTTGGATGCCACCACTTTGCAATTTTTTTAACCTTGGGGTCTGGAGTATACGTCTGTCTTCTGAAAACAGTGTTGTACTGTATTCAATACAGTGTATTGCCTATAATAATAAACAATCCCTGTGCTAGTGTGACATAACATTTTTTAACCCTTTGCTCCATAAATACGCCTTACTTTGCCTCTGTAAAGTCACTTTATGAAACCATTATGATAAATGGTTCCGAACTACAATTTTGTTTTCCTTTTCTCTAGTTAATGCTCCTTTTATTCAAAGTGGATGGATCTCAAAATAGCCTATGGAGGTCGGAGGAAAGGGTTAAAGGAGTTTCCTGCATTTGTATTGCATGCATGTTTGTATAGATGGGTAGACTGACAAAATCAACACTATATACTCCCCACATTTTATGAGGGCATAATAACAATGCAGCGGTTTTTCACCTTCTATAACAGAGGCCTGTAAAAGGCCCCTTCCCAATTGAAAATTTCTTTAAAATCATGCAGTTTTCCCAAAAACCAGCTTTTTTGTTTCCCAAATCAGCAATTTTAGCGATAATTCTTCCCAAAATCAGCAGGCTAAGGCCCCCTCCCAATTAAGAGAGAAAAAGCCCTGCAATTTACAGGGCAGAAAATATGAAACACCAAGACCCATATCCACTAAAACTTTTGAGTGTAAATTTTGAGTCAAAAACCATTTTTAAATGTATATTTGTCAAAAGTGTACAAATGATGACAAATGCAAAGTGAAAAACTTTTATAAATAGTGAATTTTCAACAACATTTATATTTACATTTTCAAAGTCTGAGTCTCAATTCGAGACTCCAAATGTAAGTGAATACAGACAGCTTCATATCAAGGCAGTGTTGGTCTAATCACACGATGGGACAGTGAGAAGGGTTTCTTTGGTTTCATTACATCATTCATGAACACATACAAAGATCCATGTTATCGAGATTTGATCTCCAATGTAAATTAACTCTTCCAATGCTACTAGTGAACATATCTGCATTAGCAAATAGTGCAGACTCATACAAAACAGCTTCTAGAGGAGAAGTCTCATGTGGGTCTGCACCATTGGCCAGGATAATTCAGTGGTCCATCTTTAGAATTATTCACCTAATTTTCATTTATAGTAAAATGGATTCACATTTTGAATATTCAGCTTGAAAAGGGTTAACTCTTTCCACAGAAGCAGAGATTTTGTGATGACAAATGAATGGAAACAGTTTGGTTCAATATTACTAATTGAGTCTCTGATCAGCATTCAACTATTTGATACTGACAGATAATCTGATTGCATTTTTGGAGAAATGGAACTACTATTGCAGACGACAAAATACTGAGGATGCAAGGAGTTGCCTGCAAAGAATTAAAGATTTTAAGAAAATAGGAACAAAAATGAATAAAGTTGTCCTTGATCCTATCTTATTCAACCCTTTACCCCATGAATATTCATGTAAGAAATAATGACAGCATAAATTTATATTAATTAGATTAATTATTATAATCACACATGGATATACATGTATATAATTTGGCCATGCCAGAAACTTTATAATTTAATCTATATATAATTATGAGACGGCTACCATAGGAGCCTTTTGATAGGGATCTGCTCTGTTTGCTTATGATATTTAATATCATAAGCAAACAGAGCAGACCCTGATCAGATGGCTCCTACAGAAGCTGTCTCATCTGGGTCTATACTGTTGGCAAAGGCACAGAAAGGCATATTTATGGCGGAAAGGGTTAAACTTCTTAACTTGTGTAGTCATATCTTATAGCTTATATAATTATATTATTCAAACTTTTAAAGTAAATAATGGCTGATCTAAACCTTTAGCAGATGTGAAAGGCTGACCATAATACTACAAAAGAGAATGACAGAGATGGAAGTACCTGGTAATCCTGCCAACCAAAACTTGTCACACAGACGGTGTTCCTTACCAATATCAAGTTGTCATGGATCTAAAAACCTTAGCCTGCTATAATGTGGTTCACTCAAAACTCTCAATAAATTTCTTTTTATTTAATACCACATACACTGTTTTGAATAATGATTTTGATACACAACTGATCATATGACAGCTTGGATCCTGATCAGATACCAAGTGGCTGCAACACTTTTCACACTACTGATATAGTAGTGATTACTGAAGGGTAAACCATTTGAATGCCTAGTAGATACAAACCTTTCACAGTGGAATAGGTCATAATTGTTTATTGCTAGAGTCAGTCCATACTGAGTATGAAAGGGTAAAATTGGCAAGAGGATAGTACAGACCCCGATTAGAGGTTCCTCTATCAGCCCTCTGATCTCCAGATCTACACTGTTTGAAAATGACAGTACTCTTGCCTGCATTCAGAGAGATAAATGGCAAACAATGTTACTATTGTATACCCAAACCAAAGGGTTCCAAAGAGCCCTCTCATAAGGGGATGCACTGGTTAAAATTCTCTCCCAAATTATACCCTTTCATAGTGAACGGACTTTATACTGACAGCTCCGACCATTCCATTTTGAATATTCAGCGTTCAAACAATGATAGCACTATTTATGACTAGTTTAACAAAGCCTGGTGAGAAGGAGGGGATTTACAAGACTCAAAATGAATATTGGCTCCTTTTATGACAATGACCAGCAAGATATATCATGCACACTCACATCTCAGTCTACTGATGTCTCCCATTTACAGCTTTCTGACCAGATATCATGCACATTCATATCCCAGTCTACTGAGGTCTCCCATATACAGCTTTTTTTTCTCTCAAATGATAATCCAATATGCCTTTTTAAGCCTTTGCAAACAGAGTAGACCCTAATCAGACAGCTCTTATACAAACTGTCTGATCAGGGCCTGCTCTGTTTGCTTATGAAATAAAAATAGAAGTGATTATACAGTATGTCTCAATAAAAATTCCTGTTTCAGTATCATTATTCAAATTCAGTTAATTAATATTCACAATGCCATTTGTTCTTACATGAATATTCAAGGAGTAAAGGGTTAATAGGATTGGAAAATTTCGCTGAAGTCAAACAATAATCTTTTGCATAGACAAAATGGTAAACATAAGAAAGCTGCATTAACCCAGATTACCCTTCTTATATGTTTACAGCTTGGATTCCCAAGAGACACGAGTAACTTGGATCATTGACACTGAGTCAATAGTTTGTTAACCTTTTTCTCCATAAATACGCCTTTGCAAACAGAGAAGACCCAGATCAGATGGCTCCTGTAGGAGCCATCTGATCTGGGTCTTCTCTGTTTGCTTATGACATAATATAGGTTTGATTCTACAGTTTCTGCTATTGCTAAAATTTCCTGTGTCTAGGTGCTATTTATAACAATTAATCCAATTAATTTTCATGCTGTTGTTATTTCTTACATAAATACATGTACTCATGGAGTAAAGGGTTTAATTAAAGCTTGAACAAATCGGATAAAAGCAGAGCAATAGATAAATTGTGCTTACTCAAGTAGTTAGTACTATATCGTCATTCCTCCATCAAACCCTATGTTGTGACCACTCTTTAGAATCGTCTCTTCGAGGCGATTCTATAAAGTGGTTACAACAGGGTTTGATGGAGCAATAAAGAAGTTATTCAGGAAAATGTTTTAATTTACAAATCTTATCTGGAGCTCTGTGAAAGCAAAACTTATAGCAGATCCAAGTTTTAGCAGACTTTTGTTACCTGCAGGAACTGTTAGATCAAGCTCTGCTCCATTTATAGAGGCTGTACTGGTAGGGTACATGCATGAGTTATATGTTTGTATTTCCATCATGGGTTGCGTGTGTACTATGTGTATATATGCAGTATGAATGTTGGGTTTGTTGTATTGTCTTTGTATCTTTTCTTTTGTTCTGTTGTGTTGTTCACTATTTACATGTGATTTGTAATCTTCAAATATGGAGGAAATATAGATATATATATATATTTATTGCAAGACAGAAAATGTTGAAGAATTCACCTCAGTGCTGAGAATGCCATGGTTCTTTGCCTTCTCTCTGAGTCTGATTGGTATTTTCAGTAATGCAGGAAATATTTTGCTCAATACTTTCATAAGCAAACATATCAATGGCAACATTTAGATAATGTTACTTAGCTTTACTGATTTGTGGAGAAAAAAAGGAATACAAAGATTAAATACAGCCTTTGTTACATCTACGAGTCTCCTAATCCTCCACTAATACCACATAATCCCATTAACTTTATTCTTGAGCTTGAAGAATGCAAGACAAACACAGAAACAAAATACTTAAAGTAAACAGTTACGTTAAGTATTTTGTTTCTGTGTTTGTCTTGCATTCTTCAAGCTCAAGAATACTAAACATAAAATCTGTAAGCATAATAAATGAGTGTGTCAAACTGACACAAAATCGCTAACTTAAATGACAAGTCACCTTTTACTCCATGAATATTCATGCAATAAATAATGACATCATGAAGATGAATGTTTGAATGTGCAATTTTGGCCATGGCAGAAACTGCAGAACTTATTAGGAAACTGAGCAGACCCTGAGGTGTATCTATGTAGTTTGCAAAGGCATAACAAGATGTACTTGTGAAACACTATCTCCCCAACGTATCAATAACTTTGACCTTTGATCTTGGAAGTTTGACCTTGAAATAGATCACTCAAAACTTGCAGCTTCAGACGAGCATACATGCCAAGAAGTCTCTACTCAAAAAAATATGGCCAAAGTTTCAGAGAGACCAACAGATAGTAAGACATGCCAAAAACATTACCCCTCATCCCCTCAAGGTCTTGATTATCAGGTAAATGGTCAACATTATCCGAACCCTGTAGAACTGAGTTGTAATAATTAGGGTAAATAGGGCAGTTATATAGCCATTCAATCACTACAATAAAATTGCAATTGCCAGTCTTGATGAATTAAAACTGGACAATTAATATTTACGACCCTATATAATAAAATTACCTTAACTGTCAGTTTAACACACTTACAACAACATTTGTTCACTGGTTTGTAATTAGTTGGTTCATTAGAAAAGCCATAAAAATTCCTTGCATAGTTTGAATATATAACCCTCTGCGTTTTATAAAATATGTAGGCTTCCAGTAAATATGGGTATTTAATGCAACACATTTCACACTGGTCATTATTTTCTCCATGTAGTAACCACTAATCAACCTACTGTATAATATTAGGACTGCAAATTGAAAATTGCAAATAGCAGACCCTGATCAGAGGTCCAGATAAGATGCGTTATTTACACATTTTCAAGAATAACGCCTTAGTTTCTCCATCAAACCCTAAACCGTGACCACTTTTTAGAATCGTCTCCACAAGACAATTTTAACCCTTTCCCTCATATAAACGTGTGTTCATGCTTTTGCAAACAGAGTAGACCCAGATCAGATGGCTCCTAGAAGAGCCGTCTGATCAGGTTCTACTCTGTTTGCTAGTGGAATTTGATAGATCTGCCTCTATACTTTCTAAAATGGCTACAATGTACCATATTTCATTAGAACTATTTTGATTGATATTCATTAGGTATTGAAATTTGAAATAAGCATAGAACTGGGAAAGGGTTAACCCTTTCCATGTTCTATGTTTATTTCAAATTCCAATACCTAGTGAATATTCATGGACAGAATAGCTATAAAGAAATATGGAAGGTGGAGCATTGTAGACATTTTAGAAAGCAAAGAAACAGATCTATCAAATTATATTAGCAAACAGAGCAGACCCTGATCAGATGGCTCCTCTAGGAGCTGTCTGATCTGGGTCTACTCTGTTTGCAAATGCGTGAAAACATGTTTATATGAGGGAAAGGGTTAAAGAGTTGTCACAGTATAGGGTTTGTCAGATGGAGAAATGATTTTAGTACTTCAAGGCACACACCTTTTATCTGTAGCTCTGCTCTCATGCCACTACAGCAGCTATAAATACCACTATAAAATATTTAGCCCATAAATTTTCTTGATGTAATTATTTCTCTTATATGAATGTTCATTAGGTAATGGGTTGAATTATTTAGGACTCTAATATTTATGGTAATCTCTGTCAATTGAGCAATCTTACATACAAACAGACTGGATTCTACCAAGATGACTAATTACGCAGATTAAAGATAAGCCTTTCCCTGTTTGACTTAAAGTAAACAGTTACGTTAAGTATTTTGTTTCTGTGTTTGTCTTGCATTCTTCAAGCTCAAGAATACTAAACATAAAATCTGTAAGCATAATAAATGAGTGTGTCAAACTGACACAAAATCGCTAACTTAAATGACAAGTCACCTTTTACTCCATGAATATTCATGCAATAAATAATGACATCATGAAGATGAATGTTTGAATGTGCAATTTTGGCCATGGCAGAAACTGCAGAACTTATTAGGAAACTGAGCAGACCCTGAGGTGTATCTATGTAGTTTGCAAAGGCATAACAAGATGTACTTGTGAAACACTATCTCCCCAACGTATCAATAACTTTGACCTTTGATCTTGGAAGTTTGACCTTGAAATAGATCACTCAAAACTTGCAGCTTCAGACGAGCATACATGCCAAGAAGTCTCTACTCAAAAAAATATGGCCAAAGTTTCAGAGAGACCAACAGATAGTAAGACATGCCAAAAACATTACCCCTCATCCCCTCAAGGTCTTGATTATCAGGTAAATGGTCAACATTATCCGAACCCTGTAGAACTGAGTTGTAATAATTAGGGTAAATAGGGCAGTTATATAGCCATTCAATCACTACAATAAAATTGCAATTGCCAGTCTTGATGAATTAAAACTGGACAATTAATATTTACGACCCTATATAATAAAATTACCTTAACTGTCAGTTTAACACACTTACAACAACATTTGTTCACTGGTTTGTAATTAGTTGGTTCATTAGAAAAGCCATAAAAATTCCTTGCATAGTTTGAATATATAACCCTCTGCGTTTTATAAAATATGTAGGCTTCCAGTAAATATGGGTATTTAATGCAACACATTTCACACTGGTCATTATTTTCTCCATGTAGTAACCACTAATCAACCTACTGTATAATATTAGGACTGCAAATTGAAAATTGCAAATAGCAGACCCTGATCAGAGGTCCAGATAAGATGCGTTATTTACACATTTTCAAGAATAACGCCTTAGTTTCTCCATCAAACCCTAAACCGTGACCACTTTTTAGAATCGTCTCCACAAGACAATTTTAACCCTTTCCCTCATATAAACGTGTGTTCATGCTTTTGCAAACAGAGTAGACCCAGATCAGATGGCTCCTAGAAGAGCCGTCTGATCAGGTTCTACTCTGTTTGCTAGTGGAATTTGATAGATCTGCCTCTATACTTTCTAAAATGGCTACAATGTACCATATTTCATTAGAACTATTTTGATTGATATTCATTAGGTATTGAAATTTGAAATAAGCATAGAACTGGGAAAGGGTTAACCCTTTCCATGTTCTATGTTTATTTCAAATTCCAATACCTAGTGAATATTCATGGACAGAATAGCTATAAAGAAATATGGAAGGTGGAGCATTGTAGACATTTTAGAAAGCAAAGAAACAGATCTATCAAATTATATTAGCAAACAGAGCAGACCCTGATCAGATGGCTCCTCTAGGAGCTGTCTGATCTGGGTCTACTCTGTTTGCAAATGCGTGAAAACATGTTTATATGAGGGAAAGGGTTAAAGAGTTGTCACAGTATAGGGTTTGTCAGATGGAGAAATGATTTTAGTACTTCAAGGCACACACCTTTTATCTGTAGCTCTGCTCTCATGCCACTACAGCAGCTATAAATACCACTATAAAATATTTAGCCCATAAATTTTCTTGATGTAATTATTTCTCTTATATGAATGTTCATTAGGTAATGGGTTGAATTATTTAGGACTCTAATATTTATGGTAATCTCTGTCAATTGAGCAATCTTACATACAAACAGACTGGATTCTACCAAGATGACTAATTACGCAGATTAAAGATAAGCCTTTCCCTGTTTGAACATTCATGTAAGATAATATTATAAGGCATAAATAAATTGCAAGTTTTTGTATGAGTAATTGGGAAATATCTTTCAAGGTTGTTAAAATCAAATATTCCATAATAATTGCAATATAAACAATATCCATCAACAGAGCTATGTACAAATAAAGGTGGGTACACAGATACTAAAATTATCATTTTCCCTCTAAAATCATCGTTTCTCCACCAAGCCCTATGTTGTGACCACTCTTTAGATTCACCTCAAAGTGGAGAAAAATTAACTTATTCTTGAAAATGTTTTAATTTACGCATCATATCTGGAGTTCTGTATCAATTTGTACAAATCTGGCTGTGCTCACATCATGCAGAAAAATGTATTGATGACAATCTTAATTGTGTGATATGATTGTTTGTGATAAATGTCCTTATAGCGGCTCCTTGTAGTGGTCTTGTTTGATGTTTTATTTTATTACAAGTGTATATAGCCTTAAGGACCCATTTTGAAATACAACATAAGACAGTGACAGTGTTAACGACCATGACCAGGCTAAGATAAGCAGACAAGGCGTCTGACCAGTCACTTGACACAACAAGGTTAATTGATCAGTAACAGCTAATCATCACCTTTACATAGGTGACCAGTGACACAATTCTCTCAAATGCTTAGAAGTAATCTCTTATCCTTGAACATTTATTTATAAGCAAACACTCGCCTGAGCAGACCCTTATTACAACACATAGAAACAGGAAATTTTGGCCATGACACAGATTGTAGAATTATATCATAAGAAAACAGAGCAGACCCTGATCAGACTGCTCCTAAAGGAGCTGTCTGCTCTGAGTCTACTCTGTTTGCAAATGTTTAGAAAGGTGTATTTATGGAGTAAAGGTTAAGGCATATTAAATATAATCTGTACATGTATTTTATGTTAATTAACCCTTTACTACATGTAATTTCGGCTTTACTCAATGAACATTTATGTAAGAAATAATGACACCACGCAGGGTTACAGATACGGGGGAGTATTGGGGTATTTACTCAATTAAAACTGTGGAAAAAGCAATTGTTTTTCAAAACTATGAGTAACACAAAGCAAATAAATATAGCAAAAAAAAAATTAGAATACCTAATGAGAATATGAATAATACCCAATTACGAAAATTGCCATTACCCAATAAAAATTGCAAATACCAATTCTGTAAAAAAAAATCAAGGAGTAAATACCCAATTGCATCAAAACCTTATCTGTAACCCTGACCATGAAGACCATACGGAACCTGTCTGATCTGGGTCTACTCTGTTTGCAAAGGCATAGAAAGGCATATTTATGGAGTAAAGGGTTAGAACTTAGATTCTAATAGAACTGTTTAAACTTTAACCCTTTCCCTGTACAATATCCATGTATTATTCTGCTTGCCTTGGCATAAAATTAAAAGGAGAGTGTGTAGGGAGTATTCTGGGTTAAATCTGCATCATACTTCATAGAAAGGTAGTAAAACTGACAGTCTATCAATCTAGCTTATAAACAGCACCTAAATAATAGTTTAAAATGAATTTAATTTCAGAATGCTGCACTACATAAAATTTTCATTTAACTCTTTGCACATAAATTTTCGTCTGTATTTTTATTTATTTTTTAATTGTTCTCCATTTCAATTCTAAAAATGTCTCTCATTTCTTTACAAAAATATGGTCAAAGTGTCAAACAGGTTGGATTCTGGTTAGACATCACATTATGCGCTGTCTCATCTGTATCCAAACTGTCTGCATAGGTACTTAGTCTCACCATCTCGCTGTTAGTATGCAAAGAGTTGATTATCAAAATAATAATTTATTTTTACTTACATTCATCTTTAAAATGGTGAGTGCTAAGGGAGATGGGAGTTTAGGGTATTTAGCTCCCAAAATTTATAATTATATAATAAAATCAGTGATTATTTTACAAATTTTCTTGCATGAGTCCTGGAACTCGATAAACTGCAAATCTGCGAGTCCCCAAATTGAAAGAACGAGTCCAAATATTCTATACGAAAATACATTAAAGCACCCAGTCAAAGGTATTTGTAAAACTGGCTTTTTCATACCGTTCACTCTAAAAGCTGATGAAAAACTGGGTATGGATTATAATTAAGATATCAATAAAACTTCAAAATTAAATTTTGCTGGAAATTTCAATGCATTATTGGGACTCACATAATTGGAAACTTTGCATCCCCAGAGATTTTGTGAGTACAGGACTCGGGACTCACAGGTAAAAAAATCACTCTTATTATAAATTAATATTTGCATATATTTACTGTGACCATTTTATACCTCCTTAGAAAATACTATAGTATATAAAAAATACTTTTCAGCTAGTACATCTCATATTATTTTTATACATCAGTCTCAGTATAAGATTGATCGATAAGTGGAGCCCCTGATCACAACATAGAATTAATTTGACAGAAGATATTAATATATAAGTAGCAATAATTATAATAGTTATGCAGAAAGTATGAACGTCACTTTATTCCACAGACCACCGACAAGATTAAATTGTGTGGTATTGTTTTCCAGATCATAATGAACAATATTGAACGATCAGTGCAGCCCCTGATCACAACATAGAATTCGACAGGGAGTGTTAATTATATACCAAAATTGCCGTATGATTAAAATGTTTGAAACAGTTATAATATGAGTCTTACTTCATGTCAGAGATCTGGGTTCAGTAAATATTCAAATAGCAATAATGTATGGCAGTGTAATCAGGGTCTATTCTGTTTGTTTATATGACCCTAGTTCCTACCAATACCAAAATATCATGCGTACATAATTATGCTGTTAAAGAAAGTGAGTTCATTTAAGAAACGGATCAAATTCCGTAAGCAAACAGAGCAGACTCTGGTCAGATAGCTCCTACAAAAGATGTCTGATCTGGGTCTATTCTGTATTCCAACATACATGTGTAAAGATGTCTATATGAGATAAAGGGTTAACAATACACACTTTACAAAGATATTTTTTATTGATAAAACAATTTTATTTTTTAATTTGGTAACCGACATTTTGTAATAACTAATATTATATTGCTTTTCGAACATTTATTGGATCCAGATAATCTAAGAAGGAAGACTCATATTATATCTTGTTCCGTGCGTATGACATTTTCACTTTCTGCTAATATTCGATATAATTATCAACTCCTGTAATATTCTGCTGTCAAATTCCAGGTGGTGATCAGTGACTACACTAATCGTCTAATCTTGGTCATCTAGATCTGGAAAACAACACAACCGGACAATTTATTCTTGATACAAACATTCTTTATAGTTCTGTCATGAATGTTATCACTACCTGTACCAGATGTGTGAAATACAAGCACTATTACATATAATTGCTTTCTAGGCGATTTCTCCAATTGACCTTACGCCAGCGGCGAGATAACCACGCCTACATAAATCAAGGGAAGCAACTCTTCCTGTGTCCGACATTATGAGTAAAACCAATTTGACAGAGGGTCTACACATAATAATGATTTTTTTATTAGAATAGATATTTTGTTGATCATGTTTAGTCCGTGTATACCTTTGTCAGGTTTTTATCAAGGTCTACACTGTCATGCTTTGATCAGGATCTACAGTTTGATCACTCAGGTATTTGTCGTGCTTAGACCCCACTACCCGCCATGCATCTCCTACCCACTCTGTAACCTCACAGAAATATATTGGTCAAAATAAGCTCAAACATGTCAAAATATTGTCAAAATACCATAACATATACATGTATTAGCCTGATTGGAGCATAAATTATATATTGTTTCATTGTTGGATATTGGCTGCAGATCATGAAAGCTGTGATTCGATCAAATCTCCGAAACCCCAAAGAACTTCCGATCAGATTCATTACAATTGTTCTAACTAGTGGCTATTTTTTAAATAATTGCTTAGGTCTAAGTTATGTTAGTACTTTTTTGTTGTTAAATGGGTCATTTGTTTATAATCAAATAACAAAAACATATATATCACCCCAGATCTTGTTTTATTTATTGTGGAAAATTGTTGTGTCGGGCATATCAAATCGACGAAATTCGTAGTTTTCAAACAAATATTTTTCAAAGAAGACAAGCTGTAGACCAATTGACAGATAATGGATTGCGTAAGGGCATGCAGTAAATACAGATTTACTTCGTGGTAAGGGGAGACATTTATGCCATTTAGACCAGGTACAAAGTTCTATTAATCCAATTTAAAATGTGAGAAATTCCACGCTGGGTTAACACACCAAACATGGTGGTATTTTGTTTCAATAAGTGAAAGATCACGTGTGATGTCGCGTGATTTATTGAGCTTTAAAATATCATTGGTCAAATAAAATCATTCGGTTGCAAATATTTTTTTATAGAGCAAATAGAGACCTCGATCTGGAAAAAGCCTGGGAAAGCCTATCCATCATTAAATTAGTGGCTATTTAAGGGAAATATTTACACCTTGTGGTTTTGAATGCCCAACTTCCTGTAAAATGTTTATGGATTCTAGCTGATGAAGCAAAAATTTAACAAAACTGATCATTTTAAGTTCTGTAAAAAAGCAGTTGCATCAGGCACGTGAAATAACGTTTTATCAAGTTCAGACTGGGATATTTGTACAATTTGACACGAGTGCGTTTCCAAATCAATTGTATGTGACGATTTTAGTTTGATTTTGGTTTCGGAAAGGGATAAAACTTAATATCACCGAAAATCGTTCCTTATAACGTGAATCAGTATTACATGTGCCGTAACAGCAACGTTTTGTTAAGAAAGCAATATATTTCTCCTCTGTGTCTAACTCTGACGGCCAGTGTCCGACATGTATAGTTTGTCGGACAAAATGGCGGACAGCAACAGGTCAGCGTGGGCTTATCAGTTATCGCTTACTGATTGGTGGATTAGCTGTCAATCAAATGTCCTGGCGTAAGGTCAATTGGTTTACTATATATCTAATTGTAGGCGATTTCGTCACTAGGCGATTTCTCCAGCACCCTTTGTATACACCACAGGTGCAACGTGATTAATCACTGAACTGGAAACACAAAGTGTTCAACCATAAACTTTTATCATACTCCTGTCTTTAATAGAGGGGATGTTTATTACAGCTATAAGCACATTAGGAATGTGTGAAACAATGACATTCAAGAGTCAAGAATTTTCTCTTCTGGAAAATATGATCAGCTGAGGTGTTACTGTAGTGTAAAATAAATTCAGTTATAAATAAATGCAACAGTGGGGAAATAGTGACATTTATTGAAAATAAACCAGAACAGAATTGGATTGGTTCAGAAATGAATTTCACCTAGATACGACTTATGAATAAATTAACTTATATCTATTACAGCAGCACAGAAAAGAGAAAGAAAATCCTGAAAATGACATAAAATTACCAATTTTCACTATCTTGAAGTGGACAGGGTCTTTTAGGACTCTCCTACCCCAGGCTGTCCGCACATTCTCAAGGTGGATGTCATCCCCTTTGACCAGAAGGGTCAACGGTTCGATGAAGCCAGCATACTCCAAGCTAATGACGCTGTCCACGAGGGCCGGGTTCCAGTAGCATGTCTTGTTTCTCAGCTGAAACTCCCCAAACACTGACTTGGCATCAAACTGTGCCTCATTCTTTTCAGCGCTGTCTGAACCGAGATGAAAAGTCGGCCGATCATCGATATCATCTCCATCTCTTTCAGATTTATCAGTAACATCACACCGTTTAAAAACAATTGCAACACATCTCGATGTCACTGCTGAATTTTTAAATCCCTTTTTACTTTCCCTGTAATGCTTAGATGTCATATTGTTGTATTCTCTCTCAGCCTGTCACAACGTTTTCAAATCCATATGCACGCTTCTCGCACTCCCAACTTGACGCTTTCAATGAGCTGTGAAAGTGTAAACTTCTGCGTTTGTAATCACCGCCGTTCCAATTAAAACGCGCCGTCTACCGGTACAGGTGAAGAGGCAGATTATCAAGCTATGCAGTCGATGAAACGAAGTATGACTACAAGAGTTGCGTCCCTTGAATAATTCAAACGCGTGACTAGATAGTAGATACAAGTAGATACAAGAAGTTTTATTTAGAGTCGGTTCTGTAAACATAGTAACATTAGCTTTATAGCTATTTTCCGACAAACAGAGCAAATAAAAATAACAATTAATCAGTAAATAAAAGAACAACAAATATACCACATGCTGAACATTTGAAGAATATTGATGGTATAGTCTCAAGATTTGAAATGGATAATTTTGTTTAGTGAAAAAAATGTATTAAGGGGAAAAGATAAACAGCATTTTCATCTGTAAATAAGAGTTCACAATCTTTTCCAAAATTTCCAAAAATTAAAAGTAGCGAAACAATTTACGAACAGTGGCCTCACATCATGGATTATATATAAAATGATGTAGATGGCTAAAAAATAAAACATTATCACAGACACTGATTATTTTGTAGTCCATGTCTGTTTGTTTGTTTTTGTTGTTTTTGTTGTTGTTGTTTTTATAATCTAGCATATTTGAGATATAGAATGAATAGAAATAGTAATGACATTTTTTTAGGAACATGCAGGACATTTACAGGTTTGACCGCACCAAGTCAATCCGTACCAACCTCACAAACTCACTATAGTTGTCTGTTTGTCTCAGGTGGTTTGAGAGGCTGTTCCAGACTTGGGCGGCCTGAAACTGAAATACTGTTTTCCATAGGTACTTGTTCTAACTCTTGGAATATTAAGCAAGTGATTATACCGAAAAGAGTAAGATGGTGACTATGTTTTGGAGCTGACTAAATCATGCAGATATATAGGAAGGAGAAATTTGTAGAGACATTTGAATGTTTCAAATAGCCATATATCTAATTCTGCTTAAATGCAGTGTTGGCATATTAGCTTTTTGTAGCAGATCTTCATAATTTGATGTAAAATCGTTGAATACTATTCTGAGAGCTCTGTGTTGGATTTTTTCCATTTTCTCAGTGTCTGCCTCAGATCAGAAATGCTCTTTAAGATTATACTTTACCGCTTAACAGAGAGAACATCCGTTGAAGGATGGAGCTTGGCTGATGACATCTATGTCCACCAGATTAAGGATTCAATTTTCAAAACTAATAACCTCAAGACTAATGATCCCGATAGACCAGAAAATATAACAACATTGAGAATGAAGTACCGGGTGACTTTTTACGGCCGCCACACAAGCACCTGCTGTTGCGACGTACATATATTCTGAAAATGGGAGATCCTTCGAAAGCAACAGTAGCAATGTGAAAAGGGACAATTGCAAACTTCAAAAACATATAAATGACATTGTGAATATTCCAATGCCATTATGATAATTTATCCGTGATAACTTCGTGGATACAATTTCAAAAACACATGCTTAACTTAAAACTATGCATGACTTATTCTAAGCACAGGTGCCCTTCGCATGAGCTATGTTTCAACAACAGCAACAACTCCATCACAAATACGTTCTTTTTTAATCACATGTCATAAGTATCTCAAACATACCAAAAGATAGTTTTCAGAGTCAACAACAAAAATATCTTATTTTCGCGAACACACCTGCTCTATATAATAAGTAACTTATTATATAGAGCAGGGGTGTTCCCAGAAAAAAAAAATGTATTTTGGTATGTTTGAGATACTTATGACATGATTAAAAAAATTGATGTGTTTGTGATGGAGTTGTTGTTGTTGTTGTTGTTGTTGGGACACATGTGATTCTAAGAGAATGTTTTATAGGTCAGCCAGTGCGATCCTAAGTCCAATTCAGCTCTTTATAACCTTAGTCGCATTTGCAATTGGCCAGCTGTCACACAGCTGGATCCAGGTGAGACACCGGTACTCGACATCTCATCATGATCCAAGCTGTTTGACATTTCGTCACTAGTTGTTCAAAGCATGTGCCATGGCAAACCTAATATTTTCTCCATTTCTCCAAAGCTTGATCGAATCGGAAGAAGTCAAAATTTAACATATCCAAATTTGAGCGGACTTTTTTTCAAAGCAGGGAAGTGGTTTGCATTTGTCTGTCTTCAAGAAACACTCTGAAAACCTTTAAAAAGGAAGCTACGGTAGAAACTGTCTATAGCGGCCACACACTGAATAGACACGGGGTCTATATAAGAGTAGATTATTACTAAATGGAGGACGAAAGTACAGTAAAACCTCTCGATAACGGCCACCAAATTACATCAAGTATTTTGTGTTAAAGACAGGTGACTGCTTAAAGCAAGGTGAAAGTAAAACAGAACGCTCCATTCGGAGCGTTCTGTTTTACTTTCACCTTGCTTTTAAGCAGCCACCTGCCCTAAATACCAACTAATTAACACAATTTAGTGGCCGTTATAGAGAGGTTTTACATATAGGAGAGCTTTCAGCATAACTTTCGTCCTGCATAACCCAGTACTCAATGAATATTCGTGCAAAAATAAACACCGCAAATATTAATTAGATTAACTTCTAACGGCACATGAACGCATGATTGTTTTCGGTTTGGCAAAACATGTAGAATCAGATCTATATCATGCCATAAGCACAGAGAGCAGACCCTAATCAGACTGCTCCTACAGGTGTCGTCCTATATGGTCTACTCTGTTTGCAAAGGCATATCAAGGCGTATTTAAGAAGTAAAGGGATAAGGTACAACCTGTTTTAAATACCATCTTGGTGGTCGCTGTACATAGTTTTACTGTAGGTACAATCATACACTAATACTGTAAAGAATGACTTTGACGATCGACATTTTAAAACTCATGGTTGTCAACCAGAAAAATGTGAGAACTGAACATTTAACTGGTGAACATTCATATGATAAATAATAACACCATGAATATTAAATAGACAGATAGCTGGGTCACTGCAGAAACTGTATAATGGAATATCTATAGTTACATAAGCAAACAGACCTGGATCCATGCTTATAAAGCTTTTTAGTTGAGCCTGAGTTCGTTCTTAAGCTTTTGATTGGGCAGATCTGAGTCCTCAAGCTTTTGATTGGTCAGATTTGAGCCTTTGGCTCAAATCTGACCAATCAAAAACTTGAGAACGAACTCAGACTCAACTAAAAGTTTTTATAAGCATGGAACCAGACTACTACCAGACGGCTCCTATACATGAGTCGTCTGATCTGTATCTGTTCTGTTTGCAAAGGCATTAAAATACTTATATAGAGTAAATATTTAGACGGTATATCAATGGAGAAAATCTTACATATTTATTTCGGTTTAACCTTTTACTCCATGGATATCTATGCAAGAAAAAATAACATCATGCATATTAATTAGCTTATTTTTATAACGGCACGTCGACACTGGAAAGGCTTGGCCATGGCAGAAACTGTAGATTCATATTATTTCATAAGCAAACAGAGCAGACTCTGGTCAGACGGCTCTTTTCACTCCTTAGTGTAAACGGAGTGACACCATGAATTTAAGACCCTACAGAAACTGTCTGATCTGGGTCTGCTCTGTTTGCGTATGAAATGGCGTAAAAGGCGTATTTATGGAGAAAAGGGATAAGAGAAAACAGGGTGAAAAATATAGGGTTGTAACGTAAAACTGAACACGTATACACTCAAACCGAGAGTGATTCAATTGCAGTAAATATCATTTTCAGTATTCTTATGCAGTGAAACTACCTAAAATTTTAACAGGCATACTTATGGGTCTTATCCATTCCCTTATATTGACGACTTTTGTCGATTCTGTAAAAGTCACTTTGTGAAACCATTGTGATAAATAGAGCATTTGCTCATATAGGAGCAAATGCTCTATTTATCGCAATGGTTTCAAATTACAAACTTTTTATTTTCTGTAGTTAATGCTCCTTTTCGGTAGATTTATTCAAAGAGGTTATATCTAAAAATAGCCTATGAAGTAATGGGTTAAAGCCAGATTAAAGATCAAAGCTGAACGAAGAGCTTTCTGTATTACTTTAATTCGTTTTGACATTATTTATACACTACCGCCGTTGAATGTAAATTGAGAAAGTTTTGTAGGGGGGGGGGGGGGGGGGGGGCGTTTCTAATGTTGTCAGAACTTGTGGCCCGACCCCATTCCAAGCATTATCACTGTGGTGCAAGCTGTACGGTCGCAAATGTTTAGACTTTTCTAAGATGGCGGACAAAACGGAGGCTGAAAGGTAAGCATCACATTTTCACACTGTTTAAACTATGTAGATCTTTCTTTCAGTCATTCAATTGGTGCCATAACACAGAATTATAATGCCCGTCAACAGCGGCGTACCCCCCTTATGGTTCATGTCTGTGTGTAAGGCTCAAAATCTTCGGCAAACTTTGCAGAAACTGAAAGTCAGAAATCGAATCGAGAAGGAGGTCATATTTTGCCTCATTGTAAGCTTACCAACTACGCTAAACATTTTCTAACACTGTGGATATATGTATCTGAGCCCGATATAAACGCTGAGTTACCTAGTTTGTGGCACAAATCTACATTTTGTCTTTTGGAGACGTTTGAAAATAATGTTGAGTGTACGGTTTAGCCATTAGAGGTAAAAGTGCACTGTACGGTTTAGACCCGATGTTTTTTGTACGGTTTAGCCACGATTTTCTTTCGAAAAACTGTACGGTTTAGACACAAAACAAATGCTACCGTTTGAATATGCGCCGTAGGTCTAGATAGTATAATCCCAACTATTTATTATGGATCTGCCTTCATGCATTTGCATGTTTGCAATTATGACAGCATATCACAAACAATTAGGATCGAGATCAGAAGCACAGTATATAATTGGTTTAAACGTATTTTATTTTTAAATATTTGCATGAATATTGTAATAATAACACAAAGGAAAAGAAAAGGATGGAAACGAAAACAAGACAGCTTATTGTGTTTCTCCCCCATCACCGTAACAACTGCACTCGCTTTATGCAGAAATGACTGTCCGTTATTGTACTATATTAATTGTACTGAACAACTAATTAAATTAATTAAGCAGGATATATCAGTTTATACAAAAACTTTTTGAGAAAGATACTGCAGAATTAAAAAATAAATAAATAAAAGAAACAAAAAAGAAAACGAAGGAAACAGCTTAAGAAGAAGTGCGATGCGTTCTCAACGAGGCCTCATGTACACAAAGCAGTGTCAGATATGTTCTTTGAGAATATGTCATGGTTCAAGGAACTGCAGTTTGTACGAAGCCTCTTGTGCAGGAGCTGCTGTTTTCTGACACCGTAATAAAATGTTTGGGAACAGTTAGCAGATTGATATTCAAAGACGTTTTGAATGCGTTTAGAGTAGATTGTTTTTCATTTTCGGAGAGGTTGTTCCATTCCTGTATTGTTGCAGGGAGGAAAGAGTTGCTATAATGGGTTGTGCGACAGGCCAGAGGTTGAATATCACCAGCGTTTCTTAATCTTAAATTGCATCAAGAAACACTTCCAGCCACTTCATGTACCAGTTCTGTGAGATATTTTGGAGTTAAATGAAACACCATTTTATAAAAGAGAATAAGTCTGTGTTTTGCGTCTGGTTTCAAGGCGTTTCGATCCAACATCATGCATTAATTTACCAACAGAAACCAAGTTAGTTGTCCCAGTTACTATACGGGTAGCTTCATATTGATTTTTCAAAACTGTTAGATTCTCTGGCATTACAGTTATCAAATATAGTATCATCGTATTCTAAAATAGGTATCACGAAATATACGTAGATTGTTTCAAGGGAATATCTGTCCGAAGTGAATTTCTTGTCCATGCCTTAGTAGCGATATATTCGATATGAGAGTGCCATGTTAGATCACGTGAGAGATGAACGCCAATGTGCTGATGTGAATCTACTTCATGAATTTGATGGTCTTGCATGTATACGGGTGAGACATTTTTCTCGAGATTATTAACGACTCAGTCTTCTTAGGATTGAATTCAACTAGCCATTTCTCTGCCTTTTTAATATATTATCATTGATATTTGTTGCCATATGTACGGGAGTTATACCTACACTAAACAAGCTAGTGTCGTAAGCAAACAAACGAATGTTCCATCCAATGTCACTAACAATATCATTTATAAAAACAAGAAATAACAATGGACCTAACATATATCCTTGTGGAACACCAGCTTAATAGTATTCCAGTCAGAGAAGGTACCATGTAAAATTACACGTTGCATTCTTTCAGTAAGATAACTGGAAAACCAGAATAGAATTATGTGTAGAACATGACCTGGATATATACTGGTTATTAAACATTTAAGGACAATGTTTTACTTTAAAAATTGATTTGAATTGGTTTTTAAGTTTAACTTACATGTTTTTTTTTACATGTCGGCAATTCATTTAGCGAACATAATGGTTAATCTGTAGCATCTGTCAGAAAAAAGAACCTACCCTCGGATTATGTTTTACAGGCATTTAGTTGAGTTGATGTAATTTAGCACTTGGTCGATATCTTGTCAGTTTCGCGATGACGGATCTGGGCTGAGTCTGTATGGGATGTCTAAATGCCATTTCGTAGGGCATACATGCATTTTAAAAGTGACATAAAAATAAACGTGAAATAATTATATAACAGAAAAGGTTAATGAGAAAAAAACATATATTTATTGGACCAAATAAATTGCCAAGTCTAAAATCTTCGTCAATATATTGAATTTCAATGGTTTGCATTTCATCATTTAGAATTATTTTGCTTGTTTATTTCAAAACGTCTGGTATTACATTAAAAGTTAATGTACGCTGTCCCGACTTTCTCGATACATGTATATATGACTTAGCTCTTTTCTTCTAATTTTCATTAGATTTCTCGGATTGGCATCTACACAGTGGCTGATGGTTTCCTTTGTCTCGCAATAGTAACAGGCAAATAGTCTGAAAATATATGTAAAGTAATGTAAAGTAATGTAAAGTAACAGTACAAAGTGCTTGACTTAATTTCAGACGCTCTGTATTTGCATTAGGACTGAAACGGGTAAAACACTTTTACCCAAATACCCAATCAGTTAAACTTAAAAATCAATTCACTTCAAAACTTTTTAAGTATAACATTGTCTTCAAATGTTAACCATTATAGATCCAGATTATATGCTATGCTTCTGTTCTCGATCCTAATTGTTTGTAATATACTGTAAAAATCGCAAATAGGCATTGTGTGATGGAATATCTAAACTAATTAGTTGGGATTACACTATCTAGACCTACGACGCATATTCAAATGTTAGTATTTGTATGTGTCTAAACCGTACAGTTTTTTGTAAGAAAATCGTGTCTAAACCGTACAAAATAGATCGTGTCTAAACCGTACAGTGCACTTTACCACTACGGGCTAAACCGTACACTCGACATTTTTTCAACCCTCTCAAAAAGACAAAATGTAGATTTGTGCTTCAAACTAATTAACTCAACGTTAATATCGGACTCAAATGCATATACCCACAGTGTTAGAAAAGGCTTAGCGTTGTTGGTAAGCTTACAATGGGGCAAAATATGACCTCCTTCTCGATTCGATTTCTGATTTTCGGTTTCTGCATTGTTTACGGAAGATTTTGAGCCTTACACACCGACATGAACCATTAGGAGGTAAACCGCTGTTGACGGGCATTATTATTCTGTGTTATGACACCAACTAAAAGACGGAAAGAAAAATCTACATTGTTTAAAAAGTGTAAAAATGTGATGCTTACCTTTCAGCCTCCTGTTCGTCCGCCATCTTGGAAAAGTCTAAACATTCGCGACCGTACAGCTTGCACTACAGTGATTATACTGAATAAAATATGTTTAAACTATTCGTTTTGCATAAGCAAGCACATGCTTTTGAAATAGAGGGGATCTTCTGTGTGTATTTGCAATATTGACGATTGCCTTATATCAGTACCATTGGCGTTGCGCAGATTTAGACGAACAAATTAGGCTGGGTCCTAGTAGTGGTTACCGTAGCATTCCCCCCTAGACTTTTTTTCATGGGTACCAAGTTGTTCGTTGGGGTCCGCAGAACACATTTTGAGCATGCCCCCCAAAATAAGTTTGTCCCAGCTATGTTTTATTTAACGGTTTCCATGGTGAATTTAGGTTTAAGTTGTTCGATGGGGTCCCCAGAACACATTTTGCGTATTTCCCCGAATAATTTTGTCCCATCTATGTTTTATTTAACGGTTTCCATGGTAACCCGGGGTAAATGTCGAAACATCCTTGGTTCAGAAAATGCGTAATAACTTTGCTTTTAGAGGCAATAGAAGGACAAAACAAGTACCGAAGTAAAGCAGAGACATTTAGCTTGAATATGATATATGATTTTATTAATATTCATAAATGCATTCTTATGAATATTAATGAGAAAGTAAAAAAAATGCGTTTATCAGAAAAAGGGAGTTTCTTGTTTAGTCTGAGAGGCTTATTGATGCACAGAAATTTTTGAATTCAGGTTTAAATTGTTCGTTGGTGTCATCAGAACACATTTTTAGCATTATTATTTTAATAATATTCATATATGATTGCTTATGAATATTAATGAGGAAGTATAAAAAATCCGCTTTTTTAGAAAAAGGAGTTTGTTGTTTAGTCTTAAAAGTACTGTGGCATTGAGGTGACATATGCAAGATTTTTTTTTCAAGTTTGTTTTCCCGAGATAATTTTTTTTATTATGTTGAGAAAACGAAACAAAGTTCGTTTTCCTGAGATAATATTTTTTATTATCTCAAGAAAACGAAGTAGTTCGTTTTCACGAGATAATATTTTTTATTATCTCGAGAAAACGAAAAAAGTTCGTTTTCATGAGATAAATTTTTTTATTATCTCAAGAAAACGAAGGAGTTCGTTTTTTACGAGACAATTTTTTTTTTATTATCTCAAGAAAACGAAATAGTTCGTTTTTGCGAGATAATATTTTTATTATCTCGAGAAAACGAAACAAAGTTTGATTAGTTTTCTCGAGATAATAAAAAATATTATCTCGTTAAAACGGACTATTTCGTTTTCTCGAGATAATATTTTTTTTATCTCGTTAAAACGAACTACATGTACTTCGTTTTCTTGAGATAATAAAAAAAAATATCTCATGAAAACGAACTTTTTTCGTTTTCTCGAGATAATAAAAAATATTATCTCGTCAAAACGAACTACTTCGTTTTCTTGAGATAATAAAAAAAAATATCTCAGGAAAACGTACTTTGTTTCGTTTTCTCGAGATAATAATTTTTTTTATCTCGTCAAAACGAACTACTTCGTTTTCTTGAGATAATAAAAAAAATATCTCAGGAAAACGAACTTTGTTTCGTTTTCTCGAGATAATAAAAAAAATTATCTCGTAAAAACGAACTTTTTTTCATATTCTCGAGATAAAAAAAATTATCTCGGGAAAACAAACTTGAAAAAAAATCTTGCATATGTCACCTCAGTGCCACCGTATAAAAGCCTATTGATGCACAAAAATTATTGAATTCAGGTTTAAATTGTTCGTTGGGTCTGCAGAACACAATGTGAGCATTCCCCAAAATGATTGTGTCCCAGCTATGTTTTTTAACGGTTTCCATGGTAACCAGAGGTAAATTTCGAAACATCCGTTGTTAAAACAATGCGTCATAAGTTTGCTTTTAGAGACAAAAGAAGGACAAAACAATAACCTAAATAAAGCAAAGACATATAACTTGAATATGATATGTAATTTAACTAATTTTCATACATGTATTCTTATGAATATTAATGAGGAAGTAAAACAATCCGGTTATTGTTTAGAAAAAAGGAGTTTATTGTTTAGTCTGAGAGGCCTATTAATAAACAAGAGTTATTGAATTCATGTTTGAATGTTTTCATGTGATCAACCATCCTTGTTTCAGGTAACATTTCTATAAAGCATGCATATTTCAGCTAATTTGCATATAATGTGGGTAAAGGAATAAGCAATTTTCTATGAGCATTGTATTTAGTATTATTTTGAGTACATGTATAATATCTTTTCTGTGATTTGTTTTACGTAAAATACCAGATATTGTACCAAAACAGACGAGAGGTAGAGGATCATTACTTGGTGTATATAATTGATTTGTTCATGTCTTTTGAATATAAATGCCATATTTATGAATATTAATGAGATGTAAAAATAAACACACTTAAGTGAGCTGTTCTTATCTGTTATATAATTAAAATCTAAATTTAAAGTTATTTAGTAGAATCCGCTCTCTCCGGAGAGAGGAGGCTGTAGACCCAGAGGGACACGATAGCCCTTCTCTACAATAGAGAGGGTCAAAGGGTCCTGAGTGACAGTGCGCCACATTGATGAAGGGTCGGATCGGAAGGGGCAGAAAAGGTGTGTCCCTAAGGCTGGGGCCTAGAACCCCTACGGCGGGAAGGGAATGAACCATGAGATGCCAGTCCTGAGTTAGGGGAAAAAGGGAAGGGTCCTAATCGGCTCTTGGCCGGCCCCACTGAGAGGCAGAATAGGGTCTGGTTGTCTTACCTTTCTTGGGAGGTCCCGTAAGAGGCTTACATTCAACCTTAGGGATTTTCAAAAAACCCAGACCCGAAGCGGGAGGGTTCCTGGTAGAAGCCCTGTCAGCTCTTTCTCCTTAACGTTGCCACCGAAAAGTAGTTCGGAGGCAAAGAGATACGCCCACAGTTCGTCTTTCGACTTGTCCTAAAGACTAGAGGAAGGTGTCACGGCGACTGCGGAGCATATTCGCTGTCGATGTGAGCCATTGACCAAAGGCCAGTTGGGTCGAACAGCCCAGATGGTATGAAAGGCACTTAATAACTTCGGATTCAAGCTCCACAGAGAAGGCCGCAGATAGGAGGTTAATGTTTGAAGCGAACCCCATCTGTTGAATGCAACTCCCGACGCTAAAGAAGTGAATAAGGGAGAGAGAAATATAAAGAGAGAGAGGGAGGGAGAGAGAGAGAGAGAGAGAGAGAGAGAGAGAGATCGGGAGAGGAAGGCCTAATGCCCGCAATCAAGTGAGGGGATCTGATAAAACATCCCAGGTCGATTTTCAATTGAAGCCGGAGGCCTAAAAGATACCCAGTGAGCCCTTGTCCGTAAGAATTTAGCGGACATGATCCATCCAGTTGCCGGGCTGGCATAAAAAATCTTCGTCCAGGTCAGGCAAACGGGAAAGAAGTCCCCTGGAAGGAGAAAGAGACTCCCTAGACTTAATTAGGTTAGGGAGGTTAACTTTTTCGACTGACACTAGCACGGAAGAGGATAGAGGACCCCTGTGAATAGGATTCGGGGGGTCTAGGGCAGACAGAGGGTGGGGGGGGGATTCTAAAACAATCTTCACACGCCTTCTCAATAGAAAACTGTTGATGTTCAGAATCATCTAACGAAGAAGAGGACTAAGCCCCGTCTAAATCTGAGTGAGAGGCTTCCACAGAGTCTGATTCCCTTACAAAATATGATCATCCCTAGGCGCCATAATGGACAAAGTGTCTTCCTGCCCTCCCTCAGAACCGCCCTGGTGAACGCCACGGATGGCAGCACCCGGGAGTGGGACCCGCCACAGACATAAAAGTGTGGACTGTGGGTTCACGTGAGAGCTATTCTCCCTCTATAGGGATGAACTCACAACATGCCCTGAGTGGGGTGTAAGCCAGAACGGGCTTGGGGGGGGGGGGGGGGGGGAGAGAAATGGGAATGGGGATCCCATGACCTTGCTGGTCAGGTCGCCTGTAAGTTGAAGTTTGCTGGTTCCCAGAATGAGTGTCGGCTAGCGAGAGCGACCAGCCGGCGAATCTGAGGAGGAAGAACGATGTCTTCGCATAGAAGAGTAATGGTAAGACCTCGATATGCGCCTGCGATTAGAAGAATAAGAAGGTTTTTACGCCTCCTACGGGTGGGGTGGGATGGGGGCTGGGCAGCCCGAAGTGTACTCAGAAGATGAAGAGTAATTGCAGGGTCTAGACGACCAAGAACGTCTAGACTTAGCCAGAGCAGCTTCCTGTTGACTTTCACCACTGCAATGCGGTGTAGAGCCAGAATGCCCAGTCGAAAAGATTGGACTGGTAGATTTACCGGTCCATTTCGGACCGGACCGGGCCACCGGAGGACCGTTGGAGAGCAAACTTAGGACACCGGGCCAAAGAAAACACAGTGACATATTTGGGCCGGTAGACCGGGATACCGGGGACCGGTGACGGATAACTGGGCCTAGATTCAGTGGGACCAGGCAAAACTCTCCTCACAACAAGCGGACCGGGAGACCTGGCAACAATAGTACATGGGACCAGAACAAAGGGCACCATTTAAGTGGTAAACGGGGAACCCGCGCCCGGGTCAGCAGTTGGGTGCTGAGCTGCAACTGGGGAATCGACTGCACCACAGGGGCTGTTGACGAAAGAGATTTTAAAGAAGAAGCAGGCTTCTTCTGAGCTTTAGAGGACAGTGATTTGTCTGTTGCCAGGGAGTCGCTGACCAAAGAAAAGAATACTTCTTCCGTCGGGCAGCAAGCTCCCACGTCTCCCCTGTCCAGAGGGATGAAACTGGACAGGGAGCTGAAGCGGAGCGTCCGCAGCAGGCCAGACACACTTAATGAGTTGTCCAACCTGCCGCGAAACGCCCACAAGAAGCCTTGCGTTGCTCTGGCATACTGTGGTAAATAATCAAGCAAATGCATAAGACATCGCGAGTAAGTTCGAAGTCACGCAATGCTAATATGAGTAAACATAAGCTGATTATTGCAGCCGAGATGCTATATATTTTCTATTGTATTGCAAAACAATCATAAAAGTAATATTCTTCATAAAACATGCATGAGGCTCAATTCCTGCGCTGTATTTTCTTACAAGAAATGTGTTGTTCACATACATGTATATTGCAATATAATAGAAAACTTACTTTCCTACAACAGTTTACATTCTCATTAATATTCATGATTTTGAAAGTAATATTCATTATCTACATATTTATATACATGAACATCAATATATCTGTTTCAGTCAGTATCAAGCTCTGTACTGGTTAACTAAAATAATCTCAGATAAAAAGAACAGCTCATTCAAATGTGTTTAATTTTTCATCTCGTTAATATTCATAAATATGCATTAATATTCATGAACCCAAAGTAATGACCCTCACTTTTTTGTTGTTTAGTCTTAGAGACCTATTAATTTTTGTTCAACATCTGGTATTTTACGTAAAATAAATAATAGAAAAGATAGTACACTCAAAACAATGCTAAATATAGTGCTTATGTTAAATTGCTTATTCATTTACGCACGTTATATGCAAATTAGCTTAAATATACATGTTTTTAGAACTATTACATGAACCAAAGATTTTTTTCTTTGTATGATGATATTAAAACATTAAAACCTGAATTCAATAACTCTTTGTATATTATTAGGCCTCTCAGACTAAAAACAAACTCGTTTTACTAAAAACGCAATTTTTACTTCCTCATTAATATTCATAAGAATGCATTATGAGTATAAATAGAATTACATATCGTATTGAAGCTATATGTCTCTGCTTTACTTTGTTACTTGTTTTGTCCTTCTATTGCCTGTAAAAGCAAAGTTATTACGCATTTTCTTAATCAAGATAGTTTCGAAATTTACCTCGGGTTACCATGGAAACCGTTTAATAAAACATAGCTGGGACACAATTATTTTGGGGGAATGCTCAAAAAGTGTTCTAAGAATCCCAACGAACAATTTAAACCTGAATTCAATACATTTTGTGCATTAATAGGCCTCTAAGACTAAACAACAAGCTCCTTTTTCTAAAAAAAGCGGAACTGTTTACTTCCTCATTAATATTCATAAGTAATAATATATGAACATTATTAAAATTATATATCATATTCAAGCTATATGTCTCTGCTTTACTTTGGTACTTGTTTCGTCCTTCTATTGCCTCTAAAAGCAAAGTTATTACGCATTTTCTGAACCAAGGAGGTTTCGAAATTTACCTCGGGTTACCATGGAAACCGTTAAATAAAACATAGATGGGACAAAATTATTTGGGGAAATACGCAAAATGTGTTCTGGGGACCCCAACGAACAACTTAAAACCTAAATTCAATAATTTCTGTGCATCAATAAGCCTCTCAAACTAAACAAACTCCTTTTTTCTAAAAAAACTGCATTTTTTTAATTCCTCATTAATATTCATAAGAATGCATTTATGAATATTAATAAAATCATATATCATATTCAAGCTATATGTCTCTGCTTTACTTTGGTACTTGTTTTGTCCTTCTATTGCCTATAAAAGCAAAGTTATTATGCATTTTCTGAACCAAGGAGGTTTCGAAATTTACCTCTGGTTACCATGGAAACCGTTAAATAAAACATAGATGGAACAAAATTATTTGGGGAAATACGCAAAACGTGTTCTGGGGACCCCAGCGAACAACTTAAACCTAAATTCAATAATTTCTGTGCATTAATAAGCCTCTCAGACTAAACAACAAACTCCCTTTTTCTGAAAAACCGCATTTTTTTTACTTCCTCATTAATATTCATAAGAATGCATTTATGAATATTAATAAAATTATATATCATATTCAAGCTATATGTATCTGCTTTACTTTGGTACTTGTTTTGTCCTTCTATTGATTCTAAAAGCAAAGTTATGACGCATTTTCTGAACCAAGGTAGTTTCGAAAATTACCTCGGGTTACCATGGAAACCGTTAAATAAAACATAGCTTGGACAAACTTATTTTTGGGGGCATGCTCAAAATGTGTTCTGAGGACCCCAACGAACAACTTGGTACCCATGAAAAAAAGTCTAGGGGGGATGCTACGGTAACCACTACTAGGACCCAGCCTAAATCGACTTATATTACAACCCGTGAAACGTAGTTTTGCGTGTTCGTGCCTATAGGGGGGTGGGGATGGGGGAGGGGGGGTATGCAAACACCAGATCTATATGGTTTTACGTTTCAGTTTGGATGTAATTTGGTTTTAACACTTCAGTTTGTGTGCACGTCGTTTACAATAGAGAATGCATATTTTGTTTTACCCATTTAGACGAAGCTAATTTAAATGCAGGAAAAATGCAAAACAATAATAGTTTCTTGTATAAAAATGCCAATTTTGACAGTCCGAGAATCAAAAAGTTATATCTGGCTCCAAACTAGATATACAGACATACCAGACATACATTTATTTTATATGATCATTTAGGATGTGTGCGCAAAGACTTTGTATAACAAAGCTGTATACACATTTATGACGTCAAGTGGTCAAAGAAAACGATAGTTGACGGCATTAATGAATATGCCACCTAACTGAAAAACAAAGAGACAATATAGCATGTAGGTGGATATTAGTCCTGTTTGGAAAAATGAACAGATGAACAGTGCCCACTTCGTGGTAAGCAGACTTGTATTGTCATTGATGTCTGCAACCATATCGGCAAAAACGTCCTTATAAGGAGGATCGAAATAACTGATGGAAGACTCCGCATTTAAAACTTGCCGGGCTATGAACAATAACAAAGGGAGGAAATTGTGCAAATTGCAAGACATTTATATTGGGAATGGATATACAAGTTAGAGATCTTACCATCCAATTTGATTTTCAAATCTTGCAACATTTTGTTCAGATAATTTGACGTTGACAGATATTTGATTTTAAAAAGTCTTGAGAATTTTTAGATTTAGGCTAGTTGGGCATAATTTTGAATCTCAACCTAGATCTCAACCTAGTTGGGCATAACTTTTAATTGCATTTTGGGCACTTTTAATTTTTCGATTTTTCCAACCAAAATTACGCGCGTGCGTATGGGTGCCCAGGCACGCGCCTGGTCTTGCGAGGAGAGAAATAGGGTGAGTAGATAATTTGTGAATATCAAATATCTATAGATCCACCTGTGAAAAAAGAAAATATTTTTTCTACAGAAATTGTTTGTTTCCTCAAAGTACACTTCAGAAAAATGAATGGATCTCACAATTTATACTTGTATTTATGTACTAGTAGCTTAGTAGCCTACTACTTGTTCGAGCTCAAACTGAAAGTTTCAAACATTTTCGGAAATTGAAAAACGGAATTTATCCATTTCCTAGAAATAGAAACTTTGAAAATTAAAATTCAGTTTGACTATTGAAAAGAGCGGTGAAGATACCGTATTTTAGGGTCGGTGTTATATCCTCAACCTTTACCGTTTTATATCCTTCCGGTTGCATACGGGATAAGACGACTAGTTCCGAAAGCACATCCAGCAAGTTCGTTTTTAAACTGTCTATTTATAGATAATAGTGTATATTCAGAGGATATTATCCAAGGGTTCCGTTTGTCAACCAAAAGCATCGGAATTCCTCGGCGATTTGTTTTGTTTGCCGGAAACCACCGAGTAGTTATAAATTCGCTAAATTGTTTCTACTATTTGCATCATATTTTTCCCCTATAAATACTCTAATGCTATTTTTGCCAGGAACATTCTTGAAGATTGTACTCGTTTTGATGTTTACTGTGCAGTTATTAGACGTAACGGAGAATAGACTAACGAAGAAGGGATATAGTGTTCCTTGAAGACAAAAGGTAGCATGGTCTTACCATCTATCGAACCTCTTAGCCTTTGACCAGGAACAAAAAATGTTTACTGTGAATATTGAAGAAAAAAATAAATCAGCAGTCCAAAATAATCTTTTATACATACCCTGAAACAATTGAATATTTTTATCCTCATCTATTAATCCCCAAACAATCCAGTGTTCCCCACCACCCGCATAACAAAAACAAAAATGGCTGCCAGAAAAACCTCACCTGCCTATCGAACCTCTATTTTAGAAACTGTTTACAGTAAAATAATACTCATAGTCACGTTATTTCATCATGGGCACGTGACCTTTGCATAAGCTGAAGGGGTCAGAGCTGTCAAACATTTAAAATGTGGTACACTTTTCAATTCACGTTGATATTCTATAACGTAGTAAGAGTTTTCTCATGTTTAGCACAGTTGAACGGAAAACAAACTGTTTTGACCTGTTTATGACATATATTTCGTTTTTAAAGCTACGAGGCGTTGTTTACAGACAAAGCAACGGTATTCATGGTTTTATGACGTAGTGTGCACTTCTACATGCGTAAAAACCCAAAACATTGAAAGGTTCGAATGCAAGGTGAGGTTCGATAAGAGGGAAGTGGACAGAATATATTTATTTCTGTAAGAACTGTATATATTTATTTCTGTAAGAACTGTATGCTCTGTTCTATGGAGTATTCGTTGGTTTACAAGGGTGGTTTACAATAGTTCGGGATACTTTTAATTACAAGGTAATTTGTGACTTGAATCAGAATGACGTGTTTCCAGTAAGTGTTATTGTTGTAATGGATATAGCCCACATATATACGAGTATGTACTCAAAATTGTAATATCGAGCTACTTTCGGTTTGATGTACTTCATATTTGTGCACTCTTAATGGTGATATCGAGCTACTTTCGGTTTTAACGATATGCCAGCAGACATAAGATGGCAACCATGTGATGGTTGCTGTCTTACAGTCTCATGGCAATACGTCAAATACGGGATGGAAATCTTTTATTTTCTAATTTACAAACTGGTCTTATTGGACCTAATTTTCAATGTAAATCTACACTTTTGTGGCAATTACGTCATTTGAACGACAACTGACCTCAGATATGCTCATAAACCCACCGGGATATCGTTATTTAAATCGAAAGTACCTCGATATCACAGAGTACACAAATGTGAACTAAAAATTAGCATGCTGTCTTACAGCTCATTAATGAGACTAGTACATGTACTAGGTTTGACGAGGACAATTAAGTTCTGTGATGAGGCTAATAAGGGATCCAGTCCCTCAATAACGTCCACAATTATTGATAACATTTCAGAACTAGAGAAGCCTATTAGTAAATACCTTGTTATTTAAGCTGGACTTCTGAATCAGTCCGCACTTAAAATTGGTAATTTAAATTCTGAAGGGAGTTTAATTAGTTAATTTCAAGGTTAATAAACATGCGAATTTCCGTTAGATATGCGTTTTACATACTGGTGTTAGGGTAAGTGATATAAAATGCTAGAATTAGGTGCGGACATATTCTAAAAGTTCTCCTTTATTTCTAAGCCTAGTAGGAAGGATACGAAAACATTGCACATATATTTTGTCAATGTTGAAAAAAATGGCTGACTCGGATACTGCAAGCAAGGTTACAGAAATGTAACACTGTCCTCTGAAAATGCTTTTATACACATATTTAAAAGTTTGCAGTAAAATTAATGATCTAGATCTATTATTCAATGAGAAAATATGTTTAAAAGTTTGCAGTAAAATTAATGATCTAGATCTATTATTCAATGAGAAAATATGTTTAGTGCATTTTATATCCCTTATAATGTGGGAACAGAGCTGTATAGCCTTTTTCAAACAGTGTAGACCCAGATCTGAGTGGGCTTCTGATTGAGTCTTCTGATCAGTGTCTACATAATTTGCCATATTTTACAGTTTATGGAAATATAACTCTCCAGAAACATATGGGACAGTCCAATGTCAAATCTTTATATATATGTATGAAAAAGGATGTTGGTTTTGGTAGTGGCTTTATCAAACAGGTAAAAACATAATATATTTTAACCCTTTCCTTCATATAAAGGCTTTTTCATGCATTTGCAAACAGATAAGACACAGACATGAAATTGCATATATGAACTGTCTGATCAGGATCTGCACTGTTTGCTAATGGGTTGAATACTCAGGTTTTGAAATTTGGACTAAATATAGAACATGGAGAGGGTTGAATTTTATACATATGGACTTAGTTCTGTTTCTTGCTTTTCACACATTAAGCAACTGCAGTCAGCTATATGCTTTAAAAACTATCACAATTATTGTCTGTGTCAAAGTTTTAAATATATTTTTTTCAATCCTTTCCTTCAAGTTCATGTAAAGTTATAAACGCATTTTCACGCATTTGCAAACAGAGTAGACCCAGATCATTAGCTCCTATAGGAGTCGTCTGATCAGGGTCTGCTCTGTTTGCTAGTGGAATTTGAAAGGTCTGTTTCTTTTACTTTCTAAAATGGCTGATTACTTGTGTATGTTGAGTGTGTGTGTGTGTTGTGTGGGTGTGGTTGGGGGTGGGGGGCTAACAATGGATAAAACAACAAAAACTCTATATGGTAAACATTAAATATAGAATATAGGTGGTTGCTTAATGTAGTGTGAAAGCAATTTAGAAGAGCTTTCTGCATTGCTTTCATTCTGCATTAAGCAACCATCTGTGTACTAAATGCAAAAAATGTAATGCCGGGAACATTTATTAGAGATAATAGAGTGTATTTTATTCTTTATAGAAGCATAATGAGCAGGATATCCAGTGATCTACATCTGGAGAAATATCTGAAACAGGTGAGTGTATGTGACATTTTATGTCAGTACAATGGTACCAGGCAATTGATTTGAACATTATCAAAAGTGTACCAGAATATCTTAAGCCCAATTTCAGAAATATTTGACAAACTTCAGAGCAGATTTACAAACTAACTGCAGCTTTACATCAGAAATGTTTAGCAAGCTGAAACAAGCCTTTACCCTCTTCTTCATATAAACATGTTTTCACGCATTTGCAAACAGAGTAGACCAAGATCAGACGGCTCCTATAGGAGCCATCTGATCAATGTCTGCTCTGTTTTTGCTAATGGCATCTGATAGATCTGTTTCTTTACTTTCTAAAATGGCTACAATGTTCCACCTTCAATATTTCATTGTAAATATTTTGTCCATGAATATTCTGTAGGTATTCGGAATTTTGAATAAACACAGAACTGGGAAAGGTTTAACCCCCCTGATTTGTTTTACTTACATCCCATTTGTTCAATTTTTTCAGAATCTGACCATTTATCAAACAGCTGGCATCCTGATGAGAGGCCGACTTACTCAGTATCTCAAATGGATCTAAGCTGTTTACAAATGCCAGTCAAGATATGCTTAGCATTAGAAGGGAGCTAACTCTGTTTGCAAAGATGTCAAAGGGCAAAGTGTTAACTCCTTCCATGTTCTGTGTTTATTACAAATTTCAGTACCTATTGAATATTCATAGGCAAAATACATGTAGTTGTAATGAAATATGGAAGGTGGAACATTAAAGCCATTTTAGAAACTAAAGAAACTGATGTATTGAGTTCCATTAGCAAACAGAGCAGACCCTGATCAGATGAATCCTATAGGAGCCGTCTGATCTGGATCTTCTCTGTTTGCAGATTTGTAAACATTTTAAGGCATTTCTATCAGGAAAAGGGTTTAATATTGTTTTTGCACATTCAAGCTTTGCACAAGAATTTTACTTGTTTTTACTCTGCTTCTAATATAATGCTTACCATACTTGTTTAACCCTTTCCCTCATATAAACGTGTTTTCACGCATTTTCAAACAGAGTAGACCCAGATCAGACGGCTCCTCTGATCAGGGTCTACTCTGTTTGCTAATAGAAATGTATAGATCTGTTTCTTTGCTTTCTAAAACATCTACAATGTTCCACCTTCCATATTTCTTTATAACTATTTTGTTAATGAATATTAAGTAGGTGCTGAAAATTGGCCTAAATACAGAACAGGGAAAGGGTTAAGTACATGTATTTTGCAAATGTTTTTGTTCTAATTTTCCACTAGTTCTTGTGTATTACTGGGATATGCATATTCAGTTGTACAATGTTTTGAAAATACATGTAACACAATTTTGAATATGCTTGGGATTTACATGTACTATGCAAGTGCAATCAATATCAAGTGTTATTTTAACAGAGAGTTTAGAAATCTTAATGAACTCAATAGCAATTGAAATAAGTTATGGTATGTAATAAAACAGCAGAGCACCACAAAGATTTATGTAAGTTGATTTTATAGAGCAACACTGTATTCAAATACTAAACTTGCCAGTTCTCCACCAAACAAAGAGACCATTCTAAAGAGTAGTCAAAACATAGGGTTTGATGGTAAAAGAGCTATTCTTGGGAATATTTTAATTTATAATACAGTAAAACCTCTCTTAACCGGACATTAAATTTAGTATAAATATTGGTCTTGGAGACAGATGACAGCTTAATGCAGGATGGAAGCTCCTCTAGCAGCTTTCTGCATGACTTTCACCCTGCATTAAGCAGTCACCTGCCTAAAATATCTAAATTCTTCTCTACTAGAATTCCGGTTAAGAGAGGTTTTACTGTAGTAGGGATTTAACCCTTTCTCTGTTCTATATTTATTACAAATTTCAATATCTACAGAATATTCATGGACAAAATAGTTATTATGAAATTTGGAAGGTGGAACATTGTAGCCATTTTAGAAACTAAAGAAAAAGATCTGTCAAATTACTGGTACATTAGCAAACAGAACAGACCCTGATCAGATGGCTCAGATAGGAGTCGTCTGAATCTTTGGGTCTACTCTGTTTGAAAATGTGTGAATATGCATTTATATGAAGAAAAGGATTAACCCTTCTCTTGCTGAATTTTAAAACACATTTCTTCTTCTTTACACATGCCCTGTTGTATAATTACATAATTATATCTTCACTGTGTACAAGTTTATCGCTGTGCATTCACTGCTGTGGAGTGCATTGGTTGCACAATCAACTTGTAAATAGTGCAGACCCTGATGAGACAGCTCCTGCAGGAGCTGTCTCATCTGGGTCTTCACTATTTACAGGTAGGTATATTGACATGAACAGCAAGCGAAGGGTTAAGAACAGGGCAGTTTGCATCTTTGATTGTACAACTGGTACAGGCAGTTTGCATCTTTGATTGTACAACTGGTAGTAGTAATCATACCGACACTGCTTTGTAATGGTGTATTATCATGTAAGAAATAATTACATCATGAATAATTTGATTAATTTTTATAATGGCACATGAACACAGGCATTTTTGGCCAAAGTAGAAACTGTAGAATCATGTCTGTATTATAAATTCTGAAGGGTTGTGATCCCCCGAAAGCAAAAATTGCAACACAAAAAGAGAAAATTTGCAGACTCGGTTTTACTGAGTCTGTTCATGAGCAGTAATTGAAAGTGCAACACTGCTCACGCCCCCTAGCACCGGCTTAAGCGGTATTCAATTTTCAGAACAAGAAGTACTGAAATTCATGATCTCGAAGGATCAGAAGGTATAACAACACTGAGAATGTCATAAACAAACAAAGCAGACCTTGATCCGATGGCTCTTACACAATTTCAAACACAAAAGTTTATATTTCTCAAGCCTATTCAAAGTTGCAACTATTTATTAGTACAGTAAAACACCACTAAACTGGATTTCTAGTAGAGAAGAGTTTCGATACTTTTAGGCAGGTGGCTGCATTAAGCAGTCACCTGTCTCAAAAACATATTTATAAACAATTTAATGTTAGACTTAGTGAGGTTACTGTATTCTCTCTCTGAGACTATTCTAATGAGTTGGAATTATTCAGCTTACCTCCCTTGTTTGAAGCCCTGGACATTGCCTATGACTTTTTGTGGAGTGCTTCAACAGAGGGGCTGGTGATGCAGTAGAACCTGTCCTAAGTAACCACTCATTTATTGAACAGAGAAGTCTTAAAAAGCAGGTGGTTGCATAATGCAGGCAAATGTAATGCAGAAAACTCCTGTTGGAGCTTTCTGCATTGCCTTTAACATGCATTAAGCTACCACCTGACGTACAGACCCATCATTAGACCTCTTTTTGATGGACGCTTAACAGAAGACACCCAGATCAGACATTTCTTGTAGGAGTTGTATGATCAGGGTCTGCTTCGTTTGCCCATGGTATTTGATAGATCTGTTTTATTTTAGTTTCTAAAATTGCTACAATGTTCCACCTTTAACATTTCATTATAGCTATTTTGTCCATGAATATTCAGTAGGTATTGAAGATTTTAATAAATATTGAACATGGAAAGGATGCTACTGTATTTCCCAATAGCAAGGCTGTAGATAAGAAGTACATGTACCAGTATACTGACCAATCAGAATATCTTATTTCTCAGCCAAACCCTATGTTGCTGCATCTCATTAGAACTGCCTCTGAGTGGTGGTTCTAATTGCCTCTGAGTGTTGGTTCTAATTGCCTCTGAGCGGTGGTTCTAATTGCTTCAGAACAGTGGTTCTAATTGTCTCTGAGCGGTGGTTCTCATTGCCTCTGAGTGGTGGTTCTAATTGCTTTTGAGTGGTGGTTCTAATTGCCTCTGAGTGGTGGTTCTAATTGCCTCTGAGCAGTGGTTCTAATTGCCTCTGAGCAGTGGTTCTAATTTCCTCTGAGCGGTGGTTCTAATTGCCTCTGAGTGGTGGTTCTAAATGGCTCTGAGCAGTGGTTCTGATTGCTTCAGAACAGTGGTTCTAATTGTCTCTGAGCGGTGGTTCTCATTGCCTCTGAGTGGTGGTTCTAATTGCTTTTGAGTGGTGGTTCTAATTGCCTCTGAGCGGTGGTTCTAATTGCCTCTGAGCAGTGGTTCTAATTGCCTCTGAGCAGTGGTTCTAATTTCCTCTGAGTGGTGGTTCTAAATTGCTCTGAGCAGTGGTTCTGATTGCCTCTAAGCTGTGGTTCTAATTGCCTCTGAGCGGTGGTTCTAACTGCCTCTGAGCGATGGTTATAATTTCCTCTGAGCAGTGGTTCTAATTGCTTCTCAGCAGTGGTTCTAATTGCCTCAGAGCGGTGGTTCTTATTGCCTCAGAGCGGTGGTTCTAATTGCCTCTGAGCTGTGGTTCTAATTGCATCTGAGCGGTGGTTCTAGTTGCCTCTGAGCGGTGGTTCTAATTGCCTCTGAGCGGTATTTCTAATTGCCTCTGAGCAGTGGTTCTAATTGCCTCTGAGCGGTGGTTCTAATTGCCTCTGAGTGGTAGTTCTAATTGCCTGTGAGCAGTGGTTCTAATTGCCTCTGAGCGGTGGTTCTAATTGCCTCTGAGCTGTAGATCTAATTGCCTGAGAGCAGTGGTTCAGAGAGGGTTTGGCGGAGACACATGAAAAATATTTCAATACGAATTTCTAATTAGAGTGAATTTCATTATCTCAAACTTCAGAGGATACCTCTTGGAGATAACAGAAGTACATGTATGAGTCATCTGATTTTCTAATCTGAACAATTTCTCAAATTCCCAGCTTAATGCTATAAAGTAATGCTGAAAGCTCCTGTAGGAGCTTTCATCATTACTTTCAACCTGCATTAAGCTGTCACATGTGTTTCTAGATATGCATAATGATATACATGTCTTTTAGAACAATTCTGTATTGCAAATTTTGGAAGGACCAAATTCTACTTTGAGTTATCGAGGATTTCTGATTTTGAGATATCATGATTCCTCTGTATGTTTCTTATTTACAGATCAGTAATAAGATACACACTTGTACAAAGCTTGCATTGCAGGTATTTATTTTGGAGCAACAGAGAGATGACAAATTTCTGACTGATGATGATCTACGGAAAGTTCTTGATGAGAGTCATGGCACTAGGGGTGAAGTACGACAGTCTATTGAAGGCTACCCTAGTCACCCTATCTACAGGCAAATTGCTAGCATGCTGCAAATATGGATGGACACAAAGTAATGATCCAAGTCATATGGAGAAAGTGTACTGAACATCAAAAGCAGTGTTGACCCAGACCAATTGCCACATTGAAAAAGCAATCGTGCAAATTTAGTCAAAGTAATTGATACCATCATTTAAGTAGCATTTTCAACTTGGCTGATCTGGCTAAACATTGCAAATGTTTAAGTGCCTTTTCCCCCATTATGCAGCTCTGATGATACTGCAAGTTGATTGCAATTTCATAAGAGCCCATATAAAATGTGTAAATTAAAATACTTTCAAGAATACCTCCTTAATTTCTTTCCCAAACCCAATGTTGCCACCTTTGTCTCAAATCCACTCTTTGAGGCGATTCTAAAAACTGGTCACAGCATAGGGTTTGGCGGAGAAATTAGGATTTTATCTATTACTTACAAAGTGACTTGTAGTTCTGTAATAGACATCAATGAAGTGCATGAGGTATATAGTTTTTGACCTGTCAGTCAGTCCGTCAGTCCATCCGTGTATCCATATAATCCTTATACATTGTTACTCATCTAGCACTTTGTTTTTCTCGACCAATATATTTTTCTCAAATTTTCTTTAAGACTTGTTATGAATAAAGCTTGGATGAGTTTGATTTTCAGAGGAATCGGTCATTGGGAAGCACTTTTTTCTCTGACAATGTGGCAGCGTGGGGTATATGAGCTTTCTCACTGAAGTTTTTTAATTAGCTGAATTTTTATTATGTTGAATGAACACAGGATGTATTCACCCTGGCAGAAACTGTATAATTACATCTACAGTAAAACCTCTCTATAACGGCCACAAAATTACATCAAGTATTTTGTGTTAGAGGCAGGTGGCTGCTTAAAGCATGGTGAAAGTAAAACAGAACGCTCCTACGAGGGTCCTGCAAAAAGTTCTGTCACTAACGGGTTTCCGTAGTTTTAAACCATGTATATTTTAAAAGACTTCAATGCACCTGAATAGTGTGTTCACTATCTAACAATATCCGTTTATTTCGTGCAAATTGCTTTACAAATGAAGGAGTTATTTCAAATTGAAATACATGCAGTCATATACACTGACCAATTTACGTGTCTCAATGTGGCTGAAGTTCGTAGCTATATCAAATGTTGCATTAGGCTTAGGCTTGATATAGATTCAAAGCAGATATTTGAAGAATTGTGTGGTATATATGGACCTAATGCCATTTCAATACGCACAGTTTTTAGGTTGGTCAAGGCTTTTAAAGCTGGGAAATTATCTGTTGAAGATGACACCCATCCTGGTAGACCTAAAACGTCGGTTAGTAAGGCAAACAACGCTGCTGTAAAGGTTGTGGTCGAGCAGGATGCGCGATTGTCTACGAAAGACAAGCTAGTTGTACTGGCATATCAGAAGGCAGCGTGCAAACAATTCTGAAAAAAACGTTTGGACCTGAGAAAGGTTTGCGCTAGGTAGGTACCTCATTTGCTCACTGACGAACAAAAGAAACAACGCCTTAAATGTGCCCGGGAACTTTTGAAAACATACAAAGGTTGTGATAGTCGGGTTATTTCTAACTTGCTTAAAGGTAAAGAAACCTGGGTGCACATGTTTTAGCCACAGAGAAGGGCTGATAATAAGCAATGGAAGTGAAAAGATCAGAAACGTCCATGTATTGCCGAGAGAACCATAAGTTAAAAAAAGATGTTGTACGCAATATTCTTTAATTCGATTTGGCCAGTTGTTCAAGTGCCTTGCCGATCTGGTCGTACAGTCACTGGACTATTCTACAAGAACTCTGTACTAAAGAAAGTCAAAGATTTTTACAATAAGAAACGTCCAAGCAAAGGATGGGCAGGTGTCCATCTTATACATGATAATGCCTCCTCTCACAAGTGCGAGGCTGTTAAGTCTTTTCTGGCTTCTGAAAATGTAAACCATCCACCTTATTCACCTGACCTGAGTCCCTGTGACTTTTTCTTATTTCTTAGACTGAAGAAAATGTTTTCTTGAAAGAAATATAAGTCCAGAAGTTCTCTTGGCAGCGCTATCTATCAGTGTCTCCAAAAGATACCTAAAGAAGACAATTTTTTCGCTTTTCGAGACCGAGTAAAAAGGTTACAAAAATGTGTTTCGGTAAAGGGGGAATACTTCGAAGGTTTGTAATAAACATATTTTTAATTACACATATCACTTAAGAAATCTGAACCCATTGACAGAACTTTTTGCATGACCCTTGTATAGGAGCGTTCTGTTTTACTTTCACCTTGCTTTACGCAGCCGCCTGTCCTAAATACCAACTATTTAACACAATCTAGTGGCCGTTATAGAGAGGTTTTTCTGTATATAATTCCAACAGAATTAATACATTAAAACAGAGCAGAACCTGATCAGATGGCTCCTATAGGAGCTGTCTGATTTTGATCTACTCTGTTTGCAAATAAGTGAAAAGGTCTTTATATGAGGGAAAGGAATAAAACATTTTCAATGATGGCTCCTTTATTTCTTCACCAAACCCTATGTTGTGACCACTCTTTAGAATCGTCTCTTCAATATGGTTCTTAAGGCTGGTCACAACAAAGGGTCATAGTGGAGAAGTGATGGTTTTAGAGTTTGAATATGCACCTTTATATATTGCATTGCTCTGCAGTACCAAGAACATTAATAATTACCTGAATTGGTCAGAAATAAATGAGTATGCAGCTATTTCTTAAGATTGTTTTTGCAGACATTGTCCAATTCTAGACCTTCCAAATTACAACCTGCTGGATGAGAAAGTCTACACAGAGTCAAGGTACCGCATTTAATTTAATTTTCCATTGGAGCATATAGCTGTCTAGCTCTACTCTATTGTATCCTCCATGAACTGGACCTCATAAAAATCAGAAGAACCTCTGATCTGAATGTTTCCCATGTTCTATTCATCTTGAAAGGATGTTAGCCTAGGGATGTTATATGAGAAAAATTACACAATTTCAGGATGAGCTTTTGGGAGACTTGAATGTCCGTCGTCTGTTGTCCGTCGTCTGTCATCAACAATTTGCATGTGAACACTCTAGTGGTCACAATTTTAGTCCAATCTTCATGAAACTTGGTCAGAATGATTGTCTTGATAAAATCTTGGACGAGTTTGAACGTGGGTAACATGGGGTTAAAAAACTAGGTCCCTAGGTCAAATAGTAGGAAAACCTTGTGAACACTCTAGAGGTCACATTTTCGGCCGAATCTTCATGAAACTTTATCAGAATGATTATTTTGATAAAATCTCGGACGAGTTTGAAAGTGGGTCACGTGGAGTTAAAAACGAGGTCACTAGGTCAAATAGTAGAAAAAAACTTGCGAACACTCTAGTGTTCACATATTTTTCCAATCTTCATGAAACTTGGTCAGAATGATTGTCTTTAAAATCTTGGACATGGTCGAAAATTGGGCATGCTGGGTTATAAACTAGATCACTAGGTAAAATAGTAGGAAAACCTTGTGAACACTCTAGAGGTCACATTTTTAGCCAAATCTTCATGAAAATTCGTCAGAATGATGGTCCTGATAAAATCTTCAACAACTTTAAAAGTGGGTTATGTGGGGTCAAAAAGTAGGTCACTGTGTCATATCTTAGAAAAATCTTGTTTACACTCCATCAGCCACATCTTTAGCCCAATTTCCCTCAAACTTGCTCAGAAGTTTGTCTTGGTGATATCAAGTTTGAATTTGATCATGGGTGGGGTGGGATCAAAAATTAGGTCACTGGGTCAAATCTTAGAAAAATCACTCTAGAGGGCACATTTGTAGCCCAATCTTCATTGATCAGAATGATTGTCTTGGTAAAATTAATATTGTAAATCTTGTTCTCCAGAACCACTGCTCATGATCCACTATCAACATTGTTCAAATATTGGCCCTTAGGTCAACATTGGCCCCACCCAGGGGTTACCCGGCTATAATCTTAAATCTATGGTAATCAGGTGAGCGATTAAGGGCCATCTTGGCCCTCTTGTTTTCAACATACCTATATTATGTAATAAGTGAACAGAGCAGACCCTGATCAGACAGCTTCTATAGAAGCCTCTGATCTGGGTCTACTCTGTTTGCAAAGACATAGAAAGGCTTATTTATGGAATAAAGAGTTAACCTTTTCCTCCATACGCTATTTTTAGATCCAACCTCTTTAAATGCGTCTACTGAAAAGTAGCATTAACAAGAGAAAAAGCAAATTTTTAGAATTTTTTGATTTGAAACCATTGTGATAAATAGAGCATTTGCTCCTATAGGAGCAAATGCTCTATTTATCACAATGGTTTCAACAATGGTTTCAACAGGTGGCTTTTACAGAGGCGTAGAACGGCGTATATATGGAGGAAAGGTTTAAGTAAACCAGCTCTTTTCTGAAAAAAGATTGCCAATTTAGTTTAACCCTTTATTCCATGAATATTCATGCAAGAAATCTTGAATATTAATTTATTTTTATAATGTCACATGGACACAGGAATTTTTGGCAAAGGCAGAAACTGTACAATTATATCTATATCATTTGAGCAAATTAAGCGGAGCTTGATCAGACCGCTTCTGCTGATCTGGATCTACTCTGCTTGCAAAGGCATAGAAAGGTGTATTTATCATGCAACGTCACCAAATACAGTCACTTCCTACTAGCATAATATTTTCCACGTCGACGCTGTATTTTGTGAGGTACAGTGCATGTGTACTGACCCCACTGGGATGCAAGTTTAATTCAGCCAATAGGAGGAAAACAGAAGGAAGAAAAGGCATAATTTAACATAAACATCAATTTTAACACATTTGCTCACCTTTGTCTCAACTGTTTGTCCATATAAAAGGATAAAATCAAGTTTGTTTATGTTGTAAAAATCGACGACGTCACTGTACGCCAAAATGACGTCACGTATATTGTACTGGCATGTATTTTTAGCTCACCAGAGCACAAAGTGCTCAGGGTGAGCTTTTGTGATCGCCTGATGTCCGTCGTCCCGCGTCAACAATTTGAACCTTTAAAAATCTTCTCCTCTGAATCAACAGGATTCTCAGCTTTCATCTTTAGTACATAGCATCACCTATAGGTCCTCTACAAAGTTATATAAATAATGCCCCTGGGGTCAAAATTGGCCCCGCCCCAGGGGTTGGAAGTTTTCAATAGAAACATATAGTAAAACTTTAAAAATCTTCTCCTCTGAAACCAGAAGGTTCTCAGCTTTGATATTTGGCACATAGCATCATGTTCAGGTCCTCTACATAAGTTATATAAATTATGACCCTAGGGTCAAAATTGGTCCCGCCCCGGGGGTGGGAAGTTTTCAATAGAAACAAATAGTGAAATCTTTGAAAATCGTCTCCTCTGAAACTTAACGGCTCTCAGCTTTCATATTTGGCACATAGTATCATGTTTAGGTCCTCTACAAAAGTTATATAAATTATGCCCCTGGGGTCAAAATTGGCCCCGCCCCAGGGGTGGGAAGTTTTCAATAGCAACATATAGTGAAAACTTTGAAAATCTTCTCCTCTGAAACTAGAAGGTTCTCAGCTTTCATATTTGGCACATAGTATCATGTTTAGGTCCTCTACAAAAGTTATATAAATTATGGCCCTGGCGTTAAAATTGGCCCCGCCCCAGGGGTGGGCAGTTTTCAATAGAAACAAATAGTGAAATCTTTGAAAATCTTCTCCTCTGTAACTGGAAGGCGCTCAGCTTTCATATTTGGCACAGAGCATCATGTTCAGGTCCTCTACAAAAGTTATATGAATTTTGGCCCTGGGGTCAAAATTAGCCCGCCCCAGGGGTGGGTAGTTTTCAGAATAGAAACAAATAGTGAAATCTTTGAAAATCTTCTCCTCTGAAACTGAAAGGCTCTCATCTTTCATATTTGGCACAGAGCATCATGTTCAGGTCCTCTACAAAAGTTATATAAATAATGGCCCTGGGGTCAAAATTGGCCCCACCCCAGGGGTGGGCTGTTTTCAATGGAAACAAATAGTGAAATGTTTGAAAATCTTCTCCTCTGAAACTGGAAGGCTCTCAGCTTCCATATATGGCACAGAGCACCATGTTCAGGTCCTCTACAAAGGTTATATAAATTATGCATGTGGGGTCAAAATTGGCCCACCCCAGGGGTGGGAAGTTTTCAATAGAAACATATAGTGAAATCTTTGAAAATCTTCTCCTCTGAAACTAGAAGGTTCTCAGCTTTCATATTTGGCACATAGTATCATGTTTAGGTCCTCTACAAAAGTTATATAAATTATGGCCCTGGGGTTAAAATTGGCCCCGCCCCAGGGGTGGGCAGTTTTCAATAGAAACAAATAGTGAAATCTTTGAAAATCTTCTCCTCTGAAACTGGAAGGCGCTTAGCTTTCATATTTGGCACAGAGCATCATGTTCAGGTCCTCTACAAATTTTTTACTAATTATGGCCCTGGGGTCAAAATTGGCCCGCCCCAGGGGTGGGTAGTTTTCAGTAGAAACATATTGAGAAAACTTTGAATATCTTCTCCTCTGAAACTGAAAGGTTCTCAGCTTTCATATTTGGCTCATAGCATCATGTTCAAGTCCTCTACAAAAGTTATATAAATTATGTCCCTGGGGTCAAAATTGCCCTGCCCCAGGGCCGGCTAGTTTTCTTTAAAAACATATAGTGAAAACTTTGAAAATCTTCTCCTCTGATTGTCTGGTGAGCGCTTCAGGGCCATTCTGGCCCTCTTGTTATTCAAGGGACAGAACCGCTTGAGCAAACTTTCTTTTTCCTCATTTTCTTCATTCTTTATTGGTGTTGCATGATAAAAGAATTACTATAAATGCTCGTCAGTAAAGTAGTTAAATGCTCGCCAAGGCTCGCATTTAACAACTTTTCTAACTCCCCAAAATACAGCTGAACTTCAAAACTACTAGCGTAGTAATTCTTATTTATGGAGTAAAGAGTTAATGTTTTACTGTCATTCAGGGCAGCTGTTATAAGCTCGATTACTCCAATGCTGGAAGGGATGAAAACTTTGTACACACTGTGGGTAGAGGAAGAGATTATATATAGAATCAGGGAGGTCCTTATGGTAAGTTAACCCTTTTGTCCATATATATATATATACTCCGTTATGCGCCTTTGCAAACAGAGTAGACCCAGATCAGAGGCTTCTATAGAAGCTGTCTATCAGGGTCTGCTCTGTTTGCTTATTAAATAATATAGGTATGATTCTATAATATCTGCGATGGTCAAAAGTTCCAGGGTCCTTGTGCCATTGTAAAAATAAATCTAATTAATGTGCATGATGTCATTATTTCTTTAATGAGTATGTAGTAGAGGGTTGACCCTTACTCAATGAATAATCATGTCAGAAATAATAACTATGACTATTAATTAGCTAAGTTTGTATTATGGCATCATGAACAAGGGAGCCTATATTAATAGACCGATGCTGTTTCATAACCTTTTCCTCCATAGGCTCTTTTTAGACCCAACTGCTTGCATAAATCTACCGGAAAGGAGCAGTAACTAGAGAAAAGGAACATTTGTGAATTTTGTAGTTTGAAACAATTGTGATAAATAGAGCATTTGCTCCTATAGGAGCAAATGCTCTATTTATCACAATGGTTTCAAGAAATGACTATTACAGAGGCGTAAAAAGGTGTATTTATGGAGGAAAGGGATAAGCAGACCCTGATCAGACAGCAATTACAGGAGCCGTCTGATCTGTGTCAAAGGTCCCAACAAGGGGTCACAGTATATCTATTTAACCCATCCTCCATAGTCTGCCAACAAGGGGTCACAGTATATCTATTTAAAGTTTTTCTTTCCACAAACATGATGAATCCAAGTTGTTTGGGATCCTGGGGAGATGTTCTGTTTTGAAATATCATCTTGTTCCAATTTGTTTGGCAATGTTATCACGAGCTTGCCAACAGATCAAGAGGTTCTTTTCAGACTCTTAACTCTTTGCACGCTGAGTAATATTTCGTCTGCAACAATTGTCGTCTGCTTCAATTCTTAAAATAAACTTTCTCTCATTTCTTTGCAAAAATAGGGTCAAGATGACAAACAGTTTGGATCCTGATGAGACGCCGCATTATGCGGCGTCTCATCTGGATCCAAACTGTTTGCATAGGCAATTGCAGTTTCGCCGCTAGCGTGCAAAGAGTTAAAGTGACTTAGTGTTTGTTTCCAAATGATACTCTTTCAATTTCTTTGAATTATTTGTCACATGAGCCCTATATCTACTGTCCAACCCTTTACACCATTTAAAGACATTATGAATATTAATTAGATTATTTTTTTTTATATTGGCAAACAAATAAATGTTTTTACCGTGGCAGAAAAGGTAGAATCAGATCTTTATAATTCCATGAGCAAGCAGAGCAGACCCTGATCAGAAAGTTCCTATGGGAGCTGTCTGAATTGGGTCCACTCAGTTTGCAAAGGCTTTAACTCAATCCCGCATATTGAACCCTTTTGACACCAGTGGAAAAGTCACATTTTAGAACCATTGTGATAAATAGAACGTTTTCCTCTTCTCTAGTAAATACTCCTTTTCAGTAGATTAGGAGCCCTCACATCTGGGTCTACACAGTTTGCAAAGGACATTAGTGACTCATGTCCCACACAGTAATGGTTAAGAAAGTCATTTTTAAAGAATATTGAAGCTTGTTTGTCAATTTTCTGCACTGTCAGCTGCTAGGCAAGCGTGGCCTGCTGGACCTCCTGGGTGTCAGGAAGACGGTGGGTACCAAGGACTTGTGGCCGCCAGCTCGTGACCAAATGATTGACAGTTTCCAACAATCCCACTCGTAAGTTACAGCCTCCTAACTTATGCACAGGCCTGCTATGGTTACTGATATTTTTTAACCCTTTCCCTCATATAAATGAATTTTAACACATTTGCAAACAGAGAAGACCCAGATCAGATTGCTTCTAGAGGAGCCGTCTGATCAGGGTCTGCTCTGTTGCTAATGGAATTTGGTAGACCTGTTGTTTACTTTCTTAAATGGTGGTAATGTTCCACCTTCCATATTTCGTTATACATGTAACTATTTTGTCCATGAATATTCAGTAGGGATTAAAAGTTGGAATAAATATAGAACAGGGAAAGGGTTAACCCTTTACAGTAATTCCCCTCTAAACCGGATGTTAAATTTAGCATAAATAGTTGTCTTGGACACAGATGGCAGCTTAATGCAGGGTGAATGTCATGCAGAAAGCCACCTGCCTAGAAATATCTAAATTCTTCTCTACTAGAATTCTGGTTTAGAGGGGTTTTACTGTATTTAATAATTCTTCTTTTTCCATTTGCAAAAAGAAAAACTCCAGATTGGACAACTCTTGTAGGAGCTACCTGATCAGGGGTTGCTTTGTTTGCTTATATGCTACAAGTCTTATTTGCTTTTTAGCTCACCTGGCACAAATTGGGATGATCCTATGTCCGGCGTCCGTTGTCGTGCGTATGTGCGTCGTGCGTATGTGCGTCATGCGTACGTGCGGGCGTCAACAATTTACTTAAACATCTTCTTCTCTGGAACTACAAAGCCAAGAGCTTTGATATTTGGTATGTAGTATGATGTAATGGTCCTCTACAAAGATTATTCAAATTATGTCCCCCGGGCCAAAAATGGCCCCGCCCCAGGGCTTATCAGTTTTTCATAGGAAAATCTTTAAAAATCTTTTTCTCTGAAACTGTAAGGCATAGACCTTAGATATTTGGTATGTAGCATGATCTAATGGTCCTCTACTAAAATTGTTCAAATTATGACCCCTGGGCCAAAAATGACCCGCCCCGGAGCTTATCAGTTTTTCATAGGAAAATCTTTAAAAATCTTCTTCTCTAAAATTATAAGGTATAGACCTTTGATATTTGGTATGTAGCATTATTTAATGGTCCTCTACTAAGATTAATCAAATTATGATCCCAGGACCAAAAATGGCCCTGCCCAAGGGCTTATCAGTTTTTCATAGGGAAATCTTTAAAAATCTTCTCCTCCAGAACTGTAAGGTCTAGGCCCTTGATATTTGGTATGTAGCATCATCTAATGGTTTTCTACCAAGATTATTCAAATTATTACCCCTGGGTCAAAAATGGCCCCGCCCTGGGGTTTATCAGTTTTTCATATGAAAAGCTTTAAGAATCTTCTTCTCAAATACTGTAAGGCAGAGACCTTTAATATTTGGTATGTAGCGCTATCTAATAGTTTTCTACCAATATTGTTCAAATTATGTCCCCTGGGTTAAAAATGGCCACGCCCAGGGGCATATCAGTTTTTCATAGGAAAGTTTTAAAAAATCTTCTTCTCTTAAAAATCTTTAAAAGTCTTCTCTGAACTTGTAAGGCATAGACCTTAGATATTTGGTATGTTGCATTATCTAATAGTCCTCTACCAAGATTTTCAAATTATGAACCCTGGGGCTTAACAGTTTTTCATAGGGAAATCTTTAAAATATCTTCTCCTCGAAATCTGTATGGTCTAGACTCTTTATATTTAGTATGTAGCATCATCTAATGGTTTTCTACCAAGATTTTTCAAATTATGTAATCTGTCATTGAAATCATTAATCTGTTACGAACAGGTGAGCGATTAAGGGCCATCATGGCCCTCTTGTTTGTCATAATATCTCTATACAAGAATTAAATCAACCCATTCCCTCATATTGACGCCTTTTGATGCCTCTGTTAAAGTCACTTTTTGAAACTATTGTAATAAATAGAGCATTAGCTCCTTTGGAGCCAATGCTCTATTTATCACAGTGGTTTCAAAACTACACAATTTTTATCGGGATTTGAGTTTTAATGTTGTGGTCCGTCCATGGGTCCGTCTCTTCTGTACGTGTGCTGTGCATCCTAGATTAAGAATTTTTCTATGAATCTTAGTGAAATTGTTAAGAAGCATAGGGCCATGCAACTTTGCTTATATCATTATGTCTCCCCCCTTTAGGGGAGGGAGACATATTGATGTTGTGCTTTCTGTCTGTCCTCCGGTCTGTCTGTCTGTCTGTTAAAATTCTTGTGCAGCTATATCCTCCTACACCATTGGAGGGATTTCCTTCAAAGTTTTACATATGAATCAGCTATATGTGAGGATGGTCATGTTGTTTGGAATTTTGGCTGAAACAATTTTGACAGAAGTTATGGCCCTTTGTATTTATCCTTATATAGAATATATAGCGAAAAAATCTTGTGCAGCTAACTCCTCCAACACTATTTTCCTTATATAGAATATATAGCAAAACAATCTTGTGCGCCAACTCGATTTTCCTCGTATAGAATATATAGCGAAAAAATCTTGTGCAGCTTACTCCTACACTATTTGAGGGATTTACTTCAAACTTTTACATATGAACCAGCTATATGTGTATTTGAGGGATTTACTTCAAACTTTTACATATGAACCAGCTATATGTGAGGATGGTCATGTGGTTCGGAATTTTGGCTGCAACAATTTTGACAGAAGTTATGACCCTTTGGAGTTTTTCCTTATATCGAGTAATAGTGAAAAGTCTTGTGCAGCTAACTCCTCCTGTACTATGTAAGAGTTTTCATTCAAACTTTTACATATGAACCAGCTATATGTGAGGATGGTCATGTGGATTGGAATATGGGCTGCAACAATTTTGACAGAAGTTTGGATTTTTTTCATGCACAACCAATCTATATGTATCTATGTATCTCTTGGTTACAACGTTCATTCCTCTTATGGGTGTGGGGGCGGGGTACCGGGGGGAGACATGTGTTTTTCTCAAAAACAATCTCTTGTTCATTTTGACCTTGGAACACTAGAGTTAGGACCTTTTGTTTGTGAAATTGTAAGTTTTTTCAGTCTTGAGCCATATCTCAGAAACAATTTGCTGTTATTCTATGAAACTTAGTGTAAATGTTTAGTACCAGGAGGGAATGTCACCCTGCTAGTATCACTTATATGATCTTGGAACTCAGAGTTATGGTCCTTTGTTTGCCTAAAACTTAAACCTTTTTGTCTGTCTTGAGTCAAATCTCGGAAATGTTTTGGAATTTTTCTTTGAAACTTAGTTAAAATGTTTAGAACTACCGTATAACGCGTTATTTTTACTGCTGTAAAAGTTTACGGATTCGGGGCAAAAACACATGATTTGATTTTATATGACTTTTATTTTTACGAATCCATGAAGACACGTAAAATATTAGCTCATCAAAAGTTTACATTATTAAAAATTCACAATAAATAGTTTGGTTAATACAAAGTCAACTGTATGTCGCAGTTTGATAAACGTTCACATCTACCACGGTAACCGTGCAGCAAACACATGTACCTATCGCCCTGGGCATCAAACAACATAATTAATGTAATTGACTATGTTGTAATTCATGTACAAATTTATCCCAATGTTTGTTATGGTCCAGTGCTCTGCCAAAATTGACTTCTGCCGCAGAAATGAAGTTGGTAAATAAAATATACGTTATGAGCGCCATGAAAATGGTTGGATGAGTCCAAAAGCAATAGGGACGAAACTGATACAGGAATGGTACCCCGCTTTATCAGACAAATTCAGTAGGCGACTGAAACCAGCTAAAATATCGTAATCAGTAACCGTGCATCTGATTGGATGAGTGTCTCATTTCCTCTCGTATATTTTGATTTCGGCCAATAGAAACGTTTGTCAGATAATGTGTTGTTTCTTCATATTTTGTGTTGATGATGATAGCCTATTACACAATGCACTGAAACACCTGTACACTACATGCATAGGTATTAACAATAACACGTCGCTCTAGTGTATCGGAAGATAAGAGTGACTTTGATAAGATTACCCTGCTTACGGTTAAATTCAAATGCTAGATACTAGATCTTTTTACCTAAGTTTACGCGGAGAAAATATATGAGGAATATTTTTACGAAAATTACATTGGTCGTAAAAATAAGTAAAAATTAGCAGCAGGTAAAAATAACCCGTTATAAGGTATAAGGAAATACCGCCATGCAAGGTTCACTCATATTGCAATTGAAAGTTGCCAGAGTTATGGTCCTTTGTGAAATGTACTTAACCTTTTTGTCTGTCTAATTCATATCTCAGAAACTGTACATTGAAATTTTATGTAAATTAAATAAATGTGGCCCTGCAAGTATCACTCATATTTAGACCCAGATCAGATGGCGCCTGTGTATGTATACCTCCCTGTACTCCATAAATAAATGTGGCCCTGCAAGTATCACTCATATTTATCATATTTAGACCCAGATCAGATGGCTCCTGTGTATGTATACCTCCCTGGTTTGAACCGTACTCCGCGAATATTCATTTAACCCTTTCCCTCATATATAAACATGATTTCACGCGTTTGCAAACAGAGTATACCCAGATCAGACGGCTCCTAGAGGAGCCGTCTGATCAGGGTCTGCTCTGTTTGCTAATAGAATTCGATAGATCTGTTTCTTTACTTTCTAAAATGGCTGCAATGTATCACCTTCTATATTTCATTATAACTGTTTTGTCCATGAATATTCAGTAGGTAATGAAATGTGCAATAAACATAGAACATGGAAAGGGTTAAGAAATAGTGACATCATAAACATTAATTAGACTAATTGTTATATTAACGCAGTCATTGACACATGGAGTTTTAGTTATGAGTGATGACAGAAACTGTAAAAACATATCTACATTAGAGCAGAGTCTCCTCAGCAGACCCTGATGAAACGGCTCCTAAAGGATTTGTCTCATCTGGATCTACTTGGCTTGCAAAGGTATAGAAATAGAGGATCTGTTGCGAGTTGTCGTTTAAGATCACATGTTCCTAAACAAGCCTTAGAAAATGTCATTAAGCGAGCCTTGGCGAGCTTAATAACATTTTCTTGGTGAGTTTAGGAACATGTGATCTTAAAAGACAACGAGCATCAGATTCTTTTTCTCACATATCAAAAAAGTGTCTTTTTGCCGTTTAAATGACATGTAAACATAGGTTTCCATGGCTTGACGTCATATATGACGTCATACGTTCTAAAGTGATCTTACACGTGTTAGTAGGAAATCTTAACCTGTTGTTCTAACTCGGAGATAAAGGAAGGTATGTGAGAAAGGCGTATTTATGGCATATAGGGTTAACTGTTATGAGTTATGTGTATGTTTAGAATTATTTAAATTATGTAAACACAATTTTTTCCAAGCTTCTTCTTTTACAATTTTGTGACAACTTTATTGAAAGTTTATAGTTCTAACCATCATAGGAACCTGTAGTTTTTCACTGGATTCATCCACTATTAGCTCTTAACCCTTTCCTCCATAAATACGCCTTCTACGCCTCTGTAAAAGTCACTTTTTGAAACCATTGTGATAAATAGAGCATTTGCTCCATAGGAGCAAATGCTGCATTTGCCTCAATGGTTTCAATACTACACAATTCTAAACTTTTCCTTTTCTCTTGTAAATGCTCCTTTTCGGTAGATTTATTCAAAGAGGTTGGGTCTAAAAATAACCTATAGGCGAAAGGATTAACTCATTCCCTCATATTAACGCCTTTTGATGTCTTGGTAAAAGTCTGTTTTGAAACCATTGTTTATATAGTGCATTTACTCCTATGGAGCAAATGCTCTATTCATCACAATGGTTTCAAAACTACAAAATTCTAAAAAAAATATTGTAAATTCTCCTTTTCAGTAGATTTATTGAAAGAGAATGGATCCAAAATAGCCTTTGGGGGATGGCTTAAGGTTGGTGGATGTGGAGAGGTTTTACTTTTCTCTAGTAAATGCTCCTTTAAGTCCTTTTTGGTAAATTACCTATTAGGAAATGGGTTAACTCATTACCCCATAGGCAATTTTTAGATCCAACCACTTTGAATAAATCTACCGAAAAGGAGCATTAACCAGAGAAAAGGAAAATTTTAGAATTTTGTAGATTGAAACCATTGTGATAAATAGAGCATTTGCTCCTATAGGAGCAAATGCTTTATTTATCACAATGGTTTCACAAAGTGACTTTACAGAGTCATCAAAAGTCGTTAATATGAAGGAATGGGTTAAGGGTCTAAGAATAAATAATCGCGGTTGGATGAGTGTTGTTCTTTAGCCTTTTGCTCAAAGTTCAAGTCGTAATGATATTGTTCTCTTTGATTATTATAGACCCAAGAACGAATTGTCAGTAGGAGCAAGGGCTTTGGCTAAACATTGCCATAGGGATCATTCATCATCATGGTGGGGTGTAAGCACAGGAAGTAAGTTCAACACTCATTGAGTTCACTCAATTAAAAGTTAAAAAAACTCTCAACTTTACAATTTGAATGTTGCCTGTACTGATTACAATCTTATTCAATGGTTTAACCTTTTGAATGAAGGGAAACGAGTGTACTGACATTTGCAAGCAGGATGGACCCATATCAGAGGGCTCCTAGCAGTATGGACCCAGATCAGAGGGCTCCTAGCAGTATGGACCCAGATCATAGGGCTCCTAGCAGTATTGACCAAGTTCAGTGGGCTCCTAGAAGAGTAGTACGGACCCAGATCAGAGGGCTCCTAGAAGAGCAGTATGGACCCGGATCAGAGGGCTCCTAGTAGAGCAGTATGGACCCAGATCAGAGGGCTCCTAGAAGTATGGACTCAGATCAGAGGGCTCCTAGAGGAGCAGTATGGACCTAGATCAGTGGGCTCCTAGAAGAGCAGTATGGACCCAGATCAGAGGGCTCCTAGAAGAGCAGTATGTACCCAGATCAGAGGGATCCTAGAAGAGCAGTATTGACCAAGTTCAGTGGGCTCCTAGAAGAGTAGTACGGACCCAGATCAGAGGGCTCCTAGAAGAGCAGTATGGACCCAGATCAGAGGGCTCCTAGAAGAGCAGTATGGACCCAGATCAGAGGGCTCCTAGAAGTATGGACTCAGATCAGAGGGCTCCTAGAGGAGCAGTATGGACCTAGATCAATGGGCACCTAGAAGAGCAGTATGGACCCAGATCAGAGGACTCCTAGAAGAGCAGTATGTACCCAGATCAGAGGGCTCATAGAAGAGCAGCATGGACCCAGATCAGAGGGTTCCTAGCAGTATGGGCCCAGATCAGAGGGCTCATAGGAGAGCAGTATGGACCCTGATCAGAGGGCTCCTAGCAGTATGGACCCTGATTAGAGGGCTCCTAGAGGAGCAGTATGGACCCAGGTCAGAGGGCTCCTAGAAGTATGGACCCAGATTAGAGGGCTCCTAGAGGAGCAGTATGGTCTCAGATCAGAGGGCTCATAGAAGAGCAGTATGGACCCAGATCAGAGGGTTCCTAGCAGTATGGACCAAGATCAGAGGGATCCTAGAAGAGCAGTATGGACCTAGATCAGGGGCTTCTAGAAGAGCAGTATGGACCCAGATCAGAGGGATCCTATAAACGCAGTATGGACCCAGATCAGAAGGCTCCTAGAAGAGCAAATTATACTCTTTCGTACTAAATTAACCATATCTTATGCCCTGTGTTTTCTTTCAGCTGAGAGACAGAAAAATGAGCATGCCCTGAGTGTTTTGAACAAGATACTTGACCAGGCCACTTGGATTAACATCCATTGGCTGCCTGTAAGTAGCAGTAGTCAACAAAACCCACACAAATACGTATAAAAAATCGTACAAACACTTTGCAAATTCTCACACTCTCCTTCAGACAGTTTAGTATGTTGGAAATCAGTTAATTTTTTAACTCATAAACATTTGGTAAGAAATACTGAAATCATGAATATTAATTAGATAAATATTTATACTAGAATTATGTCCAAGGAAATATTTTACCATGGCAGAAACTGTAGAAATATATCTATATCATTTCACAGACAAACAGAGTGGAACCTGATCAGATGGTTCCTACTGTAGCTGTCTGATCTGGGTCTACACTGCTTGCAAAGACAGAATAGGGGTTTATGTAAACTAAAGGGTGAACGCTTTCCTCCATGAATGTTCATGTATGAAATTATGATGTCATGAATATTAATTAGATTTATGTGTTATAATAGCACATTGACACAGGACACATTGACACAGGACGTTTTGGCCACAGCAGAAACTGTAGAATCATAACTATATTATATCATATGCAAACAGAGCAGACCCTGATTAGACAGCTCCTATAGGAGCTGTCTGATCTGGGTCTACTCTGTTTTCAGAGGTGTAGAAAGGCGTATTTATGGAGTAAAGGGTTAAAGGCAGTGAGTTTATTAATGCTCCAATCGATGGTCAACTTTGATTGCACACTTGGCATTCTAGTGGGTTCAAACTTTTTGATTACCCCTTTCATTGTTTTATGTATATTCCAAATCTCGATACCTACTGAATATTCATGGACAAAATTGTTATAATGAAATATGAGAGGTGGATACCTGTAGCCATTTTAGAAAGTAAAGAAACGGATCTTTCAAATTCCATTAGCAAATAGAGCATACCCACTTCTGACGTACCTATAGGAGCTATCTGATCTGGGTCTACTCTTTATTGCAAGTGTGTGAAATCACGTTTATATGAAGGAAAGGGTTATTATAAAACCTGTTTTGCAATGAACTCATTGTATTTGTGAATTCTTCTAAATTCCTATTTCTGAACCAAAGACTATCCACAGATGGAGTACTGATGTTAACTTTGCACACTAGCAGCAAAATGCTGATTACCTATGCAAATAGTGTGGATCCAGATGAGATGCCGCGTAAGGCATCGGGTCCAAACTGGTTGACGCTTTGACCATATTTTTGCAAAGCATGATAGAAATGTTATTTTAAGAAATGAAGCATACAATAAATGTTTCATAAAAAATCAGTGTTCAAGAATATAAAGTCTTCGATCATGTAGAAAAGTGGCAACTTGTCCGAAGATTTCTAGGTTACATAGTGTATACACAAGCCAAATGGTATAAACACAAGTCATATGGTCTATACACAAGTCACATGACATGGTGGGGGCTATATAGGAATCACCTTGTCCGTCCATCCGTCGTCCGTCACTTGGGTTTTTCCGGGACATTTGCTCTTTTCTTGAAAACTATTTAAGATACCTCCTGCAAACTTAATACATAGTATAAGTGTTATATGGGGACAGTCTTCTCCATGTTTTATAACTCTTGCACTAAATTTGACAGAATTATGCTCCTTTTTAACTTCATATTTTGTCTCTTAATTGGGACATATTTTTGGGACGTGCCATTTTCTTGAAACCTGTTTATGATATTGTCTTCAAACTTGGTACACATTATGAGGGTGATGAGAGGATGTGCACTCAACAAGGGTTGTAATGCTAAATTCATTTTTGAGAGAGTTATTCCCCTTATAGTTACTTTTCAGAAGTATTGTTTTGTCCGGAGCGTAACTTCTCAAATATTGTAGGCACAACTGTTAAACTTTATATATGGATAGAGCGTGATGAGAGGATGTGCAGTCAACAAGGGTTGTAACTCTAAATTCATTATTGAGGGAGTTATTCCCCTTTGTTACTTTACAGAAGCAATTTTTTGTCTGGAGCACAACTTCTCAAGTATTGTAGGTACAACTGTGAATCTTTGTATATGGATAGAGGGTGATGAGAGGATGTGCAGTCAACAAGGACTGTTACTCTAGATTCATTTTTGAGGGATTTATTCCCCTTTGTTACTGAAGTCTTTTTTTGTCCAGATTATAACTTCTCAAGTACTACTTCTACATTTCTTCACCATTGAACCTCAAATTTTGCATATGCGTTTATAATGATATGTAGATGTGTGTGACATAATTCCTTGACTAGACTTTAAAAAGTTTCTTTCCACAAGAGTGGATGAAAGGATTATTGAGCTATTTGCCTTTTGTATTGAAGTTATTGGATCTTTTGACAAGGTGGTGGGTGGGGGTATTAATCACCTTTAGTGATAGTTCTAGTTATTAACTGTCAAGTTATTCAGCATCTTATCAGGAATAAATAAAATATCCATATTTTACACACTGATTTTTGTTTTGAAAAGAAGTGGAATAATTTTTGCCTGCAGATTGAATCCAGATGAGATGTCAAAGGATTAAAATATCTACCTACTGACCTATAATGATTGCAAGTGCAGTATACTGTCTTAACCCTTTCCTCCATAAATACGCCTTTTTACGCCTCTATAAAAGTCACTTCTTGAAACCATTGTGGTAAATAGAGCATTTGCTCCTATATTAGCAAATGCTCTATTTATCACAATGGTTTCAAACTACAAATTTCTAAAAAAAAACCCAACTTTTCTCTACTTAATGCTCCTTTTTGGTAGATTTATTCAAAGAGGGTGGATCTAAAAATAGTCCATGGTAGAATTGGTTAAAGACATCTCAAAGCTCCTTCATAAGTGCCCCCACTCCCCTCCCCAATACACAGTGTCCAGCTGTGCTGATTATTGATTCCCTCCCTGGAGTGCTCCTGCAGTGTCCAGTCAGGATCAAATCAGGATCAATGGCAGGGCTTTTTTTCTCCATATAACAGATACCCACAAATTTCTTTAAAATCATGCAGTTTCCCCCTAAAAATTGGTTTACCTCATGGTCCCCCCCCCCCCCCCCCCCCCCCCCCCCCCCCCCCCCCCCCCCCCCTGTGCATTAGATGCCACAAAACCAGCACCCAAAATACACAACATGGGGTTAATGGGTCAACATTCATTTCGAAATGCCTTTAAATATTTAGAGTCTAGACCATTGAAAAAAGGTCTAATTCTGGTTGAAAGTACTGCAGACAGCTCCTATTGGAGCTTTCTGCCTCACTTTCACCTTACATTAAGCAAGCACCTGCTGTTTAATACCCTAGTTTACAGTAAATGAATAGTTGCTTAATCCTTTCTTTGTTGAATATTCATGGAAGAAATAATGACATCAATAATATTTATTAGCTGAATTTTGATAATGGTATATGTACACATTCATTTTTGGTATTGGTAGAAACTGTTAGATCTATTGTTATTTCATGAGCAAACAGAGCGGACCTGATCAGATGGCTACTACTGGAGCGGTCTGATCTTGGTCTACTGTATTTGCAAAGGTGTGAAATGCGTTTATATGAAGGAAGGGTTATGACAGGTTCTGCTGTATGCATACTGGTAAATGTAGGTTACACAATAACACAATTGAATGATGGATGATAGGTTAAAAGTACATACTAAATTTCAGAACACACAGCCTCTCCTCTCGACTGGTTTGCATTTATTCTAAATTTCAGAACACACAGCCTCTTCTTGTGACTGGTTTGCATTTATTCTAAATTTCAGAACACACAGCCTCTCCTTGTAACTGGTTTGCATTTATTCTAAATTTAAGAACATGTGGTCTCTCCCCATACTGTTTTACATTTATTCTTAATTTCAGACACACAGTGTCTCCTCATGACTGGTTTATAAAGCTGAATAAGTCAATTCTGCACAGTTTTGATATTTTTAAATGATACTGATGGATTATCACATAGTGAAGAGGTGTGCAGTAATAATGCCACAGGTAAAAATGCCTTTGGTAAATATACCATAGGTAAAAATGCCTCAGGTAAAAATGCCACAGGTAAAGTGGTAAAAATGCCAGAGGTAAAAATGCCACAGGTATAAAAAAAAATAAAAAATTAATGACAAATATTTTTGGATTTATAAAAGGAAAACAGTATAATTTGAAAAAATATGTTATAATAGCATTTCATAATCAAATTTGGTATATTAAAACCATTTAAATATGTTCAAAATTAAAAATATTTGTTATTATTTTTAGCTCACCAGAGCACATAGTGCTCAGGGTGAGCTTTTGTGATCTCCTGATGTCCGTCGTCTGTCGGCTTTTGTTGTGCGTCGTCAACAATTTGAACCTTTAAAAATCTTCTCCTCTGAATCTACAGGGTTCTCAGCTTTCATCTTTGGCACATAACATCACCTATAGGTCCTCTAATGAAGCAGATCTGTCAAATTCCAGTAACAAACAGAGCAGAGCCATCTGATCAGGGCCCATGCTTATAAAACTTTTAGTTGAGTCTGAGTTCGTTCTCAAGTTTTTGATTGGTCAAATTTGAGCCTTTGGCTCAAATCTGACCAATCAAAAGCTTGAGAACTCAAATCTGATCAATCAAAAGCTTGAGAACGAACTCAGACTCAACTAAAAAGCTTTATAAGCATGGACCCAGGAGCCTTACATAGGATCATTCTAATCTGGGTGTACTCTGCAAATAATCTGTAGTACAGTGATTGTTCAGTTCCTTTGATTCTTATTTTAAATCAGCAAACATAACTCATTAAAAGATTAAGTCTAACACATTGCATTTAATCTGATCAGCATAATTAGATTTGATCATTAACCCTTTCCCTGTTCTATAATTATTTTGATTTCATGGAGAAACAGCTTATATTTTAACGAGGAAGGTGGAAGTATGCCATTTCAGATTGATCAATTTCAATATGCAAACAAACACATCAGATCCTGACTAGACAGCTCCTATAGGAGTTGTCTGATCTGGGTCTTCTCTGTTTGCTAGTGCGAGAAAAGGCGGGATTAAGGGTAAATTGACATCACCACTCATAACTCATAATATTTAAATGGTTTTAAGATATTATTAAAAAAAATATAAAAAAAATAATAAATATATTAAATTTCGGTCAGAGTCCAAAATACTATTTGTTTATTAGCTCACCAGAGCACTTTTGTGCTCAGGGTGAGCTTTTGTGATCACTTGATGTCCGTCGTCCGTCGTCGTCCGTCGTCGTCCGTCGTCGGGCGTCAACAATTTGAACCTTTAAAAATCTTCTCCTCTGAATCTACAGGGTTCTCAGCTTTCATCTTTGGTACATAGCATCATCTTTAGGTCCTCTACAAAAGTTATATAAATTTTGCCCCTGGGGTCAAAATTGGCCCCGCCGCAGGGGTGCCTTGTTTTCTATTGAAATATATAGTAAAACTTTGAAAATCTTCTCCTCTGAATCTACAGGGTTCTCAGCTTTCATATTTGGCACATAGCATCATGTTCAGGTCCTCTACAAAAGTTATATAAATTATGCCCCTGGGGTCAAAATTGGCCCCGCCCCAGGGGTAGCCAGTTTTGAATAGAAACATATAGTGACAACTTTGGAAAATTTCTCCTCTGAATCTACAGGGTTCTTAGCTTTCATATTTGGCACATAGCATCATGTCCAGGTCCTCTACAAAAGTTATATAAATTATGGCCCTGGGGTCAAAATTGGCCCCGCCCCAGGGGTAGCCAGATTTCAGTAGAAACATATAGTGACAACTTTGAAAATCTTCTCCTCTGAATCTACAGGGTTCTCAGCTTTCATATTTGGCACATAGCATCATGTTTAGGTCCTCTACAAGAGTTATATAAATTATGCCCCTGGGGTCAAAATTGGCCCCGCCCCAGGGGTAGCCAGTTTTCAATAGAAACATATATTGACAACTTTGAAATTCTTCTCCTCTGAATCTACAGGGTTCTCAGCTTTCATATTTGGCACATAGCATCATGTGCAGGTCCTCTACAAAAGTTATATAAATTATGCCCCTGGGGTCAAAATTGGACCCGCCCCAGGGGTGGTCAGTTTTCAATAGATATATACATATAGTGAAACTTTGAAAATCTTCTCCTCTGAAACTGGAAAGTTCTTAGCTTTCATATTTGGCACATAGCATCATGTTCAGGTCCTCTACAAGAGTTATATAAATTATGCCCCTGGGGTCAAAATTGGCCCCGCCCCAGGGGTAGCCAGTTTTCAATAGAAATATATGGTAAAACTTTGAATATATTCTTCTCTGAAACTGAAAGGTTCTCAGCTTTCATATTTGGCACATAGCATCATGTTCAGGTCCTCTACAAAAGTTATATACATTATGCCCCTGGGGTCAAAATTGACCCCGCCCCAGAGGTGGCCAGTTTTCAATAGAAACATATAGTGACAACTTTGAAAATCTTCTCCTCTAAATCTACAGGGTTCTTAGCTTTCATAGTAGGCACATAGGATCATATTCAGGTCCTCTACAAAAGTTATATAAATTATGCCCCAGGGGTCAAAATTGGCCCCGCCCCAGGGGTAGCCATGTCTCAATAGAAACATAGTGACAACTTCGAAATCTTCTCCTCAGAAACTGGAAGGTTCTCAGCTTTCATAATTGACACATAACATCATGTTCAGGTCCTCTACAAGAGTTATATAAATTATGCCCCCGGGGTCAAAATTTGCCCCGCCCCAGGGGTAGCCAGTTCGCAATAGAAACATATAGTGTCAAATTTGAAAATATTTTCGAAGGTTCTCAGCTTTCATATTTGGCACATAGCATCATGTTCAGGTCCTCTACAAAAGTTGTATAAATTATGCCCCTTTGATCAAAATTGGCCCGCCCCAGGGGTGGCTAGTTTTCTGTAGAAACATATAGTGAAAACTTTGAACATCTTCTCCTCTGATTGCCTGGTGAGCGATGTCAGGGCCATTCTGGCCCTCTTGTACTTAAAAAATAATACAAATACATGCAAATAGTTTGTCTGCTGTTTTTAGCTCACCAGAGCACAAAGTGCTCAGGGTGAGCTTTTGTGATTGCCTGATGTCCGTCGTCCGGCGGCGTCCGTCGTGCGGTGTGCATCGTGCGTCGTCAGTCGTCAACAATTTGAACCTTTAAAAATCTTCTCCTCTGAATCTACAGGGTTCTCAGCTTTCATCTTTGGCACATAGCATCATCTGTTGGTCCTCTACAAAAGTTATATAAATTATACCCCTGGGGTCAAAATTGGCCCTGCCCCAGGGGCTTTCAGTTTTCAATAGAAACATATAGTGAAAACTTTGAACATCATCTCCTCTAAAACTAGAAGGTCCTCAGCTTTTGTATTTGGCACATAGCTTCAACTTCAGGGCTTCTACAAAAGTTATATAAATTATGTCCCTAGGGTAAAAATTGGTCCCACCCCAGGGATTGCAAGTTTTTTGAAGCTGACTACTTAAACAGCCCATAGGATCACTAGTTATGCATAGGAAAAACTTTAAAAGTATTCTTGTCAGAAACTACATGTCCCAGAGCTTAGATATTTGGTGTATAGATTAACTTAGCATAACTTTATGGGTTTTATAAGTATCATAGTTCTTGGGTTAAAATTGGCCCTGCCCTGTATGAACAGACAGAAACGACAGTCTAAAGGTTTCTCCTTAATATATCAGCCTGCAGAGCTGAGACCAGTCAGTGTGAGATCTTATATAATCACCCTTAGCCTGATCAGTAGAGTAGAAATTGGGTTTAGACAAATAACACACACTCATTTAAGATTGGGAAAACTGTGGATAGTTCTTAATATGCAGAACACTCTTAAAGCTTTTTTTCATACCTATGCCCTGCATTAAGCTACCAGATATCAATATAGAGCATATCTGTTGTGAATTTCAGCTTAACTCTTTGCATGCTGGGTAATTTTGTCATCTGCTAAATGGTTGTCTGCAGCATATTCATAAGTTATCCGTACTACACAATTTCTTTCTAAGTTTTTCAGAAGTTCAGTCTCATTGACAAACAGTTTGGATATCAGATCAGGCCCCACATTATATTGGCCCTGATCTGGATCCAAACTGTTTGCATAGGTCATTAGTGGTGGGAGAATCCCACTACACACTTTCTTTCTAAGTTTTTCAGAAGTTCAGTCTCATTTACAAACAATTTGGATATCAGATTAGGCCCCACATTATGTGGGCCCTGATCTTGATCCAAACTGTTTGCATAGGTCATTAGTGGTGGGAGAATCCGCCTCTAGCATCCAAAGAATTAATACAAGTTCCAGTGGTCTATGCTCTATCCATTCTTTCACTACATTCTTTCAGCATCATGTTCAGGTCCTCTACATAAGTTATATAAATTGTGTCCCTGGGGTCAACATTGGCACCGCCCCTGGGGTGTTAAGTTTTCAATAGAAACATATGTGAAACTTTGAAAATCTTCTCCTCTGATTGTCTGGTGAGCGATGTCAGGGCCATTCTGGCCCTCTTGTTTTTTTATAATATTTAAGATACCAAATCTGATAATTATATGTTTTTCACACTATACAGTTTTCCTTTTATAAATTCAAAAATATTTCTTATTAAAAATTTTTTTTATACCTAAGGCATTTTTACCTATGGCATTTTTACCTCTGGCATTATTACCTAAGGCATTTTTACCTGAGGCATTTTAACCTATGGCATATTTACCTAAGGCATTTTTACCTGTTGCATTTTTACCTACATTCAGTGAAGACCATGATCAAGCCGAATGAGTTTGATCTGGGTTAGTACAATTTGCCAAAGTCTGTCTTGGTTATTATTTAGAATTGTTACAGCAGTCTTTGTTTACACTTATGTTTTCTTCTTTCATTTTACAGCAAGAGTTGTATGTGGTAGAAGCCAGACAACCTGATGGTAAGTCTTCCAGTGAAATCATAATGTCAAGTTTCCTCAAATACAAATATGCAGACCAACTTTCAGTTAACCCTATACTTCAATTAGAAAACTTTTTATACATTTGCAAACAGAGTAGACCCAGATCAGACAGCTCCTATTGGAGCTGTCTGCTAAGGGTCTGCTCTGTTTTCTTGTGGAATGATATAGATCTGATTTTGAAATCTGTCTGGATGTTATGCCTCAACCCTTTTGGTGAGGATTTCTCAATATATTGTGTGGAGGCATCTTGGGAAAGGGGAATGTCAAATAACTAATTTGTAGTGTCTGTGACATTGACTGTGTCCTCAGATTTAGTAAACAAATAGTCTGGAATATGTCCAAATGATATATCATCAACACCTTGTGTTGGATTTTCCTAATTTCTTGGGTGGATGCATCTTGGGAAGGCAGACTGTCACATACTACTTTGGTTTCTCTATGACCTTGACCTCAATTTTAGACTAGGACAGTCACTAAAGGTGATGAATATCCTGCATGACAGCCTTGATTGCAAATCCAAGTTTGTGACACCAGCTACCCATATAACAGGGGAAAATGACATTAATTAACCCTTTCGCTGCCAATGCCGGATCTGTGATTACCTATATGCAAACAGTTTGGATCCAGATGAGACGCCGAGTAACTCGGCATCTAAACTGTTTGTTACTGTTTCTATGTTTTTGAAACAAAAATGAAGAAAATCAAAAGAATTAACATTTGTAGCAGACGACAAAGTTAGCAGACGACAGAGGTTGGCAGCGAAAGGGTTAATAATATGTTCATGATGTCATTATTAGTTTTTATTACATGAATATTCAACAGGCAAATACTAGTAATCGAATGCAAACACAGTATTTATCAGGAGCAGTATCAGCATTATTTATTGAATTTTCTGAGTATCCCTTTTCCTGTTCTATACATGTCTTTATTCCAAATTTCAATACCTATTGAATATTTATGGTCAAAATGATTATAATGAAATATGGAAGGTGGTACATTGTAGCAATTTCAGAAACTATTAAAACAGATCTACCAAATTCCATTAGCAAACAGAGAAGACCCTGATCAGACGGCTCCTATAGGAGCCATCTGATCTGGGTCTACTTTGTTTGCAGATGCGTGAAAATGTAATTATATGAAGGAAACGGGTATCCCAAACTGATGTGGTATTTGCTGCTTGCAGGATATGGAGCTAGATGGACAGCAGATGGCAAACAGTTCAGAGGTTTCCTAGAGCCGCAGATGGTGGACGGTCATGAGACTGGCTGGAGACACTGACCCTGTCTAATTACTGTAAACAGGACTTGGTGTTTGTCAAATTTAGAAAAAAAGGATACAACTGTGATATAAGGGCTGATTGCAAATCAGTAAAAGGGTTTTCATTGATATGAAGAAAGCCATATTGACAGAACATATGTTGTTCTCTATAAAACTTGATTTCTGTTGTTGTTAGTCAATGACTTCAAAGAAACACTTAAAGAATTGAACAGATTCACCCAATTTTCAATGGCAATATGCAGTATTTGTCATTTGTGTTGTAGGAAATACTCAAAAGTCTATTGCATATATTTACATATGGCTGCTAAATCTTGCAAATATTTTAGACTAGCATGACAGAGTAGGTAGATGTTAGCAGGCCAGAGCTATTACTGAAGGTTATATGAGTCAAGTATACAATTACATTCAAATGGCATAATGTTTCCTAGTTGTGTTGAGTTGATGCAGACTTCTGTAGGGGTGGGTGTAGAGTTGATGCAGACTTCTGTAGGGATCATCCCGGATGGGTGTTAAGTTGATGCAGACTTTTGTAGAGGGGGGGGGGGGATGTTGAGTTTATACAGACTGTTACGTTGATGCATTGATGCAGACTTCTGTAGGGGTGGGTGTTAAGTTGATGCAGACTTCTGTAGGGGGGGAGGGTGTTGAGTTGATACAGACCTCTGTAGGGGTCTCCATAGGTATATGGAGAAGTGCCGCTCTTTTCTTACTGGGCAGGGAAGTGCCCCCTCATTGCATTTTATGGGGTGGAGAAGAGCCCCTCCACCATAATTGAGGGACCAGAGAAGTGCCCCTCCTTGTCATGACAAAATGTACTTCCAAATTTCATAGGTTACACATGTATTATTTGACAGTGAGTGTCAAGAAGCAGTTTATAATCCAAGAAATATCAAAAGTTATAAACATTTCGAGACAAATGTGGATAAACTGTGACTTTTTTTGGTGTTTACAATGTCTGCAGTTACCCAAGAGAAGTGACTGTAGTTGCTTTAGATCTGGGTCCATGCTTATAAAACATTTAGTTGAGTCTGAGAACGTTCTCAAGCCTTTGGCTCAAATCTGACCAATCAAAAGCTTGAGAACTCAAATCTGACCAATCAAAAACTTGAGAACGAAACTCAGACTCAACTGAAAGCTTTATAAGCATGGACCCTGTTATACATTATACAAATATAGCTGATGTTGCATAAAAAGTGCAGGCAAATGATTTGGAATGTGTCTGTTAGTGTGAATATTATTATTTGTTTAGACAGCTTGCGGGCAATTAATCAGATGTTCTTCGTTGGAAACAGAGTGCAAAAATTGCATATTAATACTGCCAAATATCGAAATAATTTACTGAAACCTTGAATTTACCATTTGAAGTCACTTTCCTTTGTTTGTCTTTATACTGATTGACGAAAATTCACAGTTAGTCAAACTTTCCGAGTTTTACACTAAAACTATTTAAACCGATGATATGAAGCAGCTTAGAAATATGAATAAAATACCAGAAAAGCACAGAAGAAAGATAATGCAGTAATGCTAATAAACTACTCATTTTAGTAAAGACATTGATACTGTTACATCAACATAATTGCATCCCTTGTATAAAGTGAGTGCCATTTTCTGCAAAATTCAGTGGGAATATGTTGTGTGTTATTCAAACACACAACAGTAAATAAACCGAATCAATATTGTTTTGATAAAAAAATCAACCAGCATATAAATGAAAAGAAAGTACATGTATTGTGATACATTTTGTTAGGGGAGCATTTTATTATGACATGAAAGGGCACTTCTTCGGTCCTCAATTATGATGGAGGGGCACTTCTCCGCCCCTTAAAATGCAATGGAGGGGCACTTTTCTGCCAATTAAGAAAAGAGGAGCACTTCTTTGGAGAGTCACTTCTCCGGAAGGGCAATTCTCTGTGATTCGTGTCCATAAGACACAGGTTCCCCCACTAAAACCTTTTCCTGGTGTATGATTATTTCAAATTCCAATACCTACTGAATATTCATGGACAAAATTGTAAGAACGAAATATGGAAGGTGGAATATTAAAGCCATTTTAGAAAGTAATGAAACAGGTCTATCAAATTCTATTAATAAACAGAGCAGACCCACTGAATACATACTAGTGTTACTGACTACATACTAGTGTTACTGAATACATACTAGTGTTACTGATTTGCATACTAGTGTTGCTGGATACATATTTGTGTTACTGACAACATACTAGTGTTACTGAATACATACTAGTGTTACTGAGTATATACTAGAGTTAATGGTGACGACCTAGTATTACTGAATACATACTAGTGTTACTGTATACATACTAGTGTTACTGAAAACATACTAGTGTTACTGAATACATACTACTGTTACTGAATATATACTAGTGTTACTGACCACATACTATACATACTAGTGTTACTGAATACATACTAGTGTTACTGAATACATAATATAATACTAATGTTACTGAATACATACGAGTGTTACTGAATACATGCTACTGTTACTGAATACAAACTAGTGATACTGAATACATACTAGTTTACTGAATACTTACTAGTGTTACTGAATACATACTAGTGTTACTGAATACATACTAGTGTTACTGAATACATACTAGTGTTACTGAATACATACGAGTGTTACTGAATACATGCTACTGTTACTGAATACTTACTAGTGTTACTGAATACTTACTAGTGTTACTGAATACTTACTAGTGTTACTGAATACATACTAGTGTTACTGAATACATACTAGTGTTACTGAATACATACTAGTGTTACTGAATACTTACTAGTGTTACTGAATACTTACTAGTGTTACTGAATACATACTAGTGTTACTGAATACATACTATACATACTAGTGTTACTGAATACTTACTAGTGTTACTGAATACAAACTAGTGTTACTGAATACATACTAGTGTTACTGAATACATACTAGTGTTACTGAATACTTACTAGTGTTACTGAATACATACTAGTGTTACTGAATACATACTAGTGTTACTGAATACATACTATACATACTAGTGTTACTGAATATATACTAGTGTTACTGAATACATACTAGTGTTACTGAATACATGTTACTGAATACAATTAACGACCACAATTAGTGTTACTGAATACATACTAGTGTTACTGAATACATACTAGTGTTACTGAATACATACTGGTGTTGCTTAGTACATACCATAACCCTTAACTTGATGAATATTATTGAACCCTTTTCCTGTTGAATATTCACAGAGCTACAGATAAAGGTGCATATTCAAATACTACAATTGTCATTTCTCCACCAAACCCTATATTGTGACCGCTCTTTGGAATTGTCTCGAGACAATTCTAATTAGTGCCACAGCATAGGGTCTGGTGGAGAAATAAAGGAGTTATTCTTGAAAATGTTTTAATTTACGCATCTTATCTGGACCTCTGATTCTTGTAAGAAATAATGATATATTGAATATTTATTAGCTGAATATGTACATGTACACAGGAGTTTTTGGTATTTGGTGGAAACCGTAGAGCCAGGTCTGTTATAGAATGGGATTATTAACACCTTACCCCCTAGTGATGCATTTTTGCGCTTCTAAAAAATTCACATTGTGAAACCATTGTGATAAATAGAGCATTTGCTCCATAGGAGCAAATGCTCTATTTATCACAATGGTTTCAATACTACACAATTCTAAAACTCTCCTTTTCTATAGTTAATGCTCCTTTTCGGTAGATTAATTAGAAAAGGTTGGGTCTAAAAATAGCCTTGGAGAGAATGAGTTAAAAGTATGTCAATTTGCATAAATTTGACCATCACAGATACATATATCATACATATACTCCTAACCTCATCAGCATCCATTATAAAGTTCTGAAATAAATATATATATACATTGTATGTACATAAAATGAATTATGTGTCACATTAAAGGTCAATTATACATAAAATTATTACTACAGTCGGTAACTTGTTTATGAAGAAAATACCTTTTGACTAGAAATTGTTCACACATTTGACTGTGTCATGCAAAGACACTCCCTCCTAGACTATTTTAAGTCCCAACCTCATTGAATAAATCTACTGAAAAGTAGCATTTACTAGAAAAAGGGAATTGTATACCTTTGAAACTAATGTGATAAATAGAGCATTTGCTCCTATGGAGCAATTGCTCTGTTTTATCACAATTTGGTTTCAAAACATGACATTTACCGAGGCACCAAAAGACGTCAGTAGGAGGGAATGGGTAAATCTTGTTTGGGCTATGTTTTTCATGAACATAACACCAAACAGTGGAGTGCTTGATTAGGACTATTTGATTTGTGTTTGGAACCAAAAAGTGCTTAGGACTGTTTGATTTGTGTTTGGAATCAAAGAGAACATGCTCAGTTTTCCCAAAGTGTAACGATAACTTGTTATCTACTTCCCAGTTAGAACAGGATTCTAACACTTAACCGAGTCTGACAAAGGTATGATTTTAAAACAACATTGTGGTTGCCCTTTCTGTTATTTTTATTATACCCCCCTTTTGAAAAAATGGGGGTATATTGCTTTGCACATGTCGGTCGGTCGGTCGGTCGGTCTGTCGGTCGGTCGGTCGGTAGATCGATGGTTTCCGAACGATAACTAATAAACGACTTGGCCTAGAATCTTCAAACTTGCTGTGGTGGTTGATCATGACAAGTAGATGACCCCTATTGTTTTTGAGGTCACTAGGTCAAAGGTCAAGGTCACCATGACCTAAAATGGTGAAATAGTTTCCGATCAATAACTGCTCAAGGGTTTGGCTTGGGATCTTCAAACTTGCTGTGGTGGTTAGTCATGACCACTAGATGACCCCTATTGATTTTGAGGTCATTAGGTCAAAGGTCAAGGTCACCATGACCTTAAATGGTTAAATGGTTTCCGATCAATAATTGCTCAAGGGTTTAGCTTAGAATCTTCAAACTTGCTGTGGTAGTTGGTCATGACCACTGGATGACCCCTATTGATTTTGAGGTCACTAGGTCAAAGGTCAAGGTCACCATGACCTTAACTGGTAAATTGGTTTCTGATCAATAACTGCTCAAGGGTTTGGCTTAGGATCTTCAAATTTGCTTAGGTGGTTGGTCATTTAGGTCACTAGGTCAAAGGTCAAGGTCACCATGACCTTAAAGGGTGAAATGGTTTGCGATCAATAACTGCTCAAGGGTTTGGCCTAGGATCTTCAAATTTGCTGTGGTGGTTAGTAATGACCACTAGATGACCCTTATTGTTTTTTAGGTCACTAGGTCAAAGGTCAAGGTCACCATGCTCTTAACTGGTCAAATGGTTTCCGATCAATAACTGCTGAAGGGTTTGGCTTAGAATCTTCAAACTTGCTGCGGTAGTTGGTTATGACAACTGGATGACCCCTATTGTATTTGAGGTCACTAGGTCAAAGGTCAAGGTCACCATGACCTTAACTTGTAAAATGGTTTCTGATCAATAACTGCTCAAGGGTTTGGCTTAGGATCTTCAAATTTGCTTAGGTGGTTGGTCATGACAACTATATGAGCCCTATTGTTTTTTAGGTCACTAGGCCAAAGGTCAAGGTCACCATGACCTTAACTGGTGAAATGGTTTGCGATCAATAACTGCTCAAGGGTTTGTCTTAGGATTTTTAAACTTGCTGTGGTGGTTGGTCATGACCAATAGATAACACCTATTATTTTTTAGGTCACTAGGTCAAAGGTCAAGGTCACCATGACCTTAACTAGTGAAATGGTTTGCGATCAATAACTGCTCAAGGGTTTGGCTTAGGATCTTCAAACTTGCTGTGGTGGTTGGTCATGACAACTAGATGATCCCTATTGATTTTGAGGTCATTAGGTCAAAGGTCAAGGTCATCATGACCTTAACTGATGAAATGGTTTCCAATTAATAACTGCTCAATGGTTTGGTTCGGGATCTTCAAACTTGCTGTGGTAGTTGGTCGTGACCACTAGATGACCCCTATAGTTGTTGAGGTCACTAGGTCAAAGGTCAAGGTCACCATGACCTTAATATGTGAAATGTTTTCAGATCAATAAATGATCAGTGGTTTGGCTTAGGATCTTCAAAGTTGCCGTGGTGATTAGTCATGACCGCTAGATGACCTCTATAGTTGAGGTCACTAGATCAAAGGTCAGGGGGTCTGGGGGGTATACATGTTTTACAAACATCTCTTGTTACTAAGTGCTTTAGCCTATATCAGAGTTTGTTTTCTTCAATTTTATGAGAAAAAAGTTATGTCAGACTTGGCTAATTTTATTTCCCTCTGCACTAAGTTTCTGTATGCAAAACTTAATTATAATGGTCCCTAATGCCATTTTTACTGAAGCTATGAAGGTAGTTATCACGTGATTTAATTTTACCTAAAATTTCTGCATTGACCAACGGTTCAGACCTAGACCAAGCCGGACTTCTTAACTGGAACAACAAAATCTAAAATGCCCCAGAAAGTGTTCGTAAGAGAGTTTCAGACACTATTTACAGTAACAAATAAAAAACAAGTACACATATCCCAGTCAGCATTTAGAACTCCTCCTTTAAACCTTTCCTCCATAAATACGCTTTTCTACGTCTCTGTAAAAGTCATTTCATGAAACCATTGATAAATAGACCATTTGCTCATATAGAAGCCAATGCTCTATTTATCACGATGGTTTCAAAACTAGAAGATTCTAACATTTTCTGTTTCTCTAGTAAATGGTTATTTTCGGTTGATTTATTCAAAGAGATTGGTCCTAAAAAATAGACTATGGAGGAATGTGTTAATATTGTAATTCTTCTATGACCAAATTTTAACTGTTTTATGAGAGTGACTTTTGACTTTTATTGTTTTCTTTGTAAAAATGAGATAATGGTCGATGAGTCCTATTGGTATTTAACCTTTAGCACTCTACCGGCGACTTTATGGTAACCTTTGCAAACAGTTTGGATCCAGATGAGACGCCGAGTAACTCAGCGTCTCATCAGGATCCAAACTGTTTGTCACCCCAACATGTTTTTAGCTCACCAGAGCACTTTTGTGCTCAGGGTGAGCTTTTGTGATCACTTGATGTCCGTCGTCCGTCGTCGTGCGTCGTCCGTCGTCGGGCGTCAACAATTTGAACCTTTAAGAATCTTCTCCTCTGAATCTACAGGGTTCTCAGCTTTCATCTTTGGTACATAGCATCATCTTTAGGTCCTCTACAAAAGTTATATAAATTTTGCCCCTGGGGTCAAAATTGGCCCCGCCCCAGGGGTGCCTTGTTTTCTATTGAAATATATAGTAAAACTTTGAAAATCTTCTCCTCTGAATCTACAGGGTTCTCAGCTTTCATATTTGGCACATAGCATAATGTTCAGGTCCTCTACAAAAGTTATATAAATTATGCCCCTGGGGTCAAAATTGGCCCCGCCCCAGGGGTAGCCAGTTTTCAATAGAAACATATAGTGACAACTTTGAAAATCTTCTCCTCTGAATCTACAGGGTTCTCAGCTTTCATATTTGGCACATAGCATCATGTTCAGGTCCTCTACAAAAGTTATATAAATTATGGCCCTGGGGTCAAAATTGGCCCCGCCCCAGGGGTAGCCAGATTTCATTAGAAACATATAGTGACAACTTTGAAAATCTTCTCCTCTGAATCTACACGGTTCTCAGCTTTCATATTTGGCACAAATCATCATGTTCAGGTCCTCTACAAAAGTTATATAAATTATGCCCCTGGGGTCAAAATTGGCCCCGCCCCAGGGGTAGCCAATTTTGAATAGAAACACATAGTGACAACTTTGAAAAAAAATTCTTCTGAATCTACAGGATTCTCAGCTTTCATATTTGGCACATAGCATCATGTTCAGGTCCTCTACAAAATTTGTATAAATTATGCCCCTGGGGTCAAAATTGGCCCCGCCCCAGGGGTGGTCAGTTTTCAATAGAAACATATAGTGAAACTTTGAAAATCTTCTCCTCTGAAACTGGAAGGTTCTAAGCTTTCATATTTGGCACATAGCATCATGTTCGGGTCCTCTACAAAATTTGTATAAATTATGCCCCTGGGGTCAAAATTGGCCCCGCCCCAGGGGTAGCCAGTTTTTAATAGAAATATATGGTAAAACTTTGAATATATTCTTCTCTGAAACTGAACGGTTCTCAGCTTTCATATCTGGCACATAGGATCATGTTCAGGTCCTCTACAAAAGTTATATACATTATGCCCCTGGGGTCAAAATTGACCCCGCCCCAGGGGTGCCAGTTTTCTCTAGAAACATATAGTGAAAACTTTGAACATCTTCTCCTCTGATTGGCTGGTGAGCGATGTCAGGGCCATTCTGGCCCTCTTGTTAAAAAAAGGTATGGAAGAAAAGCGTATTTTTAGAATTGAAGCAGACGATAAAATTTGCAGACGACAATTGCTCAGAGTGCAGAAGGTTAACAACAGACTGAGAAAAAAATAAGATATTATCTAAGACACTGGATGATGTAAGACTAATGCTAATAGGATTTACAATAACCTGATTAAGATTGAACTTCTTTAAAATACCACAATATTTCTTGTAAGGAGGGTAATGTTTTAAAATATCTTGTCTTTCAAACTTTTTCTATGAAGCCTGGCTGGTTAGGTAGTCTTAATATAGTATCAACATAAATTGGTTTATTTCTTGGTAATTCAAATTCCACAAATTGTCTCTACCCAAGTCAGTTTGCATGTTGAAGACAGAGTTTTCCCTTATACATGTACAATGTATATGTATATAAGCACATGGCGTGTAGATACATAATTGGAAGAAAATATATACGCAATTTGAAAAAGTTTCAAATTGCTTTGATAATCGGGACATGTAAAATGATTTTATTAACCGGGTTTTCCACGGAAAATCCTGTTATTGAAATGGTGATTTATGGCGGGCGTTTGGACGGTCTGACTGGTGGGTGCCAATCTTGTAAGCGCAACTCCTCTGAAACTGCTCAACATATTTTCATAAAACCTTGCATATAGCAAGGACACAATATGTAGATGTGCATATTGTTGGGGATTTCTCCTTCTCCAATATTTAGCTCACCAGAGCACTTTTGTGCTCAGGGTGAGCTTTTGTGATCGCTTGATGTCCGTCGTGCGTCGTCCGTCGTGCATCGTCAGGCGTCAACAATTTGAACCTTTAAAAATCTTCTCCTCTGAATCTACAGGGTTCTCAGCTTTCATCTTTGGTACATAGCATCATTTTTAGGTCCTCTACAAAAGTTATATAAATTTTGCCCCTTGGGTCAAAATTGGCCCCGCCCCAGGGGTGCCTTGTTTTCTATTGAAATATATAGTAAAACTTTAAAAATCTTCTTCTCTGAAACTGGAAGGTTCTCAGCTTTCATATTTGGCACATAGCATCATGTTCAGGTCCTCTACAAAAGTTATATAAATTATGGCCCTGGGGTCAAAATTGGCCCCGCCGCAGGGGTAGCCAGTTATAAATAGAAACATATAGTGAAAACTTTGAAATTCTTCTCCTCTGAATCTACAGGGTTCTCAGCTTTCATATTTGGCACATAGCATCATGTTCTGGTCCTCTACAAAAGTTATATAAAGTATGCCCCTGGGGTCAAAATTGGCCCTGCCTCAGGGGTAGCCAGATTTCAATAGAAAATCTTCTCCTCTGAATATACAGAGTTCTCAGCTTTCATATTTGGCACATAGCATCATTTTCAGGTCCTCTACAAAAGTTATATAAATTATGCCCCTGGGGTCAAAATTGGCCCCGCCCCAGGGGTAGCCAGATTTGAATAGAAACATATTGTGACAACTTTGAAAATCTTCTCCTCTGAATCTACAGCGTTCTCAGCTTTCATTATTGGCACGTAACATCATGTTCAGGTCCTCTACAAAAGTTATATAAATTATGCCCCTGGGGTCAAATTTGGCACCGCCCCAGGGGTGGTCAGTTTTGAATAGAAACATATAGTGACAACTTTGAAAATCTTTTCTTCTGAATCTACAGGGTTCTCAGCTTTCATATTTGGCACATAGTATCATGTTCAGATCCTCTACAAAAGTTATATAAATTATGCCCCTGGGGTCAAAATTGGCCCCGCCCCAGGGGTGGTCAGTTTTGAATACAAACATATAGTGAAACTTTGAAAATCTTCTCCTCTGAAACTGGAAGGTTCTCAGCTTTCATATTTGGCACATAGCATCATGTTAAGGTCCTCTACAAAAGTTATATACATTATGCCCCTGGGGTCAAAATTGACCCCGCCCCAGGGGTGGCCAGTTTTCAATAGAAACATATAGTGAAAACTTTGAAAATCTTTTCCTCTAAATCTACAGGGTTTTTAGTTTTCATATTTTGCACATAGGATCATATTCAGGTCCTCTGCAAAAGTTATATAAATTATGCCCCGAGGGTCAAAATTGGCCCTGTCCCATGGGTAGCCATGTCTCAATAGAAACATATAGTGACAACTTTGAAAATCTTCTTCTCAGAAACTGGAAGGTTCTCAGCTTTCATTTTTGGCACATAGCATCATGTTCAGGTCCTCTACAAGAGTTATATAAATTATGCCCCAGGGGTCAAAATTGGCCCCGCCCCAGGGGTAGCCAGTTCGCAATAGAAACATATAGTGTCAAATTTGAAAATATTTTCCTCAGAAACTGGAAGGTTCTCAGCTTTCATATTTGGCACATAGCATCATGTTCAGGTCCTCTACAAAAGTTATATAAATTATGCCCCTGGGATCAAAATTGGCCCGCCCCAGGGGTGGCTAGTTTTCTCTAGAAACATATATAGTGAAAACTTTGAACATCTTCTCCTCTGATTGCCTGGTGAGCGATGTCAGGGCCATTCTGGCCCTCTTGTTCTGAGAGTTATGCCCCTTTGAACTTAGAAATTGCTAGATCTCTTGACCCTACCCTTGTAAGCAAAACTCTCAAACTGCTCAACAGCATTTCATAAAACCTTGTTTGTAGCAAGGACACAATATGTAGATGGGCATATTGTCGGGGCTTTTTCCTTCTGCAATTTTTCTGGGAGTTATGCCCCTTTGAACTTAGAAATCACACTGTCTTTTGACCCTACCCTTGTAAGTGCAACTTCTCTTAACCCTTTACCCAATAGCCTGTTTCTAGTTTTGAAGACATATGACCACTTAAAGCAGGTTGAAAGTAAAGCAGAATGCGCCTTAAGGCGCATTCTGCTTTACTTTCAGCCTGCTTTAAGCTACCATCTACTAGGATATAGAAAATATTTATTATGCAATATGTTCATGACTGTATGAATTTGAACTATTTTCTTCAGCGGAGGAATAAATCAAACACGCTAAAAGCCGCTTCTATCAGGTAAAGGGTTAAACTGTTCAACAGAATTTCATAAAACCTTGTATGTAGCAAGTACACAATATGTAGATGGGCATATTATCAGGGATTTTTCCTTCTGCAAATTATCTGGGAGTTATACCCCTTTGAACTTAAAAATCACACGGTCTTTTGACCCTATCCTTGTAAGTGTAATTCCTCTGAAACTGCTCAACAGATTTTCACAAAACCTTGTATGTAGCAAGGACACAATATGCAGATGTGCATATTATCAGGAATTTTTCCTTCTGAAATTTTTCTAGGATTTATGCCCCTTTAAACTTAGAAATCACTAGTTAATAGTGAGAGAAAACCCGGTTTGATGTCGTTTGGACATTTCTTGTTTCCAAATAATTTTAAGATTTGGGGCAGCGTAACATATCTTTTTTTAACACACCTGGCACAAAGTGCCAAGGCGAGCTATTGTGATCGCCCTGTATCCGTCGTTGTGAGTCGCCAGTTGTGCGTTATCAACTTTTTTGTTTGAATGACATTTCCTCCTAAACTTATTGCTGGATTTTTACCAAACTTGGCAGGAATGCTCCTTGGGTCAACCTCTTCCAAAGTTGTTGTTTTTTCTCCTCTAACTCAGCGTTGTATATGGTTACTCGTGATTTCGTCTCTATGGTTTTCTCTCCGCGTTGTCATGGTTCTCCGAGTGCTTTCACACTCATGTTTTCGGATAGACTGCCTCTTCATATGCTGGTGGAATCTATTCTTCACTCTATCGCACATACACAGCTTTTTTCCAATCGGGCTATGCACTTTCGGACTCACTGTGACAAGCCGTGTCACAAGTCAATGTGGGCTATTAACTACTTTTCGGGCACTTCAAGCTTCACAGACAGTTTTTCTCAGACTCCAAGTGGGTGGGAGACACAGAAAAGCATCTCTGAAATTTTCCGAGCAGACCGGGATTTGAACCCCGGACCTCCAGATTGACAGTCAAGCGTGTTACCACTAGACCACCTCTCCACCCTCCACCTCTCAACCTCTTCCAAAGTTGTTCAAAGTATTTGGTTCCATGTAGAACACTGGTTGCCATGGCAACCAATGTCCAAAAAGAAATAATACTATAAAAAATCTTCTTTTTATAGTAATCAGCTTGTCCGTCTGGCCATTTTTCGTCTCCGCACAATATCTCCTTAAGGAATGGTCCAATTTTCACTAAACTTGCTCAGTGTACTTGATATCCAAGTACCTCGCAGTGGTTCTGTGTTCGGCAATATACGCGCATTATTTGGTAAATTATGGGCATTTTAACTTAGGCTGCTGCAATCTGATTAACCAATCGGTTTCTGCGCAATATCTCCTCAAGGAATGGTTCAATCTTAACCAAACTTGCTCAGTGTACTAAATATCCAAATACCTCGCATGGGTTCTATGTTAAGCAATATCCGCGCATTTTTATGCCCCCCAGATAAGATCTGGGGGGCATATTGTTTTTGCCCTGTCTGTCTGTCTGTCTGTTTGTCTGTTTGTCTGTTTGTCTGTTTGTTTGTCAGCAACTTTAACATTGGTCATAACTTTTGAGCCAGTACAGATAGAGACTTGATATTTGGTATGCATATGTATCTCATGAAGCCGCACATTTTGAGGGGTAACATGTCAAGGTCAAGGTCATCCTTCAAGGTCAGAGGTCAAATATATGGGTCAAATCACCGACTTTAACATTGGCCATAACTGTTTGACCAGTAGAGATAGAGACTTGATATTTGGCATGCTTGTGTATCTCATGAAGCTGCATATTTTGAGGGGTGACATGTCAAGGTCAATGTCATCTTCAGGGTCAAAGGTCAAATTGTCTGTTTTTTGTCTGTAACTTTAACGCAACTTTAACATTGGTCATAACTTTTGAGTCAGTACAGATAGAGACTTGATATTTGGCATGCATATGTATCTCATGAAGCCGCACATTTTGAGGGGTGACATGTCAAGTTCAAGGTCATCCTTCAAGGTCAGAGGTCAAATATATGGGTCAAATCACCGACTTTAACATTGGCCATAACTTTTTGACCAGTAGAGATAGAGACTTGATATTTGGCATGCGTGTGTATCTCATGAAGCTGCACATTTTGAGGGGTGAAATGTCAAGGTCAAGGTAATACTTCAGGGTCAAAGGTCAAATTGTCTGTTTCTTTGTCTGTAACTTTAACATTGGTCATAACTTTTGAGCCAGTACAGCTAGTGACTTGATATTTGGCATGCATATGTATCTCATAAAGCCGCACATTTTGAGGGGTGACATGTCAAGGTCAAGGTCATCTTTAAAGGTCAGAGGTCAAACACATGGGTCAAATCACCGACTTTAACATTGGTCATAACTTTTGAACCAGTACAGATAGAGACTTGATATGTGGCATGCTTGTGTATCTCATGAAGCTGCACAGTGTGAGGGGTGAAATGTCAAGGTCACTCTTCAGGGTCAAAGGTCACCAACTTCAAACTGGCCATAACTTTTGAACCAATAGAGATAAAGTCTTAATATTTGGTATGCATGTGTATCTCATGAAGCTGCACATTTAAGGGGGTGACATTTCAAGGTCAATGTCATCTTTCAGGGTCAAAGGTCACCGACTTTAACATTGGCCATAACTTTTGAACCAGTAGAGATACAGACTTGATAGTTGGTATACGTGTGTTTCTCATTTTGCTGCACAGTTTGAGGGGTAACATGTCAAGGTCAAGGTCATCCTTCATGGTCAAAGGTCACAAACTTTAACATTGGCCATTACTTTTGAACCAGTAGAGATACAGACTTGATATGTGGTATGCATGTGCACCCCATGAAGCTGCACAGTTTGAGGGGTGACATGTCAAGATCAAGGTCATCCTTTAGGGTCAAATATCATATCGAGGGGGCATAGTGTTTCACAAACACATCTTGTTTTTTCCGGAAATTACAGGCATTTTCAATAAGGCTGCTGCAATCTGATTAGCTGATATCTCCTCAAGGAATTGTTCAATTTTCACTAAACTTGCTCAGTGTACTTGATATGCCTATATTATTGGAACCAATAGGCCTAGGGCTTCCATACTTGGTGTGAACATGCCAACATTTTTGCCCTTCTGACCTTGACCTTAGACCTACTTTTGCAAAAATCTTTAAATGCCTATAACATTTGAACAAATGGACCTAGGGCTTCCATACTTGATATGCACCTTTCTTGTGTCAAGACTTTTCCAACAATATCATTGTTTGCCCTTTTGACCTTGACCTTTGACCTACTTTTGCAAAAATCTTTAAATGCCTATATTGTTGGAACCAATATGCCTAGGGTTTCCATACTATGTATGGACATGCCAACATTTTTTTTACCTTTGACCTACTTTTGCAAAAATATTTGAATGACTTTAAAATTTGAACCAATGTACCAAGGGCTTCCATACTTGGTATGTAACTTTTTTGTGTTCAGATTGTTTCAACAACATCATTGTTTTTGCCACGTTGCTTTGACCTTTGTCCTTCTTTTGAAAAAATCTTTATATGCTTATAAACTTTGAATCAGTAGGCCAAGGACTTCTATACTTGTAATGCAACTTTCTTGTCTTAAGACTTTTCCAACCACACCATTGTTTTACCATGTGACATTGACATAGACCTTTGACCTACTTTTGCAAAAAAATCAAATCTCTATAGCATTGCAACCAATTGGCCTAGGGCTTCCATACTTGGTATGACCATGTCAACATGTTTGCCTTTCTGACCTTGACTTCTGGCCTACTTTTGCAAAATTCCTTAAATGCATATACTTCTATACTTGGTATGCATCTTTTCTGTCTTGTGACTTTCAAATATACCAATGTTTTTTACCATATGACCTTGACCTTTGACATACTTTTGCAAAATTCTTTTGGTGCCTATAACATTGGAACCAATAGACCTAGGGTTTCCATACTTGGCATGACAATGCCAACATATCTGCCCTTCTGACCTTGACCTTAACCATTGACCTACTTTTGCAAGTATTTTGACCTACTTTTGCAAGCATTTTGCTCTCAGGGGATCACCTCCCTTCAGAATTTATAATCTTCACAACAGCAGGTGTTAAGTGCTTGTGTGGCGGCCGTAAAACGTCGCCCCATACTTCATTCTCAGTGTTGTTATACCTTCTGATCCTTTGAGATCATGAATTTCAGTACTTCTTGTTCTGAAAATCGAAAACCGCTTAAGCCGGTGCTAGGGGGCGTGAGCAGTGTTGCACTTTCAATTACTGTTCTCTTTTCGTGTTGCAATTTTTGCTCTCAGGGGATCACCTCCCTTCAGAATTTATAATCTTCACAACAGCAGGTGTTAAGTGCTTGTGTGGCCTCCCTTCAGAATTTAAATGCATATAACAATGGAACCAATAGGCCAAAAGGTTCCATACTTGGTATGTATCTTTCCTGCCTTAAGGTTTTTTATTCATATCAATGTTTTTAACATGTGACATTGACTATGACCTTTGACCTACTTTTTCAAAAATCTTTAAATGCCTATAATATTGAACAAGATGTGCAAATGGGCTTCTATACTTGGTATGACCTGAACTTCACCATTAACCTACTTTTGCAAAAAAACAACTGCCTATTGCATTGGAACCAATAGACCTAGGGCTTTCATACTTGGTATGTATCTTCTTGTTTAATAATCTTTTTAAGTTGCTGAAAATTGGTAGTTGGTTGCATTTTGGTTCTGATATTGATGCAGTTAAGTTGAATGATTTTTATTTGTTCAATATGACACGTTTTAGACTTTACTTTTAAACAGGTGAGCGTCAGGTGGCTTTGACACTGGTTTAAATTACAGGCATTTTCACTTAGGCTGCTGCACTCTGATTAGCTGATTGGTTTCCGTGCAATATCTCCTCAAAGAATGATCCAATTTTCACCAAACTTGCTTAGTGTACTTATCCAATTACCTCATATAGGTTCTGTGGTTGACATATTCTGCACAAATTTATTGATGGTGATACAATCTGGATGGCTGATTATTACTGTGACATATCTTCTGAAAGATTGGCCCGGGCCATGCTTATAAAACTTTTAGTTGAGTCTGAGTTCGTTCTCAAGATTTTGATTGATCAGAGTTGAGCCTTTGGCTCAAATCTGAACAATCAAAAGCTTGAAAACTCAAATCTGACCAATCAAAAGCTTGAGAACAAACTCAGACTCAAATAAAAAGCTTCATAAGCACGGACCCAGATTTCTATCAAACTTTCTCACTATATGCTTATTATTCAAGTACCTAGCAAAGAGTACCCAGTTAAGCAAACTACATGCATATTTGATTAGGCTGCTGCAGTTCTGCATTTGTAAAATCGGGCTTACAATATGCCTGTAAGGCCTAAGGCTACCAAATTTTGTGAGTGTATAATCATCTAGTAGACCTCTACTTGGATTGTTCAAATCTTGTCCCTGGATTCTTCTTGTCTCACACTGAAAGGCTTAGCGCTGTGGTATTTGTTTGTAGCATCATCTAGTAAACCTTTACCAAGATTATTCAAATTAAGCCACTAGGGTCAAAATTGGCTCTGCCTCAGGGGTCACAAATTCTGCATAGGATTATATATAGTAAAAACCGAAAAGCTTAGAGCTGTGATATTTGGTATGTAACATCATCTGGTGAACCTTTATTAAGAGTGTTCAATTTTTGACCCTGGGGTCAAAATTGTCCCCTAACCCAGGGGTCACAAATTTTACAGAGGATTATATAGTAAAAACGAAAAGCTTAGAGCTGTGATATTTGGTATGTAGCATCAATTGGTGAACCTTTACTTACATTGTTCAAATTGTGCCCCTTGGGTCAAAGGCGGCCACGCTCTTGGGTCACATGTTTTACATAGGATTATTTAGTAAAAACTTTAGAAATCTTCTTGTCTCAAACTGAAAGGCTTGGAGCTGTGATGTTGGTATGTAGCATCATCTAGTAAACATTTACCAAATTCGTTCAAATTAAGTCCCTAGGCTCTGCCCCGGGGGTCACAAATCTTGTCAAATTCCGTAAGGCCTAGAGCTACCAAATTTGGTATGTTACTAAGCGTCATCTGATGGACCTCTACTAAGATTGCTTGAAATTTGCCCATGTGGTCAAACTGGCTATGCCCAAGGGGTCAAAAGTTTTACATAGTAAAAACTTAAAAAGCCTCTTGTCTGAGACCCATAGGCTTAGATCTGTGATATTTGTTTTGTAGTATTATCAAGAAGACCTTCTCAAAGAGTATTCAAATTTTGCCCCAGGGTAAAAGTGACCCTACCCTTTGGGTTGTCAGTTTACATAGAGTTATGTGGTGAAATCATCTTCAAACATCTCTGAAATTAATATGGTCAGAGCTTTGGTATAGAAAACATAGCATACCAGGTGAGCGATACAGGGCCATCATGGCCCTCTTGTTTCGTATTTTAAGGTAGTGAGTTAGCTTCAAAATGTGCCATCGGAAAATCATATTTAATACTAGGCCTATTCAATACGATTTAATACTTTTTAGCTATTGGGATGATCCTATGTCCGGCGTCCGTCGTTGTGCGTATGTGCGTTGTGCGTCGTGCGTACGTGCGGGCTTCAACAATTTACTTAAACATCTTCTTCTCTAGAACTACAAAGCCAAGAGCTTTGATATTTGGTATGTAGTATGATGTAATGGTCCTCTACAAAGATTGTTCAAATTATGTCCCCCGGGTCAAAAATGGCCCCGCCCCAGGGCGTATCAGTTTTTCATAGGAAAATCTTTAAAAATCTTCTTCTCTGAAACTGTAAGGCATAGACCTTTGATATTTGGTATGTAGCATGATCTAATGGTCCTCTACTAAGATTGTTCAAATTATGACCCCCGGGACAAACATGGCCCCGCCCCAGGGCTTATCAGTTTTTCATGGGAAAATCTTTAAAAATTATCCTTTCTGAAACTGTAAGGCATAGACCTTTGATATTTGGTATGTAGCACGATCTAATGGGCCTCTTCTAAGATTGTTCAAATTATGACCCCTGGGCCAAAAATGGCCCCGCCCCGGGGCTTATCAGTTTTTCATAGGAAAATCTTCTCTGAAACTGTAAGGAATAGACCTTTGGTATTTGGTATGTGGCATCATCTAATGGTCCTCTACTAAGATTGTTCAAATTATGACCCCCAGGACAAAAATGGCCCCACCCCAGGGCTTATCAGTTTTTCATAGGAAAATCTTTAAAAATCATCTTCTCTGAAACTGTAAGGCATAGACCTTTGATATTTGGTATGTAGCATGATCTAATGGTCCTCTACTAAGATTGTTCAAATTATGACCCCTGGGCCAAATATGGCCCGCCCCGGGGCTTATCAGTTTTTCATAGGAAAATCTTTAAATATATTCTTCTCTAAAATTATAAGGTATAGACCTTTGATATTTGGTATGTAGCATTATTTAATCGTCGTCTACCAAGATTAATCAAAATATGACCCCGGACCAAAAATGGCCCCGCCCGAGGGCTTATCAGTTTTTCATAGGAAAATCTTTAAAAATCTTCTCCTCCAGAACTGTAAGGTCTAGGCCCTTGATATTTGGTATGTTGCATCATCTAATAGTTTTCTACCAAGATTATTCAAATTATTACCCCTGGGTCAAAAATGGCCCCGCCCTGGGGCTTATCAGTTTTTCATATGAAAAGATTTAAGAATCTTCTTCTCCAAAACTGTAAGGCAGAGACCTTTAATATTTGGTATGTAGCGCTATCTAATAGTTTTCTACCAAGATTGTTCAAATCATGTCCCCTGGGTTGAAAACGGCCCCGCCCAGGGGCATATCAGTTTTTCATAGGAAAGTTTTTTAAAATCTTCTCTTAAAAATCTTCAAAAGTCTTCTCTGAACTTGCAAGGCATAGACCTTAGATATTTGGTATGTTGCATTATTTAATAGTTCTCTACCAAGATTTTCAAATTATGAATCCCGGATCAAAATTGGGCCCGCCCTGGGGCTTAACAGTTTTTCATAGGAAAATCTTTAAAAATCTTCTCCTCCAAATCTGTAAGGTCTAGACTCTTTATATTTAGTATGTAGCATCATCTAATGGTTTTCTACCAAGATTTTTCAAATTATGCAATCTGTCATTGAAATCATTAATCTGTTACGAACAGGTGAGCGATTAAGGGCCATCATGGCCCTCTTGTTTCTAAACCTAGTTGGTTAAGTATATTCATTTATTTGATTATTTTTCAAAAACATAGACAATCTAGCTATCGAAACCGACATTTAAAATCCATTTGAATGTCCGAGTTTGAAATTTTTTAAACAGGGATTACAAAAATTCTGAAAGTAGAAGATGTTTCAAAAGCAAAAGTAGCAATGTGAAAAGAGAAAATTACAGACATCTTTCAGACAAAAGTTATTGCAAATGTGTAAATTGTTACCATATCCGGGGAACAGCGTCACGGAATTTTGATAAAATGCACCGTTTAGGAATTGTGCAATATGTAGCTTTAAGAGCCTTCAAATTCTGCCTCCCACTGTGTTTCTTTTGTTTGTAGATGATCAAAGAAGGACATAAAATAAACTGTGATACAGATCCCTCACTGTCACGATGCATATTGGTATGCAGAAAATCGTTTCTAATTCGGACACAAATTACAGAAGTTATGTTTGTTTAAAAAACAACCCGACTCCTATAAATTTACATCTGACAAAAATATCAAATAGCAAAAGAGAACCCCAATTATGTTTCATTACCTGATGATTATCTATAGCTTTCGATTATATCTATATCCAATGGAAAGCTAACGCATTACATGTTTGGTTATTGACCCCTTTACCATCGGTAGCCATGCTTTCCTCTTTGCTTACATGATGGCAAGCCGAGGGCAGTACTCTATGATGGTACACTCTTAAACCCGGAAACGGGCTATTCATTAATACATGTACATTTTTTAAAAAGATATGTTGTCGCTCGACACCTTAAGGCATAAGATCAACCTTTACATAAAAAACCTAGCCAAATTATTAAGCTTACTATAAACATCTGTTTTCAAAATAAATCTAGAGCATAACTACAAAAAACCGAGTCTAAAAGGAATTACATGTCGCACAGAGCAAAGAGAAATCACCACTGATGAGATTAGGTTATCATTCCACTGGTACCACTTTATTCAATTATATTAACCCTTTTCCCTGTTCTATATTTATTATGTCTCCCCCCATATTTATATGGGAGAGACATATTGTTTTCGTGAGAGTTGTCTGTCTGTCTGTCTGTCTGTCTGTCCGTCTGTCCGTCACACTTTTTGTCCGGACGATAACTTCAATATGCCTGATGCCAGTTGATTGAAACTTCATATATGGAAAGAGCATAATGAGAGGAAGTGTCATGCACAAGGTCCATAACTCTGGCTTCACTAATATAGGAGTTATTGCCCCTTGTAAAAAAAAACAACACTTTTTTGTCCGGACGATAACTCCTATATGGCTCAAGCTATTGGATTGAAACTTCATACAGTGAAATTACAGTGAGTCGACATGTATATGGAAAGATCATGATGAGAGGAAGTGTCATACACAAGGTCCATAACTCTGGCTTCACTAATAATGGAGTTATTGCCCTTGTAAAAACATTTGACAATTTTTTGTCCGGACGATAACTCCTATATGGCTCATGCCATTGGATTTAAACTTCATATATGGAAAGATCATGACAAGAGGAAGTGTCATACACAAGGTCCATAACTCTGGCTTCACTAATAATGGAGTTTTTGCCCTTGTAAAAAAAATTGACAATTTTTTGTCCGGACGATAACTCCTATATGGCTCATGCCATTGGATTGAAACTTCATATATGGAAAGATCATGACAAGAGGAAGTGCCATACACAAGGTCCATAACTCTGGCTTCACTAATAATGGAGTTATTGCCCTTGTAAATTTTTTTCACAATTTTTTGTCCGGACAATAACTCCTATATGGCTCATGCCATTGGATTGAAACTTCATACATGGAAAGATCATGATAAGTGAAAGTGTCATGCTTAAGGTCCATAACTCTTGTTTCACTAATATTTGAGTTATTGCCCTTTGTAAAAAAGATCACAATTTTTTGTCAGGATGGTAACTCCTATATGGCACATGCCATTGGAGTGAAACTTCATACATGGAAAGATCATGATAAGAGAAAGTGTCATGCATAAGGTCCTTAACTCTGGCTTCAATAAATTGAGAGTTATTGCCCCTTGTTCATTTGTTTAATGCTTTCTTGTCCGCATGATAACTCCTACATGGCTCTTGCCATTGTATTGAAACTTCATACATGGAAAGAGAATGATGAGAGAAAGTGTCATGAACAATGGCCATAACTCTGGCTTCAATACTTTTGGAGTTATTGCCCTTTGTTACATTTTTTTCCGATCAATAACTCCTGTTCGACTGATGCTATTGGAATGACATTTCATTCATGGAAAGAGCATGGTGAAAGTAAGTGTCGTGCACAAGTGCCATTACTCTGGTGTCAAATGTTTTGGAGTTATTAGCTGTAATCATTTTCTTCTTGAAAAATGTGGTGTGGAAAGGACATAATGAGGGGAAGTATCAATCATCAAGTCCATAACATTTTTAGTGATTTCCCTTTACATATTGTTTTTATTAGAGGGGAGACATCCGTTTTTGTGACAAAAACCTCTAGTTACAAATTCTAATACCTACTGAATATTCATGGACAACGTAGTTATAATGAAATATGTCAAGTGCAACATTTTAGCCATTTCAGAAAGTAAAGAAAGAAATCTATCAAATTCCATTCGCAAACAGCAGACGCTGATCAGACGGCCCCTTAAGGAGTCTCCTCTGTTTGCAAATGTGTGAAAATGCGTTTATATGAGGGAAAGGAATTACCTTTACATTAACAAGAGTACCGCATACGGTATATAATACGCCCACTTGCAAACTTTCTCTGATTCAACATGCCTTATAAGTGTTGACATTTTCTAATCTGTGCTTCAGATCTTGATTTCCATAATAAGGTGATACTATTTTTTAAAAAAATGAAGTGAATATCTTATTAAATAAAAAAGTTACAGCTAATCCTCATTTTTGCAGATTTTTGTAAAGTGCAACGGCCATAACTCTGTAAAGACAAACTGAATGAACCTCAAAATAAACTCAGCTTCAAATTTTGTTGCTTAAAACATTTGTGTTAAGTTTCATTTATAACATTTTAACAGTTTTCTCAGAAAACAAAAGACAAACTAAAAGTTGACCGACTAACAAAGCAACGAACACACGAAGTTCAAGGACCATAACTTTAGAATAAAATAACATATCAAAACCTCCGCAATATATGTGAAAATTCACATTAAGGTTTAACCATATAAAAAAATTGAAGTAAATATCATTTCAAATGAAAAAGTTATGGTCATCCTCATATTTGCATATATTTGCATTATTTTTTTAAGTGCAAGGGCCATAACTCCGAAATAACAAATCAAATGAACCTCAGAATCGACTTAGCTTCAGGTCTTGATGCATTAAACATGTGTATGAAGTTTCATTAATATCTGTCAAACAGTTTTGCCAGAAAACAGCGGACAAACTATTTGCATATATTTGCATTTTTTTTAAGTAAAAGGGCAATAACTCTGAAACAAAAAATCAAATGATCCTCAAAATCGACTCAGCATCAGATCTTGATGCATAAAACATCTTTGTGAAGTTTCATTAATATCTCTCAAATAGTTTTCCCAGAAAACAGCGGACAAATTATTTGCATTATTTTTTAAGGACAAGGGCCATAACTGTGAAACGAAAAATCAAATGTTCCTCAGAATCAATTCAGTTTCAGACCTTGATGCATGAAACATTTGTGTGAAGTTTCATTAATATCTCTCAAATAGTTTCCCAGAAAACAGCGGACAAACTATTTGCATATTGTTTTTGCCCTGTCTGTTTGTTTGTCTGTTTGTCTGTTTGTCCATTTGTCTGTTTGTCTGTTTGTCAGCAACTTTAACATTGGTCATAACTTTTGAGCCAGTACAGATAGAGACTTGATATTTGGTATGCATATGTATCTCATAAAGCCGCACATTTTGAGGGGTGACATGTCAAGGTCAAGGTCATCCTTCAAGGTCAGAGGTCAAATATGTGGGTCAAATCACTGACTTTAACATTGGCCATAACTTTTGGACCAGTCGAGATAGAGACTTGATATTTGGCATGCTTGTGTATCTCATGAAGCTGCACATTTCGAGGGGTGACATGTCAAGGTCAAGGTCATCCTTCAGGGTCAAAGGTCAAATTATCTGTTTTTTGGCTGTAACTTTAACGTAACTTTAACATTGGTCATAACTTTTGACTCAGTACAGATAGAGATTTGATATTTGGCATGCATATGTATCTCATGAAGCCGCACATTTTGAGGGGTAATATGTCAAGGTCAAGGTCATCCTTCAAGGTTAGAGGTCAAATATATGGGTCAAATCACCGACTTTAACATTGGCCATAACTTTTGGACCAGAAAAGATAGAGACTTGATATTTGGCATGCTTGTGTATCTCATGAAGCTTTACGTTTGATGGGTGACATGTCAAGGTCAAGGTCATCCTTCAGGGTCAAAGGTCAAATTGTCTGTTTCTTTGTCTGTAACTTTAACATTGGCCATAACTTTTGACTCAGTACAGATAGAGATTTGATATTTGGCATGCATATGTATCTCATGGAGCCGCACATTTTGAGGGGTAATATGTCAAGGTCAAGGTCATCCTTCAAGGTCAGAGGTCAAACATATGGGTCAAATCACCGACTTTAACATTGGCCATAACTTTTGAACCAGTACAGATAGCGACTTGATATTTGGCATACTTGTGTATCTCATGAAGCTGCACAGTTTGAGGGTGACATGTCAAGGTCATCCTTCAAGGTCAAAGGTCACCAACTTCAAATTGGCCATAACTTTTGAACCAATAGAGATAGAGTCTTGATATTTGGTATGCATGTGTATCTCATGAAGCTGCACATTTTGTGGGGTGGCATGTCAAGGTCAAGGTCATTTTCAGGGTCAAAGGTCACATAGTTTAACATTGGCTATAACTTTTGAATCAGTAGAGATACAGACTTGATAGTTTGTATATATTTGTTTCTCATTTGGCTGCACAGTTTCAGGGGTGACCATAACGTTTGAACCAGTAGATATACAGCCTTGGTACTGGTATGCATGTGTATCTCATGAAGCCGCACAGTTTGAGGGGTGACATGTCAAGGTCAAGGTCATCCTTCATGGTCAAAGGTCACCAACTTTTAACATTGGCCATAACTTTTGAACCATTAGAGATACAGACTTGATATTTGGTATGCATATGTACCCCATGAAGCTGCACAGTTTGAGGAGTGACATGTCAAGATCAAGGTCATCCTTCAGGGTCAAATATCATATTGAGGGGGCATAGTGTTTCACAAACACATCTTGTTTAAGGACAAGGGCCATAACTACGAAACGAAAAATCAAATGTTCCTCAGAATCAACTCAGCTTCAGATCTTGATGCATTAAACATTTGTGTGAAGTTTCATTAATATCTGTCAAATAGTTTTCCCAGAAAACAGCGGACAAACTATTTGCATGTATATGCATTATTTTTTAAGTAAAAGGGCCATAACTCCGAAACGACATATCAAATGAACCTCAGAATCGACACAGCTTAAGATCGTGATGCAGTAAACATTAGTGTGAAGTTTCATTAATATCTCTCAACTAGTTTTCCCACAAAACAGTGGACAAACTATTTGCATATTTTTTAAGGACAAGGGCCATAACTCTGAAACAGCGAACAAACAAAATGTTGACGGATGAACAAACGAACGAACGGACGGATGGATGGACGGACAGGGCCATGACAATATATGACCACCTTTATTAGGTGGGCGTATAAAAACCAGTTCATGTATAAAGCTCACTATATTACACATCGGTTAAATTGCTAAAAACGTTGAGCAAAATTATAGAAAAACGGGTCTAATATAAATGACGTGGCACTATAGCAAAGGGAAGTTTTATGAAGTTTGGTTATTTGTTCCGTTGGTACTGCGTATGTCGATTTTCCCATATTTTATCTTTTCATTGTGTAATGTACACCATCAGCAATCCCTGGCGGTCACTCATCCAACCAGCAGCCGCGACTATTGCTTATCTTTGCAACATTTCCAAGCATTTAACCATGTCACCAAAGAGCTAGATCCCTGGTAAGGAGAGTTTATATACTGCTTACACATGTAAACCCAGCCTCGCTGCTACATTACGTTCTCCTCCTAGAAATCTCGACTCGAGATTTGGCCTGGGAAATAACCGTGGGTAAGGCAATTCCAGTCCGGCAATTGCTGCCACCAATTGTACATAACGTGCACCATCAGCAATCCCTGGTGGTCACCCATCCAGCCAGTCGCTGCGCAGACTCTTGCTTAACTTTGCAATATTTCCAAGCACTTAACCACGTCGTCAAAGAGCTAGCTCCCAGGTAAGGAGAGTTTATAGTGTTTATACATATATACCTAACAGCCTCGCTGCTACAATTGTAAGAACTTGTCTATCAATTAAGTTTATTATTGCCCACACACCTGTTTGCAAAATATCTTGAGCAAAACTTTAAAAAAAAACAAGAGGGACATTGTCCCTATATCGCTCACCTGAGTTACAGTGATATACATGTATCGACAATGATAATTTTTCAGAAGACAACATTTCTAGCAGATGACAGAAATTTAGTTTTAACCCTTTCACTGCCGAGCACGACTAAAATTGACACACAGTTTGGATTCAGATTCAGATCTGATACCAAATAACTGTCTGACCAAGATCCAAACTACTTACAACTTGTCGTGACAATTTTGTCTTAGGTCAAAATGCCTAGAACTGGTCTTTTAGAAATTCAAGCAGATGACAATTCTGAAGCAGGCAGCATTACAGATCTACAGTGCTCCCTCTCTACAACAACACCCTTTGGGATACGCATATTGTGTTTGTTGTTCAGAGGGAGTTGTTATAGGGAGGGAAAATCAAACATAATTAGCTTGTTTGCAGATCCCCAGAGCTGGTTATTTCGAGAACTGAAACCGTTATGCCTCGATCAAAAGCATGACGTAAAAGCTAGCCTAGGAGAACTACTGGTAGTCAGTGCTGTAACCTTTTAAACTAGTTTTTGGTCCGAGGGTCATAACTTGAACCAACGTGGTAGTACTAAAAATATCAAGGTTCCAGGAGTTTTGGTTTCAGAGAAGAAGATTTTAAAGATTCTTTAAAAACTGATAAGCCCCGGGCAGGGCCATTTTCGGCCCGGTCAAACAGACTCATAATTTGAACAAACTTGGCAAATGACCATTAGATGATGCTACATATCAAATATCAAAGCTCTAGAGTTTGTGGTCACCGAGAAGATTTTTTAAAGATATAAAAACAAACAAACTGATCGGCCCTGCGATGGGGCCATGTTTGGCCCAGGGATCATAATTTGAACAAACTTGGTATAGGAATTATTACACTGCTAACCTTGGATAATTGGCTACATACAGTTTCGTCAACTGTCAGCCGACTTGGTCACTGGTGACCCTGAGATGAGCTCTGGGATTGCTTCCCCTTTTCGCCGAGGTTAGCAGTGTAATAATAACTTTATTTTCATGCATCATTCCTGCTAGATGAACCTATTCTCTAAACTTAGTAGAGTTCTATTATGTGATGTTTCATTCCAACTATCTACATCCTGGGGTATGTTTTGTTTCGCTCATGACTCATACATGTACTTTCAGAGAAGTTCTAAGAAGATTTTAAATGTTTTCCTATATACATAAGTCTATGTAAAACTGATAAGCCCAGGGGCGGGGCCATTTTTGGCTCGGTGGTCATAATTTGAACAAACTTGGTAGAGGACCATTAGATGATGTTACATACCAACTATCAAAGCACTAGGGTTTGTGGTTTTAGAGGAGAAGCTTTTTAAAGATTTAAAAAACCTGATAAGCCCTGGGGTCATAAGTTGGAAAAAATTGGTAAAGGTCTATTAGGTGATGCTTCATACCAAATAATGTGTGTGGTTTCACAGCAGAAGATTTTTAAATGTTTTCATATATAAGTCTATGTAAAACTGATAAGCCCCGGGCTGTGACCATTTTTGGTCCGGTGGTCATAATTTGTACAAACTTGCTAGAGGACCGTTAGATGATGCCACATACCAAATATAAAAGCTCTAGGGTTTATGGTTTCAGAGAAGAAGATTTTTAAAGATTTAAAAAAACTGATAAGCTCCGGGGTGTGGCCATTTTTTGGCCCGGGTCATAATTTGAGAAAACAAGAGGGCCTGAAAGGCCCTGACATCGCTCACCAGACAATCAGAGGAGAAGATTTTCAAAGTTTTCACTATGTGTTTCTATAGAAAACTACCTGGCCCTGGGGCGGGCAAATTTTGACCCAAGGGGCATAATTTATGTAACTTTTGTAGAGGACCTCACATGAAATTTTATTAAGACAATGAAAACATATTTCAATGTCAATCTAAAGAAGGGCATGTACAAAAGTATGTAAACCCCCTCCCTGGGCAAATTGGTTGAATTTCAGAAAGAATAAATTAATCTATACATGTACTTATGACATTCAAAATTTCAGATATTTTCATTACACCTTCATGAGTTATTATTATTCATATCTTAATTTATTTTCAACCCTTCCCCTGTTCTATGTTTATTCAAAATTTAAATATCTACTGAATATTCATGGACAAAATAGTTATAATGAAATATGGAAGGTGGGACGGTGTAGCCATTTTAGAAAGTAAAGAAACATCTTTAATATTCCATTAACAAACAGAGCGGACCCTGATCAGACAGCTGCTATAGGAGCCATCTGATCTGGGTCTGCTCTGTTTACAAATGTATGAAAAGGTGTTAACATGAAGGAAAGGGTTAGTAAACATATCATAAGTTTTTTGTTCACAAAATGAAAATAATGTAATGCAATTTGCACTATATCATATCATAAGCAAACAGCAGATTGAACAGATGGCTACTACATAAGCCATCTAATCAGGGTCTACTCTGTTTGCAAAGGTGTAGAAAGGCCTATTAATGGAGTAAAGGGTTAATTGTCCTAATTAATGTGCAACAGGCGACATCTAACTATAACAATTTTCTTTGTTTGGGTCTGCAATATTACTGCAGATCTAACAACAAAGGAGGCAATCCAGTTGTTATCAAAAAGGGAGATAACCTACCTTTAAATGTATGCTAAAAATAGACACCAGTAAATGTTTAACTAGAGATATGCCTGTCTCCCTTAATTGGCTTGCAACTGCAAGCTTGTTGCAAACTTAATCCTAGCCAATTTTTTTTTAATGAGCTTGCGATTTAGGTTTGGATTAGCTAGCATTTAGCCTTGGTTATATACAAGTTTAGTGAACCAAGAAAACCCATCCATATGCATAAGTGATCTGCAATTATCCCTAGTCAATATGCTCATGGCTGGTCACTCACTCTTCAAAGGTCCTATACCTTAAGCCTGCTAATATTACACAAGCTACTTGCTTTGGTTTTTTTTTTGCATTTATAATAACCTTTGCAAACAGTCTGGATCAAGCCTGGATCAAGATGAGATACAAAGTAACTTGGCATCTCATCAGGGTCCAAACTGTCTTTCACTATGACATTTGTTTTTTAAAAGATATGGAAGGAAACAACTTTTGCAGCTCTATTTATCACAATGGCTTCAAATCTACACAATTCTGAAATTTTCAAAGAAACAGGATCTAAAAATAGCCTATGAGGGAATGGGTTAAAAACAGTGTGAACAAACAGACACTAATTCTGAAGCAGACAACTTCATAGAGTTTTGACCAGGAACTTGCCCTCTCAAGTGATTGCATAACAGATGGAGTGCTAGCTCAGAGGAACCTTTATAGTGTAAGCCAATTTTAAAGTATAACCAACAGGGCAGGGCCAATTTTAACCTCAGAACTATGATATTAACCACTGTCAATAAGGTCTACTAATTTAATCTATACACCAAATATCTAAGCTCTGTTACATGTAGTTTTTGACAAGAAATTTTTTGAAGTTTTCCCCATGCATAACCTAAGTGAGCCCAGCATTCTGCTACTTGTACAGAAAACAACAGTCAGCTAGAGAAAACTGGCCACCCCTGGGACCGTAGAGGGGCCAATTTTGACTCCAGGGACATAATTTATATAACTTTTGTAGAGGACCTATAGGTGATGCTATGTGCCAAAGATGAAAGCTGAGAACCCTGTAGATTCAGAGGAGAAGACTTTTAAAGGTTCAAATTGTTGACGACGCACGACGCACACCGCACGACGGACGACGCACGACGGACATCAGGCAATCACAAAAGCTCACCCTGAGCACTTCGTGCTCTGGTGAGCTAAAAAATTGGTAGAGATCTATTAATTGGTGCTTCAAGCTCTAGTGTATGTGGTTTCAGAGAAGAAGATTTTTAAAGGTTTTCCTATATAAGTCTATAGATGTAAAACTGATAAGGCCCGGGCGGGACCATTTTTGGCCCGGGTCATAATTTGAACAAATTTGGTAGAGGTTTATTAGGTGATGCTTCATACCAAATATCTAAGCTCTATGGTAAAATCGTACCCCCACAAACGAAGTTTGTTTGGGGTTTTTTGGTGGGTGGGGGGTTAAACTGGAGTCGTCATGTCCGTCCGGTTGTTCGTCTGTCCGTCCGTCCAGCTTGTCCGGATCATAACTTTCAAAGTATAAAAGCTATTGACTTCAAACTTCATATACAGATAGATCACATAGACCGCAAGTGCAGTGCACAAGGTCCATAACCCTGTCTTCAGTATTTTTGGAGTAATTGCCCTTTGTTATTTTTCTCAAAATCTGAGTTTTCCGGGTTTTTTTTTCTCTAAATCTTTACAGATATTGAAGTGATATTTGGTATATGGTTTTATTATAACGAGTTACAGATCAAGTTTGAATTTCGTTATGCTTCATTGATTTTTCACGGAAATACAGTGATTTTGCTCAGACATTTTCCGGAAATTCAGGTTTTCCGGAGGGTTTTTCTAAACACTTGCAAATATTTATGTGATATTTGATATGTTGCTTTACAATAATGAGTTACAGATCAAGTTTGAATTTTGTTACGCTTCATAGATTTTTCACGGAAACACAACGATTTTACTTAGAAAATTTCCGGAAATTCAGGTTTTGGGGAGGTTGTTTTTTTCTAAACCCTTGCAGATATTGATGTGGTATTTGGTATGTAGCTGTACAATAATGAGTTACAGATCTAGTTTGAATTTTGTTACACTACATTGATTTTAACGGAATTACAGCATTTTGACTTAGAATTGTTTAGGAAATTTTAGGTTTTCCGGAGTTTTTTTCTAGTGATATTTAGTATGTTGCTTTATTATGAGTTACAGATCAGGTTTGAATTTCGTTACGCTTCATTGAATTTGAGTACTGTTGAACACCGTCTGAAGTTCTGCACCTGCGATAAAAGTTTTGATTTGTCGCTTCGTGCATGAATGAATGATCTCCCTTTTCGTAATTTAACAAATGAAAATTTAGCGGTCAGGAGCTTTATTTCTATAACCCCATCTCTTTGTCAAATGTGCTAGTGGGGGTATTCATCACCTTTAGTGGTAGTTCTAGTTTGGACAAACTTGGTAAATCTAGAGGAACATTAGATGATGACACATACCAAATATAAAAACTCTAGGGTTTGTGGTTTCAGAGAAGAATTTAGAAGAGTCTTCATTTTTCACATTTTATGACTCAAATTTTGTACAAGGGTCTGTTTTAGCTCACCTGGCACAAAGTGCTGTCAACAATTTACTTAAACATCTTCTTCTCTGAAACTACATAGCCTAGAGCTTTGATATTTGGTATGTAGCATCATCTAATGGCCCTTTACAAAGAGTGTTCAAATTATGACCCCCAGACCAAAAATGACCCCGCCCCGGGACTTATCAGTTTTTCATAGGAATTATTTTTAAAAATATTCTTCTCTGAAACCGTAATGGTATAATGGTTCTCGACAAACATTGTTCAAATTATGACCCCAGGACCAAAAATGGCCTCGTCCCAGGGCTTATCAGTTTTTCATAGGATATTTTTTAGCTCACCTGAGCCAAAGGCTCAAGGTGAGCTATTGTGACCGCCTGTCGTCCGTCGTTCCGTCTGTCCGTCCGTCTGTCCGTTCACTTTTATTTCAAATGACTTCTCCTCCTAAACCACTGGGAGGATTTCAACCAAATTTCACAGAAATGTACCTTAGGGTGTCCTCTATCAGTTTTGTTAAAATCATGACCCCAGGGCAAAAAATGGCCCCGCCCCACTACTTTTACAGGTTGTTTTTTTAAATCTTTAAAAATCTTCTTCTCTGAAACCACAATTTCTAGAGCTTTGATATTTGGTATATAGCATCATCTAATGGTCCTTTACCAAGTTTGTTAAAATGATGACCCCCCGGGCCAAAAATGGCCCTGCCCTGGGGCTTGTAGTTTTTACATAGACTTATATAGGGAAACCTTTAAAAATCTTTTTGTCTGAAACCACATAATCTAGAGCTAAGATATTTGGTATGAAGCATCACCTAATATACCACTATCAGGTGTGTTCAAATAATGACCCCTGGGCCAAAAATGGTCTCACCCTGGGGTTTTATGCTACTTAACATCTGAATCTGTAACACTTAAAAGGTAATTTCCTCACAGTTATTTCCCTTGTCCCATCAGCATAGCCATAAGGGACAAAGGGAGATAACTGCATTGAGTTCTAGTATCATTCTATTTATAACTATTTATGATAAAATGTTGAAGGTGAATCAGTGTAGCTGTTTTAGAAGGCATAGAAACAGATGTGTCAAATTCCATTAGCAAATAGCAGACACTGATCCTATAGGAGCCACCTTATCTGGGTCTACTCTGTTTGCAGATGCATGAAAACAAGTTTATATGAGGGAAATTAAGGGTTAAATAAACAACTCCAGATCCTACAGTTCAAAGGTTACAGCGCTGGGCAGTAAAATCTCTCCAGGTCAATGCATGACTCTTAACTCTTTGCATGCTAGTGCTGAAACTGTGATTACCTATGCAAACAGTTTGGATCCAGATGAGAGGCCGCATACTGCAGCGTCTCATCAGGATCCAAACTGTTTGTCATCTTAACCATATTTTTGCAAAAAAAATTAAAGTAAGTTTATTTTAAGAATTGAAGCAGATGACAATAACTTTTTGTTGCAGACGAAACATTAAAGGCATTTTGAAAGGGATGTTGACCCATTAACCCCAGTGTGTAGTGTGAGTTACATGGTGTCTTCCAATGTCTCTCAAATTAGATGTGAGAGATATTGGAAAGTAACAATTCAGCCAATCAAGGAAAATGATCACCATCTAGACTTTTGATCTGGGTCCAAACCCAACTGATGTAAGTCATGGTAATGTTTAAGAAAACTGTGAAAACATGATTATGCAATGGCCCAACTGATATAAGTCATGGTAATTCTTAAGAAAACATGATAATGCATTTGCCCCCCCTAACAATGATAGGTGTTAAAATTACTACTGTGGATTAAGTCTGCTGCCCAAAAAAGCATCTTAAATATAACATTTTTATATAAAATTTGATGACAACACATTAAAAAGTCCTAAAATGTCTGAATCTTGTATGATATTAATGAAATAACTGAGTAAATATAACTTAATTATAACAGTAGACTTAACTCTTCTCAATTTCAATTGTTAAAAATACTAATGACCCGTTTAATTGAATTATCATCAGATATTCACACCTAGAGCTAGAATTATTTCTAAACACCTATTAACCCTTAACCTGTTTGCTTTGACAAAAATTGATCTGGGACTACTCTTGTTTGCTAATGCTTAAAAAATTGTTATTGCCATAAATAGAAGTTTTAGCTTTGAAAAAAAACTGTAAAATCAAATCTATATCTTGTCAAATGTAAACAGAGCAGACCCTGATCAGACAGCTTCTATAGCAGCCGTCGGATCTAGTCTACTTTTATTTTTAATGTGTAAAACACATCATTTCTCTGAAGAGAAGTTTTTGCTTTGACAAAAACTGTAGAATCAGATCTATATTGTGTCAAAAGAAACAGAGAAGACCCAGATCAGACAGCTTCCGTAGGAGTCGTCTGATCTGAGTCTACTCTGTTTGCTAATGCATAAAAACAGCTTTATATGACGGAAAGGGTTAAACGATTTTTAAAGATATTCTTATTGGTCATTTCACACAAAAACTGGCATTATGTACTGCCTAGCACTTTATTTGCCTACCTGGGTCAAGGTATAATTGCATTAATTGCATAGCTTTATTGAAGTCATTTGAATTTCTCAAAACCAGTTTTAGGCATTTTGAGCTAAGGCAAAAATGGCACAAGTTGTAAACAGTTTAGATCTTGGTCAACCAGTCACTTGGTATTAGTTCTGAATCCAGTTCAAGTTTATTCAGCAGTGAAAGGGTGAAAGCAGTGCACTAAGCTTATTTCATCTGCTAGAAATGTTGTCCACTGAAAAATTAACATGTCAATATACATGTATTACTGTAACTCAGGTGAGCGATATAGGGCCAATGGCCCTCTTGTTTTAGAAATCTCTTCTCTGAAACCGTAAGTCCTAGATCTTTGATATTTGGTATGTAGCATCATCTAATGGTCCCCTAGAAAAAAAATATTCAAATTATGAACCCCGGGTCAAAAATGGCCCTGTCCCGGGGCTTATCAGTTTTTCAAAGGAAAATCTTTAAAAGATATTCTTCTCTGAAACCGCAAGGCATAGTCCTTTAATATTTGGTATTTAGCATCATCTAATGGTCCTCTACAAATATTGTTCAAATTATGACCCCCGGACCAAAAATGGCCCAGCCCAAGGATTGCTCAGTTTTTCATAGGAAAATCTTTAAAATTCTTCTTTTTTGAAACTGTATGGCCTAGACATTGATATTTGGTATGTAGCATAATCGAATGATTTTCTACCAAGATTGTTCAAATTGTGACCCCAGGGCCAAAAGTGGCCCTGACCCATGGCTTATCAATTTTTATAGGTATACATGTAAGTCTTTAAAAATCTTCTTCAAAACTGTAAGGTCTAGACCTTTGAAATTTGTTGTGTAGTACATGTATCATCTTATCATAAGATTCTTATGGTTTTCAGTACCAAGATTGTTCAAATTATGACCCTGGACCAAAACGGCCCCGCCCCGCGCTTATCAGTTTTTCATAGGAAAATCTTTAAAAAGCCTCCTTATGTGAAATTGTAAGGCCCAGACCTTTGACATTTACATGAAGCATCACCTTGATGGGGTGGGGTCAAAAAGTAGGTCACTAGGTCAAATCTTAGATAAATCACTCTAGAGGTCACATTTTAGCCCAATCTTCATTGGTCAGATCGAATGATTTTTTGATAAAATCAATATTCTAAATTTTTGTAATCTTGTTCTTCAGAACCACTAGTCATGATCCACTATCAACATTGTTCAATTATTGTCCCTTATGTCAATATTGGGACCTCCTGGGGCTAACCAGATACACTTTTAATTATATGGTAATTACAATGGTAATCAGGTGAGCGATTAAGGGCCGTCTTAGCCTTTTTATTTTATGTTTGGATTCCATTGCGCACTTTATTTTCCATTTCGTATTTTAGTCATACACCCGAGTGGTGTTCCGACAATCGTAACTACTCGCCGTTTTACGCCAGAGTTCGGAATATTTCGATACTGAGGTGTTCCGAGTGGTGTTCCGAGTGAGACTCGTTTGGATTGTTGTTTCTTACCCAATCCGAAAACTGCCGCCATTAAGCTACCGGAAGAGACAGAAAGGTAAGCAAGATAACAAAAGGAAAATAAAAGGTTGCAAAAAACAGGTGCATGCAATTCGGATGATTCTCGATGAAATTATAAGAATGAATTGATTAGTTTATTCGCATCAGGTATTCTCCAATATCCAACGCCAGGCTAATAAATGTACCCACTGGAGTGTCCTGTGATCAAGCATTTCCTAGCAGAAAATTGCTATTTATGCGTTATGGGGGATCTTGACGCATTATTAGAATGTACCTACGGTATAATTAATATTTGCATCTCAATCTGCTTAAAAAGCATTTACTGACCAAATTTATTCTATTTTGTGATATTTTGGCTTACGGTCGTTTCACTCAACTGCACGTTTTCGCCTCCTGACCGGCTCGGTACCGTCGTCAACGGTCAAGTCAAGATGAAGTAATATTTATTTATTACTGATATTTATGGTCAGAGAGCAGCAGGAAAATAATCACGATTGAACTGACTGTGTCGTGGGACGTGTTAACAGTAAAGTCTTGAACAGTTAATCCTTTACTCTATAAATATTCATGTTAGAAATAATGGTATCATAAATATTAATAATACTGTAGATAAGTTTTTATGATGGGTCCGATCTCGGTCTACTCTGATTGCAAAGGCGTTTCTATGTAGTAAAGGGTTAACTTTATTCAAGAGGGTGACATTAAAATACATGTACAATATTTAGTAGACTACTTCAATCGCTGTCCTTTTCTGAGTACACTTATAAAAAATAACAGTTAAATAATATTACGTGCTGACTGTATATTAACATAATTTTTTTTTATTGCAGACTAAATGAGACCATTTATTACATATAATTAGGTAGAACAGTGTACATATAGGATTCATAATCTGGCACGCGTTTGTGTAATGAGTGAGTGAGTTGGGTGTTACGGCACTGCGACACTGAATAGGTCATATAGCGCCAATGAAGGATGAGATGACATGATGATATCAGGAAGATGATTTCGGCTAATCTCGATGATGTAATGATTGTATCAGTTGATTAAATTGAAGGTTTCGCTTGTCTTAAATTGTTATGTTTTTTTTCTTTAAATACAGTAAAACCTCGATTATCCGAATTTTCGGTATAGAAGAATTTAGACCCTTTTAGGCAGGTGGCTGCTTAATGCATGGTGAAAGTCATGCAGAAAGCTCCTAGGGGAGCTTTCTGCATGACGTTCACCATGCATTAAGCTGCCACCTGTCTTAAAGTTCGATAATAATACGTATTTTGGTGTTCGAATAATCAAAGATTTACTGTACATCTATTTCCAATGCATCCAATGGCATCTGTAGACCATATATGCTTCATTCAAATAATACCATTTTAATCTCAGCATCATGTGTGGACCCAGATCAGTGTTGTTGATGAAATAAAGTTATCACTCGTATCAGCAAAAAAAAAGTGATATCACTAAGACAGATTTGCTGACATTTTCCATTGACATAAGGGAAATATTGATACAGGGTAAACTTCCATCAATTTTACATAATTGCTGGCCAGAGAGTAACTGTAAGCTGCTTAGGTTTGTGTGGGTAAAAACCTCAAGTGCACTCTGTTCTTTGCAATATATTGATTTTATTGGTTCAGATATATATATATAATATGTATTGTTTATTAAAGTCTTTGAAGTACACCTGATGATACAAGTCATTAGCGGTCATCAGGAGTTTCATTACTGTGATGATATCAGCATGATCACTGTGGTGTTGTCATCATCGTTATCAACTATTCACCCTGTCTATACAGAATTGGCTGTGAGTACTATAGGCAGCAGTTAAGGAAAAGTCATGTTATCAGGTTGGTCTCATTAATGACCTGTAAGACAGCATGCTAATTTTGTGACAGTTGCCATCTGCTGGGATATCGTTAAAACCGAAAGTAGCTCGATATCACCATTTAGAGTACACAGATGTGAACTAGTTATCTGGTCTACCAATCAGACCACAAGAAAGTCTAGTTGGCAACAGAGGAAAATCTGACACTGGAGAGAGGTATTACAAGTTTTCATCTGGGAACAGACTGGTGTCACCATTATAGGTGGGTTATCATCGAGGGGATATACATGTTTTACAAACATCTTGTTGGCATTGATTAGATGAGACTACTTCGTATGATAGAGAAGAGGACAGGGAGGATATGATATTATGAGATACAGATATTTTTATATGAACAAACCAGGTGTATCAGGATAGTATAATGTTTTGTTGAAATTATTTAAGTCTTTATTGAAACTGTGATACTATCATACATATGTTATATATAATATGGGCTTTCATCTTCATTGTTTTCAGAAATAATAAATTATGGAAGAATCTGAAGAATTCAAATGGGCAGTAAAAGTTGTAATCAAACGGCAGATGAGGGATCTTGTAAGTGTTGTTGTTATTTTACAGGAGATATTTGTTAAAAATACGTATGTCAGCATGGTAATTAACCCATTACCTCATAGACTATTTTTAGATTCAACCTCTTTAAATTAATCTACCGAAAAGGAGCATTAACTAGAGAAAGGGAAATTTTTGAATGTTGTAGTTTGAAACCATTGTGATAAATAGAGCATTTGCTCCTATATGAGCAAATGCTCTATTTATCACAATGGTTTCACAAAATGACTTTTACAGAGTCGTCAAAAGTCGTCAATATCAGGGAATGTGTTAATGGTGAAAATGAGAGCATTTAAGCATGTTTTCATGGAAAACTTGCATCATTTGTTTTGTATCATTCCAAATGTGTTGACAACACATACAGATCACATCTATAGACACCGTGTTATTATAAGGACTGAAAGGAGTATAAATGGTTTAACCTTTAATCAGTTGAATAATTAAACTGGCTCCTCCCAACTTTTTATGACGAACAGTGCAGAGTAGCAGACCCTGATCAAAAGATGCCCACAGTTTACCACTATTTAACCCTTACTGTGCAGGACATGAGTCACTAATGTCCTTTGCAAACAGTGTAGACCCAGATGAGATTACTCCTAGAGGAATAGTCCATTTCAAAACTCAGCATTGTAAGGGTTAACCAAAATGTTTGGTACTGAATGAATGACAGTAGAAATTCAAGGAAGGTAAGTGAAGAACAAGTGGCCTGAAAGAAGAGGAATTGTGTGCAGTTTAACCCATTCCCTCATATTGACGCCTTTCGATGCCTCTGTAAAAGTCACTTTCTGAAACCAATGTGATATTTATCATGATGGTTTTAAAACTACACAATCTGTTCCTTTTCTGTAGATTTATTCAAAGATGTTGGGTCTAAAAATAGTCTATGATGTAATAGGTTAACCCTTTACTTGAGAAAGATGCCTTTTGATGCCTTTGCAAACAGTAGTTTCAGATCAGACATCTCCTGCAGGAACCATCTTATCAGGGTCTGCTTTGTTTTCTTATGAAATACTTGTAACATTGTTCTGTTGCTGCAGTTTCACCTTCATAATGTCATTATTTCTTTCATAAATATTTATGAAGGAAAAGGTTAACCATTTTCTTCATACAAGTTCTTTTTCACACCTTTGCAAACGGAGCATACCCAGATCAAACAGCTCCTATAGGAGCCTTCTTGATTAGGATCTTCTCTATTTGCTTATGAAATTACAATATATATGTATCCATGCTTATAAAACTTTTAGTTGAGTCTGAGTTCGTTCTCAAGTTTTTGATTGGTCAGATTTGAGCCTTTGGCTCAAATCTGACCAATCAAAAGCTTGAGAACTCAAATCTGACCAATCAAAAGCTTGAGAAGGAACTCAGACTCAACTAAAAAGTTTTATAAGCATGGACACTGACTATGGTTTCTATGTTCTACAAGATACCAAACATACAGTGGAAAATGTTATTTTTAGCCCTTTCCCAAATGAACATTTATGAAATAAATTGATAATTATTAATTGAGGGCTTGATGCAAAACTATTCTAACTCCTTCACTTTGTGAAGGCGTTAGAATAGTTTTGCACCAAGCCCTCGTAATGATTTCACGAAATTCATCAATTTAATCCATTTTTTATAAGGTAAAAACTTAATGGGAATTGTTGACTTGGACAAAAGCTGTAGGATCTATATAATTTCCTAAGCAAACCGCGCAGACTCTGATTAGATGGTTCCTGCATGAGCCATCAGATCTGGATCTTCTGTGTTTACAAAGATGTGAAAAGACATTTCTATGAAGTAAAGGGTTAAAATCACAATATTGTGTAAAGGGAATTAATTTGTAGCCAGGTACTGATAATCTCCTCCCCACAGATATTTGTGAACTTGTTTTATCTCCAGAGTAGATACTGCCTTTTATTTTCCAACATGCCCTGTCTATTGTTATCTAGGAAAAATTGTCCATTCTTCATCAAAATTTGCCTTAATGTTCATGGGCATTTTGATAACTGGACACTTTAGACACAAATTATTGTGACATGTAACACTATACCTGGTGAATATTCATTTAACCCATTCCCTGATAGGCTACTTTTAGACCCAAGCTTTTTGAATAAATCTACCGAAAAGGAGCATTAACTAGAGAAAAGGATTTTTTTTAGAATTTTGTAGTTCTGAAACATTGTGATATATTGAGCATTTGATCCCTAGGAGGCATAGAAACTAGAAAGGCATATTTATGGAGGAAAGGTTTTAAAAAGACATCAAATGATCATGAATATTGAATTATTTATTTGTGGAATTATATTAATGGTATATGAACAGCAGGGTTTTCCCTGTCCCCCTTTTTCTATTGAAATGTCCCTCTAGGAGGCATAGAAACTAGAAAGGCATATTTATGGAGGAAAGGTTTAAAAAAGACATCAAATGATCATGAATATTGAATTATTTATTTGTGGAATTATTATAATGGTATATGAACAGTCACTTGACTTTTAGCCATGGCAGAAATTGTTAGTCCCGTTTGTTACTGTGAAAACTGTTTATTTAGAATCTAATAATGAACTGAAATGTAAACTCCCAAGTCTTGTATAATTTGATATTAACCCTTTCCCAAGTCTTGTATAATTTGATATTAACCCTTTCCAAAGTATTGTATAATTTGATATTAACCCTTTCCCTCAAAGAGATGCCTTTTGACACCTTTGCAAACAGAGTAGACGACTCCTGTAGAAGCCGTATGATCAGTTTGCTTTTGAAATGATATAACTCTGAATGTATGTCTGCCATTCCTTTGTTCATGATGCCATTATAAAATTGAGCTAAACAATACATATACATGTACATTAATTATTTCTCACATCAATATTCATGAGGGAAAGGGCTTAGCTGCATATGTATCAAATGCTTTTGAGAGATGTGATTGTTTTTCTCTGCCATGACTTCACATTCTTGATTCGCAGATTGAACAACTGAGAGAGAAGGGAGAGGAAGTGGCCATCATATCAGCTGACCTGATGGATGGTTCCTGTTCCCACTTTGGGTCTCCCAAAGGTGACTGGTTTATCTCTGAGCAGAGAAACTTAGCATCAAGCTTCCTGAACTTCTGCAGGAGTAACGAGAAAAGTAAGTTGATACTGTCAAGTCTATCTAATTTTTCAAATGAAGCTTTTAACCCTTTCATTGTTGAATATTTATGTTGTCATCATCATCATCATCGACCTCTAACTGTCTAAGTATACAATGGGTTGTGCCAGGAATACTGAGGATGAGCTGGAGCAGTCTACAGTGACTGTAGAGGCCAATCCTGTAGTGTCAGTCCCTATTTCAGTCACCACAGACTGAAACTGTGCTGTCCAGTGAACTTGATGATGCCCTGCTTTTGAGTCTTGCTGTCTTCGTCTCTCGTGTCTCTCTTCTGCCGCTCTCTTAATACCTGCACTGACATCATGCTTCCAGGCTGGACGATCTTGTACTTCCGCCTCCCACAACTATGTCTACATGTGTTGAGGTCTCTATTACAGACATCAGAGTACCTGAGGTAGGGCAGCCAAATGCCCTCCTCAAGTTGGCCATACAGGAGGTCCTTAGGAAGATGACCTCTGTGGCTTACCCATTGCATGTATCTCTGACTTAGCATAGAAAAGATGGAGGTTGTTAGCCTTACTGGGAACCTCAGAGAAGCGACCTTTTCTCTCCGGGTGATACCTAGGATCTGGCACTAGCACCATATGCGATAGGCATTGTGTTTTGCCTCTTGTTTTGTGTACATGTATGTTGTCCATGATTTGCTACTATATATAGGGATACTGAGGACGCATGCCTGGTAAACTTTCAGCTTTGTGCTTAGGGCTAGGTTTCTGTTCTCCCAAACTCTCTTGGAGAGTTTGAACATCACCCCAGTGGCTTTTCCAATTTTGACATTTATCTCTGAGTCAAGTGAGAGGTTCTCTGAGATGACTCAAGATGAGTGAGCCAAGGTACCTGAAGTTGTCGACATTTGCCAGTTGTGAGTCATCGATTGAGCTTGAGGGAGGAGTTGGAGGATCCAGTGCCAACATTTTTTATGATGTATAATTGTATTTACAGCATGAATATGTAGTAGCTGCATTTTTATAATGGCATATGTACACAGAAAGTTTTGGTATCTGTATCTGTACGTATCTGTTATAATTTCGTGAGAAATCAAAGTAGGCTCAAATCAGATGGCTCCTGTTGGAGCCATCTGATCAGGGTCTCCTCTGTTTTTCTTATGGAATGTAGATGTGATACTTGTTTTTAACAACATCAAAAGAGCCAGTGTAGTGTGTACATATGCCATTGTAAAAAATATTATTAAGCTAATAAATATTCATGATGTCATCATTTCTTACATGAATATTCAACAGGAAAATGGTTAGGTTAAAGTTATATACAGTAGAACCTACTGTAAGCAGCCAGTCTAGGCAAGTGGCCACTTTGACCACTTACAGCAGGTGACCGCCTAAACCAGGTTTGCTAATGTAATTTGATAGATCTATTTCTTTATTTTCTAAAATAGCTACAATATTCCACATTTGATATTTCATTATAACTATTCAATATTCAGTAGGTATTGAAATATGTAATACATATAGAACAGCGAAAGGGTTAATCTCTTTGTTGCTTATCCATAAGGGTCAGTCCTCTTATTTGAATAATACACATGTCGCAAGTAGATATTGAAATTGCCTACGACGAAACTTGTAGACGACGTAGCCATTATTGACATGGCTGGTTTTCTGAAAAGTCTTGTTAGCTTACATGCACCTGTAGAGCGGAAACTAGTGGAAATCGGGAACCAGCTGGAATCACATCGTTCATGCATGATGTTTCCAATGATTCTGAGGGGGTATTCCCTGATTAATATGGTGCGAACAACTGACACGCTTTGTAAACAAACAAAAGAAACTGGGATAATTGAATAAGGTGCCCAAAATGGTTCATGACCGTTATTGATATGCATTCATGTCTGCTGTTGCTGATCGATAGCCATGAAATTTGTTTTTCATGCTAAATACATTTATAGAACACCTGGCCACTTACATGTGTATATACTGTTTAGGATGAAATAGACCGACTGCTGCCCACGTTAGGCAGGTATATAGTATTTCATCGGGAGGGTCTGGAGTGACTGTTACAGCAGTGTGGCCACTGATACCAGGTGATGGTTGAAGCAGGTTGGACTGAACTTATTATAGTTTATATATGTTGCAGGAAAACCAAGACAGGGCCTGTCCCAGAAAGTCAGCAATTCTTATGGACAACACTTTGTTGATTCTGACCAATCATCTAGAGCTGTTTTTCAGGACATTGTGTCCTCCACTGGATATAAACAGGAAGGTTAGAATTTTGTCGATTTGTCATTATGATTCATTACAATCTGACTAAGGGCCATAACTCTGTAAGATTTTTTAAATGAAACTATGCCCCTTTATTGGCTTAGAAATTAAAATTTAAAATTTCTGCCATTTTGAAACCATAACAAGCAGGGCTCTCATATTTTCTATGTGAATCCCTTGTGGCAAAGGCCTTTCCATCAATGTTAACTCTTTTTAGCTCACCAAAGCAGAAAGTGCTCAGGATGAGCTTTTGTGATTGCCTGATATCCGTCGGCATGCATCGTGTGTCATGCGGTGTGCGCCATTGGTCGTCAACAATTTTATCCTGAAAATTTTTTATCCTGAATCTACAGGGTTCTCAGCTTTCCTCTTCGGCACATAGCGTTATCTGTAGGTCCTCTACAAAAGTTCTCTGAAATTGGAAGGTTCTTAGCTTTCATATTTAGCACATAGCATCATGTTCAGGTCTTCTACAATAAATTATACCCCTGGGGTCAAAATTGGCCTTGCTCAAGGGGATGGCAAGTTTTCAATAGAAACATACATATAGTGAAAACTTTGAAAATCTTCTCCTATGAAACTGGAAGGTTCTTAGCTTTCATATTTGACACATAGCATCATGCTCAGGTCCTCTACATGAGTTATATAAATTATGCCCCTGGGGTCAAAATTGGCCCTGTCTCAGGGGCGGCCAGTTTTCTATAGTAACATATAGTGAAACTGAAAATCTTCTCTGCTGAATTTGGAAGATTCTCAGCTTTCATAATTGGCACATAACATCATGTTCAGGTCCTCTAAAAAAATTTTTTATAAATTATGCCCCTGAGGTCAAAATTGGTGCAGCCCCAGGGAATGGCCTGTTTTCAATTGAAACATATATAAGGTATTTTGAAAACTTTGAAAATCTTCTCCTGAATCTACAGCTTTCATCTTTGGCTCAAAGCATCATCTGTAGGTCTTCTACAAAATTTGTATAAATTATGTCTCTGTGGTCAAAATTGGCCCCGCGCCATGGGTGCCTTGTTTTCTATAGAAACATAGTGAAAACTTCGAAAATCTTCTCCTGAAACTGTAAGGGTCTCAGCTTTCATATTTGGCACATAACATCATGCTCAGGTCTTCTACAAAAGTTATATAGCTTATGCCCTGGAGTCTGTATAGAATTTGTGAAGATATTGGCGGGGAAAGAAATTTAGTTCGCTATAAGCAGAAATTGGCTTTATCAGAGTTAAATAAGTTTTACTGTATGTCTATATACAAAACATAGCAAACCAGGTGAGTGATACAGGGCCATCATGGTCCTCTTGTTATAACATAAATCTGGTTGAAGCATGTATTGTTAAATCTGTTTCTGTATGTACATATGTTCAGATTCATGTTAGGTGTTTTGACAAGCAGTCCTGTGGAGGTTTTCATTAGCCTTTGGCTTACATTTCTGGTTGTAACTATTTTGTCCATGAATATTCAGTAATGGTATCGAAATTTGGAATAGATACAGAACAGGGAAAGGGTTAATGTGGCTGAGTTTATTATTTGCCATTAGAAATTGTCTACTACAGTTGATTCATTACAAAAATTTTCAAAATACTGCAAAAAATGGGAAAAGCATCAAAGTTGGAATAATTGTTCAATAAACCAAAACGGATACTGTTTTCATTAGACCCAAAATATATCTATCACCATGACAAGTATAAGGGCCAGTTTTTGGCCACCAAATCTTACCATTTACTGTAGTGAGTGCAAATCAGTGGTTCTTATTGCTGTAAAAGAATGTAATGGAATGTGGTTGTATATGACAAATAAGGGTATATCATACAGCCAAAACTCAAACTTACCATTTAACTGTTGTTTAGTTGGTCATTTGTGTTTGTATCTGCATGTTGTTTAGTTGGTCATTTGTGTTTGTATATGCATGTTGTTTAGTTGGTCATTTGTGTTTGTATCTGCATGTTGTTTAGTTGGTGATTTGTGTTTGTATCTGCATGTTGTTTAGTTGGTCATTTGTGTTTGTATCTGCATGTTGTTTAGTTGGTCACTTGTGTTCGTATCTGCATGAATCTCTGCTTACTGTTTCAGGTTCCAGTAAGACTGTTTTGAGGCTATCAGTTCCTGATCATCTTGCAGATGGCATGACCGATGAGGAGTTAGCTGGGCTGGTTGGAAGACTGGTTGTGTCCAAACTGACTGGAAGTCTGCAGGCAGGTGAGTATACTTGATGTGTGTGCGTGTGTATGTGCACCTTTTGACATGGCTTAGCAGTTTTGTAGCACCAGATTTAACCCTTCTGCCTTTTAACGCATTTGCAAACAGAGTAGTTCATGGTCAGCTCTGTTTGCTAATGCATTTTGATAGAGTTGTTTCTTTTCTCTCAAAAATGACTACAATGTTCCACCTTCAGTATTTCATAAATATTTTGTCCATGAATATTCAGTAGATATTGAAATTTGCATTAAACATTGAACAGGGAAAGGATTAACAGATTTTAGTGACAGTGTTAGTACTGTGTCTGTATAAAACTTTGAAATGGTAGTCAAAAAAGTAAACATTAAAATTTGGCCTTAGAAAATTTCAAATAAAAAAACAAACTCAGATTCAACTAGCGGGAGTGGTGGTCCAGTGGTAGGACGTTAGACTTGGGATCGAAGGGTTCGAATCCTGCCATCGGACTACCAGAATTTTTCTAGGCAAAAAATTCACCCCACATTTGCTCCTCTCTACCCAGGTGTATAAATGGGTACCTGTGAGGGAAATAAGTCAATGTGCCATGGCTGCCTTTGGCGCCGAATGTTAATGGCCGACTTATAACCCAGTGATCAGGGGTAAATTGTGACATCGGGAGAATATGTACATTGAATATAGTTCCAGACTAGAAACCTCACTTTTACCTTTTAACTAAAGGTTTTAAAATTTATAAGCATGGACCCAGAAGGCTTCTGTATGAGCTATCTGATAAAGGTCTACTCTGTTTGCTTATAGAATACCTTAGATCTGATTCTATACTTTCTGGCGTGATAGCAATGTATTCTCTCGTTTATGACGATATCAGCAAATTACTATTCATAATGAGTATAGTTTGTGAGGACTATTTGTCAGGTAAAGGGTTTTAACCATTTACTGGGTGAATATTCATGTAAGAATTTTAAGAAGTAATGACACGACTATTAGTTTGGCCATGGCACAATCTGTAGAATCTTATACATTGTTAAATAAGCAAACAGAGCAGACCCTGATCAGACGACTCCTACAGGTACTGTCTGATTGGAATCTACTCTGTTTGCAAAGGCATTTAACAGGCATACATGTATATGCAGTAAAGGGTTAAATAGATAGAAAATTCAAGCATTTCGAATTGCAATAGTCCACATATAAAATATATTTCAAGGGTTTAAGTCCAACTCAGATAACTCAAAATGTTCCCTAACTTTTTTCTGGGTCCCAAATTATTCCCTCCTTTATCTATGTAATTTGACTACGGATAAGTCAAAGTTTGTTAACCCCAATTTTTCGCTAACTCCAATTTATTTTCTGGTCCGACTATAGTCTACCAAACTATAACTTGTTTGTGTAAGTCGAACTACCTGTGTGCCGGGGTCGAAGACAACTTCCACACCTTTCAATCAACTTGAGAACTAAAATGTCACCTTGACGCTCAATTGATATCATGTCTTTGCAAACTGTCAAAACACCGACGCCGTTAACCGCCATTGTTTTTATCACTAATAGCCAAACTAATGATTACGTGAAATTTCACATGACAGCTTGCATAAAGCACATGCTGTAAGGGCGAGTTCGAGCAACGGCTGTTGTGACTCCAGTTCGACTAAATGTTGATCGAAGAGGTCAGCTTAGTGTCTATGGTCAGACCAACAGTTGTGGCATGGTGAGACTAAAGTTGAATTTTTTATACCTGAATACATGAAGTTGTTTTGCTCCTTTTTCGTGAAGAGAGCGAACTAGAGGAACTAAACCAAACTAACCACACTTCGACCAGTAAAGTTTGCGTTCGAACTTCTACTGTAGTGACCATTGGTTGATGGTCGAACTCGCTCTATGTTTTGGCATGAGTTAATGTTTTTGCATAATGTGTATAAAATGCACGTTCGGTAAGTTCATGTATCATTCAAGCTTTTACTTTTATATGATCTTAGTGCATTCATTGCATTAAGCTGATTTATGAAATGAAATTTTGTTCCACATCATTGTATTATTTATTTATTCAATACCAGTAATTCAGTAATCTTGTATCATACACCATATGCACACATTGCATGTACACAATGTATGTAAGTGACTTTGGATAACTCCAACTCTCGTTAACTCCAATTAATTTTGATGGTCCCTTGAAATTGGAGATGAGAGTAGACTGTAGAAACAAAGAGTAAAAGTCACACAATGAGAATTCAAGTAAAATGGCTGTGGAAATTCCAAGTAAAATGGCTGTGGAAGAATTACTGGTATATCAGGACTGTGTTATATGGAGTATTACTTTGTGCAGTGTGTAGTTATTTCATGAACACCACACTTTCTAGTCCACCCATACTCAAGAGTATAACGCAAATCTGTGACATTATGTTTACATGTATGTGCTTGCGTAGATTTAGAGTACATGCAACATAAACTCAAATGGTTGTTTTTGTTTTCCAGGAAGTTCTCCTGGGAATACAGGCACACTGAAGAATAAAGACAGTATTGCAAGAACAAGGTAATTCTTTGAACCCCTCAACTTTTATTTCCTTTTGCCGATCTCATCAATAATGCACCACTCACTGGGTGCTGAGAAATAAAGGAATCAAAGGCTTAGATAAGTTGTTTAAACAAGATAGGTGTTTTTTTAGCTCACCAGAACACAAAGTGCTCAGGGTGAGCTTTTGCATCTTGCGTCATTCGTCATCAACAATTTGAACCTTTAAAAATCTTCTCCTCTGAATCTACAGGGTGCTCAGCTTTCATCTTTGGCACATAGCTTCACCTATAGGTCTTCTAGAAAAGTTATATAAATTATGTCTCAAGAGTCAAAATTGGCCCCACCCAGGGGTAGCAAGTTTTCAATAGAAACATATAGTGAAAACTTTGAAAATCTTCTTCTGAAACTGGAAGGTTCTCAGCTTTCATATTTGGCACATAGCATCACCTATAGGTCATCTACAAAAGTTATATAAATCATGTCCCTGGGGTCAAAATTGGCCCGCCCCAGGGGTGGCAAGTTTTCTGTAACTGACTGCTGTTTAAACTGCCCTTGGGGTCACTAGTATCTTCTTGTCAAAAACTACATGTTCTAGAGCTTAGTTATTTGGTGTATGGATCTTCTTAGTTTACCTTTATGAATTTTGTTAATATCATAGTTCTGAGGTTAAAATTCGTCCTGCCTTGTGGGTTATACTTTAAAATAGGCTTTTTCACATCAGAAACTGCGGTTAAAGGTTTTCCTTACCACCCAGTGCACTGAGACTGAGTTAGCCAGTTCCAGTGTTTATGCAAGTTTTACCCTTAGTCTGATCAGTAGAGTAGAAATTGTGTTTAGCCAAATAAATAACAAACACTCATTTAAGATTGAGAAAACTAAGTAGATAATTCTCAAAATGCTCTTTGCATATCTATGTCCTGCATTAAGCTCTCAGATATCAATATAGAGTGTATCAGTATATCTTTTGTGAAGTTCAAGTGTTCTATGCTGTAGCATTCTTTATCAGTATTGTAGTTGTCTGCTTCAGAATGGTTGTCTGCTTGTCTAAGATTGTTCACATTGTTTTTTAATAAATGTCAATCTTACAATTAACTCTCTTGTACAAACCACATATGAAGTAAAATATTGGATTCTGATCTGAAGCATATGTAACTTGAAGTTACATATGCGTCAGTTCAGAATCCAAACTAGGCTAGGTCTCCCTTTGCACTTTTGATAACAACTGGATTGCCTCCCTTTTGGGTAGACAACTGATATTTTTAGATCTGGCCTATTGCACAGACAATTAACCCTTTACTCCATAATTATGCATTTCTATACCATTGCAAACACAGTAGAACCAGATTAGATGGCTCATTTAGTAGCCATCTGATCAATCTGCTCTGTTTGCTTATGATATTATATAGTGCAAATTGCATTAAATTATTTCCATTTTGTGTACAATATACAATGTACTTATAATATGTTTACTTAACCCTTTCCCTCATATAAATGCCTTTTCATGCATTTGCAAGCAGAGCAGACCCAGATCAGGCGGCTCCTTTAGCAGCTGTCTGATTAGGGCCTACTCTGTTTGTTAATGGAATAAATTTGAAAGATGTTTTTCATTACTTTTTAAAATGACTACACTTTCCATGTTTCATTATAACTATTTTGTCCATGAATGTTCAGTAGGTATTGAAATTTTGAATAAATATCGAACAGGGGAAGGGTTAAAAATAAGTTAAGATATGAATAATAATATGAACTCATGAAGGTATCATGAAAATATCTGAAATTTTGAAAATAATGTATAGATTAATTTTATTCTTTCTGAAATTCAACCATTTTGCCTTTCCTTTGAACGCACATAGCCAGTGTGAAAAGAACGCTATATAAATGTGGTATAATAATAATAATGTACTTTGTTTGCCAAGGCATATAAAAGCATATTTATGAACTAAAAGGTTTAAGTTATATTCTATGTATTTTTGGTATAAATCAATCAGCACCAAAAGCTATACACATAAAATAATGCTTACAGTCCATTTTCAAACATTTTATCTATAATCAACTGAATGTTAACAATAGATATGGATACTGCTAAATCCCTAGAAAATGCTGATTTCTTAAGAAACGGAAAACTTCATTTACACAGAAATCAACAGACTCTTTCAACCAATCTCAGATTTCAGAACAAAGCTATAATTATTAATTGTGTTTTCACAACAACTATAGAATCATATCTATATTATACCATAAACAGAGCAGACCATGATCAGACGGCTCCTGTTTGAGCCGTCTGATCTGGGTCTACTCTGTTGGCAAAGGCATAGAAAGGCGTATTTATGGAGTAAAGGTAACCCTTTCAAGAATATCAATTAAATTATACGTTATACAGGTACATGAACACAGGAATTTTTTTCATGCAGAAATTGTAGGCCCTATCTATATAATTTCATTTATAAGCAAACAGAGCAGACCCTGAACAGACAGCTCCTACAGGAGTCGTCTGATCATGGTCTGGTCTGTTTGTTTATGGTATAATATAGATATGATTCTACAGTTTCTGACATGGCCAAAAGCTCGTCTGTGCGTTTGTATAACAAATTAATCCAATTAATGTTCATGATGTTATTATTTCTAAGATGAATACTCGAGGAGTAAAGGGTTAAAATATGTTCATTTATCTGTTGCATTGTGAATGTGACAAAGTACAATATTGTGATATTGTCATGAAATGAATTTACAAATGCTTTTAAAATGTGATCCAAGTGTTATTATCCAAAATTCTACAGTACTTGAGATTCTTATAGTTGCATACACATTCAGATACATATATAACCCTTTACCCCATGAATATTCATGTATTAACTCATTACCTCCTAGGCTATTTTTAGACGCAACCTCCTTGAATGTATCTACCGAGAAGGAGCATTAACTAGAGGAAAGGCAAAATTTAAAATTTTGTAGTTTGAAACCATTGTGATAAATAGAGCATTTGCTCCTATTGGAGCAAATGCTCTATTTATCACAATGGTTTCATAAAGGGATTTTTATAAATGCGCAAAAATGCGTCACTAGGGGATTATGTGTTAAATAAATCTTGACATCATGACTAATAATTAGATTAATTATTGTAATAGCACATGGGCACAGAAATTTTGGCCATATCATAAGCAAACAGCAGACCCTGATGTAGGAGCCATCTGATCTGGGTCTGCCCTATTTGCAAAGGCATAGGAAGGTGTATTTATGGAGTAAATTGTTAAGGTACAATCTAGCAGCAGCAAAAAAGACTATATGGCAAATGAGCTTCTATGCATGTCTTATTTTCAGGAGTGGACGTGCAGTGTCGTCATCTTTCCAAGATGTCCTTTGGAGCTTGAAGAAATCCTCTGCTAGGAATGCCAGAGATTCAAAGAGTAAGGATGAATTGATCTTGGATATAAGAAAGTCTTCCTGTGCATTATTATTTTAACTGTTCTGTGTGAATAGTAAGCCCTTTGACTGATTTTGAAACTGCAGATTGCTTTTTAGCTCGCCAGAGCACAAAGTGCTCAGGGTGAGCTTTTGTGATCGCCTGATGTCCATCGGTGTGCATCATGTGTCGTGAACAATTTAAACCTTTAAAAATCTTCTCCTCTGAATCAACAGGGTTCTCAGCTTTCATAATTGGCATATAGCATCATCTGTAGGCCCTTTACAAAAGTTATATAAATTATGCCATTGGGTCAAAATTGGCCCTGCCCCAGGTGTGGCCAGTTTTCAATAGAAACATACAGTGAACAATTTGGAAATCTTTTCTGAAACTGGAAGGTTCATAGCTTTCATATTTGGGGCATAGCATCATGTTCAGGTCCTCTACTAAAGTTATATAAATTATACCCCTGGGGTCAAGGGGCAGCCAGTTTTCAAAAGAAACATATAGTGAAAACTTTGAAAATCTTCTCCTTTGAAACTGGAACATTCTCAGCTTTCATATTTGGCACATAACATCATGTTCAGGTCCTCTGCTAAAGTTTTATTAATTATGCCCCTTGGGTCAAAATTGGCCCTGCCCCGGGGGTAGTCAGTTTACAATACATGTAGAAAACATAATAGTGAAAACTTTAAAAATCTTCTCCTGAAACTAGAATGTTCTCAGCTTCCAGGTCCTCAACAAAAGTTGTATAAATTATGCCCCTGGGTCAAAATTGGCCTTGCCCCAGGGGTGGCCAGTTTTTCATAGAAACATACAGTGAAAACTTTGAAAAACTTCTCCTCTGATTGTCTGGTGTGCGATATCAGGGCCATCATGGCCCTCTTGTTATGCCCTGCCATACAATGGTTTGGTCATATAGTGTTGCTGCCATACAAAGGCTAGGTCATATTGTGTTGTTCTTTTCCATCCTTATGTCCTTCCATCATAATGATTGTCCGGAGGATATCTCTTACACTGTACCACCTAGGATTACCAAACTTAGTGTAATGATACATCTTTGTGTCGCAGACGACTTTTAGGTCACTGTGACCTTGACCTCTGACCTTGATCATAAGAAAACCCTTATCACCTCGGATTACCAAACTTAGTGTATATGTGCATGTCTTTGTGACATTGACCTTGACTTTTGACTGTGATCATAAAAACCTTGTCCAGAGCATATCTCCTATACTATATCCCCTGGGATTACTAAACTTGGTGTATTTTGGGATTGTGGAGTGTCCTGTACCACTTTCAGTACTTTATGATCTTGAACTTGCCCTCTGACCTTGATAGTAAAAACTTTGTCTTTAACCCATTTTTAGCACACTAGAGCACAAAGTGCTCAGGATGAGCTTTTGTGATCACCTGATGTCCGTCGGCGTGTGTCGTCAGTCGTCAACAATTCGAACCTTTAAAAATCTCCTCTGAATCTACATGGTTCTCAGCTTTCATCGTTAGCACATAGTATCATCTGTAGGTCCTCTGCAAAAATTATGTAAATTATGTCCCTGGGGTCAAAATTGGCCCTACCCCAGAGGTGCCTTGTTTCTATAGAAACATATAGTGACAATTTTGAAAATCTTCTCCTGAAACTATAGGGTTATCAGCTTGCTTGGATATTTGGTACGTATTACCATGTTCAGATCCTCTACAAAATTATATAAATTATGCCCCAGGGGTCAAAATTGGCCCCGGCCCAGGGGTCTCTTGTTTTCTGTAGTAACATAAAGTTCTATAAATTTTTCTTCAATATATAACATATAGTGAAAAAATGTTTGTGTGTCCAACTTTCCATACACCATGGGAGGGTTTACAAACTTTCACAGATGAACAACCTTAATATGAAGATGTATGTCAAGAAAGGAATTTGCGCTCTGACCCATATTTAATAGTTATGGGAATTTGAAATTTTCTTCACTATATAACATGTACATGTAGTTAAGAGTGCTTGATTTAGAAACAATATCGCTAAGGGGGCTTCCATATAGGACACAAATTTTGTAGTTGTACCCATGTAATGCTCTTAGAAATTTTCAGTTTCTTATTACATGTATACACTTTACTCTATGAATACGGTATCCATATAAGAAATAATGATATAATGAATATAATAAGATTATTTCTTATAATTGCACATTAATATATAGGAATATTTGTTCATGGCATCAACTGTAGAATCATATCTGTACTATTTCAAAATCAAACAGAGCAGACCCTTTGGGAGCCACCTGATCTAGGTCTACTTTGTTTACATATGCATAAACTAGATTCTTAACAACAAATCTTCTATTGAAAGTAGAAGTTGTCTGTATTACACTCGGACTTTGAAACTGAGAAATCTTGTGGATTGTATGAATATTCACTGGGCTCCAGATAAGATGCGTAAATCAAAACATTTTCAAGAATAACTCCTTTATTTCTCCATCAAAGCCTATACTGTGACCACTCTTTAGAATCGACTCAAAGAGACGATTTTAAAGTGTTCACAGTATAGGGTTTGGTGGAGAAATGACTATTTTAGTATTTGAGTATGCACCCATATCTATAGCTCTGATGTTTAGTAGTATCATAAAAATGTAAACTGATAATTTTTTGTTCTATTTGCAGCTAATAGTGTATGCCAACTGACAGGAGTTAGCGAAGATGACCTCACAAGGTATAGCAGCTTTTCATATTTAGAATGTATGATTTAGATATATATTATATATGGAATATTTCCCAGGTGAATATTGAGGTTAGAAATAATGACATGAATATTTATTATCTGAATTTTATAATGGGTGTACATACACATGAATTTTAGTATTGGTGAAAACTGTAGGGTCAAGTCTATTTCATAAGCAAGCAGAACAGACCCTTATCAGATGGCACTACAGGAGTTATCTGATCTGGGGCCAATCTGTTTTCATAGGCATAAAAAGCATTTGTATGAAGGAAAATGTGAAGTTGTTGAAATTTGTGTTGAAAGTATAGATTTGCTTGAATTGACACAGTTTGCTATAATTATACCCTCACAAACGAAGTTTGAGAGGGGGTATATAGGAGTCGGTGTGTTGGTTGGTCGGTCTGTCTGTCTGTCTATCTGTCTATCTGTCTCTGTCCATGGCACAAATCTTGTGACGCAAACTTCTTCTACATTTCTTTACCAATTTACATTAAACTTTGCATATCAGGGCTCAACATTAACCTATGTCCGACAGACATTCACTGGTTGAATGTCGGTCCGGTCTTGCAAATATTCCAAGCCACTAGCCCGACTTGTCGTATAAATCCCGGTCCGGTCGCGATACCGATCAAAAGAGAAAGTAGCAGAAAAACACTTACAGATAGGTCACGTCGGGTTCATCTATAATTGTGTTTATACATAGTACGCATGCGCAAAATTACAGACTGCTCTTCGTGATATTTTCCCCACTACTAGCTAGCCTTTACAACACCACGTGGTGACTGATGTACAGATACCAGTCTTGGAATTTCGTATCTATTTTTGCTATCGAACAGGGAACATTTTCGAGGAAGTTGTCGCAAAAAAAGCGTCGGTACAATGTATTAATTTGCATGTGTATTTAATTGCAACATTTTGAAAACAATAAATGAGTTAACACGCGAAATGCTGTATTGAATTAATCTCCCGAATAAATAAAACACGTGCCAAAAACTTACGACATTCAGACTCATTTAGTCGTTTGATTACAATAACAACGTGTGGAAGCTTTATTGTAAGTAAAATTCGTCTGTTGAAAGAAATGTGACTTTGAAACCTCGGCTTTACATCAAAATGCGGCGGTAGTAGCGATGGCAATATACTAAAACTAGGGGCCTACCAGAAACAAAGAATACGTATGAAAAAGTGAAGCGAAACTGTGAATTTCTTCCTTAATGGCTTGAGAATTTAAATGACTCCTGGTCCTGTATCGTGTTTAATGTAGCACTGTAGTGCCATATTTTCATGAACATTCAAATATAACAGATTAAAATATAACAGATTATTCACTACCTATAAACACATTTTAACAACCCTGCTCTTCTCTAAATCTTCTTGATAAAATGTATTTAAAGCAGGATTTGACACTTCATACAGGTTCAACATCTCACGAGTTTTTAAAAACCAAAATAGTTTATCACCAAGTCAGGGCACAAGACATTTTGGTCAGGGCTAGTAGTTTTCAAAACCACTAGCCCGACTGGTCTAGTAAGCAAAAAAGTTAATGTTGAGCCCAGCATATGCATTAATTATGAAAGGTAGACGTTTATGACACAATGTCACAAGTTAAGCCCTGGGCATTGCAGAATTATCTCCCCTTGAACTTTGAATGTTTTTTGTCATTTTGGCATGAAGCATGGGGAGTTGGTGTAGCAAACTCCTCTTTCAGTTTTAAAGTTGTTAGTTTATAATTGGTATACATGATAACCAGCAATGGTTCATATGCAAGATGCAATTTTCATGTGTTTAGCGCTGGGCATTGCTGAATTATTTCCCCCTGAACTTTGAGTATTTTTGTTGTTTTGTCATGAAACATTGGGTGTTTGTGCCACGAACTCCTCATTCAATTTTAAAGTTATTGAATTGATACTCGCTATACATAATAACCAAGAATAGTACATGTGCAAGACACAATTTTCCTGTGTTTAGTTGCTGGCATTACAGAATGATCTCCACTTGAACTTTGAGTATTTTTGTCATTTGGTTCTGTTACATGGGTAGTTCGTTTCACAAACTTTGATTTGCAATCAAGGCTACTGTGCTGGGGTATTCATCACCTTTAGTGATAGTTCTAGTTTCTACCTGTTAAGTCTTTGCATAAAGCCGACTTTTAGATCAAGTACTGCTGCAAAGCTTAGGGTGATCAACCTTTACATGCTAATGAATCTAATAGATTTTATGATATTTAACCCTTTTCCTGTTCTGTATTTCAGCAAATTTTCGATACCTACTGAATATTCATTAACAATATTGGTACAAAGAAATATGGAAGGTGAAACAATGTAGACCTTTTAGAAAGCAATGAAACAGATCTTTCAAATTCTATTAGCAAACAGAGCAGACCCTGATCAGACGGCTCCTCTAGGAGCCGTCTGATCTGGGTCTACTCTGTTTGCAGGGTTAAACTTTGGCCTCAATAACTTTTATTGGCCGGATTGCTCGCAATCCAGGCTTATAGATTGGCGAATGCCGTCCGTCCGTCCGTCCGGTTGACCTTTTTGTTTAAGTTAGTTATAGCCAAAGTATAATACCTACAGTAACCAAACTTGGCATGTGGGTTCAGAATGAGGGTCCCATTACATGTCATAGGTTAGCAGGTTACTATGACCCCTTTTTGACCTAGTTTTTACGCTTCATTGACTTAGAGAATTACCAGGTTGACCTTTTTGTTTGTGTTAGTTATAGCCAAAGTATAACACCTACAGTAACCAAACTTGGCATGTGGGTTCATAATGAGAGTCACATTACATGTCATAGGTTAGTAGGTTATTATGACCCTTTTTTGACCTAGTTTTTACACTTCATTGACTTAGAGAATTTCCAGGTTGACCTTTTTGTTTCCGATCGATAACTAATAAACGACTTGGCCTAGAATCTTCAAACTTGCTGTGGTGGTTGGTCATGACAACTGGATGACCCCTAATGTTTTTGAGGTCACTAGGTCAAAGGTCAAGGTCACAATGACCTTAACTGATGAATTAGTTTCCGATGAATAACTGCTCAAGGGTTTGGCTTGGGATCTTCAAACGTGCTGTGATGGTTCGTCATGACCACTAGATGACCCCTATAGTTTTTTAGGTCAAAGGTCAAGGTCACCATGACCTTAACTAGTAAAATGGTTTTTGATCAATAACTGCTCAAGGGTTTGGCTTAGGATCTTCAAATTTGCTGTGGTGGTTGGTCATGACCACTAGATGACCCCTAATGTTTTTGAGGTCACTAGATCAAAGGCCAAGGTCACCATGACCTTAACTGGTGAAATGGTTTCCGATCAATAACTGCTCAAGGGTTTGGCTTAGAATCTTCAAACTTGCTGCGGTAGTTGGTCATGACCACTGGATGACTCCTATTGTTTTTGAAATCACTAGGTCAAAGGTCAAGGTCACCATGACCGTAACTGGTAAAATTGTTTCTGATCAATAACTGCTCAAGGGTTTGGCTTAGGATCTTCAAATTTGCTGTGGTGGTTGGTCATGACAACTAAATGAGCCCTCTTGTTTTTGAGGTCACTAGGTCTAAGGTCAAGGTCACCATGACCTTAACTGGTGAAATGGTTTCCAGTCAATAACTGCTCAAGGGTTTGGCTTAGGATCTTCAAACTTGCTGTGGTGGTTTGTCATGACCACTAGATGGCCCCTAATGTTTTTAGGTCACTAGGTCAAAGTCAAGGTCATCATGACATTAACAGGTGAAATGGTTCCCAATCAATAACTGCTCAAGGGTTTGGCTTAGGATCTTCAAACTTACTGTGGTGGTTGGTCATGGCAACTAGATGACCCCTATTGTTTTTGAGGTCACTAGGTTAAAGATTAAGGTCACCATGACCTTAACTGATGAAATGGTTTCCGATTAATAACTGCTCAATGGTTTGGTTGGGGATCTTCAAACTTGCTGTGGTGGTTGGTCGTAACCACTAAATGACCCCTATAGTTGTTGAGGTCACTAGGTCAAAGGTCACCATTACCTTAACTTGTGAAATGTTTTCAGATCAATAAATGATTAGTGGTTTGGCTTAGGATCGTCAAAGTTTCTGTGGTGATTAGTCATGACCAGTAGATGACCTCTATAGTTGAGGTCACTAGATCAAAGGTCAGGGGGTCTGGGGGTATACATGCTTTACAAATATCTCTTGTTCTTTATGCTTCAATGAATTTCTAGATTGACCTTTTTAACATGTGGAGTCATAATGAGGACCTCATTACATGCAATTGGAATATGTTTAACTATTTATTATGCCTTCAGCATCTGCTGATGCAGAAATGTATAATGAATGACTGTTCATCTATATCACTTTAATCGGCAATCCGGCCATACCGACATTGGCGGTTTCTTGTTTTTGTGTTTACTTTAGATGTAGATAAAGAAGTAAAACTCTTGTGAACGTTTACATACATATATATGAACCAAATGAGTAAACTACAGGAGATTGCATTATATTAACCCTTTCCTCCATGAATATTCATGTAAGAAGTAACAATGTCATGACTATTCATTAGATTAATTAGTTTTAATAGAACACTGACACAGGAATTTTTTACCATGGCAGAAACTGTAGAATCATGATTTTATTATATCACAGGCAATCAGAGCAGACCCAGATCAGATGGCTCCTATAGGAGCCATCTGATCAGGGTCTGCTCTGTTTGCAAAGGTGTAGAAAGGCATACTTATGGAGTAAAGGGTTAATATCTAATCTAGACCTTTATGACCTACATTGACCCTTTACCATATAGATATTCCTTTGCAAACAGAGTAGGGGCATCTGTGGCCAAGTGGTTATGGTCTTTGACTGACAATCGCTTAGCCCCTCACCGATGAGGGTTCGAAACCCGGTCTGGGCATTTGGATTTTTCATGTGAGGAAGCCTTCCAGCTGGCTTGAGGTAGGTTGGTGGTTCTACCTGGATGTTCTTCTGTTCACAGAATAATGCAATTTGTTTCGTACACAGAAGAGCATCTAGGGTCTTCCTCCACCTGCAATAATAGAGATCTGATTCTGCAGTTTCTGACATGGCAACATTCCCATTGTTCATTGGCTGTTATAAATATTCAATTAATGAATATTCATGAAGTAATTAGTTTCTTGTATTATAAATATTTATGAGGTAACGATTTAAGTATTTGTGCTTATTTGGGTTTTGAACTATTAGCTGTTTAATTTATTGAAGTCAGGTTGTTGTTCCAAGAGTTAACCTTTTCCTTCATATAAACACCTTTTCACACATTTGCAAACAGTAGAGTCTAAGACCCAGAGCAGGCTGCTGCTATAAGAGCCATCTGATCAGGGTCTGCTCTGTTTGCTAATGGAATATGATAGATCTGTTTCTTTATTATATCTATATTTTATTAAAACTATTTTGATCATGAATATTCAGTAGGGATTGAAATTTGGAGTGAATATAGAACAGAGAAAGGGTTACATGTGTTTTTTGTTTGTATGCTGACAGATTTGAGGTGTGCACAGACTCTGGAACTATAGTGAATATCCTTTGTGTCTCGGTCACTGTCCAGCAGCTTGAGGTGATGTCTGGCCCGATAGTCCAAGCCTTGGAGGACTTCATCTCTGCCAACAAAATGAGTGACACCAGTCAGCCAATAAAGGTCATTCTTTCTATCATGAGAATAAGAGTCAATCCAAATATTTTCCAGTTCTAGTTAAGCCTGTAGCTGTTCAGTATTCATGTAAAAAATAATTACCTCATGAATATTTAACTGGATTTTTATTAGGTCATAATTATGTACACGGCATATTGAGGGCTTGGTGCAAAACTATTCTATCTAGAATAGTTTTGCACAAAGCCCTCGATTTGTACTCTTGGTTTCATTTCGTAATTTCAGATCAGACAGCTCCTTTTTGATCTGGGTCTATTCTGTTTGCAAAGGTACGATAAGGTGTTTACATGAGGGAAAGAGTCAACTCTATTTATGTATGGTATAATAACATCATTAACGTTTATTAGCTGAATTTTTATAATGTAAAATTTTCAACGATTTTTTTTACACCTTAGCAAACAGAGAAGACTCAGATCAGACGCCTCCAATAGCCAAAATTTCCTGTGTCCATGTGCTATTATAACAAAAAACCTAATTAAAATTCATGACATCATTATTATGTAAATCCCCCCCCCCCCCCCCACACACACACACACACACCCATGTTTATATTTGGGAAGACATATTGTTTTTGTGAGAGTCTGTCTGTCCAGCTAGCCGTATGTCCATGACACTTTCTAGTCCAGATAAAAACTTCTATATGCCTGATGCCAGTTGGTTGAAACTTTATATATGGAAAGAGCATAATGAGAGGAAGATTGTTTTCACTTTTTTTGTCCGGACGATAACTCCTTTATCATAAACTTCATACATGGTAAGAGCATGATGAGAGGAAGTGTCATGCACAAGGTCCACAACTCTGGCTTCTTCACTAATATTTGAGTTATTGCTCCTTGTACATTTTTAGCTCACCTGAGCCAAAGGCTCAGGATGAGCTATTGTGACCACGATGAGTCCGGCGTCTGTCGTCCGGCCAAATTTTCAAATGAAATCTCCTCAAAAACTGCTGACCCGATTTTAACGAAATTTTGTCAGAAGCATCAATGGCTAGGGGGAACGAAACGTTGTTCACATTATGACCCCCGGACCAAAAATGGCCCCGCCCAAGGGCTTGTCAGTTTTTCATAGGAAAATCTTTAAAAATCTTCTTCTCTGAAACTGTAAGGCCTAGAGCTTTGATATTTGGTATATAGCATGATCTTATAGTCCTCTACAAAGATTGTTCAAATAATGACCCCCGGGCCAAAAATGGCCCGCCCAAGGGCTTATCTGTTTTTCATAGGAAAATCTTTTAAAAATCTTCTTCTTTGAAACTGTAAGGCCTAGACCTTTGATATTTAGTATGTAGCATGATCTTATGGTCCTCTACAAAGATTGTTCACATTATGACCCCCGGGTCAAATATAGCCTCGCCCAAGGGCTTATCAATTTTTCATAGGAAAATCTTTAAAAATCTTCTCTGAATCTGTTAGGCCTAGACCTTTGATATTTGGTATGTAGCATGATCTTATGGTCCTCTACAAAGGTTGTTCACATTATGACCCCGGGCCAAAAATGGCCCCGCCCAAGGGCTCGTCAGTTTTTCATAGGAAAATCTTTAAAAATCTTCTTCTCTGAAACTGTAAGGCCTAGACCTTTGATATTTGGTATGTAGCATTATCTTATGGTCCTCCACAAAGTTTGTTCAAATTATGACCCTGGCCCAAAAATGGCCCCGTCCTAGGGCTTATCAGTTTTTCATAGGAAAATCTTTAAAAATCTTCTTCTTTGAAACTGTATGGCCTAGAGCTTTGATATTTGGTATGTAGCATGATCATATGGTCCTCTACAAAGATTGTTCAAATTATGATCCCCGGATCAAAAATGGCCCTGCTCAAGGGCTTATCAGTTTTTCATAGGAAAATCTTTAAAAATCTACTGAAACTGTAAGGCCTAGACCTTTTATGTTTGGTATGTAACATGATCTAATGATCCTCTACAAATATGTAGCTGTGACTTGTGGGCCTGTCAAGAATATTCAACTTACGACCCTGACCACTGGGCGAAACCTCGCCCTGTCTCAGGGCTTATCAGTTTTTCATGGGAAAAATATAAAATATTATATTTCTCTGAAACCATAAGGCTTAGACCTTTAATTAATGGCATACTGCTTTGCCTTGTGGTTCTCTACCAAGGTTGTACAAATGATTTCTTGTGGTCAAAAATGGCCCCGCCCCTGGAGTTATCTCAGGTGAGCGCTTCAGGGCCTCATGGCCCTCTTGTTTTCATTCCTTTTTTGTCAGGACGATAACTCATATATGGCTCATGCCATTGGATTGAAACTTCATACATGGAAAGAGCATGATGAGAGAAAGTGTCATGCACAAAGTCCATAACTCTGGCTTCAATAATATTGGAGTTATTGCCCCTTGTACATTTTTTTCACACTTTCTTGTCCGGATGATAACTCCTATATGACTCATGCCATTGGATTGAAACTACCTGGAAAGAGCATGATGAGAGAAAGTGTCATGTAAAAGGTCCATAACTCTGGCTTCAATACTTGTGGAGTTATTTCCCTTTGTTACATTTTTTTGTCCAATCAATAACTCCTGTTCTACTGATGTTTGTATGAGATCAGGTTGACTGTATTGTTATAGATCGTAATACAAATTTGGCTGTATCATTGCACACCTGATGGGCCAGTGATGGCCATAATTAATGCAGGAGCCCTATAGGAATCACATTGTCTGTTTGTCCGTCAACACTTTTGATGTGACGCGACAAGTCAAACAGTACTTAACATATTAGTTTCATATCAAGGGTGTATGCTTAGTATCATCAGAGGGAGATGCCTATAGTTTTTGGTTTGAATCAGATCACTATGTCTAGAGTTATCTGCCCTTGATTACAGGACCCTCTCTGAATGAGTTTTCTAGTTACTTACAGTAAATAAAATGTGTAATTCAGTACAGGGTTTTTTTCACCTTCTATAACAGAGGCCTGTAAAAGGCCCCTTCCCAATTGAAAATTTCTTTAAAATCATGTAGTTTTCCTAAAAATCCAAACTAACATCAGCTTTTTTGTTTCCCAAATCAGCAATTTTAGCGATAATTATTCCCAAAATCAGCAGGCTAAGGCCCTTCCCAATTAAGAGAGAAAAAACCCTGCAGTGGCTATGAGCAATTGGCATGTTAGCAAGAGATTCAGAATTTGATTCCCTTCATAGCTCCAGGAGTGTGCTAAATGCATGTCATGAAGTATTTTTACTATTTCATTCTTGCGGTGTTCCTTTCATCCTTGTTTTGGCAGTTCAATCATTGTTTGTATCACTGTATTGTGTCTTGAATATTTAGACACCAAGCATCTTCTCTCCCCTGGTTTTACATTATAAGTATATTGTAAGTGTATATATAAGAATAAGTACATTTGGCACCATTTTGGTAATCTTAACACATTACCCCCTAGTGACGCATTTTTGCGCCTCTATTAAATTCACATTTTGAAAATGCTCTATTTATCACAATCGTTTCAAGACTACACAATTCTAAAACTGTCCTTTTCTATAGTTTATGTTCCTTTTTGGTAGATTTATTCAAAGAGGTTGGGTCAAAAAATAGCCTAGGAGAGAATGAGTTAACCCTTTTTCTGTTTGACATTTATTCCTTTTCCTGTTCGACATTTATTCCAAATTTCAATATCTACTGAATATTCATGAGCATAATAGTTATAATGAAATATGGAAGGAGGAACATTGTAGTTATTTTAAAAACAAGAAAAATAGATCTTTTAAAATCCACTATCAAACAGAGCAGATCCTGATCAGATGACTCCTATAGGATCTGGGTCTGCTCTGTTTGCAAATGCACAAATGCATAAAAACATCTAATTTGAAGGAAAGGGTTCAATTAGACTGGCATAGTAGCAGATATTATAAATCCTGACTACTCCTGCCGGAGCATGGCATAGTAGCAGATATTATAAATCCTGACTACTCCTGCCGGAGCAGTTTTGATCTGTGTCTGCAAAAATTTGCCTAATTTTGTCTGTCCAAATACTTTAGGATAATTAGAACAGTCAGATATATATCATCCAAGCATTAATCGTTAGGGAGAATTGCTGTAAAGTACTGTACGTTCAATGCAAATGACATTTGTCTTTTTAAGATTGTTGTGTCAAGGGACAGCATAGGAGATACAGTCCAGGTAAAGAAAACTTTACCTGAAGAAAATGGCTATTCTACTGTGTCAGACAGTTATCCCAACATGGACCTTGATATGGAAGTTTCCGACAGGGAAGACTTGGAGGATGAGAATGTGGATGATCCTGATTACAAGGTTCCAATCTGGAGCAAACCTAAACATGGGGGTTCATTAAAAAACCTGACAATAGGGCCCTCTGCCATTGCCAAACTATGTGGTCCCCCACAGAAAGCCCTGTCACTTAGAATTGGAATAAAAGAGAAGCAATTGAGAAGACAAAATAAAAAAAAGAAGAAAAGAAAGAAAGCCGAATGTCCACATTGCGGAATAACTGTGAGTGACCATGGTAATTTGCCATCACACATCAGGCGAATGCATTTAAAAATTCGAAATCACAAATGTTCAATCTGCAGCAAGGAATTCTTCACTTCTTCCTCATTAGAAACTCATATGATAGCAATTCACACAAGGCAGTGTGAATCATGCCGGGAATATGTGGTGGAGTCAATTCCATGGGGAGAAGGGATCAAATTCAACACACCAAGGGAATTGATGTGTGTGTGTGGAGGGACAGTGACAGTTGTGAGCAGAATAGGGGTGAAGAGCCGAAAGGATAGGCAAATGATTGATGAGGAAAGTAATGATGAAGACAATAAGATACGAAAAAAATTAGATCCAAACCAAAAATATGCCTGTGGTGTATGTGGACGATTGTATACGACAAAAATTGCTTGCGAGCGACATGCCCGGTGTCACTCATCAGTAAAGAATTATGTGTGCGAGTTGTGTGGAGGTGGGTTCAAAGAGAGGCAGTTTCTTACGCGACATAAATTCAAGGAGCATGGAATTTACACAAACAGATGCGAGTTTTGTAATGGAAACTTTAGCAGTGAACTTGCCCTGAAAGTTCATATTGGAAAACATCACCCAAAACCCTTGAAAAGTACTCTTCCAGATAAAACAATAGTGGAGTCTCAGGTTGCTATTAGCCCAGTAGACATAGACAGTTTGATAACAAAGTGACATGCACAAGAGACTTAAGTTGGTTAGTGTTATGCTTCTTTGTCTTTATGTAGTTACTTAACACTTTCCTCCATAAATACCTTTTCAAACCTTTGCAATCAAGAGTCGACACTGTAGAATAAATTTACCGAAAAGGAGCATTAACCATTTCAGTGATATTGACGACTCTGTAAAAGTCACTTTGTGAAACCATTGTGGTAAATAGAGCATTTGCTCCTATAGGAGCAAATGCTCTATTTACCCCAATGGTTTCAAACTACAAAATTCTAAAAAAAAATCCTTTTCTCTAGTTACTGCTCCTCTTCAGTAGATTTATCACAATGGTTTCAAAATGTGACTTTTACAGGTGTGCCAAAATGCGTCACTGTGAGGGAATGTGTTAAATAATTTAGATATGATTCTACAATTTTTGCCATTGTAAAATCTTTCTTTGGTCATAATGCCATAGTAAAATATCAAATTGATCATGTCAATATTTCCAACTAAATGTTCATGAGTAGAAGTGGCACGATGTGCCAGTACTGTCGGAGCACATTCTCTCAGTTGCTGTAGCAAATGTTTTAAGGACATGCACAGCTTTAGATTCGGAGTTGACAGACAATTTATATTTCTGAATAAGCAAAAGAAAGAAAATGCCATAAAAAGCAGAATAATTTCTCAAGCATTGTGTGATTCCCTGGAAGTGCAGATTTAATTAGAGCTGATTGAAACCAATGTTGAAATCTCTGCTTGACATCTTCCCAGTGGCTACCTATTCTGTCCACTTTATAAATGCCTGACTGTTTTACACTTAAATGTGTATGTTGAAAAAAAATCAAGAAAAGTTAATAAACAATAATTTTGTACAGTTCATTGAATGATTAACAGAAACGGCATTATCGGACTTACTACATATACAGTACACAGCGATGGCTTGTGCTGTTTTAAATATATATTCAGCTGTGAATCTTTTAGTTTATCATTCATAACAAATATGCACTGAGTGATTCTTTCCCAAACCCCTTAGAGGTTTTATATTAAACGGTATAGGGGCGATTGTTTCTAAGCTTAATTGTGTACATGTATACTGTTAATTCTTTATTCTGTAGATACACCTTTAATTGCTTTTGCAAACAGAGTAAACCCATATCAGACATCTGATAAGGGTGTGCTCTATTTGCCAATGGAATAGTAATTAAACCATCCCTCATATTGACGCCTTTTGGCACGTCTGTAGAAGTCACTTTGTGAAACCATAGTGATAAATAGAGCATTTGCTCCTATAGGAGTAAATGCTCTATTTTATCACAATGGTTTCAAAATACAAAATTCTAAAATTTTCCTTTTCTCTAGTTAATGCTCCTTTTCATTAGATTTATTCAAAGTGGTTGGATCTAAAAATAGCCTATGCGGGAATGGGTTAATATACATCTGTTCTACAATTTCTGCCATGGACAAATTTCCTGTGTTCACATGCGATTATAAATTTGTCAATCCCCTACCAGCAACACCCATGAGGACTAGGTCTGCACTCTGTTATTTAGACAGATATTGAAGTGATATTTGGTAAATAAAAAAAATCAGGAAAGTTTAGGTTTTCTGGACTTTTTTCTATACCCTAGCAGATATATGGTATGTAGCTTTTATTACGAGTTACAGATCAAGATTGAATTTTGTTACGCTATGTTGACTTTTCAAGGAATTAAAGCACTTTTCTTTGAATGTAATCATTTTTTCTTTTAACTTGATCATTTTTTATACCCCCACCTAGTAAAGGTGGTCGTATATTGGCGTGGCCCTGTCCGTCCATCCTTTCGTTCATCAACATTTTGTTTGTCAGCTATTTTCTCGGAAAACTGTTTGACAGATATTAATGAAACTTCACACACATGTTTAATGCATCAAGATCTGAAGATGAGTCGATTCTTAGGTTCACTTGATTTGTCGTTTCTGAGTTATGGCCCTTGCACTTAAACAAGAGGGCCAGAATGGCCCTGATATCGCTCACCAGACAATCAGAGGAGAAGATTTTCAAAGTTTTCACTATATGTTTCTATTGAAAACTTAACACCCCAGGGGCGGTGCCAATTTTCACCCCAGGGACACAACTTATTTAACTTTTGTAGAGGACCTGAACATGATGCTGAAAGAATAGATAGAGCATATACCACTGGAACTTGTATTAATTCTTTGGATGCTAGAGGCAGATTCTCCCACCACTAATGACCTATGCAAACAATTTGGATCAAGATCAGGCCCTGAATAATGAGGGGCCTGATCTGATATCCAAACTGTTTGTAAATGAGACTGAACTTCTGAAAAACTTAGAAAGTGTGTAGTGGGATTCTCCCACCACTAATGACCTATGCAAACAGTTTGGATCCAGATCAGGGTCAACATAATGTGGTGCCTGATCCGATATCCAAACTGTTTGTCAACGAGACTGAACTTCTGAAAAACTTAGAAAGAAAGTGTGTAGTTAGGATTTATGAATATGCTGCAGACAACAATTTAGCAGATGACAAAATTACCCAGCATGCAAAGAGTTAAGCTGAAATTCACAACAGATATGCTCTATATTGATAGCTGGTAGCTTAATGCAGGGCATAGGTATGAAAAAAACCTTCTGCATTTTGAGAATTATCCAGTTTTCTCAATCTTAAATGAGTGTGTATTATTTGTCTAAACACAATTTCTACTCTACTGATCAGGCTAAGGGTGATTATATAAGAACTCCCACTGGCTGGTCTCATCACAGCTCAGGCTGATGATATAATTAGGCTGTAGTTTCTGATGTGAAGAAGTCTATACACACAGGACTGGGCCAATTTTAACCCCAGAACTATGATACTTATAAAACTCATAAAGTTATGCTAAGTAAATCTATACACCAAATATCTAAGCTCTGGGACATGTAGTTTCTGACAAGAATATTTTTAAAGTTTTTCCTATGCATAACTAGTGATCCCATGAGCTGTTTAAGCAGTCAGCTACAAAGAAATGGCAATTCCTGGGGTGGGACCAATTTTGACCCTAGGGGCATAATTTATATAACTTTTGTAGAAGTCCTGAAGTTGAATCTATGTGCCAAATATGAAAGCTGGGGACGTTCTAGTTTTAGAGGAGATGATGTTCAAAGTTTTCACTATATGTTTCTATTGAAAACTGAAAACCCCTGGGGCTGGGCCAATTTTGACCCCAGGGGTATAATTTATATAACTTTTGTAGAGGACCTACAGATGATGCTATGTGCCAAAGATGAAAGCTGAGACCCCTGTAGATTCAGAGGAGAAGAACTTTAAAGATTCAAATTGTTGACGACGCACGCCGACGGACGATTGACATCAGACGATTACAAAAGCTCACCCTGAGCATTTGTGCTCTGGTGAGCTAAAAAAAATAAGGCACATATATGAAAATAGTTTGTCCGCTGATTTCTGGGAAAACTATTAGACAGATATTAATGAAACTTCACACAAATGTTTAATGCATCAAAATTTAAAGCTGAGTCAATTCAGAGATTCATTTTATTTGTCGTTTTGGAGTTATGGCCCTTGTACTTAAAAAAAATAAGGCAAATATATGCAAAATAGTTTGTCCGCTGTTTTCTGGGAAAACTATTGTACAGATATTAATGAAACTTAACACAAATGTTTAATACATCAAGGTCTGAAGCTGAGTCGATTCTGAGGTTCATTTGATTTGTAGTTTCAGAGTAATGGCCCTTGCACTTAAAAAAATAATGCAAATATATTCAAATTTGAGGATGGCCGTAACTTTTTCATTTTAAATGATATTTACTAAATTATTTATATGATATTACCTTAATATGGATTTTCACATATAAACTTCACACAAATGTTTTATGCAACAAAATCTGAAGCTGAGTTGATTTTGAGGTTCATTCAATATGTCGTTACAGGGTTATGGCCCATGCATTTTACAAAAATCTGCAAATATGAGGATGGCCATAACTTTTTTATTAGCTCACCAGCGCACTTGTGTGCTCAGGGTGAGCTTTTGTGATTGCCTGATGTCCGTCGTCGGGCGTCAACAATTTGAACCTTTAAAAATCTTCTCCTCTGAATCTACAGGGTTCTCAGCTTTCATCTTTGGTACATAGCATCATCTGTAGGTCCCCTACAAAAGCTATATAAATTATGCCCCTAGAGTCAAAATTGGCCCCGCCCCAGGGGTGCCTTGTTTTCTATTGAAATATATAGTAAAACTTTGAAAATCTTCTCTGAAACTGGAAGGTTCTCAGCTTTCATATTTGGCACAGAACATCATGTTCAGGTCCTCTACAAAAGTTATATAAATTATGCCCCTGGGGTCAAAATTGGCTACACCCCAGGGCAGTAGAGAGGGGATGACCAGTGGCTATTTTTAGTGCACCTGTATTGCTGGTTGTAGCTGTTAGTGGGTCAGTGTCTTAACCCTTTGCCTGTTCTGTGTTTATTATTAATTTGAATGCCTATTGCATATTCATAAACAAAATAGTTAAAATGAAGTATGGAAGGTGGAACATTGTAGCCATTTTTTTTCCAAATTTCACAACCTACTGAATATTCATAGACAAAATTGTTATAATGAAATATAGTAGGTAGAACATTGTAGCCATTTTAGAAACTAAAGGAACAGATCTATCAAATTCCATTAACAAACAGAGCAGACCCTGATCAGATGGCTCTTATAGGAGGCATCTGATCTGGGTCTACTCATTTTTCAAATTTGTGAAAACACGTTTATATGAGGGAAGGGTTAATTAATAATAGTGATTGGCATTATGACCATATTATAACCTGCCCTGCAGTGCAGAAGAAGGGTAAATCATGTAAAGGCTCCAGAATGCCAAATAAAAGATTTTAAATAAATTACGAAATAATTTTTAACATGAAATTGTATTACTTGAAAATATTATGTTCAACTTCTGAATATGAAATTATTATGTAATAATTTATAATAATATTCAAATGCAAAAAATTAGTTTGGAATGCTAGGGTACACATACCTTTTCAGAGGAACAGTTGATTATTTGAGAGGTCAGTTGATTGTCTTTAGTCAGAACTTTGTATGACCTTGCTTTATTAAAATTCTTACAATTAACTCTCTTGTACAAACCACATATGAAGTTACATATGTGTCAGATCAGAATCTAAACTGTGTGCTAGTTTCAGTCAAATTATGCTCAGCAGTGATAGGGTTTCTGTCATCTGTCTGAAAAATTAACACTTTTCAATGGCCCTTTTGTCTATAGAAACATATAGTGAAAATCTTTTTTTCTGAATCTACAGGGTTCTCAGCTTTCCTATTTGGCACATAGCACCATTTTCCGGTCCTCTACAAAAGTTGAATAAATTATGCCCCTGGTGTCAAAATAGGCCCACCCCAGGGGTGGTCAGTTATCAATAGAAAAATATAGTGCAAACTCTTCTCTGGAATGTTCCCAGATTTCATATTTGGCACATAGCTTCATATTTAGGTCATCTACAAAAGTTATATAAATAGTGTCCCAGTGGTCAAAATTGGCACTGCCTCAGGGACGGTCAGTTTTCAAAAGAAACATATCTGATTGTCTGGTGAGCGATGTAAGGGCCATTCTGGCCCTCTAGTTAGCTCACCTGGCACAAAGTGCCAAGGTGAGCTATTGGGATGATCCTATGTCCGGCGTGCTGATGTGGGGTGTGCGTCATGCGTACGTGAGGGCTTCAACAATTTACTTAAACATCTTCTCTGGAACTACAAAGCCAAGAGCTTTGATATTTGGTATGTAGCATGATATAATGGTCCTCTACAAAGGTTGTTCAAATTATGTCCCCCGGGCCAAAAATGGCCCCGCCCCAGGGCTTATCAGTTTTTCATAGGAAAATATTTAAAAATCTTCTTCTCTGAAACTGTAAGGCATAGACCTTTGATATTTGGTATGTAGCATGATCTAATGGTCCTCTACTAAGATTGTTCAAATTATGACCCCTGGCCCAAAAATGGCCCCGCCCCGGGGCTTATCAGTTTTTCATAGGAAAATGTTTAAAAATCTTCTCTGAAACTGTAAGGCATAGACCTTTGGTAGTTGGTATGTAGCATCATCTAATGGTCCTCTACTAAGATTGTTCAAATTATGACCCCCAGGACAAAAATGGCCCCGCTCCAGGGCTTATCAGTTTTTCATAGGAAAATCTTTAAAAATCATCTTCTCTGAAACTGTAAGGCATAGACCTTTGAGATTTGGTATATAGCATGATATAATGGTCCCCTACTAAGATTGCTCAAATTATGACCCCTGGGCCAAAAATGGCCCCACCTCGGGGCTTATCAGTTTTTCATAGGATTTTTTTTTAAAAATCTTCTTCGCTGAAAATGTAAGGAATAGACCTTTGATATTTGGTATGTAGCATTATTTAATGCTTCTCTACCAAGATTAATCAAATTATGACCCCCAGGCCAAAAATGGCCCCACCCAAGGGCTTACCAGTTTTTCATAGGAAAATCTTTAAAAATCTTCTCCTCCAGTTCTGTAAGGTCTAGGCCCTTGATATTTGGTATGTAGCATCATCTAATGGTTTTCTACCAAGATTATTCAAATTATTATCCCTGGGTCAAAAATGGCCCAGCCCTGGGGCAAATCAGTTTTTCATATGAAAAGCTTTAAGAAGCTTCTTCTCCAAAACTGTAAGGCAGAGACCTTTAATATTTGGTATGTAGTGCTATCTAATAGTTTTCTACCAAGATTGTTCAAATTATGTCCCCTGGGTTAAAAATGGCCCCGCCCAGGGGCATATCAGTTTCATAAGAAAGTTTTAAAAAATCTTCTTCTCTTAAAAATCTTTAAAAGTCTTCTCTGAACTTGTAAGGCATAGACCTTAGATATTTGGTATATTGCATTATCTAATAGTCTTCTACCAAGATTTTCAAATTATGAACCTCGGATCAAAAATGGCCCCGCCCTGGGGCTTAACAGTTTTTCATAGGAAAATCTTTAAAATATCTTCTCCTCCAAATCTGTAAGGTCTAGACTCTTTATATTTAGTATGTAGCATCATGTAATGGTTTTCTACCAAGATTTTTTCAAATTATGCAATCTGTCATTGAAATCATTAATCTGTTACGACAGGTGAGCGATTAAGGGCCATCATGGCCCTCTTGTTTAATAAGATACATGTATTCACTTCAATTTTTTATATAACATCACCTTAATATGGAGATCAAGATCTGAAGCACAAATTAGAAAGTGTCAAAAACTTATAAGGCATATTGAATCAGAGAAAGTTTGCAAGTGGGCGTACCATGTACCGTATGCGGTACTCTTGTTGTTATGTGGTTTGTCCCAACAACTTTTTAATTTTAAATATGTTTTTACATGTATTAAAACATTGCATGTTATAAAAGATTTGATATGTTGATTTCTAAATTATTATTAATTCATTTCATATTTCAAAACAAATTACATTTTACAGTAAAACCTCTCTATAACGACCACTAAATTACATCAAGTATTTTGTGTTAAAGGCAGGTGGCCGCTTAAAACTAGGTGAAAGTAAAACAATGCTACTATAGGAGTGTTCTGTTTTTCTTTCACCTTGCTTTAAGCAGCCACCTTCCCTCAACACCAACTAATTAACACAAAATAGTGGCTGTTATAGAGAGGTTTTACTGTATATCATTTATAGTCAGCTGTAAATACCCAAATCATTCACATTTCCAAGACAATAGGGGACATTTTACTGCTAAAGCAATACTTTCAGAATGCTTATTTTATCTCATTAATCAGAATGTCACTATTTCTTACACGAGAATTCTTGGAGTAAAGGATTAATGCTCAGATTGCTTTTGGTCCATTGGTTGGATTGTTCACTAGCAAGAGTTGTTTTGCTCTTGGTTTTTAGCTCACCAGAGCACAAAGTGCTCAGGGTGAGCTTTTGTGATCACCAGTTGTCCGTCGTGCGTCATTCGTCGTTTGTCGTCCGTCGTCAACAATTTGAACCTTTAAAAATCTTCTCCTCTGAATCTACAGGGTTCTCAACTTTCATCTTTGGCACATAGCATCATATTCAGGTCCTCTACAAAAGTTATATAAATTATGCCCCTGGGGTCAAAATTGGCCCCGCCCCAGGGGTGCTTTGTTTTCAATAGAATTATATAGTAAAACTTTGAAAATCTTCTCCTCTGAAACTGGAAGGTTCTGAGCTTTCATATTTGGCACATAGCATCATATTCAGGTCCTCTACAAAAGTTATATAAATTATGCCCCTGGGGTCAAAATTGGCCCTGCCCCAGGGGCGGCTAGTTTTCAATAGAATTATATAGGGAAAACTTTGAAAATCTTCTCCTCTGAAACTGGAAGGTTCTCAGCTTTCATATTTGGCACATAGCACCATATTCAGGTCCTCTACAAAAGTTATATAAATAATGCCTCTGGGGTCAAAATTGGCCCCGCCCCAGGGGTGGCAAGTTTCAATAGAAACATATAGGGAAAACTTAGAAATTCTTCTCCTCTGAAACTGGAAGGTTCTCAGCATTCATATTTGGCACATAGCATCATATTCAGGTCCTCTACAAAAGTTATATAAATAATGCCCCTGGGGTCAAAATTGGCCCCGCCCCAGGGGTAGCCAGTTTTCAATAGAAACATAAGGTGAAAACTTTGAAAATCTTCTTCTCTAAAAGTGGAAAGTTTTCAGCTTTCATATTTGGCACATAGCATCATATTCAGGTCCTCTACAAAAGTTATATAAATAATGCCATTGTGGTCAAAATTGGCCCCGCCCCAGGGGTGGCAAGTTTCAATAGAAACACATAGGGAAAACTTTGAAATTCTTCTCCTCTGAAACTGGAAGGTTCTCAGCTTTCATCTTTGGCACATAGCATCATATTCAGGTCCTCTACAAAAGTTATATAAATAATGCCCCTGGGGTCAAAATTGGCCCGCCCCAGGGGTGGCTAGATTTCAATAGAAACATATAGGGAAAACTTTGAAAATCTTCTCCTCTGAAACTGGAAGGTTCAAAGCTTTCATATTTGGCACATAGCATCATGTTCAGGGCCTCTACAAAAGTTACATAAATTATGTCCCTGGGGTCAAAATTGGCCCCGCCCCAGGGGTAGCCAGTTTTCAATAGAAACATCTTGTGAAACCTTTGAAAATCTTCTCCTCTGAAACTGGAAGGATATCATTATTGGCACATAACATCACATTCAAGTCCTCTACAAGAGGTATTTAGATTGTGCCCTTTGGATCAAAATTGGCCCCACCCCAGGGCTGGCTAGATTTCTATAGAAACATATAGTTAAAACTCTGAAAATCTTCTCCTCTGATTGTCTGGTGAGCGCTTCAGGGCCATTCTGGCCCTCTTGTTTTTAATTGTCTCCCCTGTTAACTTTGGAGTTATTGTCCCTGATTACTTAAAATTAGACAAACTTTACTTAGTGACGTACATATCTCTGAAACCACTAGGGCTAGAGTCACCAAACTTCACAGGATTTTTGACCAGCATGAGTTGTTGTGCACCTGGGATTTTTGAATTGTCTCCCCTTGATAACTTTGGAGTTATTGCCCTTGATAGGATTACTTAAAATTAGAGAAAAACTTTGTGTCATGCATATCTTTAAAATCACTAGGGCTTGAGTCACCAAACTTCACAGGAATGTTGACCAGCTTGAGATCTTGTGCACCTGGGTTTTTTGAATTGCCCCCCCCCCCCCCCCCCCCCCCCCTGATAATTCTTGAGTTATTGCCCCCGATTTGATAAGTTAAATTTATAGAAACTTTGTGCTGCACGTATCTCTGAAACCAGTAGGGCTAGAGTCTCCAAACTTCACAGGAATGTTCACCAGCATGAGTTGTTGTGCATCTGGGTTTTTAGCTCACATGAGCAAAGCTCAGGGTGAGCTTTTGGTATACTTCAATGTCCGTCATCCGTTGTGTGTCGTGCGTCATCAACAATTTGCTTGTGAACACTAGTGGTCACAATTTTAGTCTGATGTTCATGAAACTTGGTCAGAATGATTGTTTTGATAAAATCTCGTACGAGTTCGAAAGTGGGTCATGTGGGGTTAAAAACTAGGTCAAATAGTATGAAAACCTTGTGAACACTCTAGAGGTCACATTTTCAGCCTAATCTTCATGAAACTTTATCAGAATGATTGTCTTGATAAAATATCGGACGAGTCCGAGATTGGGTAACGTGGGGTTTTAAACTAGGTCACTAGGTTAAATAGTAGGAAAACCTTGTGAACACTCTAGAGGTCACATTTTTAGCCCAATCTTCATGAAACTTTGTCAGAATGATTGTCTTAATAAAATATCAGATGAGTTTGAAAGTGGGTCATATGGGGTTTGAAACTAGGTCACTAGGTCAAATAGTAGGAAAACCTTGTGAACACTGTATAGGTCACATATGTGGCCAAATATTCATGAACCTTGATCAGAATGAGTTTTGATACAATCTTGGACGAGTTTGTAAGTGTGTCACATGGGGATAAAAACTAGGTCACTAGGTCATACAGTAGAAATTTTTTGTGAGCATTTAAGAGGTCACATTTTTAGCCAAATCATCATGATGATTGTCCTAATAAAATATCGGTCGAGTTTGAAAATGGGTCATGTGGGGTAAAAAACTAGGTCACTAGGTCAAGCAGTAGAAAAACCTTGTGAACACTCTAGTGATCACAATTTTAGTCCAATCTTCATGAAACTTGGTCAGAATGAATGTCTTGATAAAATCTCGGACATGATCGAAAGTGGGTCAAGTGGAGTTAAAACTAGGTCAAACAGTAGAAAAACCATGTGAAAACTCGTGGTCACACTTTTTGTCCAATCCTCATGAAACTTAGTCATGATTGTCTTGATAAAATCTCAAACGAGTTTGAAAATGTGTTATGTGGGGTTATAAACTAGATCACTAGGTCAAATAGTAGGAAAACCTTGTGAACACTCTGGAGGTCACATTTATAGCCAAATCTTCATGAAAATTGGCCAGAATGATTGTCCTAATAAAATCTTGGACAAGTTTGAAAGTTGGTCATGTGAGGTCAAAAAGTAGGTAACTGGGTCATATCTTAAAAAATTTAGTTTACACTCCAGTGGCCACATTTTTAGCACAGTCTTTCTCAAACTTGCTTAGAGTGTTTTTCTTGGTGATATCAAGGTTAAGTGTGATCATGGGTTGGGTGGGAATAAAAGGTAGGTCACTAGGTCAAATCTTAGAAAAAATACTTTAGAAGGCACATTTTTAGCCCAATCTTCATTGGTCAGAATCATTGTCTTGATAAAATCAATATACTAAATCTTTTAAATCTTGTTCTGCAGAACCACTGCTCATGATCCACTATCAACATTGTTCAAATATTGTTCCGAAAGTCAATATTGGCTCTACCCATGGGCTACCCAGCAAAAATCTTAAATCTATGGTAATCAGGCGAGCGATTAAGGGCCATCTTTTTTAATTGTCTCCCCCTGGTATCTTTGGAGTTATTGCCCCATATGACTTAAAATAAGAGAAACTTTACTTTGTGTTGTGTGTATCTCTGAAACCACTAGTACTAGTACTTCACAGGAATGGTGACCAGCATGTGTTGTTGTGTACCCGGGGTTTTTGAATTGTGTCCCTCTGATAATGTTGGGAGTTATTGCCCCTGATTACTTTAAGTTAGACCCTGATAAGTTTGGAGTTAGAGACATTACCCTTGTGTATTGGAAAGAGGATGGGAGGGGGAGACATCTGTTTTTGTGACAAAAACAGACCTCTAGTTAGTTCAGCTTTTACAGATACTGTAGAGTCATAAGCAAACAGAGCAGACTCAGATCAGACAGCTTGTTCAAATGCATTTATATGAAGGAAAGGGTTATGAGAGAGTATAAACAGTTTAAGGGTTAGGCATGTGATACTGATGGGGACTAACAAAATTAACTGTGCCTGAAATGTTTTTGTCTGGTGCGAGTTTCTTCCATTCATTGCTGAAATTAGACTGTGTCTACCTTGAAAATAGACCTTTGTACACTCACTTCTGTCTCTATTTGTTCACATTCCTGTAGTAGCTGGGGATGTTGGCCCGTTTGAATACCCTCTATCTCTATTTGTTCATATTCCTGTGGCATCTTGTTTGTTGGCCCATTCGAATACCCCCTGTTGTACACGTTGGTAGGAATTTTCCTGATTGTCCAAGACAGTTTGCAACAGAGCTGGAAGGCTTAGTGCGATCATTTGTTTGTGTCAGACTTGAGTTCTGAACTTTTTTTTAAAAATTCCTTTCTCTGCCATGCACTTCAATATCAAAATATCTTTATATCCTTGTATGATCAAACCATATTTCCTGATGTCTTATTGTAGCCGGGTAGAGATTGTGGTGAAACAGTTGGTAGGCTTTACTGTGTGGCTTGGTAGCTCAGTCGGTAGAGTGTTTGCATGGTAAGCCAAAGGCCCTGGGTTCGAGTCCCAGTCGAGCCTCGACTTTTTCAGTTTTAATATGGGTATTTTAGACCAATTGTTTTCCTACGAAGCCAGTGTATATATTAGGAAATGTTTTCCTACGAAAACAAAGTTGCCATAGAAAAACAAATGTATTATAATACATTTGTACCTATATAAATTCTCATAGCAAAACATTTGATAACTAGAGGTCTGTTTTTGTTACAAAACAGATGTCTCTCCCTTCCATCCTCTTTCCAATACACAAGTGTCTGTAACTAAAAAGTTATCAGGGTCTAATCTTGAGTCCTAAGGGGCAATAACTCCAAAGTTATCAGAGGGAGACAATTAAAATTACCCAGGTGCACAGCTCTTGCTGGTCAACATTCCTATGAAGTTTGATGACACTAGCCATAGTGGTTTCAGAGATACGCGCGACACATTTGTCTAAATTTAAGTCATCAGGGACAATAACTGCAAAGTTATAAGGAGATGAAATTCAACAACACATGCTGGCTAATCAGTTTTGTGATTCTATCCCTTCTGGTTTCAAAGATACATGGCACAAAGTTTCTCTAATTTTAAGTAATCATATCAGGGGAAATAACTCTAAATTTATCAGGGGAGAGAATTCAAAACCCCAGGTGCACAACAACTCATGCTGGTTAGCATTCCTGTGAAGTTTGGTGACTCTAGCCCTAATGGTTTCAGAGATGTGCACGACACTAAGTAAAGTTTGTCTAATTTTAAGTTATCAGGGGCAGTAATTCAAAAGTTAACAGGGGGGGGAGTGTTTAAAAAAACAGGTGCAAAACAACTCGTGCTGGTGAACATTCCTGTGAAGTTTAGTGACTCTAGCCCTACTGGTTTCAGAGAAAAAACCCAGGTGCACAACAATTCATGCTGGTCAACATTCCTACTCCAGCCCTAGTGGTTTCAGAGAAACGCTCGACACAATGTAAAGTTTGTCTAATTTTAAGTCATCAGGGTCAGTAACACCAAAGTTAAGGGGGGGGGGGGGCAATTAAAAAAACAAGAGGGCCACAATGGCCCTGAATCGCTCACCAGACAATCAGAGGAGAATATTTTCAAAGATTTCACTATATGTTTCTATAGAAAACTAGCCGGCCCTGGGGCAGACCAATTTTGACCCCAGGGGCATAATTTATATAACTTAAGTAGAGGACTTGAACATGATGCTATGAGCCAAATATGAAAGCTGAGAACCTTTCAGTTTCAGGAGAAGATTTTCAAAGATTTCTCTATATGTTTCTACTGAAAACTACCCACCCATGGGGCAGGGCCAATTTTGACCCCAGGGCCATAATTCATACAATTTTTGTAGAGGACCTAAACATGATGCTATGCACCAAATATGAAAGCTGAGAACTTTCCAGATTCAGAGAAGAAGATTTTCAAAGTTTTCACCATTTGTTTCTATTGAAAACTGCCCATCCCTGGGGCGGGGACAATTTTGACCCCAGGGGCATAATTTATATAACTTTTGTAGAGGACCTGAACATGATGCTATGTGCCAAATATGAAAGCTGAGCGCCTTCCAGTTTCAGAGGAGAAGATTTTCAAAGATTTCACTATTTGTTTCTATTGAAAACTGCCCATCCCTGCGGCGGGGCCAATTTTAACCCCAGGGCCATAATTTATATAACTTTTGTAGAGGACCTAAACATGATGCTATGTGCCAAATATGAAAGCGGAGAACCTTCCAGTTTCAGAGGAGAAGATTTTCAAAGATTTCACTATTTGTTTCTATTGAAAACTGCCCATCCCTGGGGCGGGGCCAAGTTTGACCCCAGGGTCATAATTTATATAACTTTTGTAGAGGACCTGAACATGATGCTATGTGCCAAATATGAAAGCTAAGAAACTTCTGGTTTCAAAGGAGAAGATTTTCAAAGGTTTACTATATGTTTCTATTGAAAACTTCCCACCCCTGGGACGGGGCTAATTTTGACCCCAGGGGCATAAACTATATAACTTTTGTAGAAGACCTGCACATGATGCTCTGTACCAAATATGACAGCTGAGAATCTCTTAGTTTCAGAGGAGAAGATTTTCAAAGTTTTAACTATATATTTCTATTGAAAACTGGCCACCCCTGGGGCGGGCCAATTTTGACCCCAGGGCCATAATTTATATAACTTTTGTAGAGGACCTAGACTTGATGCTCTGTGCCAAATATGAAAGATGAGAGCCTTTCAGTTTCAGAGGAGAAGATTTTCAAAGATTTCACTATTTGTTTCTATTGAAAACTGCCCACCCCTGGGGCGGGGCCAATTTTGACCCCAGGGTCATAATTTATATAACTTTTGTAGAGGACCTGAACATGATGCTATGTGCCAAATATGAAAGCTAATAACCTTCTGGTTTCAGAGGAGAAGATTTCAAAGTTTTACTATATGTTTCTATTGAAAACTTCCCACCCCTGGGGCGGGGCCAATTTTGACCCTAGGGGCATAATTTATAAAACTTTTGTAGAGGACCTATAGGTGATGCTATGTACCAAAGATGAAAGCTGAGAACCCTGTAGATTCAGAGGACAAGATTTTTAAAGGTTCAAATTGTTGACGCGGGACGACGGACGACACCCGACGACGGACATCAGTCGATCACAAAAGCTCACCCTGAGCACTTTGTGCTCTGGTGAGCTAAAAACAGGTGCACAACAACTCATGCTGGTGAACATTTCTGTGAAGTTTGTTGACTTTATCCCTACTGGTTTCAGAGATATGCGCATCACAAAGTTTCTCTAATTCAGCCAAAACAAAAAGGAAAAAAGTATTTCGCGAATACCCCTGCTCCATTTCGTATTGACTGCCAGTCACTGAAGGCTTACTTTCTTTGTCACTCCCAAAACAAGATTGTGGTGTGCCTATGCTATTTTAAGACGAAGCCGCTTTAGGTATTGTAATAGAGACGAAAACCGGAACTCACCCAATGCGCAAAGGATTATGGGAAACTGGAATAAGGCGAATGAAAAATTCCATATGACCATATATGGAAAAAATGACCACGCCCTCTGGCAGCCACGTTTTTTGCCGGATCAAAATTCTTTACACAACTTTTAAAGTCTATCAACTGAGAAACATTTTGGTGAAAACTATATTCAAATCGGACAAATCATTCTGGAGAAGAAGATTTTTATGCCCCCCAGATCAAATCTGGGGGACATATTGTTTTTGCCCTGTCTGTTTGTTTGTTTGTTTGTCTGTTTGTTTGTCAGCAACTTTGACATTGGTCATAACTTTTGAGCCAGTACAGATAGAGACTTGATATTTGGTATGCATATGTATCTCATAACAAGAGGGCCAGAATGGCCCTGAAGCGCTCACCAGACAATCAGAGGAGAAGATTTTCAAAGTTTTCACTTTATGTTTCTATTGAAAGCTGGCTACTCCTGGGGCAGGGCCAATTTTGACCACAGGGGTATAATTTATATAACATTTGTAGAGGACCTGAACATGAAGCTATGTGCCAAATATGAAAGTTATGAACCTTCCAGTTTCAGAGAAGATTTTCAATGTTTTTACTTTATATTTTTATTGAAAACTGACCACCCCTCGGGTGGGGCCAATTTTAATCCCAGGGGCATAATTTAAACAAGGCCATACAAAGTTCTGACTAAAGGCGATCAACTGTTCTTCTGAACGGGTATGTGTACCCTTGCATTCCAAACTGATTTTTTGCATTTGAATATTATTATAAATTATTACATAATAATTGCATAATCATAAGTATAAATTAATAGTTTCAAGTAATACAATTTCATGTTAAAAAATATTTCATAATTTATTTGAAATCTTTAATTTGGCATTCTGGAGTCTTTACATGATTTACCCTTCTTCTGAACTGCAGGGCAGGTTATAATAATATCATAATGCCAATCACTATTATTAATTAACCCTTCCCTCATACAAACGTGTTTTCACATTTTTGAAAACAGTAGACCCAGATTGGATGCCTCCGATCAGGGCCTGCTGTGTTTGTAAATGGAATTTTATACATCTGTTCCTTAAGTTTCTAAAATGGCTACAATATGTTCCACCTACTAAATGTATATTTCATTATAACTATTTTGTAGATGAATATTCAGTAGGTTGTGAAATTTGGGAAAAAATGACTACAATGTTCCACCTTCCATACTTCATTTTAACTATTTTGTTCATGAATATGCAGTAGGCATTCAAATTAATAATAAACATAGAACAGGCAAAGGGTTAAGGCACAGAGCTCCAGCACCAGATACAGGTGACCTAAAAATAGCCACTGGTCATCTATCCCACTGCTTGACTGGATGACCTATTTATGAGCAAAGAGAAGATGCTTAAAATGGCAGTCAGCTATAAGTTTGCTAGAAAACTGTCCACCTTGTGGTGTAGCCAATTTTGACCACAGGAGCATAATTTATATAACTTTTGTAGAGAACCTGAACATGATGCTATGTGCCAAATATGAAGGCTGAGAACCTTCCAGTTACAGAGGAGATGATATTCAAAGTTTTCACTATATGTTTCTATAGAAAACAATGCACCCCTGGGGTGGGGCCAATTTTGACCCTAGGGACATAATTTATATAACTTTTGTAGAGGACCTACAGATGATGCTATATGCCAAAGATGAAAGCTGAGACCCCTGTAGATTCAGAGGAGAAGAATTTTAAAGGTTCAAATTGTTGACGACTGACGACGGACGACGCACGCCGACGGACGACAGACATCAGGCTATCACAAAAGCTCACCCTGAGCACTTTGTGCTCTGGTGAGCTAAAAACGCATATTGAGGGGTGACATGTCAAGGTCAAGGTCATCCTTCAAGGTCATGGGTCAAATCACCGACTTTAACATTGGCCATAACTTTTGGACCAGTAGAGATAGAGACTTGATATTTGGCATGCTTGTGTATCTCATGAAGCTGTACATTTTGAAGGGTGAAATGTCAAGGTCAATGTCATCCTTCAAGGTCAGAGGTCAAATATATGGGTCAAATCACAGACTTTAACATTGGCCATAACTTTTGGACCAGTAGAGAGAGACTTGATATTTGGCATGCTTGTGTATCTCATGAAGCTGCACATTTTGAGGGGCGACATGTCGAGATCAAGGTCATCCTTCAGGGTCAAATATCATATTGAGGGGGCATAGTGTTTCACAAACACATCTTGTTCTAAATATTGTGTACAGTTGCCATGGCAACAAGACCGATAGCCCCACCCACTATCTTTTAAGGACTTTTGAAGCACCCACCCACAATATGTATCTGACCAAGTATGGTTACAATTGGGCAGTCGGTTTTAGAGAAGAAGTCGTTTGAAATTGGTGACAGACAGGCAGACGGACGACGGACACAGGGGTATCACAATAGCTCACCTTGAGCACTTTGTGCTCTGGTGAGCTAGAAAAGGGGAATAACTAAAAAAATATTGATGCTAGAGTTGTGCCCTTGTGCATGACACTTCCTCTCATCATGCTTGTTCCATGTGTGAACTTTGAAAGCTCTATAATGATTAGTTTAGAAATAGCAGCCAAAAAAAGAAAGTGACGGACAAACAGACAGACCGAGAGACAGACAGACGACGGAAAAGTGATCCCTAAGTGACACACTGCCTCTTGGAAGGTGACACAAAAACTCCGGAAAACCGAAATTTCCGAAAAAATTCTATGTCAAAATGCTGTAATTCCGTTAAAAATCAATGTAGTTTAACAAAATTCAAACTTGATCTATAACTCATTATTATAAAGCTACATACCAAATATCACATCAATATCAGCAAGGGTTTAGAAAAAAACTCTGGAAAACCTGAATTTTCGGAAAATTTCTAAGTAAAATCACTGTATTTCCGTGAAAAATCAATGAAGCTTAGCGAAATTCAAACTTGATCTGTAGCTCATTATTATAAAGCCACATACCACACATCACTTCAATATCTATAAAGGTTTAAAAAAAACTCCGGAAAACTGAAAAATAACAAAGGGCAATAACTCCAAAAATACTGAAGACAGAGTTACAAACCTTGTACACTGCACTTGCGGTCAATGTGATCTAGCTATATAAGACGTTTGAAGTCAAATAGCTTTTATACTTTGGAAGTTTTGCTCCGGACAAGCCGGACGGACGGACAAACAACTGGACGGATATGGTAACTCTAGTATACCCCCCCCCCCAAAAAAACAAAACAACCTTCGTTTGTAGGGGTATAACAAGGCATCCCTGTGGCCGGACCAATTTTGACCCCAGGGGCATAATTTATATATAACTTTTGTAGAGGACCTAAAGATGATGCTATGTGCCAAAGATGAAAGCTGAGAATCCTGTAGATTCAGAGAAGAAGATTTTTAAAGGTTCAAATTGTTGACGACTGAAGATGCATGCCTGACATCAGGTGATCACAAAAGCTCACCCTGAGCACTTGTGTTCTGGTGAGCTAAAAATCCACGATGGTTATCAGTCAGACATCTTGAACCTGATCAAAAAATATTTGGTTACGAACAGCACCTCAACATGGTTAAAAATACTGTTAACTTGTTCTTTATACATGTAAGTCCATGAGCAAATAGAGCAGACCTTGACCAGACAAGAGCTTTAAGAGGTAAAGTTTTTCAACTCTTTCCCTGTAACATAATTATGGAAGAAAAATTACATACATGTATATTTATTAGCTGATTTTTTATAATAGCATAATTATGTACACAAGAGTTTTAGTTTTGGAATTGACAGAAACTGTAGCTTCGGATCTATAATATTTCATAAATAGAGCAGACCCAGAGCAGACGGCTTCTACTCTGTTTGCAAATGCATGAATGTAAGAATTAAGGAATAGGATAAGCAGAAGCCAAGCTCTGTACTGAGCACTTCTTCAGATAGGCTAAATACTGTGGACTTTGACCCATTCTCCTATTTCTTTTTACTCCACATACTAATTGACCCTTTCCCTGTTGAATATTCATGTGAGCAATAATAAATGCATGCATATTTATTAGGTGAGTCTTATAATGGTATACAGTAAAAACCCTCTAAACCGGAATTCTAGTAAAGAAGAATTTGGATACCTTTAGGCAGGTGGCTGCTTAATGCAGGGTGAAAGTCATGCAGAAAGCTCCTAGAGGAGCTTTCTGCATGACTTTCACCCTGCATTAAGCTGCCACCTGTCTACAAGACAGATATTTACGCTAAATTTAGCGTCCGGTTTAGAGGGGTTTCACTGTATGTACATATGAATATTTGGTATTTGTAGAAACTGTAGTCAGATCTATTATAATTTCATAAGTAAACAGAGCAGACCCTGATGATTGCTACAAGACCGTCTGATCTGGGTCTTCTCTGTTTGAAAAGGTGTGTGTATGAAGGAAAGTGTTAACTCTCTTGTGACCAGGGTCCATGCTTATAAAGCTTTTAGTTGAGTCTGAGTTTCGTTCTCAGGCTTTTGATTGGTCAGATTTGAGTTCTCAAGCTTTTGATTGGTCAGATTTGAGCCTCTGGCTCAAATCTAACCAATCAAAAGCTTGAGAACGTACTCAGACTCAACTAAAAGCTTTATAAGCATGGACCCAGATATCAGCCTCCATCTAGGATTCAATTCCAGTGGTGGGTTTAGGGTGCTTTTTACCCATATGAACTTTGAGAGCATTCACACTACCAAAGTTTCCCTGACAAACTTCACACTTGTTTGTATATATCCCATGTTCCTTGAACATGTGCCTGCAAAGAACCTGCTTCTCTTTAAACCCAGATCCACACAATTCACATACAAAATTTTTTGATTCTGAGTGAGTCATATTATGTCGTTGGCAATCATGTTTTGATGCAAACAAACGCCCACACACACCACAGGCATATTTCTGAAGTGTCTTGGACTTCCTCTCTACATGATTGTCCTCATCAGTATTTTCTTCAATGGTTTCTTCATTGTTTCCTTCATCTTGCATTATCGGATTTCTTTTCTTCCCTCCTTTCCTATACATAATAGTAACATATGCTCCACATACGCAGGTCACTTCCCTTGGTGTGTTAGCTTTGACCCCTTCCTCCCAAGGCACTGATTCTACAACATATTCCATGCATGACTCGCACTGTCTGGTGTGAACTGTTATCATGTGTGTTTCTAAAGCTGTTGAAGTAAAGACAGCCTTTGAACAGATTGTACATACATAATTTTTAATTTTTAAATGTACTTGTTTGATGTGTGCTGGCAAGTTATACACGCTCGACAAGGTAATACCACACTGTGGACAGTCAACTTTCTTCTTGAGCTTCTTTTTGGTTTTATTCTGTTTGACTTTTGTCTTCTTTTTTGTGCCAATTCTCATTCCCAGTGCTTTCCTTGGAGAACTGTGTAGTTTAGTAATACCACTTGGTTCAGCAGTTTCATTTTCTGGAGCATTTTCATCAATAAGATGTTTCCATTGTTCTATGATTTCTGGATCATCTATGTCGTCATCAAACTCTCCTCTGTCAGACACTTCCATATCCAGGTCGATATTGGCATAACCTTCAGACACATTAGGAAGAGTATTTTCATTAGATGGATTTTCCAATTCTATTTGAATCGTATCTCCATTGCTGTGCCGCGAGACAACAATCTGAAATGCAATGAATACAGTGATTTTATATGTAACACTTTACCTCATGCATATTTATGTAAAAAACAAGCAAATTCATAGAATTGATATCCCCTGCTAAAGGTATTGCCATGAAACCAGGTCTTCAAAGTTTTACCAAATTATGTTATCAACAGCCTACAAATTTGGGAAAAGTGGCACGAGGCATAATATTGCATATGATTTAATGGAAGAAATAAATGCAGTGTGCATGAGGCCCTGAATACAACAAGAGGGTCAAGATGGCCCTGAATCACTCACCTGATTACCATAGATTTAAGATTATAGCTGGGTCCCAGGATGGGGCCAATATTGACCTATGGGAACAATATTGATAGTGGATCATGAGCAGTGGTTCTGGAGAACAAGTTCAAAGATTTAGAATATTGATTTTATCAAGACAACCATTCTGACCAATGAAGATTGGGCTAAAAATGTGACATCTAGAGTGATTCTTCTACGAATTGACCTAATGACCTACTTTTTGATCCCGCCCGACCATGATCAAATTCAACCTTGACATCACCAAGACAAACATTCTGAGCGAGTTTGAGGAAGATTTTGTTTAAAATGTGGCCGATGGAGTGTAAACAAGATTTTGTCTAAGATATGACCTAGTGACCTACTTTTATGCCAAACTTAAACCACTTTCAAACATTTCCAAGATTTTATCATTGTAAGTTTCATGAAGACTGGGCTAAAAATGTGACCTCCAGCTTGTTCACAAAGTTTTCCAACCATTTGACCTCGTGACCTAGTTTTTGACCCCATATGACCCACTTTCATCCTCATCTAAGATTCTATCAGGACAATCATTCTGACTAAGTTTCATACAGATTGGACAAAAAAGTGACCACTAGATTGTTCACAAGGTTTTTCTACTATTTGACCTAGATTTTGACCCCATGAGATCCACTTTCAAACTCGTCTAAGATTCTATCAAGATAATCATTCTGATTTAAGTTTCATAAAGATTGGACAAAATATGTGACCACTAGAGTATTCACAATGTTTTTCTGTTTGACCTAGTTACCTAGTTTGTGACCCCACATGACCCAGCTTCAAACTCGTCTGAGATGTTATCAAAACAAAAATTCTGATAAAGGTGTCATGAAGATTGGGCTAAAAATGTTACCTCAAGAGTGTTCACAAGGTTATTCTGCCATTTGACCTCGTGACCTAATTTTTCACCCAACCTGACCCATTTTCAAACTTGTCAGAGATTTTATCAGGACAATTATTCTGACAAAGTTTCATGAATATTGGGCTGAAAATGTGACCTAAAGAGTGTTCTATTTAACATGGTGACCTAGTTTTGACCCCACATGACCCACTTTCAAACCCCTCCGAGGTTTTACCAAGACAATTATTCTGACAAAGTTTCATGAAGATAAGGCTGAAAATGTGACCTCAAGTGTTCACAAGGTTGTTCTATTTGACCTTGTGAACTAGTTTTTGACCCCACTTGACCCACTTTCGAACTCTTCAGAGATTTTATAGGGACAATCATTCATACAAAGTTTCATGAAAATTGGGCTGAAAATGTGACCTCAAGAGTGTTAACAAGGTTATTCTACTATTTAACCTGGTGACCCAGTTTTTGACCCACATGACCCACTTTAAAACTCATATGAGACAATCAATCTTACAAAGTTTCATGAAGATTGGGCTGAAAATGTGACCTCTAGTGTGTTCACAAGGTTATTCCATTATTTGACCTGGTGACCTAGTTTTTGACCCCACATGACCGACTTTCAAACTTGTCCGAGATTTTACAAAGACAATCATTCTGATCAAGTTTCATGAAGATTGGACTAAAGTTGTCACTACTAGAGTGTTCACAAGCAAATTGCTGACGACACACAACAGACATTCAAGACGAGTATCCGAAAAGCTCACCGTGAGCTACAAATACAATCCCAAGCTAGGCCTTCATATAAGCTTGCTAAATACAAAGTTTGGTGAATATTGGTCTATCCAATCTTGAAAAGTTAATTACCGGGAACCATATTTCTATTTTTAGTAACAGTGACCTTGCCGTGAGAACCCAGAATAAGAATACCAAGCTAGGTCTTCATAAAAGCTTGCTATATACAAAGTTTGGTCAAAATCGGTCAATCCAAACTTAAATTATTGACCGTAAAACGTTTTTCTATTTTTAGAAACAGTGACTTTGACCCAAGAACCTCCAAAAGTCAATTCCAAGCTAGGTCTTAATTAGAGCTTGCTAAATACAAAGTTTGGTCAAAATTGGTCTACCCAAACTAAAGTTATTGACCGGAAACTATTTTACTATTTTTACAAACCTTGACCTTGGCCTGAGAACCCAAGCTAGATCTTCATGTAAACTACCTACATACCAAGTTTGATCTAAATTGGTCATTCCAAACTAAAGTCATCGACCAGAAACCGCCTGCCCGCCATTCACCAATAAAAAAGCTGGTTAAACAAGAAATGTACCGCAATACGTGACAAATGCGACCGAAGCAAAGCACTGACAATAAAATGTGTTTTGTAAGCAGGCCTGCATATGCAACTGCAAAATGAAAGTAAAGATTGCATAGTAAGACCACAATTTGAAGTTATCCCAAATGATAAGCTTTTTAGCTCACCTGAGCCAAAGGCTCAAGGTGAGCTATTGTGACCGCCTGTCGTCCGTCTGTCCGTCTGTCCGTCCGTCTGTCCGTTCACTTTTATTTCAAATGACTTCTTCTCCTAAACCACTGGGAGGATTTCAACCAAATTTCACAGAAATGTACCTTAGGATGTCCTCTATCAGTTTTGTTAAAATCATGACCCCCGGGCAAAAAATGGCCCCGCCCCACTACTTTTACAGGTTTTTTTTTTAAATCTTTAAAAATCTTCTTCTCTGAAACCACAATTTCTAGAGCTTTGATATTTGGTATATAGCATCATCTAATGGTCCTTTACCAAGTTTGTTAAAATGATGACCCCCGGGCCAAAAATGGCCCTGCCCCGGGGCTTGTAGTTTTTACATAGACTTGTATAGGGAAACCTTTAAAAATCTTTGTCTGAAACCACATAATCTAGAGCTAAGATATTATGTATGAAGCATCACCTAATATACCACTACCAGGTGTGTTCAAATAATGACCCCTGGGCCATAAATGGTCTCACCCTGGGTTTTTATGCTACTTAACATCAGAATCTGTAACACTTAAAAGGTAATTTCCTCACAGTTATTTCCCTTGTCCCATCAGCATAGCCATAAGGGACAAAGGGAGATAACTGCATTGGAGTGCTAGAGTATCATTCTATTTATAACTATTTATAGTAAAATGTTGAAGGTGAATCAGTGTAGCTGTTTTAGAAGGCATAGAAACATCTATCAAATTCCATTAGCAAATAACAGACCTTGATCCTATAGGAGCCACCTTATCTGGGTCTACTCTGTTTGCAGATGCATGAAAACAAGTTTATATGAGAGAAATTAAGGGTTAAATATCAACTCCAGATCCTAAACTGCAGACCAGCAGCAGTTCAAAGATTATAGCTGCTAGGCAGTAAAATCTCTCCAGGTCAATGCCTGACTCTTAACTCTTTGCATGCTAGTGGTGAAACTGTGATTACCTATGCCAACAGTTTGGATCCAGATGAGAGGCCGCATACTGCGGCATCTCATCAGGATCCAAACTGTTTGTCATCTTAACCATATTTTTGCAAAAAAATGAAAGTAAGTTTATTTTAAGAATTGAAGCAGATGACAATAACTTTTTGTTGCAGACGAAACATTAAAGGCATTTTGACCTATTAACCCCAGTGTGTAGTGTGAGTGATGTGAGAGATATAGGAAAGTAACAATTCAGCCAATCAAGGAAAATGATCACCATCTAGACTTTTGATCTGGGTCCAAACCCAACTGATGTAAGTCATGGTAATGTTTAAGAAAACTGTGAAAACATGATTATGCAATGGCCCAACTGATATAAGTCATGATAATCCCCCCCCCCCCCCCCCCCCCCAACAATGATAGGTGTTAAACTTACTACTGTGGATTAAGTCTGCTGCCCCAAAAAGCATCTTAAATATAACTTTTTTTTATAAAATTTGATGACAACACATTAAAAAGTCCTAAAATGTCTGAATCTTGTATGATATTAATGAAATAACTGAGTAAATATAACTTATAATTATAACAGTAGACGTAACTCTTCTCAATTTCAATTGTTAAAAATACTAATGACCCATTTAATTGAATTATCGTCAGATATTCACACCTAGAGCTAGACTTATTTCTAAACACCTACTAAAGACTACTTTTGTTTGCTAATGCTTAAAAAAATTGTTAATGCCATAAATAGAAGTTTTAGCTTTGAAAAAAACTGTAAAATCAAATCTATATCTTGTCAAATGTAAAAAGAGCAGACCCTGATCAGACAGCTTCTATAGCAGCCGTCTGATCTAATCTACTCTTATTTTTAATGTGTAAAACACATTATTTCTCTGAAGAGAAGTTTTTGCTTTGACAAAAACTGTAGAATCCGATCTATATTGTGTCAAAAGAAACAGAAGACCCAGATCAGACAGCTTCCATAGGAGTTGTCTGATCTGAGTCTACTCTGTTTGCTAATGCATAAAAACAGCTTTATATGAGGGAAAGGGTTAAACGATTTTTAAAGATATTCTTATTGGTCATTTCACACAAAAACTGGCATTATGTACTGCCTAGCACTCTATTTGCCTATATACCTGGGTCAAGGTATAATTGCATAGCTTTATTGAAGTCATTTGAATTTCTCAAAGACCAGTTTTAGGCATTTTGAGCTAAGGCAAAAATGGCACAAGTTGTAAACAGTTTAGATCTTGGTCAACTAGTCACTTGGTATTAGTTCTGAATTCAGTTCAAGTTTATTCAGCAGTGAAAGGGTGAAAGCAGTGCACTAAGCTTATTTCATCTGCTAGAAATGTTGTCCACTGAAAAATTAACATGTCAATATACATGTATTACTGTAACTCAGGTGAGCGATATAGGGCCAATGGCCCTCTTGTTTTTTATTTGAGGTCAAAGGTCAAGGTCATGACCACATGACCTACAAAAAGTAGGCAACATTCGAAGATGAACTCACACACCATTTTAGTGATCCTAGCTGATTCGGTGTAGGGATATGCTGTGGACAAGCTTTTTTTGTAAATGAAGCCCAAGGTCAAGGTCATGGTCACACTGACTTATAAATAGTATGCAACACTCTGCTATCCCAAGATGTACTCACACACCATATTTGGTGATCCTAGGTGAAGTGGTGTAGGAGATATGCTCCAGTCAAGCTTTTTTTGGTCACATTGACCTATGATTAGTATGTGATCCCAAGACAAAGTCACACACCACATTTGGTGATCCTAGCTGATTCAGTATAGGAGGTAAGCTCAAGACAAGTTCTTTTTTGTAAATGAAACCCAAGGCCAAGGTCACATTGACCTATAAATAGTATGCGACACTCTGCCATCCCAAGATGTACTCACATGCCATATTTGGTGATCTTACCTGAAGTAGTGTAGGAGATACGCTCCACACAAGCTTTTTTGTAAATGAGGTCGATGTCAAGGTCAAGGTCACATTGACCTAAAATTAGTATGCAACACTCAGCCATCCCAAGACGAACTCACATGCCATATTTGATGATCCTTGCTGATTCAGTATAAGAGGTATGCTCCAGACAATTTTTTTGTAAAATGAAGCCCAAGGACAAGGTCACATTGACCTACAGGAGGGCCATGAGGCCCTGAAGCACTCATCTGAGATAACCCCCAGGGCGGGCCATTTTTGACCCAGATTTTTAAAGAACTAAGCAAAACTAATAATTTCAACAATCTTTGTAGAGGACCATTAGATCATGCTACATACCAAATATCAAAGGTCTAAGCCTTACAGTTTCAGAGAAGAAGATTTTTAAAGATTTTCCTATGGAAAACTAATAAGCCCTTGGGCGGGGCCATTTTTGGCCCAGGGGTAATAATTTGAACAATCTTTGTAGAGGACCATTAGATCATGCTACATACCAAATATCAAAGGTCTAGGCCTTACAGTTTCAGAGAAGAAGGTTTTTAAAGATTTTCCTATGAAAAACTGATAAGCTCTTTGGTGGGGCCATTTTTTATCCAGGGATCATAATTTGAAAATCTTCGTAGAGCAAGCCAGGTGGACAGCTTCCTCACATGAAAAATCCAAATGCCAAGACCGGGATTCGAACCACAGCGGTGAGGGGTTAACCGATTGTCAGTCTAAGACCATAACCACTCAGCCCCTGAGGTCCCACAAAATTTTTAAACAAAGGAAGAACTTTGTAAGAAAATCAATCAGCTGGAAAACTATAATTGCATGTGCATGTCCTCTTTATGATAAGAATCATGTCAAGTTTCATTGGATTCCAGTCAGCAATTACTGAGAAAATGCAGGGAATAAAAGTCAACAGATGGGCCAACACAAAACTTTTAACAAAGGGGCATAAATTTGTAAGAAAATCATAAATTTGTAAGAAAATCAATCAGCTGTAAAACTATAACTTGATGTGCATGTCCTCTTTATGACAATGCATCATGTCAAGTTTCATTAGATTCCTGTCAGCAGTTGCGGAAAAACTATAATTACATACCCATCTCCACTTCATGATAAAGTATCATGTCAAGTTTCGTATGATTCCAGTCAGCAGTCACTGAGAAACCATGTGGAATAAAAGTCCAACAGACAGCCCAACACAAAACTTTTAAACAAGGGGCATAACTTTGTAAGAAAATCAATCAGCCGGAAAACTATAATTGCATGCACATGTCCTCTTTATGATACAGTATAATGTCATGTTTCATTGGATTCCAGTCAGTGGTTACTGAGAACCTGCACGGAAAAAAAGTCAACAGATCGATCGACCAACGGACTGACAGACCATGAAGCCGACTCCTATATACCCCAAACTTTGTTTATGGGGGTATAACAAATCAGACCCTGATCAGACAGCTCCTACTGAAGCCGTCTGACCTGTGTCTTCTATGTTTGAAAAGGCATTTCTATCAGGGAGCACTTCTTTTGTGGTTCGTTGGTTGCTGTGGACTTAATATTTCATAACAGTACATGAACATAGGATGTTTGTAGAAACTGTTGAATCAGATCTATATACAGTAAAACCCCTCTAAACAGGAATTCCAGAAGAGAAGAATTTAGCTATTTTTAGGCAGGTGGCTGCTTAATGCAGGGTAAAAGTTATGCAGAAAGCTCCTAGAGGAGCTTTCTGCATGACTTTTACCCTGCATTAAGCTGCCACCTGTCTCCAAAACCGATATTTATACCAAAATTAACGTCCGGTTTAGAGAGGTTTCACTGTAATTCTATAAGCAAACGCAGCAGACCCAGATCAGACGGCTCCTACAAGAGCCATCTAATCTGGGTCTACCCTTTTTGCAATGACATGAAAAGGTAAAAGTTGAATTTAACCCATTTCCTCATATTGACTACTTTTGACGACTCTGTAAAAGTTACTTTGTGAAACCTTTGTGATAAATAGAGCATTTGCTCCTATAGGAGCAAATGCTCTATTTATTACAATGGTTTCAAACTACAAAATTCTAAAATTTTCCTTTTCTCTAGTTAATGCTCCTTTTCGGTAGATTTATTCAAAGAGGTTGTGTCTAAAAATAGCTTATGAGGTAATGGCTTTACTGTACGTAAACAAACAGTTTGCTGATGGAATACCATAGGTCTCATTCTAGAGTTTCTGTTACGGCAAACATTCCCTATGTTTGTAAGAAAAAGTTGATGACGGAAGACTGACTACGGACACAGCGATCACAATAGCCCACCTTGGCACTTTGTGCCAGGTGAGCTAAAAATAAAAACCACTTTTTAACCTTTACTCCATAGATCCACCTTTAACGAATGCAGGAACTAATTCAGTTAATTAAAATCCCACATGTCATTATTTCTTAACCCTTTCCCTGTTCTATATTATTCCAATCTTCCATGAGGCCCTCAACAGTAACATATATACAAGTACATTAACCATTTCCCTGTTCTATAATATTATTCCGAATTTCAATACCTACTGAATATTCCTGGGCAAGATAGTTATCATGAAATACAAAAATGTATGGAAATTGGAATAGTGTAGCTGTTTTAGAGCCGGCTGATCTGGGTCTACTCTGTTTGCCAACGGAATTTGATAGATTTGTTCCTTTACTTTCTAAAATGGCTACAATGTTCCACCTTCAATATTTCATTACAACTTTTTTGTGCATGAATATTCAATAGGTTTTTAAATTTAAAATAAACATAGAACGGGGAAAGGGGTTTAACGTAAATGGTGACTGCTTTACAACAATGTACATGTACTTCAGAGGCCCTGATAAGATGTGTAAAACAACCTTTCCAAGAAATAATGACATCACGAATATTAATTAGTTTATTTTTCACAATAACACAGAAAGATTTGGTCATGGCAGAAGCTGTAGAATAGAATCATATTTACATTATTACATAAACAAACAGAGCAGACCCTGATCAGACAGCTCTTACAGGATATGAATCAATAACTTTCAAATTGAAGGAGTGGTTCACAACACCTATTACACATGATTAACCCTCCCGCATATTGACGCCTTTTGATGCTTCTGTAAAAGTCACTTAATGAAACCATTGTGATAAATAGAGCATTTGCTCCACAGGAGCAAATGCTCTATTTATCACAATGGTTTCAAAACTACACAATTCTGAAATTTTCCTTTTCACTAGTTAATGCTCCTTTTTGGTAGATTTAATCAAAGAGGTTAGGTCTAAAAATAGCTTAAGTGGAAATGGGTTAAATGCCGACTGACCAACCGACCGCTCAGTGGACCAACCAATTTTTATAACGGCTTCATGAACAAAAGAATTTTTATCATGGCAGAAACTGTAGCAATAGAACTATGTTAATTCATAAGCAAACAGAGCCATCTGATTTGGGTCTACTCCGTTTGCATACATGCCAAAATGCATATCTGTATCTATGCGAATGGAGATACTGACTCTGACTAGCTGACTGGTGTCACTCAGTTTGCTGGCCGTAATGCCATCCTCCAAGGCTTGGACTATCGGGTCAGACATCACTTCAAGCTGCTGGACAGTGACCGAGACACACAGGAGATCCACTACAGTACCAAATTCTGTACACACCTCAAACCTGTGAGCATACACCATAAAAATAACCTCTTGCTGCAAAACCTCACTTCCAAGATATATTTGCAATAAGGTAAGAGCATGCCATACAAATGCCAAACACTCCACTCTATGAATATTATGTAACAAATAATGATGTCATCTGTTAGCTGAATGTTATAATGACATAAGAATACTCAAAAGTTTGGTAATTGCAGACACTGTCTAGACAGGTTTACTTTTTTTTGTAAAGGTGTTAAGTATTTATGGAATAGCGGGTTGATGCAAAAATCAGTATTTTAACCCTTTCCTCCATAAATGCACCTTTCTATGCCTCTGTAAAAATCATTTTATGAAACCATTGTGATAAATAAAGCATTTGCTCCTACAGGAGCAAATGCTCTTTTTATCACAATGGTTTCAAACTACAAAATTCTAAAATTTTCCTTTCTCTAATTAATGCTCCTTTTGGGTAGATTTATTCAAAGTGGTTAGATCTAAAAATAGCCTATGGAGTAATAGGTTAATGGGGAATAAAATATACCGTAATTTTCACTATTTTTGCATATGTGTCCGGTTCTCTAAATATTCTAAATAGAATTTGATAGATCTGATTCTTTACTTTCAAAAATAGCTGCAATGTTCCACTTTCGATATCATTATATCCATAAATGTTCAGTAGGTATTGAAATTTTGAATAAATAAAGAACAGGGAAAGGGCTATGCATGTGACATATTGTGTACAATAGACAAGGTTACTAACTAGGGTTAATATGAATTCTCTTATTCTTCTACCAATGCGTATATTGCTGCGACTCATTAGAATCTTTGCATCACCTTGGAGAGATGATTCTATTGAGAAGCAGCAAAATAAGATTCGGTGGTGAAATTATAATTACAGTAAACTCCCTGAAAACCGGACTCTCTGAAAACCGGATTTCTCTGAATACCGGACGATTTTCGAAATCCTGTATTCTTCTCCTATAAGTTCAATGCAAAAACCTCCCTGAAAACCGGACTCTCTGAATTCCGGATACCAGACGCTTTTCTATAGCTGCGGACCAATTTTGTTCTATATTAGTTCTCTGAATACCGGACAGGACTTATGCAAGCAACATGTCAGAGTTGTGTGTATTGTAAACTTAGCTTAAGGCCTATGTTTGATTGGTGTGAAAATCACAGGTGCTTTGCAGCATTGTTGTTTTCATATACATGTAAGTGGAAACTGTATTACCTATCTAGGTGTGAAAAACACTAATCTAATGACTCTAACTACATGTATTATCAGTTTGAAATTAATATTGTATAATGACAGTGAAAATTATGACGAAGATTTCATTTGATAGTTTGTTGAAAATGTGAATATAATGATCTAATTCATTGGATAGATTATAATGAACAATGAAAATAAAATCATTTTGAATAGAGAACCTTTATAAGATAATACTCTAAGAGACATAAATAACAGATATCCCTTATGATTAGACCACTACATTTTGGAAGGAAGGTTATGGATATGTTAGCTTCGCAGTTTTAGTCAACTCCCTGAAAACCGGAACTCTCAGAAAACCGGACTTTTGTCCAAGTCTGGAAGGGGTCCGGTTTTCAGGGAGTTTACTGTATAGGTTTCCTAAAATATGCATTTTATCTACACTAGTTTAATATAATCGAGTCTAAACTTCGTCATACTTTTTATTAATACAATTGTGTGATAATTTGGTGTTATCCCTTTACGTGTACTCTATAAATATGCGGATAATGCCTTTGTTATTATGGCACCAGGTGTGCCATTATGGCCAGAAGGCACACCTAGGCCATATTTTAACCTCTTAACCCTTTCCCTAATATAAACGTGTTTTCACGCATTTGCAAACAGAGTAGACCCAGATCAGACGGCTCCTAGAGGAGCCGTCTGATCAGGGTCTACTCTGTTTGCTAATAGAATTTGATAGATCTGTTTCTTTGCTGTCTAAAATATCTACAATATTGCACCTTCCATATTTCTTTATAACTATTTTGTTAATGAATATTCAGTAGGTAATGAAACTTGACCTAAATACAGAACAGGGAAAGGGTTAATAAATATTCATAAGGTAAAAGGTTAAAACTTTAACCCATTCCCACTTAGGCTATTCTTAGACCTAACCTCTTTGAATGAATCTACCCAAAAGTAGCACTTACTAGAGAAAAGTAAACTTTAAGAATTTTGTAATTTGAAACCATTGTGATAAATAGAGCATTTGCTCCCATAGAAGCAAATGCTCTATTTATCACAATGGTTTCATAAAGTGACTTTTACAGAAGCGTCAATATGCGGGAATGGGTTAACACTATGACAAACTGTAATTATTAATGAAGTGCACTAGTACCTTTTAAGGTCTTCATTGCTTATCTCTGTCAGCTGGCTAATAATGTCATCTGTGAACAGAAACAAGTACATTCACACAATTAATTTAACCCTTTCTCTGTTCTACATTTATTCCAAATTTCAATACCTACTGAATATTCATGGACAAAAGAAGTCTATACACACAGGGCAGGGCCAATTTTAACCTCAGAACTATGATAATAACAAAACTCATAAAGGTATGCTATTAAAGTAAATCTATACACCAATTATCTAAGCTCTGGGACATGTAGTTTTTGACAAGAAGGTTTTTAAAGTTTTTCCTATGCATAATAAGTGACCCCAAGGGCTGTTTAAGCAGTCTGCTACAAAAAAATGGCCATCCCTTGGGTGGGACCAATTTTGACCCTAGGGGCATAATTTATATAACTTTTGTGAAGACCTGAAGTTGAAGCTAAGTGCCAAATATGAAAGCTGAAAACATCCCAGTTTCAGAGAAGAAGATCTTCAAAATTTTCACTATATGTTTCTATTGAAAACTTCACCTCCCCCGGGCAAGGCCAATTTTGACTCCAGGGGCATAATTTATATAATTTTTGTAGGGGGTCAATAGGTAATGCTATGTGCAAAATATGAAAGCTGAGAACCCTGTAGATTCAGAGGAGAAGATTTTTAAAGGACGCCCAACAACGCACACCGCACACCGACGGACATCTGGCAATCACAAAAGCTCACCCTGAGCACAAAAGTGCTCTGGTGAGCTAAAAAGGAGCATTTACTAGAGAAAAGGAAATTTTCAGAATTTTGTAGATTTTAAACCATTGTGATAAATAGAGCATTTGCTCCTATGGAGATCTGATCTGGGTCAACTCTGTTTGCAAATGCATGGAAATGCGTTTATATGAAGGAAAGGGATAATGTACAAAGGAATAAACTTTGTTTTTGAAACATGTTAAATCAAGATAAGATGATAGATTAACACTTTACTCCATGAATATTCATGTAAGAAATATTGATGTTATGAATATTAATTTGATGTTTTTTGTAGGGGGATTAATAACATGGTGACCATGACTCAAAAAAGGTTTATCAATTATTAGCAATATGGTGACATTGATCCAAGATCAAATAAATGCAATCCCTTTAAGTACTTAATATATCTTATTAGCCTGCAGAAGTTTTTCTTTTTTTTTGTAACAGCAATAACCTTGATCTCAGACTGTCCAAATGCATTCACAAGTTTTGTCTGAATGTAAGCTATCGCTACACAAGGTTAGGGCCTTATATCCTAGTTCTAACTGAGGTTATGGCAAGAAACCGTTTTTCTATTTTCATTAACAGTGACCTTTGACATTGATTCCCCACTTCTCAAATGCAATCTTAAGTTGTGTCTCCAGGTAAGCTATATCATATGTATATGTGTGTTTTTTATGTCTTATTCCTAAATAATGTTGTAGTGAAAGAGACCTTAACCCAATCCCTCATCGGGGATCGTGTTGTTATGTTCATCAGTAGGTATCAGTAGGACTGCCAACGGTTTGTTTTCTCCTGTTTGCATTCAGCCAAATCTGTCTATTATGGTCCTTAACCCATTCCCACTTAGGCTATTTTTAGATCCAACCACTTTGAATAAATCTACCAAAAAGGAGCATTAACCCTTTCCCTGTTCTATATTTATTCCAAATTTCAATACCTACTGAATATTCATGGGCAAAATATTTATAATGAAATTTGTAAAGTGGAACATTGTAGTCATTTTAGAAAGTAAAGAAACAGATCTATCGAATTCCATTAGCAAACAGAGCAGACCCTGATCAGACGGCTCCTATAGGAGCCGTCTGATCTGGGTCTACTCTGTTTGCAGATGCGTGAAAACACGTTTATATGAGGGAAAGGGTTAACTAGAGAAATGGAATTTTTTTTTAATTTTATAGCTTGACACCATTGTGATAAATAGAACATTTGCTCTATTGGAGCAAATTTATCACAATGGCTTCAATAGGTGATTTTTTCAGAGGCGTAGAAAGGCATATTCATGGAGGAAAGGGTTAATTCATATCACCAAAAAGCAATCCATAGCTTTGTCTTAATGCAAGCTCTCTGTAAACAAAGATTGGCCCTTATATCTTCTTATAACTATGAGGGTCATTTCAGAAGTAATGCAACTTGGGTAATACAATTCACGCTTTGGATAGGTTTTAACTAATTTACATGTCATATCTTCACAGTAATTGACCTTGCTATGTACACAAAGTTTCAAATGTTTAATCCTATTTTTAAATACATTTTCATACTCATTTTCAGGTAACCCGACATACACTAATGAACAGCGGATCCCAGGGTCTGCCTAGATCTATAATGTCTACAGTGGATCCCAGGGTCTGCCTAGATCTATATTGTCTACAGCGGATCCCAGGGTCTGCCTAGATCTATGTCTACCAGCTAAATTATTTGTTTCAGTCTATGAAACAAAAATTAGTCATATGGGGCTATGTCTCAGGAATAGGGTGCATGTAGAACTCAAAGCCTTTCATTCTTCAAACAGTAGACTTATATGCAGGGGCATTGTTGTGCAGCAGGGACAGGTACTTTAACCCGTATTTGGACGCGTTTAAAACATTGTTGTTTAACCTTTTGACTACCATATGCCAAATCATCTATATACCAAGGGCAAATAAGAAATCTATCTGCCCGAAGTCCATCACATCTACCTGGATACCTGCATTACCTCTAAAATCATGTACATGAGGCTGCTCATTGTTTGTCTTATTCCAAACAAGATCAGGCATTTGCCACTGATTTGAAGCTTGGAGTGGTTCCATCTGAGCCGTAACAATCTGAGGCAGTTGCACGTCCATTTCATCTGAACTTGACTCACTGTCACTTACATCACCCCTATGTATATTGTGACTCACTCACTGTCGCTTACATCACCCCTATGTATATTGTGACTCACTGTCACTTACATCACCCCTATGTATATTAAGACTTGCTGTCACTTACAGCACCCCTATGTATATTGTGACTCACTGTCACTTACATCACCCCTATGTATATTAAGACTTGCTGTCACTTACAGCACCCCTACGTATATTGTGACACACTGTCACTTACATCACCCCTATGTATATTGTGACTCACTGTCACTTACATCACCCCTATGTATATTGTGACACACTGTCACTTACATCACCCCTATGTATATTGTGACACACTGTCACTTACATCACCCCTATGTATATTGTGACACACTGTCACTTACATCACCCCTATGTATATTGTGACACACTGTCACTTACATCACCCCTATGTATATTGTGACACACTGTCACTTACATCACCCCTATGTATATTGTGACTCACTGTCACTTACATCACCCCTATGTATATTGTGACACACTGTCACTTACATCACCCCTATGTATATTGTGACACACTGTCACTTACATCACCCCTATGTATATTGTGACACACTGTCACTTACATCACCCCTATGTATATTGTGACTCACTGTCACTTACATCACCCCTATGTATATTGTGACACACTGTCACTTACATCACCCCTATGTATATTGTGACACACTGTCACTTACATCACCCCTATGTATATTGTGACACACTGTCCCTTACATCACCCCTATGTATATTGTGACTCACTGTCACTTACATCACCCCTATGTATATTGTGACTCACTGTCACTTACATCACCCCTATGTATATTGTGACACACTGTCACTTACATCACCACTATGTATATTGTGACTCACTGTCACTTACAGCACCCCTATGTATATTGTGCTCAACCTGGAATTCTTCCTCAGAATTGTCTCTACATTCGCTGCCACTTAAGTTGTAAGATGAATCATCATCAAATATTGTGCACAAAACATCTTCTTGCATGAAACACGCACCACGCTTGGGACGTGATGTTATCAAAATTGCCAGGGTAATAATTTACCCTTGCACCGTTTGGAAGACGAAAGCATGTCATCACACACACTGCACAGTAGGTCAATATTGTATGTGCAATGCATATACCGATCAAACAGCCTTGCAGTATACTAGCATCCTATACTACAGTATAGCTGTGGCGACGGCAAAACACGTCTTGTATGGTTTATAGAGTAGGCATAAAATGTTGGAAATTTCTGTCAATGGAATCTCAAGTTGTCTCCATGCAAGCTACCTGTATCCCATTTTCTAATTTTAGTAACAGTAAACTTGAACATAACCCCATACCTTATGCATTTGCAAGTTTTTGTCTCAATGCAAGCTACACCAAATTTTGCCCATATATCTTAAGTTACTGTGTGGAAACACTCGCCCATCCAATGACATATGTGTATATATATATATATATCTAATTACCAAACTTTTTCTTACAAATATCTGGTTAGTAAATATAACCCTTTAATCCATAAATATGCCTTTCTACATCTTTGCAAACAGCGTAAACCCAGATCAGACTGCTCCTATGGGAGCAGTCTGATCTTGGTATGCTCTGTTTGCTGATGATATAATATAGATATGATTTTATAGTTTCTAACATGGCCAAAATCTTCTGTGTCCGTGCGTGATTATAACAAAAAATCTAATTAATATTCATGACACCAAAATTTCTTACACACAAATGTTCATGGATTAAAGGGGTAAAGGGCTGAAAATCCAGTGTCAACTCATTTGTTATTCTTACTCTTTGATTCTGTGGCATCCATTGCAGAGGAATTCTTCAAGCTGTCAAGGACACTTTGGAAAGATGATGACATAGCCCGTCCACTTCTAAATATAATACAAAAATAGAAACTTGTTTGTCAAGTAGGCATGTGTTCTGCTAGATTGTTTGTTATACCGAAAAGATTTTCTATGGACCTGACAGGGCCGAAACATGTACACAATCTGTACCCGAGTACCCGTCGGCCATTACCTGCAAGTATCCAGGTTTAGCCCTTTACCTCATGAATATTTATACATGATATCATGAATATTCATTAAAATGCTACATCCTTTATCAACCCTTCATCACATCTGTTCATGCTTTTGCAAACAGTGTAGAGCCAATAAGATGGCTCCTGATAATGGAATTTGATATATCTGCTTTTTCAGTTTCTAGCTGCAATATTCAAACTTCATAGTTATTTTGTCCATGAATATTCATAAGGTACTGAAATTTGGAATAAATACAGAATAGGGCTAGGGTTAAATTACAAAACCATGCATATTACCTCCTGATTTTGTTAGATTCATTCTGGAAAGCTATGTTTGGTATATAGAATTCATCCCTCTAGACAACATTCATAGATTTTAACCCTTTCCTTCATATTCACACTTTTTCACGCATTAGCAAACAGAGCAGACCCAGATCAGATGGCTCCTATAGGAGCCATCTGATCAGGGTCTGCTCTGTTTGCATATGAAATTATAATAGATCTGATTCTACAATTTCTGCTTGAACCAAACAATGTCCTGTGTTCCTAGGCTATGCCATTATAAAAACGAGAGCACCGCAAGCGGGTGCCAACGCTCTTCTGTCGTCATTGTCAAGATGCATACCAAAAATGAAGGTTTTAAATGAAAAACCGAAGAAGATATGGTCAAAGACGACAATGACTGTTTCTGACAAGAAGATTTTTTAAGATTTTACTATATAATCCTATGTTAAACTTGTGACCCCCTTGGGTTGAGTCAATTTTGACCCATGGGACAAAAAAGTAGAGATATACTATAGGGTTAATCCTACTGAAATTTGAAATTTGCGACGGTATATGAGGTTTTTAACGGTCGCAAATTATTTTAATGGCGACGCCGAAGGCGGAGCCGTTAAAATAATTTAAGACCGTTTAAAACCTCATATACTGTCGCAAATTTCAAATTACAGTAGGATTAACCCTATTCTAACGCAATCTTAACACGAAAAATGCCAAATTGTTGTTATATCCTATGCGCGCAGGTGATTGAATGAGTGATGAGGCGAGAAATAGTGCCCAGTTTCTCTCAGATTTCTTAAAATAACTGGAATGTTTTTTTCACCCTGGTTTACACAGTCAAAACACCGGCCCAGTTCTAAGTTCACTATTACATTTGTCATGAATCATTACGCGACAGCTATTTTACATTTCAATACACTTTCAATACACATGTATGGAAAAGTAACGTTACCATAGTCTTTGGAGCCGTACGCGAAAACGTCGTCTGTAACAATGACGTCACGTTATAACGTTATGTTTGAATAGTATGATAAATAAGGTTGAATCTGAATCACAACGCTTTGAGTATATCAATAATTCTCCACATGACATATAAAAGACCGGTCAAGTCGTGACAAAGAATGGAAATTAATAACTTTCAAAATACCGGACTGAACTTGAATATATGTTAGTGTATGCATACGAATTTATCAGTAGATCTAAGTGTTAGATAAACAAAGCGCATTAATATATTTACAGGCTAATGCTGTTATTCGGCCGTTTTCGATTGGTTGAATTTGCGACATATAAAACAGTTTTTATATGCCGCAAATTTTGTCACATGAGCCAATCAGATTGCAGGAAATTGACAGATTGCGTTAGAATAGATGATTCTACGCACCAAATTTGGTAGCCCTTGGCCTTAAAGTTTTTGACAAGAAGATTTTTAAAGTTTTTATTTCTTTATGGACATTGGTTGCCATCGCAACCAGAGTTCTGCATGGAATCAAATTCTTTGAACATCTCTGGAAGAGGTTGATCCAAGAAACATTCTTGCCACGTTTGGTAGCAAGAAATGTCGAAACGACATCAAACCCGGTTTTCCGTGACTATTAACTAGTGATTTCTAAGTTCAAAGGGGCCTAAATCCCAGAAAAATTTGAGAAGGAAAAGTTCCTGACAATATGCACAACTACATATTGTGTCCTTGCTACATGCAAGGTTTTATGAAAATCTGTTGAGCATTTTCAGAGGACTTGCGCTTACAAGGATAGGGTCAAAAGGCCAATTGATTTATAAGTTCAAAGGGGCATACATACAAGGTTTTACATCAAAGGCCTGAAGAGCCATAATCGCTTTCGAGTTTGATATGGATGTTAAGTGTAAGGGAAGAAGTTGCTGCACATGTTAATCACCATTTTTGACGTCTTGGAATGTAATACTAAAAATATGACAGACTGTAACAACAGTCAAACCATAAGCAAAGTGGTTATTAGCTACACCCAGACAGTCCTTGAGCTCAACAAGTCAGAAATGCAATGCTGAGTGACAGTGTCCATCTTTCAATTCATATCAAAGCAATATCAAATGCTGTTGTGTATTTCAAAGCACTACCCTCGTTATTAATTACTAAGCCTAGAATTTTAACTGCTGTTTAGACAATGTAGTATGAAATTTTATTTAAAGTTTATATACATGTATGCAAACACACACACATAAATCCAAAATCTTGGTTGATTTATAATGATATCAAATTAACAGTAACTTCCTAATAATCCACATGATGTTTTATTCTATCAAAACTCCACCCTGAATTCCATTGACCATAAAATTATATGAATCCCAACTATTATATTCCAATTTATTCTTGAAAGTTTGACTGACAGCACTTTGTTATTAACACTCTTACATATAAATCATTTTCAAATGAATTCTATCGTTGTTCTATCCTTACTGGGTCTATTCAAAATAGCCAAACGGAGACTAACCCCTGTAAATATACATGATCGGAGTAGACACTGTTTTACACCTTTTTAAAATATAACTTCATTTCCATCAGATCAGGATGTTGATGGCCAAGAATGACACCATCTCTGGCTATTTCATATCAAATTTGTTGTCAAATGTTCTTTGCTGTGACATCTCGGCTTAATGCTTAGTCCGGTCAGCTGCGAAGGCATGAAATCGCCCTATATCCATTTCCCCTATAAAGATGACTTTTGGTACCTTTGCAATCAGAGTGGACACAAACCATCAAACTGATCAGGATCTGCTCCCTTTGCTAATGGAATAACATAAATCCAATTCTGAAGTCAATATGTAATTGTAAAATAACAGAAAACTGAGATACCATAGAGCTTGTAGAAACATGATAGGTAGAAGCATGATAGGTATGTTTGTATAAAAAATATGGATAATCTAGTGGAAGAAAATAAAAGGTTGGAGGGTGGCAGGCAGAATGAATTACCTTGTTCTTGAAATACTGTCCTTTTTCGCCAAAGTGCCAGTCTTTCCAGGGGAATTTCCTAGAAAACAAATCAACCATTAGGGTTTACACATTCTGTCACAGATTAACATTAGCCTATAGATGACAAAAAAGGGGGGCCGGAAAAAAGGTCCCACTGACAAAAGTCCCATATCAATTTTTGAGAAAATTATTTCCAATACCCTTTGATCAATAACAGTGTTTATGTTGAAAATTGACGTTCTTTGACATAGAAAGACCTTTTGTCCAGGTTGACAAAAGAACATGATATCTTTTGTCCATCCTGTCAAATCCGTTTAGGACATTTTGTCCATCCTGCCATAAAATGGAAAGGGTCCTTATATCCATGGGACCTTTTATCCTATAACTGACAAACAAGAGGGCCATGATGGTCCCGATATTGCTCACTAGACAAACAGGAGATAATGTTCAAAGTTTTCACTATATGTTACAATAGAAAATTGGTCACCCCTAAAGCGGGGCCAATTTTGACCCCAGGGGCATAATTTATAAAAACTTTGTAGAGGACTTGAACATGATGCTATGTGCCAAATATGAAAGCTGGTGAGAACCTTCCAGTTTCAGAGGAGAAGATTTTTCAAGTTTTCACTATGTTTCTATTGATAACTGGCCACCCCTGGGCTGAGGCCAATTTCGACCTCAGGGGCATAATTATATAACTTTTGTAGAGGACCTGAACATAATGCTATGTGCCAAATATGAAAGCTGAGAACCTTCAAGTTTCAGAGGAGAATATTTTAAAGTTTTCATTTTGACTCCAGGAACATAATTTATATGTAGAGAGCCTACAGATGATGTTGTGTGCCAAAGAAGAGAGCTGAGAACCCTATAGATTCTGAGGAGAAGATTTTTAAAGGTTCTGGTGTATCCCAGAGACTAAAAATTGTTGAGGACGGCGGACGACAGACATCAGATAATCATAAAAGCTCACCCTGAGCACTTTGTGCTCTGGTGAGCTAAAATGGGAGGTGTTCATGAAATAATTATGGATTGTATAAACAAGCTATCCATCAAGTGCTATCCATAAAGTCTATGGCATAGACTACAGTAAACATAGACTTTTCTCTTCAAGAGGAAACTATTTTGGGGAAAATAATGCAGTCTTTTGAACAAAGGGAAACTAAATGGGAAAAACTGCAATAGAGCGATGGAAAACTTTCCCTCATATGAACACTTTTTCATGCCATCGCAAACAGAATAGACCCAAATCAGACGGTCTAATCAGGGTCTGATCTGTTTATAAAATTATAATAATATACTGTAAGCCAGTGGTCCAGTTCAATTGATGTTAACCCATTCTCGCATATCGACGCCTTTTGGCGCTTCTGTAAAAGTCACTTTGTGAAACCATTGTGATAACAATGGTTTCAAAACTACACAATTCTGAAAGTTTCCTTTTCTCTAGTTAATGCTCCTTTTCGGTAGATTTAATCAAAGAGGTTAGGTCTAAAAATAGCCTAAGTGGGAATGGGTTCAGGACCATAATAGACAGGTTTGGCTGAATGCAAACAGGAGAAAACAAACCGTTGGCAGTCCTACTGATACCTACTGATCGAATATAACAACATGATCCCCCTTACTGAAATAGTACCGAAATAAAACAATGCCATTTTTCAGCCTGACCTGAAGTTATATGCATGATTGCACAGGGTACCGTCACAATGAATTATGAACATCGACAGAAAAAACAAGAGCTGTCACAGGACAGAGCGCTCGACTATTCTAAGAATTGTTAGTGTAAAAATGCTTGATAGTGGACTAAAACAGTGTCCAATGATACTATATAAGCAAGTAATCAAAGTCTCAGAAAAATATCTTTAATAGTATTCAGGATGTAGGATCTCTTTGAACTCTTTAATGAAAAAAGGGACAATAACTTCTGTTTAAATGCTTGACAGAGTAATGTACTCTTGCCTACAGATGAAGCATGTGATGGTGAACAAGTGTTCCAAGTTTAAAAGCTTTATCTTAAAGGATTATGTAAAGAAGTGGACTTTAACAAAAACCTTAACCTAAAATTCTAAGTTTAAAAGGGCCATAATTCTGTCAAAATGCTTGACAGATTTATGTACTCTTGACTACAAATAAATTTTGTGATGGTGAAAAAATGTTACAAGTTTTAAAACTTTATCTCAAAAGGTTATGTAAACAAGAGATGTTTGTAAAACATGTATACCCCCCAGACCCCCTAACCTTCAATCTAGTGACCTCAACTATAGAGGTCATCTAGCGGTCATGACTAATCACCACAGCAACTTTGAAGATCCTAAGCCATCATTTATTGATCTGAAAACATGTCACAAGTTAAGGTCATGTGACCTTGACCTTTGACCTAGTGACCTCAACAACTATAGGGGTCATCTAGTGGTCACGACCAACAACCACAGCAAGTTTGAAGATCCCGAACCAAACCATTGAGCAGTTACTAATTGGAAACCATTTCATCAGGTGACCTTGACCTTTGACCTAGTGACCTCAAAATCAATTGGGATTATCTATTGGTCATGACCAACAACCACTGCAAGTTTGAAGATCCTAAGCCAAACCCTTGAGCAGTTATTGATCGCAAACCATGTCACCAGTTAAGGTCATAATGACCTTGACCTTTGACCTAGTGACCTAAAAAACAACAGGGCTCATCTAGTTGTCATGACCAACCACCTAAGCAAATTTGAAGATCCTAAGCCAAACCCTTGAGCAGTTATTGATCAGAAACCATTTTACAAGTTAAAGTCATGGTGACCTTGACCTTTGACCTAGTGACCTAAAAAAAATAGGGGTCATCCAGTTGTCATGACCAACTACCTAAGCAAATTTGAAGATCCTAAGCCAAACCCTTGAGCAGTTATTGATCAGAAACCATTTTACCAGTAAAGGTCATGGTGACCTTGACCTTTGACCTAGTAACCTCAAAACCAATAGGGGTCATCCAGTGGTCATGACCAACTACTACAGGAAGTTTGAAGATTCTAAGCTAAACCCTTGAGCAGTTATTGATCGGAAACCATTTAACCAGTTAAGGTCATGGTGACCTTGACCTTTGACCTAGTGACCTCAAAATCAATAGGGGTCATCTAGTGGTCATGACCGACCACCACAGCAAGTTTGAAGATCCCAAGCCAAACCCTTGAGCAGTTATTGATCGGAAACTATTTCACCATTTTAGGTCATGGTGACCTTGACCTTTGACCTAGTGACCTCAAAAACAATAGGGTTCATCTACTTGTCATGACCAACCACCACAGCAAGTTTGAAGATTCTAGGCCAAGTCGTTTATTAGTTATCATTCGGAAACCATCGATCTACCGACCGACCGACCGACAGACCGACCGACCGACCGACCGACCGACATGTGCAAAGCAATATACCCCCATTTTTTCAAAAGGGGGGTATAATAAGTGGACTTTAACAAAAACCTTAACAAAAAGTTCTAAGTTAAAAAGGGCCATAATTCTGTAAAAATGCTTGACAGAGTTATGTACTCTTGCCTACAGATGAAGATTGTGATGGTGAACAAGTATTCCAAGTTTAAAAGCTTTATTCTAAAGGTTAGAGGCAAAAAGTGGACTTTAACAAAAACCTAACCAAAAGTTCTAAGTTAAGAAGGGCCATAATTCTGTCAAAATGCTTGACAGAGTTATGTACTCTTGTCTACAGATGAAGCTTGTGGTGGTGAACAAGTGTTCCAAGTTTCAATGCTTAATTCAAAAAGTTAAAGGCAAAAAGTGGACTTTAACAAAAACCTAACCAAGGTGTGACGCAGACGCCTACAACGACGCCGATGCCGGGGCGAGTAGGATAGCTCCACTATTCTTCGAATAGTCAAGCTGAAAATGTATGAACACTAGATATATAGACAAGGGGTTGAACTTCCTATTTATGAATTTTACCCCTCTCCAAAGTTATGCCTCTGTTGACATTCAATAAAATGGTATATCGGGTAAAGCTTTTTGCCAATAAGTAGTCTAATGTATAGCTTATGTAACTGCAAAGCAAAAAGCTCCTAGTTGAAGCGGTTCTCAGAAGCCACAGTGGAGAATCTTGAGAAACACAGTAATTTTGACAGGTCGTAAACGGCCTCTCAACCGCCCGCTTACCGACTAAACCGGCTATTTGAACGCTTACTAGCCCTGAATCAGGGCTGCATACAATAGCTAGTAAGCAACTGTGACACTTATTGCGAAAACTGCGTTCGATTAACTTTATGTACACTATTGGACAGATGATATTGTCTCCAAACCATTTGTTCTAGCTTTCAGCATAAATTTTACGTCAAGTGACCAGCAATGAAAGCTGCAAGCTGATTGGACGAGGGCCCAGTTTCGACCAATGAAATTTGCCATTACAATATTAGTCATGTGATTCAAACATGGTATGGAATTTGAATAAACTGGAAAATGTTCATTTGAACGCCCAAATTATACTTCTTAGAAGTTAAGCGAACGTGTTTTTCGCAGTAAGTGTCACAATTGCTTACTAGCTATTGCATACAACCTTGATTTGGCACTGGCAAACGTTCAAATAGCCTTTTAGTCGGTAAGTAGGCGGTTGCGAGGTCGTTTCCTACCTGTCAAAATCAGTGTGGTTTTTTTTTTATTCTCCTTTGTAGCTTCTGAGAACAGTTTCAACTAGGATTTTTTTCGCTTTGCAGTTATGTAGGCTATACATTAGACTACTTATTGGCAAAAAGCTTTACCCAGTATACCGTTTGATTGAATGTCAACAGAGGCATAACTTGGGAGAGGGGTAACATTCGTAAATAGGAAGTTAGATCCCTTATCTATATATATAGTGTTCGTACATTTTTTTTCTGTCGAGGTTCATAATTGTGTACAATGTACAAAGCTTCTCTCCAAACTCCCATCACAAAGCTTCTCGACAAACACAAATCTTCTCGCCAAACTCCCATCACAAATCTTCTCCCCAAACTCCCTTCACAAAGCTTCTCGACAAACACAAAGCTTCTCCCCAAACTCCCATCACAAATCTTCTCGCCAAACTCCCATCACAAAGCTTCTCGACAAACACAAAGCTTCTCCCCAAACTCCCATCACAAATCTTCTCACCAAACTCCCTTCACAAAGCTTCTCCCCAAACTCCCATCACAAAGCTTCTCGCCAAACTCCCATCACAAAGCTTCTCGCCAAACTCCCATCACAAATCTTCTCACCAAACTTCCATCACAAAGCTTCTCCCCAAACTCCCATCACAAATCTTCTCGCCAAACTCCCATCACAAAGCTTCTCGCCAAACTCCCATCACAAAGCTTCTTGCCAAACTCCCATCACAAAGCTTCTCGCCAAACTCCCATCACAAAGCTACTTGCCAAACTCCCATCACAAAGCTTCTCGCCAAACTCCCATCACAAAGCTTCTCCCCAAACTCCCATCACAAATCTTCTCGCCAAACTCCCATCACAAATCTTCTCACCAAACTCCCATCACAAAGCTTCTTGCCAAACTCCCATCACAAAGCTTCTCCCCAAACTCCCATCACAAATCTTCTCGCCAAACTCCCATCACAAATCTTCTCGCCAAACTCCCATCACAAATCTTCTCACCAAACTCCCATCACAAAGCTTCTCGCCAAACTCCCATCACAAATCTTCTCGCCAAACTCCCATCACAAATCTTCTCGCCAAACTCCCATCACAAATCTTCTCGCCAAACTCCCATCACAAATCTTCTCGCCAAACTCCCATCACAAAGCTTCTCTCCAAACTCCCATCACAAAGCTTCTCGACAAACACAAAGCTTCTCCCCAAACTCCCATCACAAAGCTTCTTGCCAAACTCCCATCACAAAGCTTCTCTCCAAACTCCCATCACAAAGCTTCTCTCCAAACTCCCATCACAAAGCTTATCGACAAACACAAAGCTTCTCCCCAAACTCCCATCACAAAGCTTCTTGCCAAACTCCCATCACAAAGCTTCTTGCCAAACTCCCATCACAAAGCTTCTCGACAAACACAAAGCTTCTCTCCAAACTCCCATCACAAATCTTCTCGCCAAACTCCCATCACAAAGCTTCTTGCCAAACTCCCATCACAAATCTTCTCACCAAACTCCCATCACAAATCTTCTCGCCAAACTCCCATCACAAAGCTTCTCTCCAAACTCCCATCACAAAGCTTCTCGACAAACACAAAGCTTCTCCCCAAACTCCCATCACAAAGCTTCTTGCCAAACTCCCATCACAAAGCTTCTTGCCAAACTCCCATCACAAATCTTCTCGCCAAACTCCCATCACAAAGCTTCTTGCCAAACTCCCATCACAAATCTTCTCACCAAACTCCCATCACAAAGCTTCTCCCCAAACTCCCATCACAAAGCTTCTTGCCAAACTCCCATCACAAAGCTTCTCTCCAAACTCCCATCACAAAGCTTCTCTCCAAACTCCCATCACAAATCTTCTCGCCAAACTCCCATCACAAAGCTTCTCTCCAAACTCCCATCACAAAGCTTCTCGACAAACACAAAGCTTCTCCCCAAACTCCCATCACAAAGCTTCTTGCCAAACTCCCATCACAAAGCTTCTTGCCAAACTCCCATCACAAATCTTCTCGCCAAACTCCCATCACAAAGCTTCTTGCCAAACTCCCATCACAAATCTTCTCACCAAACTCCCATCACAAAGCTTCTCCCCAAACTCCCATCACAAAGCTTCTTGCCAAACTCCCATCACAAAGCTTCTCCCCAAACTCCCATCACAAAGCTTCTCTCCAAACTCCCATCACAAAGCTTCTCGACAAACACAAAGCTTCTCCCCAAACTCCCATCACAAATCTTCTCCCCAAACTCCCATCACAAAGCTTCTCACCAAACTCCCATCACAAATCTTCTCACCAAACTCCAATCACAAAGCTTCTCACCAAACTCCCTTCACAAAGCTTCTCGCCAAACTCCCATCACAAAGCTTCTTGCCAAACTCCCATTAAATTTGATAATGATGTATACATGTATTGGAATAACATTGTGAAAAAAGTAGTTTCTGCCTGTCCAACCACACACTTGACTAGGTCTGTAGGCGAGCCAGATGAATAAATCAGTAAATACATAAAATTCTATTATTTAGGTCTATTTTAGGTTTATTTATTTTGTTCATCCGGGCTTTTACATCGAGAAGCAAGAGCAGTGATTGGTTGAGACTACCGGTGTCTTTTTCACGGTCTAGTCTGAATCAATCAGTCGCTCATTATGGAAGTCTGATCAGATAAGAGTCTAGATGATCAGGACTAAAAATTGCATGCATCCATAATATTCACAGAACGGAATTTTCGCGGGAGTTCGTGTCAGAAAAAGGTTTTCCGTTAATTTTCATTGTTGTCAAAGAAAACGGCTTGCATGAAGCGTTTACTTGACAAACCACCACATCAATTTAATTTCTGATGTTGAAATACCCTAACCAATAGAACTTTAATCAAATTTCCACCCCCACCAACAGAATTAAAATTTCTTTTGTACCCCCCCCCCCCCCCCCCACACACACCAAGGCAATTTTAATAGGCTGTTCTTTCGACCCCACCAGGGAGATTTTCCTGGAATAGCCCTGAGCCAATATTATCAGGAAATACTAATGTGTTGAATATTCACTGTCACTGTCGGCAAACAATGGAATTCTTTTTAACAGTCTGCGCACCGGAGAATTTGAGATTTGCTGAGAAAGAGTTTGCATTTCCGAAACGGAGTTGTTATAGATCTAGTAACTGGTGACATGAAGTCAGGAAAGACGCTGATTTGAAATCAGCTGTTGAATCCTATAGATAATCATGGTTGACTTGTTCCGCCTAGTGTCACAGTTGATGATGGCATCGAGTAAGCGGCTTGAATTTGCTGTAGATCTACTTGAAGGCTGGTACAGTAGATTCGGTACAGGTAAGTAATGTACTGGTAGATGTTTGGTTTCATTTATAAATCTTAATGTAAAATCGATAGCAGGAAAGTTTAAAAAATTTAAACTAAATTATGAATGCAAACAGTAGTCCAAATGGTCTAACATGAGGACGTCTTGTCATTTATTGACAGGTCTGTGTTCGAGTCCCAGTTTGGATTTCATTTTGTATTGCTTTTATTTCATTTGTTATCAAAGTATTCCATGGGAAACAATTTTGAAAAATAAAACAAAAACATTACAAAATGACCCCATAAAAGAAGAACATTATTGGTTTTCTAAATATTTGACTGCTTGGTGCAAGTTAAAATCCCCACGAGGGGAACAAGTATTCAAGTAACAGTGAAATTATCAAATTGAAAATTTCACTGTTCAAAACAGTGATTTTATCAAGTGATAATCCACTGTTATATCCCGGTAAACCACGGAAAGCATGAAATAAAATGACATAAAGGCACAAGACAAACATGACAATTCAAACAAATATTCGGATACCTCAATGATTTGGGTTCTAATATTGGGATGGTGATTTTGGATATTTTTTGCCATCCGTACTTAATATGTACTCTTTGTGGACTGCAATTTTGTACAAACAATGTACTGTATTCAGTAAATTTTGGCATTTAGTGCTCTAGAAACAACCACCTGTGCAAAAAGTGTTTCATATGCATTTCATTCCTATTTTCTATCTACCATACATACACACCAGTCTCAATACTGTTGGTCAGCTTGGATACAAACAGTCGGCCAACCAGCCCAGCCATCTCCTCATCAGTCATGCCATCAGCCAGATCATCAGGAACTGATACCCTTAAAACAGTCTTACTGGAGCCTGAAACAGTAAGTAGATTGAGAAATACCTGAAAACAACTTCTAAAGTCATATAAAATAACAAATTAGAGACTCTTTCTCAGAGCAACAGATAAATCATACAAGAGTGTTCGGAGGCACACATGTGTCACCTGCCCGTAACTGACACAAAAACTGTTACTATGCTGGAGTGCAAAAATAAAAAAAAAGGGGAATAACTCAAAAAGTATTGCATGCAGAGTTATGGACCTTAGTTACATCTATAGTCCTCAATGAGAAGACACATGTGAAAGTTGAAAGCTCTATAATTATAAGATTAGAAATGACAGCCAAAAAAGAATGTGATGAAAATCTGAACAAAGGGGAATAACTCCAAAAGTATTGCATGCAGAGAGCAAAAATAAAGTGTGACGAAAATCATAAAAAGGGAAATAACTCAAAAGTATTGCATGCAGAGTGATGGATCTTAGTTACATCAATGGTCCTCAATGAGAGGAAGACACGTGTAAAATTTGAAGCTCTATAATGATTAATTTAGAAATGACAGCCAAAATAGAATGTGACGAAAATCCGAACAAAGGGAAATGACTCCAAAAGTATTGCATGCAGAGTGATGTACCTTAGTTACAACAACGGTCCTCAACGAGAGGAAGGCACATGTGAAATTTGAAAGCTCTATAACGATTAGTTTAGAAATGACAGCCAAAAAAAAAGTGTGATGAACAGACAGACGGACAGACGGATGGACAGACAGACAGACAGACAGACAAAGGAAAAGTGATCCCTAAGTTACACACTGCCTCTCGGCAGGTGACACAAAAAGTGAGTATTCAATTACTAAAATTTCTCAAAACCCTATGTTGTGACCACTCTTTAGAATCGCCTCAAAGAGACATTTCTAGAGAGAGGTCACAACATAGGGTTTGGTGGAGTAAAAACTAGAAAAGTGTGTCTGTAAGACACAGGGATACACCCGTGGTGGTGCTTGTCTAGCTGCATGTAAAATTCTTAAGTAATTTGACCTTGACCTTGGGCTTGCGGGCAGCATGGGCTGGGTGCACAATGAAAATATGGATGGTGTTTTATGTGTATATGCAATTCCATGCCAATAGCTATAGTGGTTAGTGAGATATAAGACAACGAAAAACTGACAACCAACTGCCCGTAAATGTGAAAACCAACTGCATGTAAAATTTCCAAGTCATTTGACCTTGACCTTGGGCTTGCGGGCAGCATGGGTGGGGTGCCAAATGATAGCATGGATGGTGATTAATGTGTATGTGAAGTTTCATGTGTATAAGTGTAGAAATTACTGACATAACACTTGAAAAAACTGTGACAACCAACTGTAGGTAAAAGCATGACACACAGACGGGGGGACGGACAGACGGACGGACATGTGCAAAACATAATGCCGCCCGACTATCGTCAATGGGTATATAAAAAGTTATTCTTGAAAATGTTTGAATTCTTGCATTTTATCTGGACCTCTGCTTTCTTCACATGCACTTAGAGATAAGGTCTGAGTCATGATCAAATTGTGGCCAATATCATATGTTTGGGTTTACCCCTTCCCGTATCCCCTTCCTCAATAAATACACCTTTGTACACCTTTATTAACCCATTCCCACTTTTTAGGTCCAACCTCTTTGAATAAATCTACCGAAAAGGAGCATTAACTAGAGAAAAGGATTTCTTTTTAGAATTTTGTAGTTTGAAACCATTGTGATAAATAGATCATTTGCTCCCATAAGAGCAAATGCTCTATTTATCACAATGGTTTCAGAAAGTGATTTTTACAGAGGCGTTAAAAGGCTTTAATATGCGGGAATGGGTTATCGTTTGCTCTGTGTGCTTATAAAATGATATAAATGTGACTGCAGTTTCTACCATAGCCAAAATTTCCTGCATTCATATGCCATCATAAAAAATAATCTAAATAATATTCATGTCATTATTTCTGAAATACATGAATATTCATGGAGTAGAGGGTTTAATAAACACCTTTTCACATCTTCGCAAACAAAGTAAAGCCAGATCAGCTGGCTCCTATGGTAGCTATTGCATCAGTGCCTGCTCTGTATGCTGATGGTATAGTTGTTATAATATACATTGTAGATCTGGTTCTACACGAACAGTTTATGCCTGGGCCAAATGTCCTGTGTTCATATGACATTATAAAATAAAATCTAATTAATTATAATATTATTAATATTAATGATGTCATTATTTCTTACATGAATTATTTAACAGGCAAAAGGTTAATGTTTGCACTGCACACTGTACAAACTTATAAAAATTCATGGTATCATTATTTCTTACAAAAATATTCAACAGGGAAAGGGGGCGGGGTGTTAAATCAACATATTCATTGTGAAAACATGCATCAAGGAATATTTTCAAGCCATAACACCATACCCTACATTTAGACCAGACAATTTTGAATAAATCTACTGAAAAGTAGCGTTTACTAGAAAATCCAGAAAATTTTAGAATTGTGTAGGTTTGAAACAAATGTGAAAAATACAGCATTTGCGCCCAAAGAGAAAATGCTCTATTAATCATGATGGTTTAAAAAGGTGAAATTTGCAGAGGCGTCAAAAGTCATCAATATGATGGTAAAGCAAACCACAAGCCAATTACTAGTTTGACATTTTAATTAACATATCTTATCTCAATCTTTGAATAAACATGGACTATCACTTGCAACCACCAACTTTTAGTTTGCATGAATGCAACAGCCGATTTCACCAGATTTTATCCAAAATTTACCCTTTCTCTCATATAGAAGTTTTTAACGTTTTTGCAACAACTTGTTAACCCATTTCCTCCTATTGACACCTTGATGCCTCAGTAAATGTCACTTTTTGAAACCATTGTGATAAATAGAGCATTTGCTCCATGAGCAAATTCTCTATTTATCATAATGGTTTCAAACTTACACAATTCTTAAATTTCCCTTTTTTTTCTACAAAATACTCCTTTTAAGTAAATTCATTCAAAGAGGTTGGGTTTAAATATAGCCTTTAAGCGAATGGGTTAAAAGTATTAAATTTTAATAAAGAAACAATGAAAAACAAGGGCATGTTGTATTGCTATGCAAGACATGAGTCCCCCACCGGACTGAAAAAAACCTCCACACTCCCCACCCCACCCACCCATGGTGTGGTTGACCATGGTATATATACATGACCATCTGAATGGTATTAGTACCTACTTTCATACACTGAATCAGTAAATAAAAAGTTATTGTCCCGACAAGAAAATATGAAAAAGGGGAGTAACTCCAAAAATATTGATGCTAGAGTTATTGCCCTTGTGCATGACACTACATCTCATCACGCTTGTTCCATATGAGAAGTTTCAAATCAATTGAACCAGTACATAAAGAGTTACTAACTGGACAAGAAAATATGAAAAGGGGAATAACTCCAACAATATAGATGCTAGAGTTATGGCCCTTGTGCATGACACTATCCCTCATCATGCGTGTTCCATATGTGAAGTTTCAAATCAATTGAACCAGTAGAGAAAGAGTTATTGTCCGGACAAAAAAATATGAAAAAGGGGAATAACTCCAAAAATATTGATGCTATAATTATGGCCCTTGTGCATGACACTACTCCTGATCATGCTTCTTCAATGTGTGAAGTTATAATGAATTTGGCCTAACTTTGTAGGAGATATTGCCCGGACACGAAGTGTGACAGACGGACTGACAAGAAAATATGAAAAAGGGGAATAACTCCAAAAATATTGATGCTAGAGTTATGGCCCTTGTGTATGACACTACCCCTCATCATGATTGTTCCATATGTGAAGTTTCAAATCAATTGAACCAATAGATAAAGAGTTATTGTCCGGACAAAAAAATATGTAAAAGGGGAATAACTCCAAAAATATTGATGCTAGAGTTATGACCCTTGTGCATGACACTAGCCCTCATCATGCTTCTTCAATGTGTGAAGTTATAATTAATTTGGCTTAACTTTGTAGGAGATATGGCCCGGACAAGAAGCGTGACAGACGGACGGACAGACGGACGGACAGACGGACAGACGGACAGACGGAATCGAGCAAACCTATAGTCCCCCAACCGGTAACCGGTGGGGGACTAATAAGCAACTTTGTATGAATGTAAAAGCATGTTAATCAAAGACTACTTTGTATGAATGTAAAAGCATGTTAATCAAAGACTGAGTCTCAAATATGGACTTTTACTGGTATATTTGTGTATATGGACTGTGGTGAGCTAAAAGATATTTATCATTATTAGTTTTACATTCGAATTATAAATACATGTTACAGTGATGAATCACAAAGACAAAAGATCAGACTATCTGCTAACCTTCCTGTGTAGATCCAGTAGACACAATGTCCTGATAAACAGCTCTAGATGATTGGTCAGAATCAACAAAGCTTTGTTCATTGGAACAGGAAATAATATTGCTGACTCTTTCAGCCAGGCCCAGTCCTGGTTTTCTTCCTGTAACAGATATTAACAGTTACAAAATAAAATTGTTTGTCCATAGGACATGGATGCGCTCCATCTATCAATATTGTCTCTAAATCAAGCATGATTTTTTTTTGTGAAAAATGTTACAAAGTCCTGTTGCCTTTGTAAAAATGGTCACCACAAAATTTTCACACATCAATGTTGTTTATCTTTGAAAGTGGTGTATAAGGAGTTGGACACACAATATGTTTTTACTGTATGTTTTTTTAAAAGTGAAAAAAAAAACCCACAATTTCCTGTAATTCAGATAAAAAATGTCACAGCGAAAATTCCCTTCTTTAGGGCCAACTTCAAATCAAGGTTGTTCCTCTGTGAAAGTTTTAAAATAATTTCTCCTGGGTCCATGCTTTTAAAGCTTTTTAGTTGAGTCTGAGTTTATTCTCAAGCTTTTGATTAGCCAAAGGCTCAAATCAGACCAATCAAAAGCTTGAGAACGAACTTGGACTCAACTAAAAAGTTTTTATAAGCATGGACACTGAATGAGTATACATGTATAGAGTTGGACTAAAAGACTTTTCACTATATCTAATATAGTGAAGAAAATAACAATGTCGCTGTAACTCTGGTAAAAATGGTCGGAGCATACATTCCATTCCTTACCACCATCTTCACATCAAGGTTGTTCATAAGTGAAAGCTTGAAATAACCCTTTCCTCCATGAATATTGATGCAAAAAATAATGATGTCATGAATATTACTTAGAATAATTTGTTATAATAGCACAAGGAGACAAGAATTTTGGCCATGACAGAAACTGTACTATCATATCGATGTAATGTCATCAGCAAACAGAGTAGACCCTGGTCAGACCGCTCCTATAAGAGCCGTCTGATCTGGGTCTGCTCTGTTTGCAAAGGTGAAAAAAAGAGTATTTATGGAGTAAAGGTTTAATTCCTCCAAATGGAGTATGGGAAGGTGAACATGCAATATTTTTTCACTGTACCTTAAATAATGAAAAAAAATAAATCAAAGAGCTGTTACTCTAGTAAACACAGATGGAGCAAATATTTATTTCTTTACAACCATCTTAACGGGTCAAAACTATAAACCCGTGCAGTTTCATTGCATGAGGTATAATTACACAAATCTGAATTTTTCCTGTTTTCTAGTAAATGATCAGTAGCTTCATTCATAGAGATGTCTAAATTTAGTCCATGTTGGAATGAGTTAACACTTTACTCAATAAATTTCTATTTCCATGCCTTTGCAAACAGAGTAGACCCAGATCAGATGGATCCTATAGGAGCCATCTGATCAGGGTATGTCTGTTTGCTTATGATATAATATGAATATGATTCTACAGTTTCTGCCATGGCCAAACATTTATGTGTTCATGTGCTATTATAGAAAATTAATCTAATTAATATTCATGATGTAATTATATCTTATATGAATATTCATGGAGGAAAGGGTTAAATGTAGGAAAACTGCAAATCCTAGATTCATTTATACAACAGACAGAGATTTCCATATTTGTACAAATTGGAAACATATAACATATAGCTACAATTCATTTGTATCTGAATGTGTATAGATACAATTACAGAAGATCAGTTTGTCACTCAAACTAATGTAATGTAATGGTAAAACCATAGTAGAGTCTGTCTTAACCCTTCCCCTGTTCTATGTTTATTACAAATTTCGTTACCTAATAAATATTCGTTGACAAATTAGTTATAATGGAATATGGAAGGTTGAACATTGTAGCAATTCTAGAAAGTATAGAAACAAATCTATCAAATTCCATTTGGCAAACAGAGCAGACCCTGATCAGACGGCTCCTCAAGGAGTCGTCTGATCTGGGTCTACTCTGTTTGCAGATGCGCGAAAACACGTTTATATGAGGGAAAGGGTTAAAGAGGAATTCCCTACAATGAACACATAAAACTTGTTATTTGTTATGTTCAATCATTATTACGAAGATTGTCAATTTGAACTTATATTGAACTAGAAAATTGACCTTGGGCTTGCGGGTAGCATGGGCTGGATGCGCAATGAAAATATGAATGGTGGTTTATGTGTATATGCAATTCCATGCAAATAGCTCTAGTGGTTAGTGAAAGACGGATGGACAGGTGCAAAACATAATGTCCCCTGACTATCGTCAATGGGGGCATAAAAATGCCGCTGTGAAGTCGAATAAATATCAATGCATTGCTATATATAACATATCAAACATGTAAGTTTTGTCTTCTTTAGTGTTTATTCGACTGTAAGTATTTTTCTTGCAATACACTTCTTTTCAGGAGATAAATGTTTTATGTAATGGTTAGGCATTTTTAAAACACATTGCAAGTAGACACTTATCACTTTAAGAGGCCAACAAAGAGAGGTCTAATTATGGGTCTGTAAGGCAGGTGGTAGCTTAATGCAGGTCAAAAGTAATGCAGGAGCTTTCTGCATTACTTTTGTCTTGCATTAACCCTTTCCCTCATATAAACGTGTTTTCACGCATTTACAAACAGAGTAGACCCAGATCAGACGGCTCCTAGAGGAGCCGTCTGATCAGGGTCTGCTCTGTTTGCTAATAGAATTTGATAGATCTGTTTCCTTGCTTTCTAAAATGTCTACAATATTCCACCTTCCATATTTCATTATAACTATTTTGTCCATGAGTATTGAGTAGGTATTTAAAATTGGACTAAATATAGAACAGGGAAAGAGTTAAGCAACCATTTGCTTTTTAAGACTCTTATGTTCAATAAATGAATGGCTACTTAGGACAGGTTCTAATGTAGTGGGCACTTACTTCTTCCTTTATTCCTGCAGAAGTTCAGAAAGCTTGAAGTTAAGTCTCGCTGCTCAGATATAAACCATTCACCTTTGGGAGAACCAAAGTGGGAGCATGACCCACCTGCCAGGTCAGCCGATATGATGGCCACTTCCTCTCCATTTTCTCTCAGCTGCTCAATCTATGAAACAGGGATAATTAACATGGACACCCGAGTGCACATTATAGATCATGTCCTTGATAAAAATTTGCAAACCCAGGAGACACAAATCAGACAGCTACTGTAGGAGCTTTTTAATCAGGGCCTATTCTGTTAACTCATGGAATTATATACATCTGATCCTGAAGTTTCTGTGACAGCCTATGTAACAGGACAACTGGTTAAAAGATTGTTGCCTGACCAGGACTCGAACCCAGAGCACCTGGTTTACCATTCCAGAACTCTAACTACTGGGCTACCGACTCACACAATCTGGGGCTTACTGATTTCCAACAAGTTACTTGTACCCAACTTCACTCAACCCCAATACACTACCCACCCTTTTTCCCTGGAGAACTGGCTGTAACTTACAAGAAATAAGGCATGTACCGGTATATGGTCTATATTTTCATTGTGTACCAAGAAAACTGGTGAAAAAATCATAGCCAGACCAAGACTTGAACCCAGGGCCTCTGGCTTACCGTGCCAGCACTCTATCCACTAAGCTACTGAGCCAGATGCTACATGGATCATAAAGAGAGAGAAAATTTGGTGGAGAAATGTGAGTAGTGAAGTTTATCGAGATGACAGTATGTTTCCCACTGTCGCAGTTGTATGATTTCTTATACATAAACATGTACATGTATCGTAAACAAAAGGGCCATTGGCCCTAAATCGCTCACCTGAGTTACAGTAATATATTGACATGTTAATTTTTCAGTGGACAACATTTCTAGCAGATGAAAGAAGCTTAGTGCACTGCTTTCACCCTTTCACTGCTGAATAAACTTGAACTGGATTCAGATCTAATACCAAGTGACTGGTTGACCAAGATCTAAACTGTTTACAACTTGTGCCATTTTTGCCTTAGCTCAAAATGTCTAAAACTGGTCTTTGAGAAATTCAAATGACGCCAATAAAGCTATGCAATTATATCTTGATCCAGGTATATAGGCAAATAAAGTGCTAGGCAGTACATATTGCCAGTTTTTGTATGAAATGACCAATAAAAATATCTTTAAAAATCTTTTAACCCTTTCCCTGATATAAATCTGTTTTTATGCATTAGCAAACAGAGTAGACCCAGATCAGACGACTCCTACTGAAGCTGTCTGATCTGGGTCTTCTCTGTTTCTTTTGACACAATATAGATCTGATTCTACAGTTTTTGTCAAAGCAAAAACTTCTCTCCGGAGAAATGTGTTTTACGCTTTAAAAATAAGAGTAGACTAGATCAGACGGCTGCTATAGAAACTGTCTAATCAGGGTCTGCTCTGTTTGCATTTGACAAGATATAGATTTGATTTTACAGTTTTTATCAAAGCTAAAACTTCTCTTTATGGAAATAACAATTTTTTACGCATTAGCAAACAGAGTAGTCCCAGATCAATTTATGTCAAAGCAAACAGGTAAAGGGTTAATAGGTGTTTAGAAACAATTCTAACTCCAGGTGTGAATATCTGATGATAAGTCAATTAAACGGGTCATTAGTATTTGTAACAATTGAAATTGAGAAGAGTTACGTCTACTGTTATAATTAAGTTATATTTACTCAGTTATTTTATTAATATCATACAAGATTCAGACATTTTAGGACTTTTTAATGTGTTGTCATCAAATTTTATAAAAAAAAGTAATATTTAAGATGCTTTTTTGGGCAGCAGACTTAATCAACAGTAGTAATTTTGACATCTATCATTGTTAGGGGGGCAAATGCATAATCATGTTTTCTTAAGAATTACCATGACTGATATCAGTTAGGCCATTGCATAATCATGTTTTCACAGTTTTCTTAAACATTCCCATGACTTACATCAGTTGGGTTTGGACCCAGATCAAAAGTCTAGATGATGATCATTTTCCTTGATTGGCTGAATAGGTGTTACTCTTAGCTAAGGACTTCCAATATCTCCCACATCTAATATGAGAGACATTGGAAGACACCATGATAACATCTAGCTATCACTCACACTACACACTATGGGGTTAATGGGTCAACATCCCTTTCAAAATGCCTTTAATGTTTCGTCTGCAACAAAAAGTTATTGTCATCTGCTTCAATTCTTAAAATAAACTTACTTTCATTTTTTTGCAAAAATATGGTTAAGATGACAAACAGTTTGGATCCTGATGAGACGCCGCATTATGCTGTTTGCTAATGGAATTTGATAGATCTGTTTCTATGCCTTCTAAAACAGCTACACTGATCCACCTTCACATTTTATTATAAATAGTTATAAAAAAAATCACTATTCTGGAGGTACTAGAACTCCAATGCAGTTATCTCCCTTTGTCCCTTATGGCTATGCTGATGGGACAAGGGAAATAACTGTGAGGAAAATGCTAAGGGGGAACTTTTTAACTGTTACAGATTCTGATGTTAAGTAGCATAAAACCCCAGGGTGAGACCATTTTTGGCCCAGGGGTCATTATTTGAACACACCTGGTAGTGGTATATTAGGTGATGCTTCATACCAAACACCTTAGCTCTAGATTATGTGGTTTCAGACAAAAAGGTTTTTAAAGGTTTCCCTATATAAGTCTATGTAAAAACTACAAGCCCCAGGGCAGGGCCATTTTTAGCCTGGGGGTCATCATTTTAACAAACTTTGTAAAGGACCATTAGATGATGCTATATACCAAATATCAAAGCTCTAGAAATTGTGGTTTCAGAGAAGAAGATTTTTAAAGATTAAAAAAAAACACCTGTAAAAGTAGTGGGGCGGGGTCATTTTTTGCCCGGGGGTCATGATTTGAACAAACTTGATAGAGGACACCCTTAGGTACATTTCTGTGAAATTTGGTTGAAATACTCCCAGTGGTTTAGGAGAAGAAGTCATTTGAAATAAAAGTGAACAGACAGACAGACGGACGGACGGACGACAGGCGGTCACAATAGCTCACCTTGAGCCATTGGCTCAGGTGAGCTAAAAAGAAAATCGACACAAACGCTATTTTGGGATATTTTTTAACTCATGTAAAAGGCAATCTGTGGGTCACCCAGCAAGCCAGCAGCTGCACAGTCTATAGCTTATCTTCAATACATTTACAAACACTTAAACCATGTTGCCAAAGATTCCCGGCAAGGAGGGTTTAGAATGATTATATACTTAATAACAGCATCGCTGTTACACTGCATCTCACGCATTTGCAAACACAGTAGAGTACTGCATACCCAGATCAGGGTCCATGCTTATAAAGCTTTTTAGTTGAGTCTGAGTTCTTTCTCACGCTTTTGATTGGTCAGATTTGAGTTCTCAAGCCTTTGATTGGTCAGATTTGAGCCAAAGGCTCAAATCTGACCAATCAAAAACTTGAGAACGAACTCAGACTCAACTAAAATTTTTATAAGCATGGACCCCGACTGCTCCTATAGAAGATCAGGATTAGGATCGGCTTTGTTTGCTTATGACATTATATAAATCGACAGTTTTTGTCAAAGCAAAAACTTCCTTTGAAACGTTTATGTAGTTTAAAAATTCATCTAATAAATACTCATGATGTCATTATTTCTTAAATGAAATTGATGAATATTGAACAGGGAAAGAGTTAAGGGTTGGGCGAAAGTAGTGTCTAGATCTACGGTTTAAAGTGACTGTCAGTGGTTAAAACTCGATTGAGTTATGTTATCTGTTGACTCTGTACCGACTTGTAAATAAATATTACTTGACTTGACCGTGATCAGAACAATATACTCTCTATGAAAGGTTCTCTTATAGTATAGGCATCTTATACCATTCTAAGGCTTTTAACCCTTTCCCTGTTCTGTGTTTATTTCAAATTTTAATATCTACTGAATATTCATGGGCAAAATAGTTATAACGAAATATCGAGGTGAAACATTGTAGCAATTTTAGAAAGTAAAGAAACAGATGCATCAAATTCCGTTAGCAAACCGAGCAGACCCTGATCTAGGACTGGAGCCGTCTGATATGGGTCTACTCTGTTTGAAAACTTGTTTGTATATTGGGGAAAGGGTTAAGTATTATTTTGATACAATAATGATTTCAGGATCCTGTGCAGGGACCAAGGACAGACCTATCTTGTAGTAAGTTGTACACCTGACCAGAGACATATACATAGTTAACATGTGTGTATTCTAAATGGTGATATCGAGCTACTTTCGGTTTTAATGATATCCGAACAGATGGCAACAATCACAAAATTAGCATGCTGTCTAGCAGCTCATGGATGAGACTGATATATACATCCATGTAGGTGTATGTAGGTAACTTCCCATTTCGTCTACTTCCGATTTCGTCTATTTTAGCATCTGTTCCCATTTCGTCTACTCCTAATTTTACACCCTTTCCCATTTTGTCTACTGCTTACCGGTATATTTTTCATGTCTTTGATCAATATTATCTTCACATCAGGCAAGATTCGTGCATTTTAGGACTTTTTCATATCAAGTTGTAAATTTTGTTGTTGGTTTATATCAAATTTTTTATGTGTTTTTGCACAAATTTAATACGTTTTTTTATCAGAAGTTTTCATTTGAGTAAGAAAAAGATCTGGATCAAAACCCAAATCTGTTACTTAGTATTACTGAATACATCTGCCTTTAACAAATTATTCCATACAATAACACACAATTTCTTTTTTTAATTTCTAAATGAATACTATTATACATTTGACCAAAAATGAATGTGATGCACTGATCTAGATCTTAACTAATAACATGGAGGCAAACATGTTTTCCGTATGAGTATTAACATATATAACTTAGAAATTTTATGCAAAAAATGAAATTAAAAAACCCCAAAACAACAATGTAGTTCAGCCATCTATTATCAAGGAAAATGATCATCATCTAAACTTTTTAGATCTTGGTCCAAACCCAACAAATATATGTCATGGTAATGCTTAAGAAAACTGTGAAAACAGTGCAATGGCCTGTTATAGGTGTCAAAAATAGTACTACTGTGGATTCAGATTTTGTCTGCTGCAAAAAAAAAGCATCTTAAATATTTAAAACAAAAATAATAATTAAATAAAATGAAGACAACACATTAAAAAGTCTTTAAAATACTTGAATCTTGCATGATCTGAATAAATTAACTGAGTTAATATAACTTAATTATAACAGTAGACGAAATGGGAACTGGGTAAAATTTTAGAGTAGAAAAAATGGGAATGAAATACAGTAGACGAAATGGGCATAAACCGTGTATGTATTATCCCCAGTCGGGCAATATTGGTTCAAGTAGATCTATAAATATGTTGCATACGTTTTTATTTACATGGGGTTATTGTTACAATCTTATAATTAAATAGTTCCCATGCCTCTGTAAATTGTAAATGCGGGGCTACCTGCCTCTGTTTTTATTGCTTGATAAATGTGTTTTCTCATTAATTTTGTTTCTTATCACAATAAAATTCTTTTTCCAAATGAACCCTGATATTTCTTTAATTTTATGCCTTTATTTTTCTATTTCAACTACTTTTTAAATTAAAATAAAAAGGATACTTTTAAGTTACTGACATATACTCCCCATACTCAAATGGATCCAAAGTGTTAGCAGAAATAATCATTCATCAACAGGCTAAAGGTTAACATCTAACAACAACCTATGTCCTCATTGGATTCAATTCTGCGTTTCCGTCCAATCACAACAGCCATTTACATGTACATACATTTGAATGCAAATTTTATGTGGCCGAAACGACCAAGGCCGAAACGGATTGGGTCCGAAACGACTAAGGACCGAAACGGATTGGGTCCGAAACGACCCGACATCGGTCTGTACCCCTTCATATGTACTAGCAGAGCGGAAATCTGTATACTACAATTACAAATATGTATATTGTTAATTGATTAGTATAAACTGTCATGAAGCCGTATAGACCCCTGTGCCTCTGACCGGACATTTAGGCGTATCGTCATCGGAGGTATTTTCGAACACCACCTGTTTTCGAACATCTCACGTTTTCGCGAAAAATTCCTTGTATGCACGCGCTATGATGTCATACGCTTGCCTAATACACTATAAGTGTGTAAGAGCAGATGGACAGCTATAAAAAATCAACAATGCACAAATAACATGTAATTTTAAATGACGTTATAGTTTTTGAGAAAAAAAATGGCCATTTCTACTATTACCAGTATTGTCCCCAGTTTAGAACCCTATTACGATGTCCAACATAAGTAAACTTTTGGGAACATGCTACCAGCACTTCCCCTCCGAGTTTGTTGTGGAAATCCCAATGTAGAATTATGACGTAGTTGTCTTTATGATGCATATAGGGCAGTTCAAACAGTCTATTCCCTTAACGTGTATGTAACATAATAGAACACGTGACCTTTCCCCGTTCAGAAACTAACTAGCCATGGTAGATCTATCTTTTAAGGTCAAACCATCAAAGTATGTGGGCAAATACAGATTGTATCCTCCCACAACACTCAAAAATGCTTACAAAGCTGCCAATAGCCTAAAAGCATTGAAACTGACGATCCTCATAATCTAGCTCAGGAAAAATAACCACCCTGTTAAATTCCGAATGGGATCTAGCCACAAATTGCTATAAATATTTTTTTTTATACTTTTATTAATATTTAAGTTAACATTTATGTGACCAACTTGTGTTTATGGTTTTTATATGAAAGTTGAGTGAATGGCATGAACCTAACTGCACTAATTACTTTACTACGATGATTTTGATTGGATGTTCGAAAACAGGTTGGGAAACCCGCCATCTTGCCATTTAAGAGGGTAAACAAAACACACTTTATTATTTGTGTATTCTAAATCGTAAATGTTTGAATTTTACATGAATGTATGCAGTAATAGCTGATAACCATGAAAAAATTGTGCAAATCACATCCGCTGACTTTTCTCGGTTGAAAAAAAATAATTAAGCGTTAGGTGTTCGAAAACTGGTGGGACCACGCTACTAAGTCTGAAACCTAGGGTAAACTTACCAGATCTCTCATTTGTCTCTTGATAACCACTTTTACCGCCCATTTGAACTCCTCAGAATCTTCCATGATTCGTAACATATGTGTCTGAAAATAAAAACATGCAATAAAAATTATTAAAATGTTTCGTGTACCTTCTAATCTTTTTTAACTTGAGTACGTAGCGTCTTTTGGCGAAACTCAATATGGAACTCAACCGGGCTTTTTTGTTTTTTAATTGCAAATCTCCGAATCAAAGAATAATAACATTTTGAATTATATTTAGTAGTCTTGTTATTCAAATGATTATGGGTCTCTAAAGATCTGTTAGTTTTCTTTGCTTCCGTTTTACGTTGTTCACTCACTCTTTTAGTTTCCTTTCCGCAATTAGCCGCAATGGCGTCGTCCGTTCAGATTAAGGTTACTACCAAAAAGCGGATATGACTCGTATCCGCAAATGAAACGGTAGTTACACATAAAAATTATTTTTACCCTTCGAAAAATGTCTCCATTAGACTCAACAATATACTTATTTGCAGATGACACAAAAATATTCAACAAAATTAGGACAATAGAAAATAAGGAAACGCTACAAGATGATCTACATAAAATAACGCAATGGACAGAGAAGTGGCTATTAAAACTACATCCACAAAAATGCAAAACCATGCACATTGGCAGGACAGAGCCAGATCCCAATTTCACATTCAAATTAATGGGCTTCACACTTGAAAGTACAGAGGAGGAAAAGGATATAGACCTGAGTAATTATGGACATCAAGCTAAATTTTGATAAACACATTGCAGATAAAGTAAAAAAAAAAGCTAACTCAATGAATGCCATAATTAGACGAAATTTCCATTTTCTTGATGTAAAAAGCTTCACACCACTATACAAAACCCTAGTGAGAACACATCTTGAGTACGCCAGTTCAGTATGGGCCCCACATAAAAGTAAACATATTGATATGTTAGAGGGAGTTCAAAGAAGAGCTACTAAACAACTGCCCGAGCTTAATAAACTCCCATATGAGGAACGTTTAAAACGACTAAATCTCCCTACGCTATCCTATAGGAGGGCACGTGGGGATATGATAGACGTGTATGAAATGACAGGTGGGATCTATGATAATAAGGCAGGGAGATTTCTCAAATTAAGAAAGGACCAAGCAGAATGAACATCAATAAGGGGAAACCCAAATCTTTATTCCCAAAGAGCGAGGCTTGACCTAAGATAATATATTTTTGGAGTAAGAACAACAAATATTTGGAACAGCTTAAGTGAGGAGGTAGTAAATGCTAAAAATCTGAACACATTTAAAAATAGATTAGACAAATACTGGAATAATCAGGATATAAAATACAATTATAAGGCCAAAATAAGAACCGGAACACAAAAACAAAAAGAAGAGTCCAGCATAGAGGACCCAGAGGAACCTGGGCTGGAAATCAACGCTAAGTAACTATCCGCTAACACTGAACTATCTTTGCCTATTGTTAGCCCTGTACTTGTTGCGTGTGTAGGAAATGATAATTGTATCACGAAGTAAATACTTCGTGATTGTATTGATCAATATAAATTAGCTGATTTTCGGCCTATTTACGCGGGTCTAGTCTGTTTGCAACGGCGGTTCTATCTGACAAATAGTATTATCTTAATATTTAGCGTCTTAATAGCGTCTGTATAGGTTACTTGAGAAGTTTACACCCAGGTATTTTGCATGGTCTGCTGCAGCAAGAGTCTGGCCATGTAAAGATCAGGTAGTGGGAATGCGTTGTCTGGCTCTGGTGATATGTAGGACCTGGCACTTACCTGGTACTTGCTTCGGTTAAAGGACATTTCCCATTCCCTCTCCCAGGCCTGTAGCATGTCCAGATCAGACTGCATAATCGTGCTGTCTTGGGGCTGGTTTATGGTCAGGTATACAGCAGTGTCCTTAGAGAAGAGAAAAATACACAGAGGGGGTGGGTTGGAGGGGTGCTGATTCTGACGGTAGTTCTTTACGCTATTAAACTACCCTTGACTATCCCGAACAAAGGCAACAATACAAGGAAAATCGGCCCTTTATATATATATATAGGTCGATCCTGGCCGGAGGTGCATGCTATTTTGACAGTAAGCTATGAGGCCCTTCAATCAATATTCTATTATACAAGCATCTAGCTGAAAAGACAACCATGCACAGTTTAAATCATTTATAAACGAATAATATATGTTCTATTAAAACCCTTTTCTACAATTGAAAACCAAACAGTCTGGAAAGATAGACTGGTATATGTGTATACATGGTCATGTAGTATACAATGTTAATGTATACATACAATACTACATAAAAGTGTGTGCAGCAAATGCTCTATTTATCACAATGGTTTCAAAACTACACAATTCTGGAAAAAATCCTTTTCTCTAGTTAATGCTCCTTATTGGTAGATTTAATCAAATAGGTTAGGTCTAAAAATAGCCTAAGTGGAAAATCAAGGCACTTGTGAATTAGAATCATAATATTTTTAAATGTCTTAGTGTTTATTATATTTTTTGACGGCTGTATTTCCACGACAAACACCACACCCTCGACTCTACACACTTCGTCCATTGTAACTAAGGCATCCGCAGGTGTCTCCACTGCATTCCGCTTAACCGGCCACCGTTTCACATGGTTAAGAAAATAAGGACGAACATTCCCTCCATCAAACGGGACTGCTTTTGATGGTGCATGATGTTATCTGGTCTTCTAAATTCCTTATCGCTGTTAATGCACACACAGATTGTTATTTTAGGCTCATGTTTTGCTTTTCAATGTCTCATGAATGACATGTGCGACGTGTTCATGCAGTTGAGTTGTTCCGAACTGTTGTTCAAGACAACTGGCAGTCTAACCTGGCCAATCCGACCCTCGCCCCCTGCCATGATAGTGACCACCTCGACATCCACATTTTTTGGAGTTCCCATCTAAAATAGTAAAACCGTTGATAATATATAATAAAATATATATCATGCACTTGTCTTGGATCGGACATACATTGTTACATGTTCATAACTGTATTAAGGTAGACAACTCTGTTAACCATTGCATACTTAATACATAGTAACATTGGATTAATGTTCTTGACCAATTACATGTATATATACTGCATGCTCTCTCAAATACTTCAGTTCTTATTAAGACACACTATAATAAAGACCCAACATCTAAGAAGACTCCGTTATCAATACATCTATATCTACCCACGAAGTACAATAGATACATAAAACCATAACATGGTATCAGAGTGGTGCTTATGTGAATGATACATGGAGTAACGCATTTAAATACTCAAAGGATCATTTAATTTGAAGTCATTCTGCGGACAGTTTTGATTTTGTACACTGAGCAAGTGAAAAGTTCCATTTTAACACTATGGATCAAAATACAGGACAAAACCCTAGAATGGACTGGGATGCATAGGATCTATCCACTGCTTTTAAGAGATTCAAGGAACATGCAGAATTCATGTTTGGTGGCCCTTTGGACAAGAAATCTGAAGAAGTGAAATGTAATTATTTCATGATATGGATTGGAGAAAAGGGGCGAGAGATATTCTCAACATGGGACATATCAGATGATGACAAAAAGCAGTTGCGAACATTTATGAATGGGTTTGAAACGTACTGCAAACCCAAGACGAATTTGATATACAACAGATATAAATTCAAGTCAAGAACTCAGTTTGAAGGGGAGACATTTGAGCAATTTGTAACTGAGCTCAAACTGTTAATCAGAGATTGCGGATACCCACCTGAGATACAAGAGGATTTAATCCGTGACCACATTATCTTCGGAATTCAGTCAATTGAAATCCGTGAGAAATTAATCCGTGAAGGCTCTGATCTAACATTGGAGAAATGTGTAGACCTAGCTAGGACACACGAGCTGAGCCAGGAACAGTGCAAAGCCATGGACCAACCAACATCGGTGAATGCTCTCAGACAGCAAAGGCGACAACACAAGGCCAGGCATCCAATTCCACCAAGCCAGAAGTTTAAAATGTCAAACCAGAGACAATCATGTGACAATTGCGGACAGTATCATGACAAGAGCAAGTGCCCTGCCAAAGGAGTAAAATGTCATTATTGAGCCAAATTGAACCATTTTGCAAAGATGTGTAGGACTAAAACCCAAGACTCAAAGCAAAGGATCAATGAGGTAAATCGCAATTCGCTTGATCTTGATTGTTCAGAATTCTTTGTAAGTTCAATTGAACATGACACTAGATTGAACCAGGCTTTTGTCCACATTGGTATTGGCAACAGAACTTTGCGCATTAAAATAGACACAGGGGCTCAAGTAAATGTCATACCCAAATCATGTTTTAGGTCTTTAGGCACTAAGGGACCGCTTCAGAACTCAAACAAGCGTCTCACAGCTTATGGAGGCAATGCCCTCAATGTTGTGGGTCACACAAAACTCACATGTACTTACAAAAGCAAGACTTCTCATGCAGAATTCTATGTTGTAGACTCGCCTAAAGCATGCCCAATTTTAGGTCTGGAAACCTGTCTTTCCTTGGGGCTAGTAAATCTTATAATGTCTGTCGACTCAAATGCACCTTTAACTAAGGAAAACGTACTGACAGACTACGCTGACGTCTTTGACGGAATAGGGTTGTTACCTGGACAGAGCCAAATACGCATCAAAGAGGATGCAATTCCTGTCATACACCCTCCCCGTAAAGTGTCCTTGGCAATACGGGATAAGCTGAAAAATGAGCTTGATAGAATGGAGAATTTGCAAATTATCAGCAGGGTGACAGAACCTACAGAATGGGTTAACAGTCTTGTCACTGTTCAAAAGGCAGACGGGTCACTGAGACTATGCCTTGACCCAAAAGACTTGAATGATGCAATACTGAGACCGCATTATCCAAGCAAAACAATTGACGACATTCTCCCAGACTTGACTGAAGCGACAGTATTCTCCAAGTTTGACGCCCGCAGTGGGTACTGGTCAATTGCACTGACAGACAAATCATCATTTCTGACGACATTTAATACTTCATTTGGTAGATATAGGTTTTTGAGACTACCATTTGGAACAAAAAATAGCAACGATCTGTTTCAACAGAAAATGGACGAATGTCTCGAGAACTTGCCTGGAGTCAAAACAATAGTTGACGACATTGTTGTATATGGCAAGGACCAAAGTAGTCATGACAAGCATCTGCACATGTTCATGGCCAGGTGCAGAGAAATGGGTATTAAACTTAACCCTTAAAAGACGGAAGTAAGCAAGAATGAAATTCCATTCTTCGGTCATGTGCTCACTGACAAAGGACTGAAAATGGACCCAGGAAAGGTCAAGGCCATTCGTGAAATGCCTTCCCCAACAAACAAAACAGAGCTAGAAACTATTCTCGGTATGGTTACCTACTTACAACGGTTTGCTCCAAATCTGTCTGAACTGACAAGTCCAATGCGACAGTTACTGTCCCAGGATGTAGAATTCATATGGGACACGCCTCAGCAAGAGGCATTTGAAAAGATTAAGGCTGTAATTACACAGGAGCCCGGTCCTGTCCTCACTTTCTTTAATCCAAAGAAACAGGTGACATTACAAGTAGACTCATCAAAAAGCGGACTTGGCGCCGTTCTTCTTCAAAATGAACGCCCAATTTGCTTCGCATCTAAGTCACTGACTCAAACAGAAATAAACTATGCCCAAATTGAAAAGGAGCTCTATGCTATTTTGTTTGGGTGTAAGAAGTTTCATGACTATTTGTATGGTATACGGTTTACAGTAGAAACAGACCACAAACCATTGTTAGCTGTGTTCAAGAAGAACTTGCACTCAGCACCGCCTCGTCTACAGCGAATGTTACTACAACTACAGACTTACGACATTGACCTTAAGTTTTGCCCTGGTAAGGACATACCTGTAGCTGACACACTTTCACGCAAATACCTACCTGAGACTCACCCTGAGTTTTCTGCTGACATGGATATGCATGTACATGCGATCATGTCAAGCATGCCTGTTAGTGACCAGAAAATGTCACATATCAAGATGGTCACTGCTTCAGACGAACAGATGACACAACTCAAACAGGTCATACACAGTGGATAGCCTAACGACAGATCACAATGTTCCAAAGATTTGACAGAATTTTGGAATTACAGGGATGAATTGACAGAGGTTAATGGCATCATCCTTAAAGGCAACAGAATCCTGATACCTAAAGGCTGTAGATCAGACATGTTAAAGGTTATACATGGATCACACCTGGGTGTCGAAAAATGCACGCAACGGGCTAGAGAAATACTGTTTTGGCCAAATATGAATGCTGACATTAAAGACATTGTACTATATTGTCAAATCTGTCTTCCAGTAGAACAAATTTATTATGATTCTAAAACTACTGGTAGTTTAAAATCTAAAGCTCGTTTCATCACAGAGCTAGACTGGATAAAGAAATTACAAACACCTTTTCCTTTAGGCCTTAATGATAACATTTTCCAAAGCGGCAATATTTCTAAAGATCCAAGTATCAACATTTTCTCTATATTTTCTATTCGAAAACGTAAAAGTAGATCACATGGCAGACGTAGAAATGGTAATATTAAGCGTAAATTACGTCGTAATATGTCTATTCATGATTTACATACTATTCTAAAACAAACTGGTAAACATTCTATGTTATCTTGTTTATCGTCTTTACCCTTTTCCTGTCTTAAGTCAATAGACGAAGAGGCTGATACAATCTATATGCGTACAGATCCGTTAATTAATACTGCCTCACTTATACAAAGTTACACACAGCATGTTCTTCGTCCACGTATTGATAAAGAATCTGAACATAAAAGACATTTTCTGAAACTTCAGTTCCTAAATAAAGGTATCGATTTTATTGATATTCAAAGTATATTTCGTGATAAGAATGTAATCGATGCTATTCCCAAATATTTCATCAACTCTGAATCACCTATCATCTGTTATAAATATAATAAACCTATTAGAAATGTTATTTTGAACTACAATAAAATTGTCTCTGACTTAAATATTGATGTTAATACCCCTATTTCTTTAGATTGTAGCATTTCTAGCTTTTGCTATAAACCAGTTGGTCATGTCATTACTGGTAATTTTGATATCATTAAGGATAAACGTCTCAGGACCCTCCTAACTAAAGGACCTAAATATAGATTACCTTCCCTTATTGATTTTGACGCTTGTCGAACTCATATTGCGGAAGCTATTCAAGAATTCTGCATCTAATGGTGTCGACGAGAACATGCTGATGTTAATGCCCTTTCGGATTGGAAGAAATGTATTTTCGATATTATTGATACACGAATAACTTTTTACAAATCAAATAACCATCTTTTACCACCTCGACCTAGAGTTACATTTCGCTACTTGAAGAAAAACATTTCTAATTTTCATTCAGATTATGTTCTTGTTCCTGCTGACAAGGCATCAAACAATGTAATCATTATTTGAAGATTGTATTATGTTGATGTTTTAAAGAAGGAGCTAACTGATTCAAAAACTTATATAACAGTTCAAACACCTGAAATAGATATAGTCTCGGAACATGTAAAAATGTGCAATGATTTTAAGTCTGGTCCTAACATAAAACAACATAAACTTTCTACTTTGTACTGGATTCCTAAACTACATAAAAACCCTTATAAGTCGCGTTTTATTGCCAACTCTAGCTGTTGTACCACTACTAAATTATCTATACTTTTGACGTCCTGTCTTACTACGATCAAAGAACATGTTAAACGCTACTGTGATAAAATATATGAAAATTCTGGTATTAATGTTTTTTGGTCCATAAAAAATTCAAATGATGTTTTAACAAAACTTGAAAATGAACAGTATAACATTTCTTTACTGAGCTCTTATGATTTCTCTACACTCTATACTACTCTACCTCACCATCTTATAAAGGATAGACTTATTAAATTAATAGAAAAAACCTTTGCCAGAGAAAACAAAATGTTCATTGCTTGTAATGTTTAACGTTCATTCTTTTCGAATTCAGAAGTTGAACATTACACAATGTGGACTTGCCTTGATGTTTGTAGATCTCTTACCTTTCTTTTAGATAATATATTTGTGCGTTATGGAGATACCATATATCGTCAAGTTGTTGGTATACCCATGGGTACAAATTGTGCCCCTCTTGTTGCAGATTTGTTTTTGTATTGCTACGAGAGGGATTTTATGCTTAGCTTAAAACCTGATACACAGACCGATATTGTTAATGCTTTTAATAAAACTTCAAGGTATTTAGACGATATTTTGAATTTAGATAATCCTTATTTTGATACTATGGTTTCTTCAATCTACCCAAAAGAACTGTCTTTAAACAAAGCTAATCAATCTGACATTAATGCTTCATTTCTAGATTTGAATCTTTCAATTACAAATGATAAAGTTTCGTCCAAAGTATACGATAAAAGAGAAGATTTTAATTTTAAAATTGTTAATTATCCTTTTCTAGATGGGGATGTGCCACGTTCTACATCTTATGGTGTTTATATTTCTCAACTTATTAGGTTTGCCCGAGCCTGTTCTTTGCTTGAAGATTTTAACAGACGTAATTTAGTTATAACTGATAAACTTCTTAAGCAAGGTTACAGATATCACAAACTTCGGAAAACCTTTTCTAAATTTTATTATCGAAATTTACCTCTCATTAGTAAATATAATTGCAATCTACGGACGTTACTGCGACAAGGCATTTCTCAACCAGAATTTTATGGGGATGTTATCTACAAACTTAGGAAAATTCGGGGTCATATCCATTTTCATGATTTGTTTATAAAACGCATTAAAAAATTTAAAAAGAAAGGTTATGATCCTATTATATTGCAACACACTGCATGTTTGGTTATCGACCCTTTTACAGTCGGTAGCTACGCTTCCCTCTTTGCTTGCGCGATGACAGGCCGAGGGTAGTACTCTATGATGGTATACTCTTAAACTTGGATACAGGAGGAGCTTACCAGACTCATGTATTATTTTTTCCCTGTCGTGCCCTTAACGGCTTACCTGCAGCTGCTCTGACTTCAGCAAAGTCATTGAGTACATATTTGACGGATTGTCACAGTTATTATGCTATGTTTTACATGTTGTCCTGTGTTCACCGTCGTCTATGTTGTGGGTAAGTCCAGCGGGGATACCTTTATTTACAATATTTGTAAAGCTAGGGTGACTTTGAGAGAAGTGTGAGGTTAGGACGTCCGTAAACCGGTTTAAACCCCCAGTGGTGTTTTTGCTGCTGACCGTGCCAAGGCGGTACTCTCTTTGTCACCCTTCCTTTTGTTTGCATTGCGTCTTTGTGCTTGTGGTTTGTTCATGTTGTGGAACGTTTGTCCCTGGTTCTTGTGTGTCTTTTGGTGTTTTCTGTGTTCATTTCGTGTGTGTGTGTGTGCGTGTGCGTTTGGGTGTGTGGTTGTGTGTGTGTGTGTCATGCTGTCTATCGGTGTTTTGGTGGTGGTTGCGTCTTGCATGTGGCTTTGCCTGCTTGACTTTACTACTTTTCCATTGAGCATAGAAACTCAAATGTCAAAGAGCCGATGCAGCCAAGTGACATACCTGACAGACCATGGCAAATTGCTGCCACCGACATATTTCACTGGCATAACATTGACTACATACTGCTAGTTGATTATTACAGCAGATACTTTGAAGTAAGTATGCTGCCAGATACCAAATCTTTGACTGTAATAGACAGGTTAAAGGGTTACTTCAGTCGACATGGCATTGTAGAGATACTGGTAAGTGACAATGCTAGACAATACACATCACAGGAGTTTGCTGAATTCGCTAATAAATGGGACTTTCAGCACAGAACTTCAAGCCCTGGTTATTCCCAGAGCAATGGTTTGGCTGAGAGAACAGTGCAGACTGTCAAAGCATTGTTTACTAAGGCTAAACAATCAGGACAAGACCCTTATCTTGCTATACTTGAGTATCGCAATTCCCCACTAGCCTGTGGAAAAACACCTGCCCAGTTGCTAATGAGCAGACAGCTTAGATCAGTTCTCCCATTAACTTCGGAGCAACTTGACCCACAGGTCTCCAATAAGTCACAAATTCGTGGGAAACTTTCTCAAAACAAACAGAGATCACAGAGATATTACAATCGGTCAGCACACCCATTAGAACCACTTTCTATCGGGCAATCTGTGAGAATTAGACATGGAAAATGGTGGAAGCCAGCAAAGGTTATAAAACAGGTTAACAATAGGTCATACATGGTATCTACTCCAGATGGGGGTACTTACAGGCGCAATCGACGCCACCTCTTAGCAAATAAAAACAATACACTTTCCTTTTATCAGCCAGCAGTTTCCTTTAACCAGCCAACATTTGACCACTCAAACAAATGCAGACAATTATCATTTACCCAGACTGCAACAAATACACCCGCCTCAAACAGCAGTTTGCTTGATAATAACACAACAAATAAATCACCAGCCAATGCCAATGATGATTTAAGCACAGGTTCAAATCAAACAAATTCTGGAGACAAATCAGAACTTTATACAACAAGATCAGGTCGAAGTGTGAAACCACCAGTGAAGCTTGATTTATGATAAACTGACAAACACCTGGAAAGAGGAGTACTTAGTTTTGCTTATTTACTGATAACAGTATGTATACAGGGATTATCAGTTCCCAGAAACAGGTGTATCTGATTTCTAATTACATGGACAAGAACACAGGGGTCTGGACCGCTTCATTGGGGTCTATATGTATTATTATATAGTACATATAGACCCCCTGAAGCGGTCCAGACCCCTGTGGACAAGAAGACCATAAGACTTCGCGCAAAAGGAATTTACCAAAAATGCAGTATTCCAGAATTATTTGAATATCAACTTTGAATAGTTATATGTTTGAGTTTATCTGTAAAAAAGTATTTGCTATACTTGTAAAAAAGGGAGATAACTGTATTAAGGTAGACAACTCTGTTAACCATTGCATACTTAATACATAGTAACATTGGATTAATGTTCTTGACCAATTACATGTATATATACTGCATGCTCTCTCATATACTTCAGTTCTTATTAAGACACACTATAATAAAGATCCAACATCTAAGAAGACTCCGTTATCAATACATCTATATCTACCCACGAAGTACAATAGATACATAAAACCATAACATACATAAAACTTCCAAGATAGTTTCCATTGTACATAGATCAAGGTCTAAGGTTATAAAAGCATCTGATTGGGCAGATGCCCAGACCCCAGTAAAAGGTTTTATAATCTCGGACCAAGTCTTAGCATCAGCAAAGAGTATGTGATACGTTACTTCTTTTAACTTTTACATAACTCTTGCAATATGATGCAGCCAGCAAAGTAATACACATTAAACTCTATATTGCTAAGTATTTAATAAAGAGTATAACCTGTAGTAGGTCAAAGAGCAAAACGATTTTCAAACGCAAATGAATAAATTCAAATAAAAATGATTTTTTTTTAAATAATCCACCCTGGTCCGGATTAACATAACTTTCTAGAATAAATTCTTTAGTAGGGTAATGTACATAATGTGCTTTATATTTTTTCATTTCCAAGGCATGAATTATGTATAGTGAAACTGAACAATTAGGTCATATTAACCTGTCCTTTGTATTCAAAGTACAACTATGAGTCATGCCGGAAACACCACATACAGAACAAACAGTCGTCCGAAAAGCAATACAAGAAAACACAGCAAATGTAAATAACTACCAAAAACACAGAGACGCACAAAGACAAAACAAACAAACAAATGGGGAAGATGGAAGTACCGCCTTGGAACGGTCAGTGACAAAAGTCAGTGGGGTTTAAACCAGTTTAGGGCGCCCAAACTCACACGTATTCCCCCCTTAAAAGACAAACAGTGTAAATAAACGTATCCCCTCTCCGACTAATCTACAACAACTGGGATGGCAAATGCAGTGGTAAAGTGCATGTAAATGAAAACGTAGTAAAGTCAAGCAGGCAAAGCCACATACAAGACACAACCACCACCAAAAACAATGATACAGGGACCGTTTGACAAGGTTTAGGTATCGGATTGTAAATAGCTTTCTATAAATAACTATTGAACATAACAAATAGTACGTACGTACACTAATTAAGAGCAGTTGAATCCAGAATGTCGGACATTCTGGATTCAATTGATCTTATTTTCAAATTCAACCACGTTTTCTATAAATACTTTAATATTCTTGAAAACTCCTTAAATTATTGATTCGTGATAGTTTGACTGCTTATTTTTTCTATAACCAAAACTCGCGCATGCGAATAGCCACGACTCGGTAGACGGTGATATTCTTTTTACTATTCCAATTCAAAACTCCTTGGGATAAATTGTAAACCATCCCAGAATACGTCCAATTCCAACACTGTGGAGAGGTCTTGTGGAGAGGTCTGACCAACGAGAGCTATTGCAGCCTTCCCCCGACTTCTAAAAGTCTAGTGCCAGTCTTCCCACATACTATGGCCAGCCTCCTACCAGTGTCCTTAAGCTAGAATTTAGCTCTCTATTTATGCAGTTAGTAAACTAGGAAATTAACGAAATTGTATAATCTACCTTAATATCAGTCGATACACTTTAAATGTCCGTTTCCTTATTAACAGTGCGTGCCCTTAGCGTGATGCTAATCCCCATATTTGCATGACAATATTACACAGGGTCGAACACACGCAAACACGCACACACACGAGACGAAAACCACATACCCGAACAAGCACATAAGTACAAAGACACCAAACAAACAAATGCAAGGGTGACAAAGAGAGTGCATGCCATATTGGAACGGTCAGTGGCAAAACCACCACTGGGGGTTTAAACCGGTTTACGGACGTCCTAACCTCAGACTTATCTCAAAGCCACCCTAGTAGCTAAACAAACAGTGTAAATAAAGGTATCCCCGCGCCGGACTTCCCCACAGCATAGAAGACATGTGCAGTAATCACAGTACAAAACGTAAAACATAGCATAACAACTGTGAAAGTCCGTCAAATATGTACTCAATGACTTTGCTGAAGACAGAGCAACCAGGCGCGGATTTAGAGGGCGGAGCCGGCGTACGCCCTCCCTTAAATTGCCCAAACAAACTTACTTTTTTAGTAAAAATCAACAAAACCATTATTTAATCGGTGTTTTTTTTTTATTTCCCTCACCCAATTAAGCGCAACATGTATTACAAACACACTATTCAGTTATGTCATCAAACATAAAAATCTACGCCCCTCCTTGGCCTCCAAAAAACATTTATAACCCCCCCCCCCCCCCAATCTGAAATCCAGGATCCGCACCTGGCAACTGTAGGGAAGTCGTTAAGGGCAGAATTATACATAGTTAACAAAGTTCGGATATGGGCTGGTCCCATATAAACACTTGGGTTTTTAGCCTACTTTCTCTGTTCTGGTTATAAGCTGAGTACTCCACGTCAGTCTTCTTTATTATGCGCATAAGTGTTTTCGTATACATGTTTACGATTTGGGTTTCACTTATTAATAATTATTACCGAACTCTACTGTCTCAAGGGTCTATACAGTAAAAGCTCTCTATAACGGCCAATAAATTATGCTAATTAGTTGGTATTTAGGACAGGTGGCTGCTTAAAGCAAGGCGAAACTAAAACAGAACGCTCCTATAGGAGCGTTCTGTTTAACTTTCACCTTGCTTTAAGCAACCATCTGTCTTTACCCCAAAGTACTTGATGTAATTTATAGTGGCCGTTATAGAGAGGTTATACTGTATTTGCTCATTATTATACATCTATACTAATCGTAATAATCAGTATAAATAGGATTAATCATGATCATACAACACATGTAATAATAATAAGCATGGGTCGTTTTGGTTTAAAAAGTGGACCGTTTAGACCAGGGCCGTTTTGGTAGTGGGCCGTTTTGATCCGGATTCCACAAGGGGGCGCCTTGCATTGTTATCAGCCGCGTGGAATCTGTCGACACCAAAGGACACATACACTTTTCTTTATTTCGGCTATTTTATGCATTATTTTAGGTAGAGTATTTGATGGATGGTATTTAAAGTCATTCGAAAATTTGACGACTGATTAACAGGATGATACTGTTTTGATTTAATTCGCATTTATTAAGATAATTGATGAAATGGTATGGCCTGTGGTTAGGTCATTTCCGCCATTTTCATAGAGGTTCATAACATTCAAGAGATGATACAATTCATTGTACAATTATTTTGGTAAAGGTTAGGTAAAAATTTCTTTGAATGCATATGTAAGAAAATTGCAAACGCAGTTTGTAGTCATATGGTGAAGCTTCTTTATCCTGCTATCAAACCCTTTCCGATTATTCTTTTCTCAGGGGAGACAATTTCATGTCGGGCGTGAATTCGGACTTTATCATGTTCGACATATAAGTAACCTTCGAGGACGAAAGTTAACACCTGAATCTCTACACACACGCGCAGAGTAGTCTAATCTCCGAATTTAAACACACACACATTTACACAGTACTGACACTAGTTTGTTAAGTATATTGAAAGCAGATACAATCTGTGTACTCTAAATGGTGATATCGAGCTACTTTCGGTTTTAACGATATCCCGGCAGACGGCAACTGTCACAAAATTAGCATGCTGTCTTACATGTCATTAATGAGACTAATACAATACAGTAGTAAATCTATGAAAATAAAAATGCATGCAGTCTTGTTTGGTGATTAATATCTGAAATATAAAAAACATGTATCTAGTAGTCAGACGAATCACTGATGCATATATTTTATTTTACATGAATATTCTTTAGGTAAAGGGTAATTTACTAAAGCTACTCCATGGGAAATACATTGTGTCCATATACTAGTCTATTATAATAGTTATCTAACTAATATTCCAGAGTTCAAGGTTAAAGTTTTTTGGACGGGTTGTTTTAAAGCTTAATATTTGTACTAGGATGCTGAAATTTTTGTATGGATGTTCGTTTGGGGTCAAATATTGCTATTATGAAGTTAAACATTAAAAATGTTTTTAAATTTTATTATATTTTTGAAATATTCTGGACTTGGGTTTTTTGGCCCAAAATCACCTGGTTAAAGTTTTTGGGATGGGTTGGTATAAATCTTAATATTTATACTATGATGCTGAAGTTTGGTGGGAAGGTTCATATTGTCGAGACCTTTCCGACCATGCCAACATTTTTGCCCTTCTGACCATGACCTTTGACCTACTTAACATTTGAACCTATGGACTTGTGTTAAGACTTTTCCAACAACATCATTGTTTGCCCTTCTGACCTTGGCCTTTGACATACTTTTGCAAACAAAAATTAAATGTCTATATTATAGGAACCAATAGGCCTAGGACTTCCACACTTCATATGAACATGCCAACATTTTTGCCCTCCTGACCTTGACCTTTGACCTACTTTTACACAATCTTTAAATGCTTATAACATTTGAACCAATGGACCTAGGGCTTCCATACTTGGTATGCAACTTGCTTACATGTTAAGACTTTTCCAACAATATCATTGTTTACCCTTCTGACATTGACCTTGGCCTTTGACCTACTTTTAAAATCTTTAAATACCTATTTTATTGGAACCAATAGCCCTAGAACTTCCACACTTGGTATGAACATGCCAACATTTTTGCCCTCTTGACATTGACTTTGACATACTTTTGCAAAATCTTTAAAGGTCTATAACAGTTGAACCAATGGGCCAAAGGCTTCCATACTTGGTATGCAACTTTTTTGTGTTAAGACCTTTCCAACAATATAATTGTTTTTGCCGTGTTACTTTGACCTACTTTTGCAAACTTCTTTAAATGCCTATAAAATTTGAACCAGCAGGCCAAGGGCTTCCATACTTGGTATGCAACTTTCTAGTCTTAAGACTTCCAACCATACCAATGTTTTAACCATGTGACCTTGACCTACATTTGCAAAAGTCTTTAAATGCCTATATCATTGCAACCAGTAGGCCTAGGCCTTCCATACTTGATATTATCATGTCAACATATTTGCCCTTCTGACATTGACCTTAACATTTGACCTACTTTTCAAAAGTCCTTATAAATAAATGCATCTTCAATTGGAACCAATAGGCCTAGGGCTTCCATACTTGGTATTTATCTTTCTTGTCTTAAGACTTTCCAACCATACCAATGTTTTTTACTATGTGACCTTGACTTTGACCTATTTTTGCAAAATTCTTTAAATGCCTATAATATAGGATGAGATTGGCATAGGGCTTCTATACTTGGTATGACCATGCCAACATTTTTGCCTTTTTGACCTTCACCTTTGACCTACTTTTGCAGAAATCTTTAGCTGCCTATTACATTGGAACCAATAAACTTAAGGCTTCCATATTTGGTATGTATCTTTCTTGTTCAATAATCTTTTTAAGTTGCTGAAATTTGTGTTCATTATGACACGTTTTAGACTTAACTTTTAAACAGGCGAGCATCAGGTGGCTTTGACACCATTTCTGGTTGTAACTTGTAATAACATATGAACACACAAATATTTGACCAAGACAGAAAGCATAGTAGATCTATGTATTATCATGTCATAAGCCAACTGAGCAGACTAAAATATAATGGGACTTTAACCATTCACTCCATGAAAAATTAATATCTTGTACATATTGATTACTTAGATGAGTTTTTAAAGTGGCAGTTAGGCATAGGGAAAACATCATTTTGGCTCAAACAATTGTAGAATCAGATCTATATTATACCATAATTATGTAAACAGCAGACCATGATTAAATAGCTCCTACAGGAGTTGTCTGATCTTGATCTACTGAGACGCTACTCTGTTTGCAAATGTGTTTACATGAAGGAAAGGATTAAAGTGAGGTTTTGTTATGATCCTACCACATAGAATTGTAGTATATCTGTGACAAAGGCACATGTGCAGGGTTACAGATAAGGATTTGTGTTAATTGGGTATTTACTCCTTACATTTTCAAGGCATTGGGTAATCAGAATTTCAATTGGGTATCAAGAAAATCGTTACTCCATCAATTTGAAATGAATTGCTTTTTTTAATCCAACAATTTTAGATTTAATATGTTATATATGTTATACGACTATACCTACAACTGAGATTGGTGTATTTCACAGAAAGACCCTTTTTAATTCTAAGTCCATTAACTAATACTCGACACCCGAATGTTCGATTTACCTTCATTTGCCAACATTTCCAACACCTCATAATTGTGCAGGAGTATTGTGTTTTAGGCCAAGGATGCTTAAAAACGTATTTCTTGACAGTAATTTTGCCGACTTTTTTGCACCTTCTCAACTAGTGGCATAATACAGATTTACGACAAAAGATCAACGAATATCACCACAGACAACCTCATTTGAGGTGTTACACACCTTTTTCACAAGCTCATTTTACAAATTATTTCTAGTTCGCCAAGGAAGACCTAATTTAATTTTAAAATGTTGTTCTGTTCTCTTTTTCCGTCCTCGTGATATCATGTTTACGAATATAGCAGACAATTTGACTGGTTTAATATTTGAAACAAACCTAATGAAAAGGACACTGCATAACATTCTATATAATATACGGGGATCTGTGACCGGACCCGTAAAATAAGCTGTATGTACAAAATGAATAACCAGTCTGACCGATGTGGCAGTTAAACAAGTCCGGTGTCACAGTAAACAATAGATATTTATGCCTAAGAAATGTCCCAGTATTGCATACTAATATGCATCTACTTGGACGCTTTTGCGTAAACCACTTTGAATTTCAGTACGCATGATTTTCAAAATAATTGCTTTTCAACTAAATTTGATTGTGTATTTACGCAGATACGCGTCGTATTTGTAACCCTATATGTGTATGAAAACATGTTGCAGATTTGGCTAATTGTATGATACAAACTATATGTACATGTGAAATTTTAGCTCTCTTACTGATACATATATTTTGCTTGTAGATAAAAGCAGAAGAGATATGGAAGATACAGACGAGTTCAAATGGGCAGTGAAGGTGGTGATAAAGAGGCAGATGAGAGATCTGGTATGTCCACTGGCTTTCACTATATAATCAGAAGCCTAGATGAGATGCATGAATAACCCTTTCCCCGATATAAATAGGTTTCATACCTTTGCAAACGGAGTAGACCCAGATCAGGGTATGCTCTATTTGCTTATGACAATGTCATATGATAAAGATCTGATTCTACAGTTATTGTCACAGCAAAAAAATTCCTGTATACAGTAAAACCTCTATAAACCGGATTTCTAGTAGAGAAGAATTTAGATACTTTTAGGCAGGTGGCTGCTTAATGCAGGGTGAAAGTCAGGCAGAAAGCTCCTAGAGGAGCTTTCTACATGACTTTTACTCTGCATTAAGCTGCCACCTGTCTCCAAGACGGATATTTATACTAAATTAAAGTCCAGTTTAGAGAGGTTTTACTGTATACATGTACATTATGAAAATTCAGCTATTGTTCATAATGCCATTATCTCTTGCATGAATATTGAACAAGTAAAGGGTTAAACTATTTTGAAGAGTAACTCCTTTATGTCTTTACAAAACACTATGTTGTGACCACTCTTTATAAACATCTCATTGGAACATTTTTTAAAGTTTTCAAAACAGAGTTTGATGGAGAAATGACAATTTTACCATTTGAATACATACCTTTATCAATTGCTCAGGAGGATATATTAATCCTTTACATTTGTACTCAATAAATATGCGTTTTTACGCCTTTGCAAACAGAGTAGACCAGACCAGACGGCTCCTGTTGGAGCTGTCTGATTAGATTCTGCTCTGCTTGCTTACAATGTAACAGGCGCGTAGCCGCCTGTACGCAAGTACGCAGCTGAATCCACATAATTCTGACCAAAAAATATATTTAATAAAAAATAGAAGAAAATATGAAAAATCACTTTAAATCAGCCAACGTCCTGGTATAAAACGTTCCTATCCTCTTCTTTATTAAATAGCCTTTGTGTACTATACCACGCCGAATATAACAATCGAGAAGGGGTTTACTGTTTATCACATGTATACCAATGTGTGTGAGATACTAATCTGGGTCAGAAAATGACATTCGTGATGATTCAAGAGTCAACTGCTGGAGAAGCTCTGTTCAATTATTTTATTGAGGGCCAGGTGAATGTTTGCTAAGATGCGTGACCAGAATTACGATAGAGTCAGTAATGTTCCGGGGTGTCATTGTGGAGTACAAACTCGGGTACAGCAACTAGTTCCACAAACCATTTGCGAATTGATCTTTCCATTGTGCACGCCTTCAAAGATAGCATTTGTTAGAAACTTGCTGGACAAAGTCAGTGCAGCAAATCTGTTTTACATTCAAGTAGTCTGCAAAACGTCTACTTGCATTTCGGGAAGAGTTGGGAAAAGACGCTGTTGCTAGAGAAGAACTGAACAAGCGAATCTGCTTGAAGAGTCTCTGGCCAGTCTCTGACCAGTTATGCGAACTCCATCTACAAGTTTAAAGACGCATACATCACTGTAGTAAATGTTCTCAATGTGCTAGAGCGAGGAGATGCCAATGTGCGCAGCTATAGAATTTGCATCCTTGTGTTCTACTTTAAATATCGTCTCTCTGGTAGTTGTTGAGTTCGTGCTTAAGGGTATAAACATCGACTTAGTTAAGGCTGTCAGCGAGAGCCAGGTTCTTAAAGCAACCTTCCGTTTTGTGTGATTAGCTGTACTACAAAACAGTGGCCATGGCCGAACGCAGGAAGCAGAGCCTTCAAAGCCAAGAGTATCTTGCCACGAACGTTACCCTGGCAAAGTGCCTACAGATTCCGTATTGGAATACTGGAAACGGTCAACATACTATCCGTTCCTTGACCTTATGGTTGTAGAATGGAAGATCGCATGTAATCTCCAAACACAGATTCAAAGCAGGGTACATTATATCTGATTCCAAGTATTGTCCATGAACTGACGCCTGCTCCGAAAGATACCAATTTTGGTACATTTTGTCACGACTTCATTGGATATCGTGAAAGCCTAAGACGTTGTCCGCTGGAGAGAAAGTTGGTATTCAAAAGAAACAAAACCTTCTGACCTGAGTGCAACATCAAAACATATTTTCATATGTCTGGTGCTTATCACTATGCTGGTCTTAACAACCTAAGCTGAGAGGCAGTTCAGTATTATGAGGAGAGTGAAAAACTGTATGAGCTCTTATACCTTCTGATCCTTCGAGATCATGAATTTCAGTACTTCTTGTTCTGAAAATTAAATACCGCTTAAGTCGGTGCTAGGGGGCGTGAGCAGTGTTGCACTTTCAATTACTGTTCATGAACAGACTCAATAAAACTGAGTCTGAAATTTTCTCTTTTTGTGTTGCAATGTTTGCTCTCGGGAGATCACCTCCCTTCAGAATTTATTATCTACAATATCACAGTACACTAAATGTCAGTTTGGACTAGAAATGTTTTATGTCACATACATGTATATGAACATTGGAAATGTATTCATACATGGAAAAATGACTGAAAAAGACCTTTGTTCGAAAAACGGGACTCGTATTTCTTTGATATTTAGCCTTCCTTCAGAAATAGAACCTGTCAAGTAAATGGTTTATTTGTTGAATTTCTGTACTAAATAAAGCCCCTTAGAATGTCCAGAGTACAACACATTTTTCATTTTTTCTCTTGAGGGTCGGTAGGGTGGGGGATGGTGTGGGTGGGTGTGATTGCGGGGCGAGGCTGACAAAATTATGAATCCACATGAATAGAGGGCTAGCAACGCCCATGTGTAATATAGATAAAATTCTACAGTATCTCCCATGGTCAAAAATTCCTGTGTCCATGTGCTTTTATAAAGATTAATTAAAATTAATGATGTCATTATTTCTTACATGGTTAAATAAATCTTCAAATTAGAATTTTATGAAATCATGAATGTTAATTACACATATTTTAATTAAATGAGTATGAACAAGGTAGGGTTTGATAGAAAAGTGCCTGTACATAAAACATTGAGGTAGGGTTTGGTAGAAAAGTGCTTTTACAGAAATTGAGGTAGGGTTTGGTAGAAAAGTGCCTGTGCAGGAAAACCATTTGAGGTAGGGTTTGGTAGAAGAGTGCCTGTATAGAGATTGAGGTAGGGTTTTGTAGAAAAGTTCATGTACAGAAAACATTGAGGTAGGGTTTGGTAGAAAAGTGCTTTTACAGAAATTGAGGTAGGGTTTGGTAGAAAAGTGCCTGTGCAGGAAAACCATTTGAGGTAGGGTTTGGTAGAAGAGTGCCTGTAAAGAGATTGAGGTAGGGTTTGGTAGAAAAGTTCGTGTACAGAAAACATTGAGGTAGGGATTGGTAGAAAAGTGCCTGTATAGAAATTTGAGGTAGGGTTTGGTAGAAAAGTGCCTGTGTGTGAAACCATTGAGGTGGGGTTTGGTAGAAAAGTGCCTGTGCAGAAAAAGATTGAGGTAGGGTTTGGTAGAAAAGTGCATGTACAGAAAACATTGAGGTGGGACGTGGTAGAAAAGTGCCTGTACAGAAAACATTGAGGTAGGGCTTTGGTAGAAAAGTACATACATGTATAGAAAACATTGAGGATAAATTTCTTATTTTGATCTCTGTAAATTCAGAGGTCCTTGAGGTCTGATAAATAAAATTTCTGAGTATGAGTTCATTCTCAAGTATCTGATTGGTCCGATTTTGACCAATCAGGGTTGTTTTGGTTTTTAACAGGTTTTATGTCGCTGACTAATCAGGACCCAAGGTTATAAAACGTTTGTTACGTTTGAGTCTGAGATCATTCTCAAGTATCTGATTGGTCAGACTCTGAGCAAGCTTAGAATCTGACCAGTTAGATGTTTGAGAATGATCTCAGACTCAAGGAAAACCTTATATAACCTCGGGCCTGGTCACTTGCATGCCTTGACTTTGTTTCAGATGACCCAGTTGCAGGAGAATGGGGAAGAGATTGCCATCATGTCGGTGAACTTAGATGACGAATCCTGCTCCCTTTATGGCTCGACCACTGGAGAATGGTTCTTGTCTGAACAGAAAAACTTGTCCGCTAGCTTCTTGAATTTCTGCAAGAGCAAGGCCAAAAGTGAGTTGCACTCGTCAGGGTTGTCTCCTACCTCTCATATGACCTAGGGGTGATTATTTTGACTAGTTGATATTATTCCAAACTGTCGGACACAAAAAGCAACAGAGTTTTTTTTTTACAAATAGAAGCCCTCTGATCAGGGTCTGCTCTGTTTGCTTATGAAATTATAATAATTCTGACTCTATAGTTTCTACTAGTGATGAGCAGTTTCATCACAGAACTCGACAATCATGTCCTGAAGGTTCCAATATGATGATCGACAAAGGACAGGCCAATGTTGGCAGTTTATACATAACATTATGAAGACCATACAGTTTAGCAAACAGTAAAGCCAGACAAGGCCAAACATGTGATTAGGGTTTAACACATCCTTTTAACTACACAATTATCTAAGACTTAAAACAGTTTACACTCAAATGTTATGTTTTAGACGAAGAGACTGGTGTGGATATTCATTGACTGCAAACCTACAACCCATATTTGGCCGTTACCCAAACTCAAATAAGCCCACCAATTTAGAATTTAATCGTGATTTTAATTGATGATCGATCATGAACATGTGTCAATGATTGAGTAAAATTTTGGCCCATTTCCCTACACTGATATCTACCAATACTAAAAAAACCAGTGTTCATATGCCATTATAAAATTTCAATCTAATGAATATCCATGATGTCATTCTTTCTTACATTAATATTCAATTGGGAAAGGGATAATGGAGAAATATTGGATAATATAGACATGACTGTAGAAATGTGTACTGATCTATCCAAATTGATTGTGTCTCCGCCCAACTGTATGTTGTTGGTACTTATCAGAGTCCCACACCATGTGCACTGTAGTAATTACCTTGCCTGTACGTAGATGTTATTGCTGGAAACAAACGTGTATCATAGCTATTCTTGCATTTATAAAACCTTTTTTCTGCTTTCCTGTGTTCATTTAATTGTTCAAAATACATTAAAAACTGTAAGTGACTTCTTTGACTGTTCATTCGCTTTATGCTGTTGTTGGGAAACTGGTTTGTATGCCCCAGTTGACGAAAGTCAGGGGGCATTATGTTTTGCACATGTCCGTCTGTCACGCCTTTAGGTGCAGTTGGTCGTCACAGTTTTTTCATGTGTAATATGTCAGTAATTATACCCCCACAAACAGAGTTTGAGGGGGGTATACTGGAATCAGCCTGTCGGTCGGTCGTCAGTCGGGCGGTCGGTCGGGCAGTCTGTCTGCAAATCTTGTACGGCGAACTCCTCCTTCAGTTTCAACCCGATTTACTTGACACTTGGCATAGTTGTTAATCAGGAGTAGTAGATGTGCAAGACACAAATTTCAGGTCTGTGTGACCTTGACCTTGACCTTTGGCCTTGAAATTGGTCTTGAAATTGGCAGGCAAAATCTTGTACTTTGAACTACTCCTTCAATTTCAACCTGATTCACTTAATACTTGGCATAAATGTTACTCAGGAGTAGTAGATGTGCAAGACACAAATTTCAGGTCTCTGTGACCTTGACCTTTGGCTTTGAAATTGGTCTTAAAATTGGCAGGCAAAATCTTGTACTTTGAACTCCTCCTTCAATTTCAACCTGATTCACTTGATACTTGGCATAAATGTTACTCAGGAGTAGTAGATGTGCAAGACACAAATTTCAGGTCTCTGTGACCTTGACCTTGACCTTTGGCCTTGAAATTGGTCTTGAAATTGGCAGGCAAAATCTTGTACTTTGAACTCCTCCTTCAATTTCAACCTGATTCACTTGATAGTTGGCATACATGTTACTCAGGAGTAGTAGATGTGCAAGACACAAATTTCAGGTCCCTGTGACCTTGACCTTGACCTTTGGCCTTGAAATTGGCAGGCAAAATCTTGTACTTTTAACTCCTCCTTCACTTTCAACCTGATTCACTTGATACTTGGCAAAAATGTTACTCAGGAGTAGTAGATGTGCAAGACACAAATTTCAGGTCTCTGTGACCTTGACCGTTGTCCTTGAAATAGGTCTTGAAATTGGCAGGCAAAATCTTGTACTTTGAACTCCTCCTTCACTTTCAACCTGATTCACTTGATACTTGGCATAAATGTTACTCAGGGGTAGTAGATGTGCAAGACACAAATTTCAGGTCTCTGTGACCTTGACCTTGACCTTTGGCCTTGAAATTGGTCTTGAAATTGGCAGGCAAAATCTTGTACTTTGAACTCCTCCTTCAATTTCAACCTGATTCACTTGATACTTGGCATAAATGTTACTCAGGAGTAGTAGATGTGCAAGACACAAATTTTAAATCTCTGTGAACTTGACCTTTGGCCTTGAAATTGGTCTTAAAATTGGCAGGCAAAACCTTGTACTTTGAACTCCTCCTTCACTTGCAACCTGATTCACTTGATACTTGGCATAAATGTTACTCAGGAGTAGTAGATGTGCAAGACACAAATTTCAGGTCTCTGTGACCTTGACCTTTGGTCTTGAAATTGGCAGGCATAATCTTGTTCTCTGAACTCCTCCTTCAATTTCAACCTGATTCACTTGATACTTGGCATAAATGTTACTCGGGAGTAGTAGATGTGCAAGACAAAAATTTCAGGTCTCTGTGACCTTGACCTTGAAATTGGTCTTGAAATTGGCAGGCATAATCTTGTACTTTGAACTCCTCCTTCAATTTCAACCTGATTCACTTGATACTTGGCATAAATGTTACTCAGGAGTAGTAGATGTGCAAGACACAAATTTCAGGTCTCTGTGACCTTGACCTTTGGCCTTGAAATTAGCAGGCATAATCTTGTTCTTTGAACTCCTCCTTCAATTTCAACCTGATTCACTTGATACTTGGCATAAATGTTACTCGGGAGTAGTAGATGTGCAAGACAAAAAATTCAGGTCTCTGTGACCTTGACCTTGAAATTGGTCTTGAAATTGGCAGGCATAATCTTGTACTTTGAACTCCTCCTTCAATTTTAACCTGATTCACTTGATACTTGGCATAAATGTTACTCAGGAGTAGTAGATGTGCAAGACACAAATTTCAGGTCTCTGTGGCCTTGACCTTTGGCCTTGAAATTGGTCTTGAAATTGGCAGGCAAAATCTTGTACTTTGAACTCCTCCTTCACTTTCAACCTGATTTACTTGATACTTGGCATAAATGTTACTCAGGAGTAGTAGATGTGCAAGACACAAATTTCAGGTCTCTGTGACCTTGACCTTTGGCCTTGAAATTGGCAGGCAAAATCTTGTACTTTGAACTCCTCTTTCAATTTCAACCTGATTCACTTGATACTTGGCATAAATGTTACTCAGGAGTAGTAGATGTGCAAGACACAAATTTCAGGTCTCTGTGACCTTGACCTTTGGCCTTGAAATTGGCAGGCAAAATCTTGTACTTTTAACTCCTCCTTCACTTTCAACCTGATTTACTTGATACTTGGCAAAAATGTTACTCAGGAGTAGTAGATGTGCAAGACACAAATTTCAGGTCTCTGTGACCTTGACCGTTGTCCTTGAAATAGGTCTTGAAATTGGCAGGCAAAATCTTGTACTTTGAACTCCTCCTTCACTTTCATTCTTATTTACCTGATACTTGGCATAAATGTTACTCAGGAGTAGTAGATGTGCAAGACACAAATTTCAGGTCTCTGTGACCTTGACCTTGACCTTTGGCCTTGAAATTGGCAGGCAAAATCTTGTACTTTGAACTCCTCCTTCAATTTCAACCTGGTTCACTTGATACTTGGCATAAATGTTACTCAGGAGTAGTAGATGTGCAAGACACAAATTTTAAATCTCTGAACTTGACCTTTGGCCTTGAAATTGGTCTTAAAATTGGCAGGCAAAACCTTGTACTTTGAACTCCTCCTTCACTTGCAACCTGATTCACTTGATACTTGGCATAAATGTTACTCAGGAGTAGTAGATGTGCAAGACACAAATTTCAGGTCTCTGTGACCTTGACCTTTGGCCTTGAAATTGGCAGGCATAATCTTGTTCTTTGAACTCCTCCTTCAATTTCAACCTGATTCACTTGATACTTGGCATAAATGTTACTCGGGAGTAGTAGATGTGCAAGACAAAAAATTCAGGTCTCTGTGACCTTGACCTTGAAATTGGTCTTGAAATTGGCAGGCAAAATCTTGTACTTTGAACTCCTCCTTCAATTTCAACCTGATTCACTTGATACTTGGCATAAATGTTACTCAGGAGTAGTAGATGTGCAAGACACAAATTTCAAATCTCTGTGGCCTTTACCTTTGGCCTTGAAATTGGTCTTAAAATTGGCAGGCAAAATCTTGTACTTTGAACTCCTCCTTCACTTTCAACCTGATTTACTTGATACTTGGCATAAATGTTACTCAGGAGTAGTAGATGTGCAAGACACAAATTTCAGGTCTCTGTTACCTTGACCTTGACATTTGTCCTTGAAATCTGTCTTGAAATTGGCAGGCAAAATCCTGTACTTTGAACTCCTCCTTCACTTTCAACCTGATTCACTTGGTACTTGTTTTGGCTTGTAATATGGGGAGTTGGTGTCGCAAACTCCTCCTTCAGTTTTAAAGTTACTGAATTTATATTTGGGATACGTAATAGTCACAAATAGCAGATGCGCAAGACACAATTTTCATGTGTTTACGGTTAGCCATTGTAGAATTATACCCCCCTTAACTTTGAATATTTTTTGTCATTTTTGCATGAAACATGGGAAGTTGGTGTCACAAAACTCCTCCTTCATTTTGAAACTTATTAAATTGATACTTGCCATACATACTAAACACCAATAGTACATGTGCAATTTTCCTGTGTTTAGTGTTAGCCATTACAGAATTTTCTCTATTTGAACTTTGGGTATTTTTGTTATTTGGTCCTCACTCTAATGATACATGTTCAAAACTTGGATTTGCAATCAAGGCTGCCGTGTGGGGGTATTCATCACCTTTAGTGATAGTTCTAGTTTCTACACTTATACACATGAAACTTCACATACACATGAATTACCATCTGTGCTATCATTTGGCACCCCACCCATGCTGCCCGCAAGCCCAAGGTCAAGGTCAAATGACTTAAGAATTACTTGTCACATTTAAGTGCAGTTGGTTGTTACAGTTTTTATGCCCCCGTTGACGTTGCACATGTTCGTCTGTCCGTGTGTCACGCTTTTAGGTGCAGTTGGTTGTCACAGTTTTTCAAGTGTTATAAGTCAGTAATTTCTACACTTATACACATGAAACTTCACATACACATCAATTACCATCTGTGCTATCATTTGGAACCCCACCCATGCTGCCTGCAAGCCCAAGGTCGAGGTCATAAGACTTGGAAATTTTACTTGCAGTTGGTTGTCACATTTACGTGAAGCTTTTTGTCACAGTTTTTAGCTGGACTATTCGAAGAATAGTGGAGCTATCCTACTCGCCCCGGCGTCTGCGTCCGCGTCACTCTTTGGTTAAGGTTTTTGTTAAAGTCCACGTTTTGCCTCTAACGTTTAGGATAAAGCTTTGAAACTTGGAACACTTGTTCACCACCATAAACTTTATCTGTAGGTAAGAGTACATAACTCTGTCAAGCATTTTGACAGAATTATGGCCCTTTTTAACTTAAAATTTTTGGTTAAGGTTTTTGTTAAAGTCCACTTTTTGCCTCTTACTTTTGGAATAAAGCTTTGAAACTTAGAACAGTTGTTCACCACCACAATATTCATCTGTACGCAAGAGTACATAACTCTGTCAAGCATTTTGACAGAATTATGGCCCTTTTTGACTTAGAACTTTTGGTTAAGGTTTTTGTTAAAGTCCACTTATTTACATAACCCTTTGAGATAAAGCTTTAAAACTTAAAACACTTGTTCACCATCACAAACCTTATCTGTAGGCAAGAGTGCATAACTTTGTCAAGCATTTTAACAGAATTATGGCCCAGAATTTTTGGTTAAGGTTTTTGCTAAAGTCCACTTTTTGCCTCTTACCTTTGGAATAAAGCTTTGGAACTTGGAACACTTGTTCACCACCACAATCTTCATATGTAGGCAAGAATACACAACTCTGTCAAGCAATTTGACAGAATTATGGCCCTTTTTAACTTAGAACTTTTGGTTAAGGTTTTTGTTAAAGTCCACTTATTTACATAACCCTTTGAGATAAAGCTTTAAAACTTGGAACATTTGTTCACCATCACAATCTTCATCTGTAGGCAAGAGTACATAACTCTGTCAAGTATTTCGACAGAATTATGGCCCTTTTTAACTTAGAATATTTGGTTAAGGTTTTTGTTAAAGTCCACTTATTTACATAACCCTTTGAGATAAAGCTTTAAAACTTGGAACATTTGTTCACCATCACAATCTTCATCTGTAGGCAAGAGTACATAACTCTGTCAAGTATTTCGACAGAATTATGGCCCTTTTTAACTTAGAATATTTGGTTAAGGTTTTTGTTAAAGTCCACTTATTTACATAACCCTTTGAGATAAAGCTTTAAAACTTGGAACACTTATTCACCATTTTAACAGAAATTATTGCATTTTTAGCTCACCAGAGCACTTTTGTGCTCAGGGTGAGCTTTTGTGATCACTTGATGTCCGTCGTCGTCCGTCGTTGGGCGTCAACAATTTGAACCTTTAAAAATCTTCTCCTGAATCTACAGGGTTCTCAGCTTTCATCTTTGGTACATAGCATCATCTTTAGGTCCTCTACAAAAGTTATATAAATTTTGCCCCTGGGGTCAAAATTGGCCCCGCCCCAGGGGTACCTTGTTTTCTATTGAAATATATAGTAAAACTTTGAAAATCTTCTCCTCTGAATCTACAGGGTTCTCAGCTTTCATATTTGGCACATAGCATCATGTTCAGGTCCTCCACAAAAGTTATATAAATTATGCCCCTGGGGTCAATATTGGCCCCGCCCCAGGGGTAGCCAGTTTTGAATAGAAACATATAGTGACAACTTTGAAAATCTTCTCCTCTGAATCTACAGGGTTCTCAGCTTTCATATTTGGCACATAGCATCATGTTCAGGTCCTCTACAAAAGTTATATAAATTATGGCCCTGGGGTCAAAATTGGCCCCACCCCAGGGGTAGCCAGATTTCATTAGAAACATATAGTGACAATTTTGAAAATCTTCTCCTCTGAATCTACAGGGTTCTCAGCTCTCATATTTGGCACATAGCATCATGTTCAGGTCCTCTACAAAAGTTATATAAATTATGCCCCTGGGGTCAAAATTGGCCCCGCCCCAGGGGTAGCCAGTTTTGAATAGAAACATATAGTGACAACTTTGAAAATCTTTTCTTCTGAATCTACAGGGTTCTCAGCTTTCATATTTGGCACATAGCATCATGTTCAGGTCCTCTACAAAATTTATATAAATTATGCCCCTGGGGTCAAAATTGGCCCCGCCCCAGGGGTGGTCAGTTTTCAATAGAAACATATTGTGAAACTTTGAAAATCTTCTCCTCTGAAACTGGAAGGTTCTCAGCTTTCATATTTGGCACATAGCATCATGTTCAGGTCCTCTACAAAATTTTATAAATTGTGCCCCTGGGGTCAAAATTGGCCCCGCCCCAGGGGTAGCCAGTTTTCAATAGAAATATATGGTAAAACTTTGAATATATTCTTCTCTGAAACTGAACGGTTCTCAGCTTTCATATTTGGCACATAGCATCATGTTCAGGTCCTCTACAAAAGTTATATACATTATGCCCCTGGGGTCAAAATTGGCCCCGCCCAAGGGGTGGCCAGTTTTCAATAGAAACATATAGTGACAACTTTGAAAATCTTCTCCTCTAAATCTACAGGGTTCTTAGCTTTCATATTTGGCACATAGGATCATATTCAGGTTCTCTACAAAAGTTCTATAAATTATGCCCCAGGGGTCAAAATTAGCCCCGCCCCAGGGGTAGCCATGTCTCAATAGAAACATATAGTGACAACTTTGAAAATCTTCTCCTCAGAAGCTGGAAGGTTCTCAGCTTTCATATTTGCCACAGAACATCATGTTCAGGTCCTCTACAAGAGTTATATAAATTATGCACCGGGGGTCAAAATTGGCCCCGCCCCAGGGGTAGCCAGTTCGCAATAGAAACATATAGTGTCAGATTTTAAAATATTTTCCTCAGAAACTGGAAGGTTCTCAGCTTTCATATTTGGCACATAGCATCATGTTCGATCCTCTACAAAAATTGTATAAATTATGCCCCTTGGATCAAAATTGGCCCGCCCCAGGGGTGGCTAGTTTTCTCTAGAAACATATAGTGAAAACTTTGAACATCTTCTCCTCTGACTGCCTGGTGAGCGATGTCAGGGCCATTCTGGCCCTCTTGTTTTACTTAAGTTTTTCTCTTTCATTAAAGAGTTCAAAGAGATCCTACATCCTGAATACTATTGAAAATATTTTACTGAGACTGATTACTTGCTTCTAGTATCATTGGACACTATTTTAGTCCACTATCAAGCATTTTTACACTAACAATTCTGAGAATAGTCGAGCACGCTGTCCTGTGACAGCTCTTGTTTCATTGTTAGCTCACCTGAGCAAAGCTCAGGGTGAGCTTTTGGGAGACTTGAATGTCCGGCATGCGTCTTCAACAATTTGCTTGTGAACACTCTTGTGGTCACAATTTTAGTCTTCAATCTTCATGAAACTTGGTCAGAATGAATGTCTTGATACCATCTCGGACAAGTTTGAAAGTGGGTCAAGTGGTGTAAAAACTAGGTCACTAGGCAGGGCTTTTTCTGACCATTTTGGGAACATGAACCGTACCCCTAGCATTGGGAATTTTTTGCATCGTTTTAACAAAATTGGGAAAATAGAACATAACATATATGTATCAAGATAAGTTTGGCAACAAATCTTTTAGCATTTTACACCATTAAATGATGTTCTGTTCCACTCAAAGAATGCACAAATACCTTGTGGACCTCAAAAATGGGCAATTAGATGACATATGAATACTTTTTGCCTCTTTATTACATTTTAGTCTTTTGATTGGGAATTTTTTCCTTCAAATTGGGAAAAAAAACATACTTTTTGCCATGGGGAATATAGCCTTAAAACAGCTATAAAATCAACCGAAAAAAAGCCCTGCTAGGTCAAACAGTAGAAAACCTTGTGAACACTCTAGTGGTCACATTTTTGTCCAATCTTCATGAAACTTAGTCATAATGATTGTCTTGATAAAATCTCGAATTAGTTTGAAAGTGGGTTATTTGGGGTTTGAAACTAGGTCAAATAGTAGGAAAACCTTGTGAACACTCTAGAGGTCACATTTATAGCCAAATCTTCATGAAAATTGGTCAGAATGATTGTCCTAATAAAATCTTGGACAAGTTTGAAAGTGGGTTATGTGTGGTCAAAAAGTAGGTCACCGGGTCATATCTTAGAAAAATCTTGTTTACACTCCAGCGGCCACATTTTTAGCCCAATCTTCCTCAAACTCGCTCAGAGTGTTTGTCTTGGTGATATCATGGTTGAGTGTGTTCATGGGTGGGGTGGGAATTAAAAGTAGGTCACTAGTTCAAATCTTATAAAAAATACTCTAAAGGGCACTGTTTTAGCCTAAACTTCATTGGTCAGAATCATTGTCTTGATAAGTCAATATTCTAAATCTTTGAAAATCTTGTTCTGCAGAACCACTGCTCATGATCCACTATCAACATTGTTCAAATATTGTTCCTAATGTCAATATTGGCCCTACCCATGGGCTACCCAGCAAAAATCTTAAATGGTAATCAGGTGAGTGAGTGATTAAGGGCCATCTTGGCCCTCTTGTCTTATATCTCCCTAACCACTGTAGTTATTGCCATGGAATTGCATATACACATTAAACACCATCCATACTTTCATTGCACACCCAGCCCATGCTGCCCGCAAGCTCAGGGTCAAGGTCAAATGACTTGGAAATTTTACATGCAGCTAGGCAAGCACCTACACGGAGGCATCACTGTGTCTTACAGACACAATTTTCTAGTTTCGTCTTATATCTCCCTAACCACTGTAGCTATTCGCATGGAATTGCATATACTTATTAAATACCATCTGTACTGTCATTGCACACCTAACCCATGCTCCCAGCAAATCCAATGTCCAGGTCAAATGACTTGGGAATTACTAGTCACATTTACGTGCAGTTGGTTGTCACATTTATGTGCAGTTGGTTGTCACAGTTTTTTCATTGTCTTATATCTCCCTTACCACTGTAGTTATTCGCATGGAATTGCATATACACATTAAATACCATCTGTACTTTCATTGCACACCTAACCCACACTGCTAGCAAGTCCAATGTCAAGGTCAAATGACTTAGGAATTACTTGTCACATTTACGTGCAGTAGGTTGTCATATTTACGTGCAGTTGGTTGGTTGGTTTCATCTCCCTAACCACTGTAGCTATTTGCATGGAATTGCATAAACACATTAAATACCATCTATACTGTCATTGCTTACCCAACCCATGCTGCCCAAAAGCCCAATGACAAGGTCAAATGACTTAGGAATTTTACGTGCAGTTGGTTGTCGCAGTTTTTTAGCTCACCTGAGCCAAAGGCTCAGGATGAGCTATTGTGACCGCTATTTGTCCGGCGTCCGGTGTCCAGCGTCCAGCGTCCGTCCACATTTTCAAACGACATCTCCTCTGAAACTGCTGACCCGATTTTAACCAAATTTTGTCAGAAGCATCAGTGGCTAGGGGGAACGAAACGTTGTTCACATTATGACCCCCGGGCCAAAATGGCCCCGCTCCAGGGCTTATCAGTTTTTCATAGGAAAATCTTTAAAAATCTTCTTCTCTGAAACTGTAAGGCCTAGACCTTTGATATTTGGCATGTAGCATGATCTAATGGTCCTCTACAAAGATTGTTCAAATTATGACCCCCCGGGCCAAAAATGGCCCCGCCCAAGGGCTTATCAGTTTTTCATTGGAAAATCTTTAACATTCTTCTTCTCTGAAACTGTAAGGCCTAGATCTTTGATATTTGGCATGTAGCATGATCTAATGGTCCTCTACAAAGATTGTTCAAATTATGACCCCCCGGGCCAAAAATGGCCCCGCCCAAGGGCTTATCAGTTTTTCATAGGAAAATCTTTAACATTCTTCTTCTTTGAAACTGTAAGGCCTAGACCTTTGATATTTGGCATGTAGCATGATCTAATGGTCCTCTACAAAGATTGTTCAAATTATGACCCCAGGCCAAAAATGGCCCCGCCCAAGGGCTTATCAGTTTTTCATAGGAAAATCTTTAACATTCTTCTTCTCTGAAACTGTAAGGCCTAGACCTTTGATATTTGGCATGTAGCATGATCTAATGGTCCTCTACAAAGATTGTTTAACTTACTACCATGACCTCTGGGCGAAACTTGGCCCTGGCTTATCAGTTTTTCATGGGAAAAATATATTATTTTTCTCTGAAGCCATAAGGCTTAGACCTTTAATTAATGGCATACTGCTTTGCCTTGTGGTTCTCTACCAAGGTTGTACAAATGAATGCCCCGCCCCTGGGGTATCTCAGGTGAGCGCTTCAGGGCCTCATGGCCCTCTTATTCATTGTCTTATATCTCACTAACCGCTATAGCTATTGGATGGAATTACATATACACATTCAACATCATCCATACTTTCATTACGCACACGACCCATGCTGCCCGCAAGCCCAAGGTCAAGGTCAAATGACTTAGGAATTGTTTTTCGTGCAGTTGGTTGTCACAGTTTTTAGCTCACCTGAGCAAAGCTCAAGGTGAGCTTTTGGGAGACTTGAATGTCCGGCGTCAGTCGTCCGGCGTCAACAATTTGCTTGTGAACACTCTAGTGGTTACAATTGTAGTCCAATCTTCATGAAACATGGTCAGAATGAATGTCTTAATAAAATCTCGGACGAGTTCGAAAGTGGGTCAAGTTGAATTAGAAACTAGGTCACTAGGTCAAATAGTAGGAAAACCTTGTGAACCCTCTAGAGGTCACATTTTTAGCCCAATTTTCATGAAACTTGGTCAGAATGATTGTCTTGATAAAATCTAGGAGGAGTTTGAAAAGTGGGTTATCAGGGCTCAACATTAACTTTTTTGCTTACTAGACCAGTCGGGCTAGTGGTTTTGAAAACTACTAGCCCTGACCAAAATGTCTTGTGCCCTGACTTGGTGATAAACTATTTTGGTTTTTAAAAACTCGTGAGATGTTGAACCTGTATGAAGTGTCAAATGCTGCTTTAAATACATTTTATCAAGAAGATTTAGAGAAGAGCAGGGTTGTCAAAATATGTTTATAGGTAGTGAATAATCTGTTATATTTGAATGTTCATGAAAATATGGCACTACAGTGCTACATTAAACACGATACAGGACCAGGAGTCATTTAATTTTTCAAGCCATTTAGGAAGAAATTCACAGTTTCGCTTCACTTTTTCATATGTATTCTTTGTTTTTGGTAGGCCCCTTCGATTTAGTATATTGTCATCGCTACTACCGCCGCATTTTGATGTAAAGCCGAAGTTTCAAAGTCACATTTCTTTCAACAGACGAATTTTACTTACGATAAAGCTTCCACACGTTATTGTAATCAAACGTAAATGAGTCTGAATGTCGTAAGTTTTTGGCACGTGTTTTATTTATTCGGGAGATTAATTATGTCTCCCCCATTTATGGGGAGATATATTGTTTTTGCCAGAGTTGTCTGTCCGTCCGTCCGTCCGCACTCACCAAAGGGTAGTTGTGTGACTTTTTCTAACTAGTCCCACAAGTAATATCATTAACCTGGCCATCTCTTGTGACATTAACCTGGCCATTTCTTGTGACATTAACCTGGCCAGTTGTGGGACATAGGGTTAGGGTTAGCTTCCAGATCATTCTTTTCCAAAGTTAGAGCCAAAAATAGTTTTTCTTGTGGGACTAGTCACACAAGAAAAGATCAAAGGAAAAAGTCACACAACTACCCATTTGTTAGTATGTCCGTCCGTCTGTCCGTTCACTTTTATTTCAAATGACTTCTTCTCCTAAACCACTGGGAGGATTTCAACCAAATTTCACAGAAATGTACCTTAGGGTGTCCTCTATCAGTTTTGTTAAAATCATGACCCCCGGGCAAAAAATGGCCCCGCCCCACTACTTTTACAGGTTTTTTTTTTAAATCTTTAAAAATCTTCTTCTCTGAAACCACAATTTCTAGAGCTTTGATATTTGGTATATAGCATCATCTAATGGTCCTTTACCAAGTTTGTTAAAATGATGACCCCCGGGCCAAAAATGGCCCTGCCCTTGGGCTTGTAGTTTTTACATAGACTTATATAGGGAAACCTTTAAAAATCTTTTTGTCTGAAACCACATAATCTAGAGCTAAGATATTTGGTATGAAGCATCACCTAATATACCACTATCAGGTGTGTTCAAATAATGACCCCTGGGCCAAAAATGGTCTCACCCTGGGGTTTTATGCTACTTAACATCTGAATCTGTAACACTTAAAAGGTAATTTCCTCACAGTTATTTCCCTTGTCCCATCAGCATAGCCATAAGGGACAAAGGGAGATAACTGCATTGGAGTTCCAGTGTCATTCTATTTATATCTATTTATGATAAAATGTTGAAGGTGAATCAGTGTAGCTGTTTTAGAAGGCATAGAAACAGATCTGTCAAATTCCATTAGCAAATAACAGACACTGATCCTACAGGAGCCACCTTATTTGGGTCTACTCTGTTTGCAGATGCATGAAAACAAGTTTATATGAGGGAAATTAAGGGTTAAATGAACAACTCCAGATCCTTCAGTTCAAAGCTTACAGCGCTCGGCAGTAAAATCTCTCCAGGTCAATGCATGACTCTTAACTCTTTGCATGCTAGTGGTGAAACTGTGATTACCTATGCAAACAGTTTGGATCCAGATGAGAGGCCGCATACTGCAGCGTCTCATCAGGATCCAAACTGTTTGTCATCTTAACCATATTTTTGCAATAAAAAGAAAGTAAGTTTAATTTAAGAATTGAAGCAGATGACAATAACTTTTTGTTGCAGACGAAACATTAAAGGCATTTTGACCTATTAACCCCAGTGTGTAGTGTTAGTGATAGCTAGATGTTACATGGTGTCTTCCAATGTCTCTCAAATTAGATGTGAGAGATATTGGAAAGTAACAATTCAGCCAATCAAGGAAAATGATCACCATCTAGACTTTTGATCTGGGTCCAAACCCAACTGATGTAAGTCATGGTAATGTTTAAGAAAACTGTGAAAACATGATTATGCAATGGCCCAACTGATATAAGTCATGGTAATTCTTAAGAAAACATGATAATGCATTTGCCCCCCTAACAATGATAGGTGTTAAAATTACTACTGCTGCCCAAAAAAGCATCTTAAATATAACATTTTTATATAAAATTTGATGACAACACATTAAAAAGTCCTAAAATGTCTGAATTTTGTATGATATTAATGAAATAACTGAGTAAATATAACTTAATTATAACAATAGACGTAACTCTTCTCAATTTCAATTGTTAAAAATACTAATGACCCGTTTAATTGAATTATCATGAGATATTCACACCTAGATCTAGAATTATTTCTAAACACCTATTAACCCTTAACCTATTTGCTTTGACAAAAATTGATCTGGGACTACTCTTGTTTGCTAATGCTTAAAAAATTGTTATTGCCATAAATAGAAGTTTTAGCTTTGAAAAAAACTGTAAAATCAAATCTATATCTTGTCAAATGTAAACAGAGCAGACCCTGATCAGACAGCTTCTATAGCAGCCTTCTGATCTAGTCTACTCTTATTTTTAATGTGTAAAACACATTATTTCTCTGAAGAGAAGTTTTTGCTTTGACAAAAACTGTAGAATCCGATCTATATTGTGTCAAAAGAAACAGAGAAGACCCAGATCAGACAGCTTCCGTAGGAGTCGTCTGATCTGAGTCTACTCTGTTTGCTAATGCATGAAAACAGCTTTATATGAGGGAAAGGGTTAAACGATTTTTAAAGATATTCTTATTGGTCATTTCACACAAAAACTGGCATTATGTACTGCCTAGCACTTTATTTGCCTATATACCTGGGTCAAGGTATAATTGCATTAATTGCATAGCTTTATTGAAGTCATTTGAATTTCTCAAAGACCAGTTTTAGGCATTTTGAGCTAAGGCAAAAATGGCACAAGTTGTAAACAGTTTAGATCTTGGTCAACCATTCACTTGGTATTAGTTCTGAATCCAGTTCAAGTTTATTCAGCAGTGAAAGGGTGAAAGCAGTGCACTAAGCTTATTTCATCTGCTAGATTGTTTTCCACTGAAAAATTAACATGTCAATATACATGTATTACTGTAACTCAGGTGAGCGATATAGGGCCAATGGCCCTCTTGTTTAATTGTCTCCCCTTGATAATTTTGGAGTTATTGCCCCTGATGACTTAAAATTAGAAAAACTTTGTGTCGCGCGTATCTCTGAAACCGCTGGTACTAGAGTCACCAAACTTCACAGGAATGTTCACCAGCATGAGTTGTTGTGCACCTATGGTTTTTTAATTGTCTCCCCCTGATAATTCTTGAGTTATTGCCCCTGATATGAATACTTAAATTTATACAAACTTTGTGACGCGCGTATCTCTGAAACCAGTAGGGCTAGAGTCACCAAACTTCACAGGATTGTTCACAAGCATGAGTTGTTTTGCTCTTAGGTTTTTTGAATTATCTCCCCTGTTAACTTTGGAGTTACTACCCCTGATGACTTAAAATTAGACAAACTTTACTTAGTGTCGTGCATATCTCTGAAACCAGTAGGGCTAGAGTCACCAAACTTCACAGGAATGTCGACCAGCATGAGTTGTTGTACAACTTGGGTTTTTGAATTGTCTTCCCTTGATAACTTTGGAGTTATTGCCCCTGATATGATTACATTAAATTAGAGAAATTTTTTGTCATGCATATCTTTAAAACCACTAGGGCTAGAGTCACCAAACTTCACAGGAATGTTCACCAGCATGAGTTGTTGTGCACCTGGGTTTTTTAATTGTCTCCCCCTTATAATTCTTGAGTTACTGCCCCTGATATGTTAACTTAAAATTAGAGAAACTTTGTGCTGCACGTATCTCTGAAACCAGTAGGGCTAGAGTCACCAAACTTCACAGGAATGTTCACCAGCATGAGTTGTTGTGCATCTGGGTTTTTATACGCCCGTTTGAAAAAACGGGACGTATTATGGAATAGCGCTGTCTGGTTGTCTGGTTGTCTGTCCGTTTGTAACATCTCTAACTCAAGTTCCGCTTGGTGGATCCTTCTCAAATTTTAACACAATGTTTATCTAGACATTCTACAGTTGCCTGCCAAGTCCCGGTTTGTTTATCCAAGGTCAAGGTCACACAATTGGACTTAGAATTTTCGTTTAGCAAAACATTTAACCGGTCTGTCTGTCTGTAACATCTCTAACTCAAGTTCCGCTTGGTGGATCCTTCCCAAATTTAATCATAATGTTTATCTAGACATGCTACAGTAGCCTGCCAAGTCTCGGCTCGTTTATTCAAGGTTAAGGTTGCTTAATTGGACTTAGAATTTGCGTTTAGCATTTGCGTTAAGCAAATATGTTAACCTCAATTTATGTGGAACAAGTCCACTTATCTACATAACACTTTGAGATAAAGCTTTGAAACTTGGAACACTTGTTCACCGTCACAACCTTCACCTGTAGGCAAGAGTAAATAACTCTGTCAAGCATTTTGACTGAATTATGCCCCTTTTTAACTTAGAATTTTTGGTTAAGGCTTTGTTAAAGTCCATTTATTTACATAACACTTTGAGATAAAGCTTTGAAACTTGGAACACTTGTTCACCGTCACAATCTTCTCCTGTAGGCAAGAGTAAATAACTCTGTCAAGCATTTTGACCGAATTATGCCCCTTTTTAACTTAGAATTTTTGGTTAAGGCTTTGTTAAAGTCCATTTTTTTAGATAACCCTTTGAGATAAAGGTTTTTAAACTTGGAACACTTGTTCACCGTCACAACCTTCACCTGTAGGCAAGAGAAAATAACTCTGTCAAGCATTTTGACCGAATTATACCCCTTTTTAACTTAGAATTTTTTGTTACGGTTTTGGTTAAAGTCCACTTATTTACATAACCCTTTGAGATAAAGCTTTTAAACTTGGAGCACTTGTTCACCATCACAAGTTTCATATGTAGGCAAGAGTACATAACTCTGTCTAACATTTTGACATGATTATGGCGCTTTTTAGCTTGGAATTTTTGGTTAAGGTTTTGGTTAAAGTCCACTTATTAACAAAACCCTTTCAAATAAAGCTTTTAAACTTGAAACATTTGTTCACCATCAGAAGCTTCATCTGTAGGCAAGAGTAAATACAATGCAACTCTGTCAAGCATTTAGACACAATTATGGCACTTTTCAATTTAGAATTTTTGTTTAAGGTTTTTTGTTAAAGTATGCCTATTTACAACCTTGAAACTTGGTCGCAAAATTGGGCTTAGAATTTGAGTTCAGCAAATACGTTAACCCCAGTTAATGTTGAACAAGACCCCGATGGGCGTATATTGTGTCCACTGGCACTCTTGTTTTAATTGTCTCCCCTGATAACTTTAGAGTTACTGCCCCTTATGACTTAAATAAGAGAAACTTTACTTTGTGTCACATGTATCTGAAACCACTAGTACTAGAGTCACCAAACTTCACAAGAATGTTGACTAGCATGTGTTATTGTGTATCTGGGGCTTTTGAATTGTCTCCCTCCGACAATGTTGGAGTTATTGTCCCTGATGACTTAAACATTAGACCCTGATAAGTTTGAAGTTACAGACATTACACTTGTGTATTGGAAAGAGGTTGGGAGGGGGAGACATCTGTTTTTGTGACAAAAACAAACCTCTAGTTCAATACAGCATTTCGCGTGTTAACTCATTTATTGTTTTCAAAATGTTGCAATTAAACACTACATGCAAATTAATACATTGTACCGACGCTTTTTTGCGACAACTTCCTCAAAGGTGTTCCCTGTTCGATAGCAAAAATAGATACGAAATTCCAAGACTGGTATCCGTACATCAGTCACCACGTGGTGTTGTAAAGGCTAGCTAGTAGTGGGGAAAATATCGCGAAGAGCAGTCTGTAATTTTGCGCATGCATACTATGTATAAACACAATTATAGATGAACCCGACGTGACCTATCTGTAAGTGTTTTTCTGCTACTTTCTCTTTCGATCGGTATCGCGACCGGACCGGGATTTATACGACAAGTCGGGCTAGTGGCTTGGAATATTTGCAAGACCGGACCGACATTCAACCAGTGAATGTCTGTCGGACGTAGGTTAATGTTGAGCCCTGGTTATGTGGGGTAAAAAACTAGGTCACTAGGTCAAACAGTAGAAAAACCTTGTGAACACTAGTGGTCACAATTTTTGTCCAATCATCATGAAACTAGGTCAGAATGAATGTCTTGAATAAATCTTGGACGAGTTCGAAAGTGGGTTAAAAACTAGGTCACTAGGTCAAACAGTAGAAAAACCTTGTGAACACTCTACGTGGTCATAATTTTAGTCCAATCTTCATGAAACTTGGTCAGAATGAATTTCTTGATAAAATCTCGGATGGGTTCAAAAGTGGGTCAAGAAGGGTTAAAAACTAGGTCACTAGGTCAAACAGTAGAAAAACCTTGTGAACACTCTAGTGGGCACATTTTTGTCCAATTTTCATGAAACTTAGTCATGATGCTTGTCTTGATAAAATCTCGAACAAGTTTGAAAGTGGTTTATGTGGGGTTAAAAACTAGGTCATTAGGTCAAATAGTAGTGAACACTCTAGAGGTCACACTTATAGCCAAATCACGAAAATTGGTCAGAATGGTTGTCCTAATAAAATCTTGGACAAGTTTGAAAGTGGGTTACGTGTGGTCAAAAAGTAGGTCACTGTGTCATGTCTTAGAAAAATTTAGTTTACACTCAAGCGGCCACATTTTTTAGCCAAATCTTCCTCAAACTTGCTCAGAGTGTTTGTCTTGGTGATATCAAGGTTGAGTGTGATCATGGGTGGGGTGGGAATAAAAGTAGGTCACTAGGTCAACTCTTAGAAAAATTACTCTAGAGGGCACATTTTTAGCCCAATCTTCATTGGTCAGAATCATTGTCTTGATAAAATCAATATTCTAAATCTTTGAAAATCTTGTTCTGCAGAACTACTGCTCATGATCCACTATCAACATTGTTCAAATATTGTCCCTAAGAGCAATATTGACCCTACCCATGGGCTACCCAGCAAAAATCTTAAATCTATGGTAATCAGGTGAGCAATTAAGGGCCATCTTGGCCCTCTTATTTCATCGTCTTATATCTCACTAACGCTATAGCTATTGGCATGGAATTGCATACACATTAAACACCATCCATGCTTTCATTGCGCACCCAGCCCATGCTGCCGCAAGCCCAAGGTCAAGGTCAAATGACTTAAGAATTTTACATGCAGCTAGGCAAGCACCTACACGGGGGCATCACTGTCTTACAGACACAATTTTCTAGTTTTATGATGTAATCAGCCAATCAAAGTAAAGGCACTACAGGTATTTGTTAACCTTTCCTCCATGAATATTAATGTAAGAAAAATAATGAAATCATGAATCTTTTCCTAAGCCAATGACAGTTATTTGAACTTCACAGTATAAAAACTTGTAGGTGGTCTTTGATCAAAGTTATGTAGTTGCAAAAGTAGGTCACTGGAGCTTAAACGTAGTGTCCTGAATGATTTTGGTAAACATATGTCATGCTAGACTGCTTGGCCTTTGAACTTGATTGATACGGGTTCATCATGGCCCTCTTGTTCATATTTTATGATACAATTCATATCTAGAAGACCTTGACCTTTGACCTACTTTTGCAAAAATCTTTAAATGCCTATAACATTGGAACCAATAGACCTAGGACTTCCATGCTTGCTATGACAATGCCTACATATTTTCCCTTCTGACCATGACTTAACCTTTGACCTACTTTTGCAAAAGTCTTTAAATGCATATAACATTGGGACAAATAGGCCTAGGACTTCCATATGTGGTATGTATCTTTCCTGTCTTAAGACTTTTCCAAACATTCCAATGTTTTTTACCGGATGACCTTGACTTTGACCTTCTTTTAAGTTGCTATCAATTGGTATTTGGTTGCATTTTGGTTCTGATATTGATGCAGTTAAGTTCAAATTGAAAATTGAATGAATTTTTGGTTGTTCAATATGACACGTTTTAGACTTAACTTTTAACAGGCGAGCATCAGGTGGCTTTGACACCATTTCTGGTTGTTTGTCCCACAAAAAATTACCCATATACTGTAGAAAAGGTGGCGGGTAGCAAAGGGGTTTGATATTCATGATGTCGTTATTTCTCACCTTAATATTCATGAGGCAAAGGGTTAAATGCTTGTACGTCTATGTTATTTTTTAATTTTATAGAAAATGGCACTGATACACCATCATCTGACAAAGGATATTATAAATTTGATTTTTCCCAAATACCAACAAGTGGACAGAAGAAGTACATGGGCAGTGTACAGAAGAGTGATGGAACAAGCCAGATGAAGAAGTCCACCACAGGCCGTAAACCCAGGCATCTCGTTAAAGGTAAATGTAGAGCTGATGTTACCTACAGGCACATATATATTTGGATACTATAAAAAGTCAGCTTAATACTATTCATGATGTCATTATTTCTCGCATGAATATTCAACACTGAATGCGGCAGATTTCCACTTGCAAAATTATAGTCTTAATTTGCAGAAATTTTATTCACCCAGCTGTTATCATGTACAGCTCTATATTCCCCACAGTTGTGTATGTGCAGCTTTTTCAGATTTTTTCAGTTTTGATTTTGTGCTGTTTGTGAATAAAGCTCACAGAAATAGTCCTTGTGAGGATCACTTTCAGTTTAATAGTTTAAAGAATTGAAAATCTATGTAGAACTGAGGTTGCCCTGGCAACCAAGAGGAAAAACTTTGACATTTTAGCCTAAGGTTATAAAAGCTTTTGCTTGAGTCTGAGATCATTCTCAAGTATCTGATTGGTCAGATTTTTTTAGCTTGCTCAGAATCTGACCAATCACATACTGAATCTATAGAGTCATATCTATATTATGTCATCAGCAAACAGAGCAGACTCTGATAAGACAACTCCTATAGGAACCGTCTGGTTTGGGTCTATTCTTGTTGCATAGGCATATTTATGGAATGAAGGGCTAAGCCATTTTGATTCATTAAAAATCATGGCTGATAGTGGGGGTGCTAATTTTCTTTATATGGCTACTAGTATTATGTAGTACATGTATTGAAAATTAAAGCCCTGTTCCCACTGTCCCGGATTGGTCCCCCGGTACGTCCTGGATGTATGGTCCTGGGGAAACCGTGTCAAACCGGGAGTACATCCTTGGTGGCACTGTTAACATCCGGGAAGATCCTTGATGAACCCTGTTGATCCGGCTTAATCCGGCAGACAGGCCCGGATGTTTTAAAATGTTTAATACAACTGGGAGTCACCGGGAAAGATATCCAAAACCGGCTTAATCCTGGCAATTCCGGACTACGCCAGTATATTCCGGTGTCTACTGTGATAGTCCCAAGTAATCTGGGATGTTGGCGAGCACCTCATCCACGATAGACCTGTGATGAGCCCCGGGCATTGGGCTGGTATAGCTCCGGTGTACTACGGTATAGTCCCGTTTTGTACCATAGGAGTTAGGGACTGGCAAGGTATGAGTCGGTTTGTCTGCTGGTCAACCCCCGTTTATACCTGGGTAACGCCGGCTTGTCACCGGCGCACACCCGGGATATGACGGGGTAATACCGGCGGCCACCGCGGCACTACCAGTACCGACCGGGGTCACACAGGGTTGTATCGTGTTAAACTTGGAAACACGCCGGCCCTACACCGTAAATACACTGTTGCAAACCGGAAACTAACTGGGATAGTCGGGAGTCAAACTGGAAGATCCTGCTTCTTAATCGGGGTACACCGAGGCAGCGTCAGGAATATGGGAATGTACATTTATTTTTAGCTCACCAGAGAACTTTTGTGCTCAGGGTGAGCTTTTGTGATCGTCTGATGTCCGTCGTCAGTCATCAGTTGTCAACAATTTGAACCTTTAAAAATCTTCTCTCCTGAATCTACAGGGTTTTCAGCTTTCATCTTTGGTACATAGCATCATCTTTAGGTCCTCTACAAAATTTAAATAAATTATGCTCCTGGGATCAAAATTGGCCCAACCCCAGGGGTGGTCGGTTTTCAAATGAAAACATAGTGAAAATGGAAGGTTCTCAGCTTTCATATTTGGCACATAGCATCATGTTCAGGTCCTCTACAAAAGTTATATACATTATGCCCCTGGGGTCAAAATTGGCCCCGCCCAAGGGGTTTTCAGTTTTCAATAGAAACCTATAGTGAAAACTTTGAACATCATCTCCTCTAAAACTAGAAGGTCCTCAGCTTTCATATTTGGCACATAGCTTCAACTTCAGGACTTCTACAAAAGTTATATAAATTATGCCCCTAGGGTCAAAATTAGTCCCACCCCAGGGATTGCCAGTTTTTTGTAGCTGACTGCTTAAACAGCCCATAGGATCACTAGTTATGCATAGGAAAAACTTTTAAAAATCTTCTTGTCAGAAACTACATGTCCCAGAGCTTAGATAGTTGGTTTATAGATTTACTTAGCATAACTTTATGAGTTTTATAAGCATCATAGTTCTGGGGTTAAAATTGGCCCTGCCCTATATACTTCTTCACATCAGAAACTACAGTCTAAAGGTTTCTCCTTAATATCAGCCTGAGAGCCAGTGTGAGTTCTGATGTAATCACCCTTAACCTGATCAGTAGAGTAGAATTTGTGTTAAGACAAATAAAACACACACTCATTTTAGATTGAGAAAACTGTGGATAATTCTCAAACTGCAGAAAACTCTTACAGCTTTTTTCATACCTATGCCCTGCATTAAGCTGCCAGCTATCAATATAGAGCGCATTTGTTGTGAATTTCAGCTTAACTCTTTGCATGCTGGGTAATTTTGTCATCTGCTAAATTGTTGTCTGCAGCATATTCATAAGTTATCCTAACTACACACTTTCTTTCTTAGTTTTTCAAAAGTTCAGTCTCATTGACAAACAGTTTGGATATCAGATCAGGCCCCACATTACGTTGGGCCTGATCTGGATCCAAACTGTTTGCATAGGTCATTAGTGGTGGTGGAATCCCACTACACACTTTCTAAGTTTTTCAGAAGTTCAGTCTTATTAACAAACAATTTGGATATCAGATCAGGCCCCACATCATGTGGGGCCTGATCTGGATCCAAACTGTTTGCATAGATCATTAGTGGTGGGAGAATCCGCCTCTAGCATCCAAAGAATTAATACAAGTTCCAGTGGTCTATGCTCTATCCATTCTTTCACTACATTCTTTCAGCATCATGTTCAGGTCCTCTACAAAAGTTATATAAATTGTGTCTCTGGGGTCAAAATTGGCACCGCCCCTGGGGTGTTAAGTTTTCAAAAGAAACATATAGTGAAAACTTTGAAAATCTTCTCCTCTGATTGTCTGGTGAGCGATTTCAGGGCCATTCTGGCCCTCTTGTTAAAAAAATATTTGTGTAGAAATGTTTCATATATTTTTTCTGTACTTATAAATTATGATGTCATTTAAATGATGACGTCACTTGTTTACCTCTTCCGTTTATTTTTCATTTTGACAGACATTGTTATTCATGTTGTGAAGTTGTCTGGAGGGGGAATTTTATTTACATTTTGACTTTGGTGAAAGTGGGATAAGGGCGAGTTTGGGTACCCGTAAACCAGGTTTAAGTCCCCCAGTAGCCGTTCAAGGCGGTACTCCTGCTTTCAGCCTATGGTCAACTTTGTTGTTTGATATGCTTAATGTTAAATGTTTTTCGTCTTGATATGCGTCCTGTTATGTTACACTTGGAGGTCAAAGTCAGATTTCACAAACACAATGTTTGCCTATAATTGCCCTTCACTTGATATTCATGCCTTTTCACGCTTTTGCAAAGTAGACCCCTATCAGGCATTCCTATAGGAACTACATGATAAGGATCTGCTCTGCCATATTTTGCATGGCCAGCGGGCTCGACATGTTGCCAATGGGCATTTAGTTTGTGTCACCTGCCAAGAGGCAGTGCATCACATAGGGATCACTTTTCTATCGTCCGTCTGTCCGTCACACTTCTTCCAATTGGTGACACATGTGTTCTTTTGAACACTCTTGTTTAAGAAATGTGTAACATGACAAAAAGTGCAGACCCTAATGAGAGGGCCCCTCATCTTGGGTTACACTGTTTGCAAAAAATATTAGTGCCGCATTTTTTCAATGCAGGAAATGAGCTACAGTGGAAAAGGCTAACCTAAATTTTTAATGAATTTTTTTTCTGATGAAGCGCCATAAACTATCAGGAATATTCATAGATTTGTTTTCATTTCAAAACTTTTTATTGTTTGCCATTTCACATGTGTTGGTGTAGGCATAGTTTTTATACCCCCACCTTATAAAGGTGGTCGTATATTGCCGTGGCTCTGTCCGTTCGTTCGTTCGTCCGTCAACATTTTGTTTGTCCGCTATTTTCTCGGAAAACTATTTGACAGATATTCATGAAACTTCACACACATGTTTAATGCATCAAGATCTGAAGCTGATTTGATTCTGAAGTTCATTTGATTTTTCGTTTCAGAGTTATGGCCCTTGTCCTTAAAAAATAATGCAAATACATGCAAATAGTTTGTCCGCTGTTTTCTGGGAAAACTATGTGATAGATATTAATGAAACTTCACACAAATGTTAAATGCATCAAGATCTGAAGCTGAGTTGATTCTGAGGATCATTTGATTTTTCGTTTCAGAGTTATGGCCCTTGTCCTTAAAAAATAATGCAAATACATGCAAATAGTTTGTCCTCTGTTTTCTGGGAAAACTATGTGAGAGATATTAATGAAACTTCACACAAATGTTTAATGTATCAAGATCTGAAGCTGAGTCAATTCTGAGGCTCATTTGATTTGTCGTTTCGAAGTTGTGACCCTTTTACTTAAAAAATAATGCAAATATATGCATATAGTTTGTCCGCTGTTTCCTGGGAAAACTGTTTGATAGATATTAATGAAACTTCACACACATGTTTAATGCATCAGGACCTGAAGCTTAGTAAATTCTGAAGTTCATTTGATTTGTCGTTTCGGAGTTATGGCCCAAGTGCACTTCAAAAAAATCATGCAAATCTATGCAAATATGAGGATGGCCATAACTTTTTCATTTGAAATGATATTTACTTCAATTTTTTATATGGTTAAACCTTAATATGAATTTTCACATATATTGCGGGTTTTTGATATGTAATTTTATTCTAAAGTTATGGTCTTTGAACTTTGTGTGTTCGTTGCTTTGTTTGTCTGTCAGCTTTTAGTTTGTCTGTTGTTTTCTGGGAAAACTATTTAAATGATATAAATGAAACTTAACTCAAATGTTTTAAGCAACAAAATCTGAAGCTGACTTTATTTTGAGGTTCATTCAGTTTGTCTTTACGGTCATTGTACTTTACAAAAATCTGCAAATATGAGGATTAGCTGTAACTTTTTTATTTAATAAGATATTCACTTCAATTTTTTTAAAAATAGTGTCACCTTAATATGAAATCAAGATCTGAAGCACAGATTAGAAAATGTCAACACTTATAAGGCATGTTGAATCAAATAGAGTTTGCAAGTGGGCGTATTATGTACCGTATGCGGTACTCTTGTTTCAATAATGCCCAATGGTAAGTCCCAGCATAGATTTAGCCTGTAGTCATTTTCTGTGTTCACCTTCAGAGCCAGACCCGGAGTTTGTTAACGTAGTTATTCCAACCACACTGGCCCCCAATTGTACAGAGGAGGAACTGGCTGCATTAGTGGGGCGACTATTGGCGTCTAAAGTTGTTGCTGGAAAAATAATCGATGAACAAGGTAGGACTGAAAGAACTCTCAGAATAGATTGATTGAAACCCTTTCTCTGTTCTATGTTTATTCCAAATTTCAATACCTACTGAATATTCATGGACACAATAGTTATATTGAAATATCGAGTTGAAACATTTTTAGAAACAAAAGAAACAGATGCATCAAATTCCATTAGCAAACAGAGCAGACCCTGATCAGATGGCTCATAAAGGAGCTGTTTGATCTTGGTCAACTCTGTTTGCATATGCGAGAAATTCAGAATAAGCATTTATATGAGGCAAATGTTAACCCTTTTTTACTCCATGAATATTCATGTCAGATATACACTTGTACTGTCAAATTGTGTGTGCGTTAATTAGCTGAAGATTTATACTGGCATCTTGACCAAAGTAATTTTTAGCATGGCAGATGCTGTGCTGTAGAAATATGATGTTATTCCATATGGAAACAAAACAGACCCTGATCAGATGTCTCCCACAAGACTTAACCCTTTCCCTCATATAAACATGTTTTCACGCATTTGCATACGTAGTAGACCCAGATCAGACGGCTCCATTTTTGGGCATGAGGGAACACTATTTTCAATGTAAAGTCAACTTTAATAGGTGGAAAACTGCCTGATATTACTGTTTGAAAGGGGGCTGTAAACTGCCCCTGCATTAGAAGGAAACAAAAACCCTGGTATCAATGACAGTAAAATCTTAAGAATTGGTTTTACAACATGCATAAGGATTGTTTAAAACTTTTTTTTGAAATCTTCAGGTTCAAAATTTGATGACATGTTGGCGGCAGTGAATTTGAAAGGTATGAAAGTTGATAGCAAAATACCTGTCTCAGCACCAAGTAGTCCAAGCAGGAAGAAGGTCAAACTGAACACTGAGGAAAGTGCCCATAAATCTACGACAAGGTATTGTCACTACTCTGAACTCTACTCCATTAATATTCATGTCAGAAATGATGACATCATGAATATTTATTAGTCAAACCTGCTTTCACTTGGTCTAAACGCCCAAGTTCTCACGCTTTATGTTTGTATAACACCTGGCCGTTTAGGCCAGTGTGTATATGCCATTTAAGATGAAATAGACTGGTCGCTTTAGGAAGGTGATGGTTTATATGAGGGGTAATATATACATTATATAGAGTTTTTTATTGGGAGGCTCCTGGAGTGGCCCCTTACAGCAGTATTGCCGCTGATACCAGATGACTTTGGAACAGGTTGTACTGTATATAATTTCATAAGCAGAGCTGGGTCCATGCTTATAAAGCTTTTAGTTGAGTCTGAGTTTTGTTCTCAGGCTTTTGATTGGTCAGATTTGAGTTCCCAAGCTTTTGATTGGTCAGATTTGAGCCAAAGGCTCAAATCTGACCAATCAAAAGCTTGAGAACGATCTCAGACTCAACTAAAAGCTTTATAAGCATGGACCCAGATTCTCACCAGATACCTCCCATTTCTATGGAACTTTTTGCATAAGCTCAATCCTGCACTATGATGCCACATGCCCTAGCCCTTTCCCTCATATTAGTACCTTTTCATGCCATCGTAAACACGGTAAACCCAGACAGATGCCTCTGTTGGCTTATGAATACATTATAGATCCAACACTTCAGTTTCTACCTATACCAAAACATCCTGTGTACATATGCCAGTGTAAAAATTCTGCTAATAGATATTCCTGGTATCATTATTTCTTCCATACATATTTACAGGGAAGGGTTCTTTGCATGGTCGGTGTAGAGAGATGTTACTTATATACAGTAAAACCTCTCTATAACACCACTAAATTGTCTTAACTAGTTGGTATTTGGAGCAGGTGGCTGCTTAAAGCAAGGTGAAAGTAAAACAACGCTCCCATAAGAGTGTTCTGTTTTACTTTCACCTTGCTTTAAGCAGCCACCTGCCTTTAACACAAAATAATTGATGTAATTTAGTGGTCGTTATAGAGAGGGTTTACTGTAGTAAGAATAATTTGGGACTAGCTTCATGTGGCATCAATGTTAGCATCATGTGGTATCAATGAAAGCATCATAATAATTATGGTATCAATATTGGAATTATTCATTTTCAGGAGTGGTCGTAAAGTTTCAGCAAAGTTTTTAGAAGGTTTGAACAGTCTTAAAAAGGTACGAGCAGCAGTGGCAGCAGCATCTCAAACTGAGAATAGACAGGGTTAGTACATGTGCATTTTAAATCTTAGTTCAAAACAAATTGTCGTCTGGAAAGTTTTTATGCCCCCTAGATCAGATCTGGGGGCATATTGTTTTGGCCTGTCTATCTGTCCATCTGGCTGCCATTTGTCTGTCTGTTTGTCACCAACTTTAACATTGATCATGACTTTTGAGCCAGTAGAGATAGAAACTTGATATTTGGTATGCATTTGTATCTCATTAAGCCGCACATTTTGAGGGGTGACATGTCAAGGTCATCCTTCGAGGTCAGAGGTCAAATATATAGGCTAAACCACCAACTTTAACATTGGCCATAACTTTTAAACCAGTAGAGACTTGATAGTTGGCATGTACGTGTAACTCATAAAACTGCACATTTTTGAGGGGTGACATATCAAGGTTAAGGTCATCCTTCATAGTCAAAGGCCAAGTTGGGTGGGGCATAGTGTTTCACAAACATATCTTGTTCAAACTAGGATAAATTTTTTCACGCAATATGTGTTGTTGTTTTTTTTCAACCAATATGTAGCCCATTTTGCACTACAGGTTTAACTTGTTTTAATGTAAAACTAGAAAAGTTTGACTAACCGAATCTTTGTAAATCAGTACAAAGACAAACGAAGGAAAGTGACACCAAGTGGTCAATAAAATATTTAAATTTTGACAAATGAAAATAAGACAGGTGTGACTATTTGATATATGCTGAACCATTGAAAATGTGAGAGCATTTACTAAGGAACACTTTCAGATTAACACATAGGGTGATTAAATGTGAAGTGTACTGCCATCACCAAGATGAATTGCCCTTGATATATCATAACAATAATAGTATATGCAGACAACACGCGAAACATTTGCCAGCGTTTTTTTTTCCACGCAATTGGGAACGGGTCCGGTACCCTTCAGATTGGTAATTGTAAACTCTTGACAATATCTGTAGATTTATTATCACTGAACGTAAACCAGTCTCGATGAAGGGGCACGTATAGATCTTTGTCAGGACCGTTTCCAAAATGCGGCCGTATTCAGTGGTGTGTTTTTTTTACATACCCCAACCATGTCAGTAGAGTTATGTACCTTTGTTTACGTTCATTGTAGACCTACATTATGGCAAAAGATAAGTTTAAATTTGGATGGTTTGCTATGAATTAAGAGAAAAATGATTTGACATGTTGGGAAATATGTTTATTTTGATTGAGAATGGGTCTGTTATTTGCATTCTTTTGATTGGGAAGGGTCCTGTCGTCGAATTGGGATGGGTCCGTGTCGAATTGGGAACAGGTCCGTTCCCCGGTACCGTTTAAAGAAGGAAAAAAAACGCTGTTTGCAAGCACTTTTTATGAAATGTCAGATAACAAATCTAAAGCAACTACAGTTTCTTCCCTTGGATAATTGTTGTCATTTGTAAACATTGCATAAACGTTACAATTCAGCCCAATATAGCGCAAAATGTTCTTACATTTGATATTTCTCTAATTATAAACTGGTTTTTTTATCGATCATTACAGGGTTAATACACATGTTTTTCGGGCAATAACATCTGCAGTGTCCCTTGGGACTGTTGTTGCCCTCGCCCTTCAGGCTCGGGGACAACAAAAGTCCCAAGGGACACTGCAGATGTTATTGCCCGAAAAACATGTGTATTAACGCTATTCTTACATAGAACAAAAAAAACTACTTTCCTGTGTTCATTTAATCGGTTGAAATACAACCGAAACAATAGACTACTTCTTTGACTGTTCACTCGATTTATGTTGTTACCGGGGCAGTGTTTTGTTTTGTATTTGACGTCATTTCATCAGTCAATTTAAGGTGCCATTAATGTAAGTGTGGAATACGCAAGGAACAGCTAGATATGTCTAGATGTTAATATTTAATGCTTAAAGGACATAGATTTAGCCCTGTGAGTACATACCTATTACATGCATCTAACATATCTAGTTTTCAGTTAATTTAGGAGTCCCAATACCTACTGTACCAGTTACAAACATGTTTTCAATCGCGTAAACTCAAGGACAGCAGTAAAACGTAGGTCACTGTAAGCGAACTTTAGGTTGTACCTTTTACAACGAACATATAATTTAATACATCTACTACTAGGAAATGCCCCAAAGCCTCTAAAATATGCGCATCGTTCGCCTATCTTCAGCAAAAATGCTATAAATTACAAAGTCGAAAACAGTCTATGTTACGTCATTGATGACGTACCATACAGTACAATAAGTGACGTAGATGGTTGGTCACATGATTGCTACCATTGTTTACGTTAGGCCCCATAAAGGTGTAACTAAAACTGGGCAACAACAGCATGTGTGCATGAGAATCGCCTTGTTAATACACAGTTATTGTCCTGTTTTATTGACCTGTCAAATGTGAATATTCCTACGTCACTGAAAGGATATATTTAGCTTGGGTAAACCTGTGTTTCAAACGTTTTTCACGAGATTCACAATAAATGTACAAGTAGTCGAATGAGCCAAGTAGGAACGCTTTTATTAGCGAAAACAGTCGATATCAACCGAAGCTATATATGGCGTGTTCAGCAAGCATATAATTATTTAAAGTTTGACAGGTTAATAAAACAGGACAATAATCGGGACTACAACAGCACATTTTATGCAAGAATGTCTAATAATATATGTGCATCCAATTTGGAAGTGCTTTCAAATGTAATGTAATGTGTCTCTAACACTACAGAAGTGACAGCAAGAAAAAGGATCAAGGTAACCTTTGATCTGACTGGCAGAGTAAATACGATAGTTCTGTGTCCTGTGTGTGGTCATTGCAATAACTGTAGAATCATATCTTTATTATTTCATAAGCACACTCTTACAAGAGGTCCAGATAAGATACTTAAATTAAAACATTTTCAAGTATGTATTACTTCTTTATCTCTCCACCAGACCCTATGTTGTGACCTCTATTTAGATTTGTCTCAAAGAGGGTTTGATAGAGAAAGGACACTTTATGTATAAGGGTATGTATGCATGTTTATCTGTTGCTCTGCATATGTGTTTACTCTGTTTTCAAAGACATGAACCCTTTACTCCATGAATATGCCTTTCAACGTTTTACAGAGTAGACCCAGATCAATTGTCTTCTACAGGAGTTGTCTGATCAAGGTCTGCTCTCTACTGCGTATGAACTAATCTAGATAGGATTCTGCAGTGTCTGCTATGGCAGAGATTCCTGTATGAACTAATCTAGATAGGATTCTGCAGTGTCTGCTATGGCAGAGATTCCTGTATGAACTAATCTAGATAGGATTCTGCAGTGTCTGCTATGGCAGAGATTCCTGTATGAACTAATCTAGATAGGATTCTGCAGAGATTCCTGTATGAACTAATCTAGATAGGATTCTGCAGTGTCTGCTATGGCAGAGATTCCTGTATGAACTAATCTAGATAGGATTCTGCAGTGTCTGCTATGGCAGAGATTCCTGTATGAACTAATCTAGATAGGATTCTGCAGTGTCTGCTATGGCAGAGATTCCTGTATGAACTAATCTAGATAGGATTCTGCAGTGTCTGCTATGGCAGAGATTCCTGTATCCATGAGTCATTATAAACATTAATTACTTAATACTCATGATGTTATTGTTTCTTAGATGAATATTAATGGTGTAAAGGGGTAAAATGTGTATCTATAAATTAAAAAATTAAAAAATATCTCCTTATAAACATTTCTGAAAATTCAGCACTTCCATACTTTAACCCTTTCCCACATATATTATAAATGCCTTTTCATGTCTTTACAGAGTTGATCCAGATCAAACAGCTCCTGTAGGAGCTGTCCAGTCAGGCTCTGCTCAGTTTGCATATGGGATTTATTAAGATGTAATTTTTACAGTTAAAAAAACCCCTGTGTTCATGTAACATATTAAAAATTCAGCTAATAAATATTCATTACTTTTGCCCTGCATTAAACAATCACCAGCTTTTCTGTACTCCTATGTTAATGAATTATGTGGTTGTATAATTGAGACTTTACTTTAGTATATTTATGAAGCTTTGTAAAGGAAGTTTGTGTGCTTTAACCCTTTCCTCCATAAATACGCCTTTCTACGCCTCTGTAATAGTCACTTTTTTAAGCCATTGTGATAAATAGAGCATTTGCTCCTGCTCTATTTATCACAATGGTTTCAAACTACAAAATTCTAAATTTTTCATTTTCTCTAGTTAATGCTCCTTTTCGGTAGATTAATTCAAAGAGATTTGGTCTAAAAATAGCCTATGAAGGAATGGGATAATCCTTTACTCCATGGATATTCATGGAAGAAAAAATGGCATCATGCATATTAACCCATTCCCTCATATTGACGCCTCTGTAAAAGTCACTTTTTGAAACCATTGTGATAAATACAGCATTTGCTCCTATAGGAGCAAATGCTCTTTTTATTACAATGGCTCAATTTACAAAATTCTAAAAAAAATCCACTTCTCTAGTTAATGCTCCTTTTCGGTAGATTTATTCAAAGAGGTTGTATCTAAAAATAGCCTATGAGGTAATGGGTTAATGAGGTGAATTTTATAATGACATAATATTGAACACCAGAATTTTTGCCCATGACATAAACTGTAGAATCAAGTCTCTATCATTCCATTAGCAAACAGAGCAGATCCTACAGGAGCCATCTGATCTGGGTCTGTTCTGTTTGCAACAGCTTTAATAGGTGTATCTTGCTCGGCTTAGTGGGGCTCTTGTTGATATAACATTATCAAATAATCAGGCTTGTAAAAAGGTCTATCCATTTTTCAGCAAATCAAGGATCAGTTGAAGAAGAAAACGCAGAAGAAAAGGTTGAAGGTGTGTATTGAAGTGTGTATTTAAAATTCTCATTTTGAAGTGTTAGTATATAGGTCTATTGTAAACATTGTATGCATAATTCACATGGCTGATGTTGATATACACAGGCTATTGTGATAGTGCTGTGTCCATCGTTGCCCGTTGAGCGATATGCACATGTCCAATGTCAGTATACATGTTATTTACTTAAACAACATCTCCTTGAAAACACTTTGACCAATGGAATGATTTGATATTTGGTCTGAAGCATGATCCTAGTCAGTTGTACCGTGTCTCCCCTTTTCAGATCTGTCATTTATCTACTTCCTGTTGGCCGACACTTTGATTGAATTTTGGTGATTGTTTAATGACAAACATTTTCGTCAAATATTTCTTGGGTTGTGTATTCTGGAATGATTTGATATTTGGTCTGAAGCATAATCATAGTCAGTTGTACAGTGTCGACTGTCGTTTATCTACTTCCTGTTTGTCGACACTTTGATGATATGTTTTTATAGTGTTAACCTTTTACTTCATACACATGCCTTTTGATGCCTTTACAAACATAGTATACCCAGATCAGATGGCTCCTGTAAGGAATGGGATAAAGAATATTGTAAAACTTTTAATCCTTTACTTCATACGCCTTTTGATAACTTTGCAAATACAGTAGACCCAAATCCTGTTGGAGCCATCTGATCAGGGTCTGCTGTTTGCTTCTGAAATTATAATAGATACGACTCCACTGTTTCTACCAATACCGAATCATCCTTTGAGAATATACTGTAGAATATCAATTGAATGAATTCTTACTGTTAGTATTTGTCACTTCTCATACTATACTGTCTCCAATTTGTAAATTGTGATACCCTCAGCTCTTATTGTATTTAAAATACTGAAGTACAGTGTACTCTTCTCTTACTATTGCTCTGTTTGTTATTGTTAGATGAATTCAACCTAATGAAGGAGATTCTCGATTTGGATCCTGCTGCTCTCAGAAGGTTTGTTATAATTTTCTTACATTTGTTCAATAAAAATGTGTCTCATATACCATATAACATTTTTATGCCCCCCAGATCAGATCTGGGGGGCATATTGTTTTTGCCCTGTCTGTCTGTCTGTTTGTCTGTTTGTCCGTTTGTCCGTTTGTCTGTTTGTCTGTTTGTTTGTCAGCAACTTTAACATTGGTCATAACTTTTGAGCCGGTACAGATAGAGACTTGATATTTGGTATGCATATGTATCTCATAAAGCCGCACATTTTGAGGGGTGACCTGTCAAGGTCAAGGTCATTGTTCAAGGTCAGAGGTCAAATATATGGGTCAAATCACCGACTTTAACATTGGCCATAACTTTTGGACCAGTAGAGATAGAGACTTGATATTTGGCATGCTTGTGTATCGCATGAAGCCGCACATTTTGAGGGGTGATATGTCAAGGTCAAGGTCATCCTTCAGGGTCAAAGGTCAAATTGTCTGTTTTTTTGTCTGTAACTTTAACACAACTTTAACATTGGTCATACCTTTTGAGCCAGTACAGATAGAGACTTGATATTTGGCATGCATATGTATCTCATAAAGCCGCACATTTTGAGGGGTGACATGTTAAGGTCAAGGTCATCCTTCAAGGTCAGAGGTCAAATATATGGATCAAATCACCGACTTTAACATTGGCCATAACTTTTGGAACAGTAGAGATAGAAACTTGATATTTGGCATGCGTGTGTATCTCATGAAGCTGCACATTTTGAGGGGTGAAATGTCAAGGTCAAGGTCATCCTTCAGGGTCAAAGGTCAAATTGTCTGTTTCTTTGTCTGTAACTTTAACATTGGTCATAACTTTTGACCCAGTACAGCTAGTGACTTTATATTTGGCATGCATATGTATCTCATAAAGCTGCACATTTTGAGGGGTGACATGTCAAGGTTAAGGTCATCTTTAAAGGTCAGAGGTCAAACACATGGGTCAAATCACTGAATTATTACATTGGTCATAACTTTTGAGCAAGTACAGATAGAGACTTGATATTTGGCATGCATTTGTATCTCATAAAGCCGCACATTTTGAGGGGTGACCTGTCAAGGTCAAGGTCATTCTAAAAGGTCAGAGGTCAAACATTTGGGTCAAATCACTGACTTTAACATTGGCCATAACTTTTGAACCAGTACAGATAGAGACTTGATATGTGGCATGCTTGTGTATCTCATGAAGCTGCACAGTTTGAGGGGTGAAATGTCAAGGTCATCCTTCAGGGTCAAAGGTCACCAACTTCAAATTGGCCATAACTTTTGAACCAATAGAGATAGAGTCTTGATATTTGGTATGCATGTGTATCGCATGAAGCCGCATATTTTGAGGGGCAACATGTCAAGGTAAATGTCATCTTTTAGGGTCAAAGGTCACAGACTTTAACATTGGCCCTAACTTTTGAACCTGTAGATGCAGACTTGACATTTGGTATGCATGTGTATCTCATGAAGCTGCACAGTTTGGGGGTGACATTTCAAGGTCAAGGTCATCTTTCAGGGTCAAAGGTCACCGACTTTAACATTGGCCATAACTTTTGAACCAGTAGAGATACAGACTTGATAGTTGGTATACATGTGTTTCTCGTTTGGCTGCACAGTTTTAGGGGTGAAATGTCAAGGTCAAGGTCGTCCTTCATGGTCAAAGGTCACCAACTTTAACATTGGCCATAACTTTTGAACCAATAGAGATGTAGACTTGATATGTGGTATGCATGTGTACCCCATGAAGCTGCACAGTTTGAGGGGTGACATGTCAAGATCAAGGTCATCCTTTAGGTTCAAATATCATATCGAGGGGGCATAGTGTTTCACAAACACATCTTGTTTTGTAATGAGATTAATTTTTGCTATTTTTGTGTACAAGACAGATTTGTTAAAGTTAAAGCTGTGAATCATTGTATTTCTGATGTTTTCATTTTCCCATTGCCATTTTTATTAGCTCACCTGGCACAAAGTGCCAAGGTGAGCTATTGGGATGATCCTATGTCCGGCGTCCGTCGTCGTGCGTATGTGCGTTGTGCGTCGTGCGTACGTGCGGGCGTCAACAATTTACTTAAACATCTTCTTCTCTGGAACTACAAAGCCAAGAGCTTTGATATTTGGTATGCAGTATGATGTAATGGTCCTCTACAAAGATTGTTCAAATTATGTCCCCCAGGCCAAAAATGGCCCCGCCCCAGGGCTTATCAGTTTTTCATAGGAAAATCTTTAAAAATCTTCTTCTCTGAAACTGTAAGGCATAGACCTTTGATATTTGGTATGTAGCATCATCTAATGGTCCTCTACTAAGATTGTTCAAATTATGACCCCTGGGCCAAAAATGGCCCCGCCCCGGCGGCTTATCAGTTTTTCATAGGAAAATCTTTAAAAATCTTCTTCTCTGAAACTGTCAGGCATAAACCTTTGGTATTTGGTATGTAGTATCATCTAATGGTCCTCTACTAAGATTGTTCAAAAATGGCCCCGCCCCAGGGCTTATCAGTTTTTCATAGGAAAATCTTTAAAAATCATCTTCTCTGAAACTGTAAGGCATAGACCTTTGATATTTGATATGTAGCATGATCTAATGGTCCTCTACTAAGATTGTTCAAATTATGATCCCTGGGCCAAAAATGGCCCCGCCCCGGGGCTTATCAGTTTTTCATAGGAAAATCTTTAAAAATCTTCTTCTCTGAAAATGTAAGGCCTAGACCTTTGGTATTTGGTTTGTAGCATGATCTAATGGTCCTCTACTAAGATTGTTCAAATTATGACCCCCAGGACAAAAATGACCCCGCCCCAGGGCTTATCATTTTTTCATAGGAAAATATTTTAAAAATCTTCTTCTCTGAAACTGTAAGGCATGGACCTTTGATATTTGGTATGTAGCATCATCTAATGGTCCTCTACTAAGATTGTTCAAATTATGACCCCTGGGCCAAAAATGGCCCCACCCTGGGGCTTATCAGTTTTTCATAGGAAAATCTTTAAAACTCTTCTTCTCTGAAAATGTAAGGAATAGACCTTTGGTATTTGGTATGTAGCATCATCTAATGGTCCTCTACCAAGATTATTCAAATTATTACCCCTGGGTAAAAAATGGCCCCGCCCTGGGGCTTATCAGTTTTTCATATGAAAATCTTTAAAAATCATCTTCTCTGAAACTGTAAGGCATAGACCTTTGATATTTGATATGTAGCATGATCTAATGGTCCTCTACTAAGATTGTTCAAATTATGACCCCTGGGCCAAAAATTGCCCCACCCCGGGGCTTATCAGTTTTTCATAGGAAAATCTTTAAAAATCTTCTTCTCTGAAAATGTAAGGAATAGACCTTTGGTATTTGGTATGTAGCATCATCTAATGGTCCTCTACTAAGATTGTTCAAATTATGACCCCTGGACCAAATATGGCCCCGCCCCGGGGCTTATCAGTTTTTCATAGGAAAATCTTTAAATATATATTCTTCTCTAAAATTATAAGGTATAGACCTTTGATATTTGGTATGTAGCATAATTTAATCGTCCTCTACTAAGATTAATCAAAATATGACCCCCGGACCAAAAATGGCCCCGCCCAAGGGCTTATCAGTTTTTCATAGGAAAATCTTTAAAAATCTTCTCCTCCAGAACTGTAAGGTATAGGCCCTTGATATTTGGTATGTAGCATTATCTAATGGTTTTCTACCAAGATTATTCAAATTATTACCCCTGGGTAAAAAATGGCCCCGCCCTGGGGCTTATCAGTTTTTCATATGAAAAGCTTTAAGAATCTTCTTCTCCAAAACTGTAAGGCAGAGACCTTTAATATTTGGTATGTAGCGCTATCTAATAGTTTTCTACCAAGATTGTTCAAATTATGTCCCCTGGGTTGAAAACTTCCCCGCCCAGGGGCATATCAGTTTTTTATAGGAAAGTTTTTAAAAATCTTCTCTTAAAAATCTTTAAAAGTCTTCTCTGAACTTGTAAGGCATAGACCTTAGATATTTGGTATGTTGCATTATCTAATAGTCCTCTACCAAGATTTTCAAATTATGAACCCCGGATCAAAATTGACCCCGCCCTGGGGCTTAACAGTTTTTCATAGGAAAATCTTTAAGGTCTAGACTCTTTATATTTGTATGTAGCATCATCTGATGGTTTTCTACCAAGATTTTTCAAATTATGCAATCTGTCATTGAAATCATTAATCTGTTACGAACAGGTGAGCGATTAAGGGCCATCATGGCCCTCTTGTTTATTTATAGCTCACCACAGCACAAAGGCTCTGGGTGAGCTTTTGTGATCGCCTGATGTCTGTTGTCCATCGGCATGTGTCGTCAGTCGTCAACAATTTGAACCTTTAAAAATCTTCTCCTCTGAATCAAAGGGTTCTCAGCTTTCATATTTGGCACATAGCATCAACTTCAGGTCTTCTACAAAATTTATACAAATTATGCCCCGGGTGTCGAAATTGGCCCCCCCTTCAGGGATAGCCAGTTTTTAGTTCACATGAACTAAAGGCTCAATGTGAGCTATTGTGACCGCCCGTCGTATGTCTGTTCACTTTTATTTCAAAGGATTTCTTCTCTTAAACCACAGGGAGGATTTCAACTAAATTTCACAGGATTGCTACGTAGGGGGCCTCTATCAATTTTGTTCAAATCATGACCCCGGGCCAAAAATGGCCCCACCCGCTGCTTATCAGGTTTTTTTGTAAATCTTTAAAAATCTTCTTATCTGAAACCACAAATCCTAGAGCTTTGATATTTGGTATATAGCATCATTTAATGGTCCTTTACCAAGTTTGTTCAAATTATGAGCCCTGGGCCAAAAATGACCCCGCCCCAGGGCTTGCAAGTTTTACATAGACTTATATAGGAAAACCTCTAAAAAATCTTCTTCTCTGAAACCAAATACTCTAGAGCTTAGCATCACCTAATAGACCTCTACCAAGTTAGTTCAAACTATAACCTCTATACCAAAAATGGCCCCACCCTGGGCAGAATACCTGGGTTTTTTTAAACCTTTAAAAATCTTCTGAAACCATAAATCCTATAATTATGTATGTAGCATCATTTAATGGTCCTTTACCAAGTTTGTTCAAATTATGACCTACAGGCCAAAATTGGCCCCACCCTCGGGCTATACACCAGAAACTACAGTTTAAAGGTTTCCCCTTATTTAGACCTACCAATGTCCTCACAGTCATCTCTCTTGTCTCTTCAGCATAGCGGTATGGGGAGATTACTCCAGTCGAGGTTGGTAGCCACTAAGCTGCTAAATATCAATATATTATAGAGCCTATCAGTGTATTAAAAATCTTCTTGTCAAAAACAACATGGCACAGAGCTTAGATATTTGGTGTATAGCTTTACCTAGTATACATTTACTAAGTTTGTTAAAATCATAATGCTGGGGTAAAAATTGGTCCTGTCCTGTGGGGTCATTACTTTTTAAATAGACTTTTTCACATTAGAAACTACAGTTTAAAGGTTAAGCGCTGACTACCAGTAGTGGTCCAAGGCAAGCTGTTAGTGTTTCACCCTTTCACATGGATCTGTAATGTCGTCTGCTTTAGAATTGTCTTCTGCTTGAATTTCTAAAAGATCAGTTTTAGGCATTTTGACCTAAGACAAAATTGTCACAAGTTGTAAGCAGTTTGGATCTTGGTCAGCCAGTTAATTGGTATCAGATCTGAATCCATTTTACTATGCATCAATTTCAGTTCAAGTCATGTTCAGCAGTGAAAGGGTTAACACTAAGTTTCTGTCAACTGCTAGAAATGTTGTCTGCTGAAAAAATAACATTGTCGATATGTCACTATAACTAAGGTGAGCAACATAGGGCTAATGGCCCTCTTGTCTATATAAACATACAGTGAAAACTTTGAAAATCTTCTCCTGAAACTGGAAGGTTTTAAGCTTTCATATTTGGCAAATGGCATCATGTTCAGGTCCTCTACAAAAGTTGTATAAGTTATGCCAATTGGGTCAAATGTGGCCCTGTCCCAGGGGTGGCCAGTTTTCTAAAGAAACATAATTATAGTGAAAATCTTCTTCTCTGAAACTGGAAGGATTTCAGCTTTCATATTTGGCACATAGCATCAACTTCAGTTCTTCTACAAAAGTTGTAGAAATTATGCCCCTGCGGTCAAAATTGACCATGCCCCGGGTGTGCCTTTTTTTATATGGAAACATATTGTGAAACTTTGAAAATCTTCCCCTCTGAAACTGGAAGTTTCTCAGCTTTCATATTTGGCACATAGCATCATCATGAAGTCCTCTACAAAAGCTGTGTGAATTATGCCTCTGGGATCAAATGAGGCCCGTCCCAGGGTGGCCAGTTTTTTATAGAAACATATGGCGGAAACTTTGAAAATCTCCTCTGATTGTCTGGTGAGCAATATATGGGTCATCATGGCCTTCTTGTAACATTTTCCCTCATATAAACACCTTTTCATGTGTTTACAAATAGAGCAGACCCAGATCAGACAACTGCTTTAGGAACTGTCTGATCAGTGTTTGCCTTCCTTTTACATGATGTAGATCTGATTCTACAGCTTTTGTCAAAGTAAAAAAGTTACCATGAAAAGTTGCATTATAAATATTCAGCTAATATACAAGTCATATATAATTGTATATCATTTTTTATATGAATATTGAACTGGGAAAGGCTTAAATTCATGTTGCTTTTACTATCTCTTCTTCACATGCCATACTATTGTGTGCATTAGTGCATTAACACTTTACTCCATAGATACACCTATTTATGCCATTGCCAACAGAGTAAATCCAGATTAGATTGCTCCTGTAGAAGTCCTCCGATTAGGGTATGCTCTGTTTACTTATGAAATGATATAGATCTGATTCTACAGTTTCTGTCATGATAAAAAAAAAACCTTGTTCATAATAAATGTTCAGTTAGTTAATATTCATGATTTCAATATTCAAGAAGTGATGGTTTAACCCTTTTTTTTAAAGGAACGAATATGTTGAGTGACTTGTTCCTGTCAAATACAATAAATACAATTACAGTAAAACCTCTATCACGGCCACTAAGTTGTGTTAATTAATTGGTATTTAGGGCAGGTGGCAGCTTAAAGCAAGGTGAAAAAGTAAAACAGAACGCTCCTATAGGAGCATTCTGTTTTACTTTTACCTTGCTTTAAGCAGCCACTTGTCTATAACACAAAATAGTTGCTGTAATTTAGTGGCCATTATAGAGAGGTTTTACTGTATGCTTCCACAGCTTGATATAATTGAAAGTTATTTTATGCTATTTTAGCATGTGACAATGTATTTTAACTTCATACATTATGAATTACAGTGAAACTCCTACACAGGGCATTAAATTGAGTATAAATATCAGTCTTGGAGACAAGTGGCAGCTTAATGCAGGGAAAAAGTCATGCAGAAAGCACCTCTAGTAGCTTTCTGCATGACTTTCACCCAGCATTAAGAAGCCACCTGCCTAAAATAAAAGTATCTTAATTAAGTTTAGTTTAAGGAGTTATGGGACTTTGAAGTTTTTTAAAAGGCAAATTTTTTAAAATGCCAATTTTTATATTGCGCAGTTTCTCCAAAACCTTTGATCTCATTTTCATGAAATTTCATAGGATTGATCAGTACTATACCTAGTGCATATCTTATATTATTCCTGTTCCGGTTCAATCATTTTCAGCAGTAATGGGACTTTGAGTTTTTTACATGGAAAATTTTGTCCATGCGGTATCCCCAAAACTTTTGGTCAGATTTTCATGAAACTTCATAGGATTGATTAGCACCATGCCTAGATGTGCATATTTTATTCCTGTTCCAGTTCAATGATTTGCTGCAGAGTTATGGGACTTTGAATTTATACATGGAAAATTTTGTCCGCACAGTTTCTCCAAATTCTTTTATCAGATTTTCATGAAACTTCATAGGATTGATCAGCACTATGCCTAGTAGTGCATATCTTATTTCTGTTCCGGTTCAATGGTTTTCTGCAGAGTTATGGGACTTTGAATTTTTTTTAATGGCAATTTTTGTTCCCACGGTTTCTCTAAACTCTTTGATCAGCACTATGATTTGTTGTGCATATTTGATTCCTCGGTTTAATGTTTTTTCTGCAGAGTTATGGGACTTCGAAATTTTTATATGGAAAATTTTGTCCATACTGTTGCCCCAAAACTTATGATCAGATTTTCATGAAACTTTATAGGATTGATCAGCACTATGCCTAGTTGTGCATAACTTATTCCTGTTCCAGTTTGATGATTTTCTGCAGAGTTATTGGACTTTGAAATCATTACATTGAACATTTTGTCCGCGTGCTATCTCCAAAACCTTTGGTTGCATTTTCATGAAATAGGATTCATTAGCACCATGTCTAGGTGTCCATGTCTTATTCCTGTTCTGGTTTGATTATTTTCTGCAGAGTTATGGGAATTTTTACATGGAAAATTTAGTGGTGGGGGGGGGGGGCATCAATTTTTTGTATCAAAAAAACAATTCTAGTTCATCTCTACTAGAATTCCGGTTTAAAGGGGTTTTACTGTATAGCAAGTTCTAATATACATGTACGGTTATCACAACGTCCAGTTGTACCACAAAGACATGTTTTCTTTCACCAGTGCAAACAGTATGGATCCAGATTTTTACATTACTGTTTTACCTGGATCCAAACTGTTTGAAACTTGTGACACATTAGTTGAACGGAAATGGCAGAAAAATGTACTCTGTGAATTGGAGCATCCAACAAAAGTTGTTTTCCTATGCTAAGATTTGCTATGAAAGCTGAGTATTTTTGCACAACTTTTGTTGAATGCTCCAATTCACAGAGTACATTTTTCTGCCATTTCCATTCAACTTATGTGTCACAAGTTTCAATCAGTTTGGATCCAGGTAAAACAGTAATGTAAAAATCTGGATCCATACTGTTTGCAATGGTGAAAGAAAACATGTCTTTGTGGAAGTAGCCATGCAGATGGCAATATTTTGGAGATGATACTTATTTTTTGAGTGTTAACATTTTACTTTTCCTAATATTAACACATTTTCACACCTGATCAGGGTCTGCTCTGTTTGCTTATGAAATTACAATAGATCTGACTTTGCAGTTTCTTTGCACATATACCATTCAAAAATTCAACTAATAAATATTCATGATGCCATTATTTCTTTCATGTAAAGAATGAATATATGAACATTATTTAGCCGAACTTGTATAATGGTACAGTATAACCTCTGTTATCCAACACCCCATGGTTCCACGTCAGTATGCCGGTTAAGAGAGGGTGCCGGTTAACAAAATTATGCCTAGATTCACAAGTCCACCCAAAGATTCATTCCAGCAAGTCCTTTTTTCGCTGCGAGGGGAATTCCACCATGACAATTCACAAATTACATATAAAATAAATATGTAAAACAGCGCCGAGCCTGATCAGATATTTCCATTTAAATAGGATCCATTTGATCAGGATCTATGCCGTTTGTCTATTGTCTTTTAAACTACATGTACATGTACAATATAGGCATAACGTGTTGGGGGTACAATTGGAAGTAAACACACATGTATAAAGGGCTCGACTAAAACACCAGAACATTCATACTACATTTCATTTGCAAATTTTGGCTATAGACAGATACATATATATGCGGACCATCACCACTGGTTTTTACACAATTTGCAAACAGCTTGGATCCGGACAATAACTGATTTGGTATTACCATTTTGTACATGTGTACATGCATGTATTTTCAATGACGATAACAATATAAATCTACAAAGGACGGTCAATTTACCCTAGGCCCATTAAGGGTACTTATCACCTACCTGATCATAAAGCGCTTACTGTCAATGATCAAAGGCAAGCAAACCGCCGGATAACGAGGTGTGAAAAAAAACCCTAATTTGCCTTTATTGGCCTGTCAAGGTATGCCGGTTAACAGGGGTTCCGATCAAGATAGAGTTTGGATACATAAAACAAATAGGGAAACTTCCGGGACCAAACAGCAGTGCTGGATAACAGGGGTTTCTGGTTAAGAGGGGTGCCAATTAACAGAGGTTATACTATATAGCTAAAGGAATGTTTGGCCGAGACAGAAACTGTAGAATCAGATCTATATTATTACAAACAATGCTGAATCTGATTATTCAGCTCCTATAGGAGCTGTCTCATCAGGGTCCTCTCTGTTTGCATATGCAGAAATAAGCATCTTTATCAAGTTAACCCTTTCCTTCATATAAACACCTTTTCATGCATCTGCAAACAGTAGACACACATCAGATAGCTCCTATTTTCTCATGGAAGTTGGTATAGATCTGTTTCTTTACTTTCTAAAATGGCTACAATGTTCCACCTTTCATATTTCATTATAACTAGTTTGCCCATGAACATTCAATAAGTATTGTCAAATTGAGCTTTGGACTAAACATAGAACAACGAAAGGGTTAAGTAGTTAAGTATTTCTATGCATTCAAAGGTTCCATGTGAGTACCAGGGATGGGGATAAAGTGAATGTGCTGAGTGTTGCATTTGTCAATGTAGCAGAGGCTGAGGAAGTTGCTGCACATCTGATAGAGGCTTTGGACAAGGCTGTCAACAGTGCTGCATTGCTAGACCTGAAAAAAGTCCAGGTAAGCTTTTTCAAATTGTTGGCTGCATTAATTCATTTATTAACCCTTTCTTTCATACAAATGCCTTTCCACACCTTTTTAGCTCACCTGAGCCAAAGGCTATTGTTACAGCGATCCGTCCTGCCACATTTTCAAACAGCATCTCCCCTGAAACCGCTGATCCAATTTTTATCAAATTTTGTCAGAAGCATCAGTGGCTAGGGGGAACAAAATATTGTTCAAATTATGACCCCCGGACCAAAAATGGCCCTGCTGCGGGGCTTTACCGTTTTTCATTTAAAAATCTTCTCTGAAACTGTAAGGCCTAGAGTTTTGGTATTTGGTATGTAGCATGATCTATAGGTCCACTACAAATATTGTTCAAATTATGACCCCTCAACCAAAAATGGCCCCGCCCTGAGGCATTCAGTTTTTCACAAGGAAAACTTTAAAAATCTTATTCTCTGAAACTGTTTGGCGTAGAACTTTGATATTTGGTATGTATCATGATCTAATGGTCCTCTACAAATATTGTTCAAATTATGACCCTGGGTCGAATATTGCCCTGCCCCTGGGCTTTTTCAGTTTTTAATCGCAAAATCTGTAAAAAAAATCTTCTTCTGAAACTAAAATGCCCAGACATTTGATATTTAGAATATATCACTATTTGATAGTCCTCTACCAAGATTATTAAAATTATGACCCCAGGTAAAAATTAGCCCCGCCCCGGGGGCTTAACAGTTTTTCATAGAAAATCTTAAAAAATCTTTTTCTCTGAAACTATAAGGCCGAGACCTTTGATGTGTGGTATGCAGCATGATCTATAGGTCCTCTACAAATAGTGTTCATATTATGACCCCTTGGTCAAAAATGGCCCCACCCCAAGTCTTTTCAGCTTTCATAGCAAAATCTTTAAAAATCATCTTCTCTGAAACTAAAATGCCCAGACCTTTGATATTTAGTATATATATTTATGTATATCATTATTTGAGTCCTGCACCAAGATTGTTCAAATTATGACCCCAGGTCAAATTGGCCCCACCCCGGGGTTTATCTGTTTTACATAGACTTATATAGGAAAAACTTTGAAGATTTTTTTCTGAAAACATAAGGCCTATACCTTTAATATTTGACATGCAGTTTAACTATATAATCCTCTACCAAGATTGTACAAATTATGTCCCTTTGGTAAAAAATGGCCCCTGCCCCTGGGGCATATTAATTTTTATAGACTTACTTAAGAAAAACCTTAAAAAGTCTTAGTCCCTGAAACCATAAGACTCGTACCTTCCATATTTGGTATGTAGCTTTGCCTTGTGGTCCTCTGCCAAGAATGTTCAACTTACGGCCCCGACCTTCAGACGAAACTTAGCCCTGCCCTGGGACTTATCAGTATTTCATGGGGAAAATATAAAACATTATTTTTCTCTGAAACCATAAGGCTTTGACCTTTAATTAATGGCATGCAGCTTTGCCTTATGGTTCTCTACCAAGGTTGTACAAATGATTACTTCTGGGTCAAAAATGGCCCTATCCGGGGGATTATCTCAGGTGTGCGCTTCAGGACCTCATGGCCCTCTTGTTCTTTTGTAGAAGTCGACTGGTCAATTTATGAACTGTTTGCTTATAAAAATTATAATAGATCTGACTACAGTTATAAAAATCCTTTGTTCATATGCCATTATAAAACTTCAGCTAATATTCATGATGTCTTTATGTCTTGCATGGATATACAACAGGGAAAGGGTTAAAAGCTTCTCGCATTTCTTGTCTAAAACTGTCAGAATGACGACAGTTAAGATACTGATAGAATTTGATTTGACTGTTTGTAATGGTAATAACAATTTTCTGCAGTGTTAGGAGTTAAGCCTTTGAACAAAACTCTACAAACATTGTTTTCTGCTACAATTCTTAACCCTTTCCTCCATGAATATCCATGTAAGAAATAACGATGTCATGAATATTAATTAGATTAATTTCTTAGAATAGCTCATGGACACAGGAAGTTTTAGCCATGGCAAAAACTGTAGAATCATATCTATATTATATTATAAGCAAATAGGGCAGACCCTGATCAGATGGCTCCTATAGGAGCTGTCTGATCTGCATCTACTCTGTTTGCAAAGGCGTAGAAAGGCGTATTTATGGAAAAGAAGTGTTAAAGTACTTTTTTTTTTTATAAGACAAAACTAGGAGCCATTATAATAAATTTGTCTGCTGTTGTTCATCTAGAACATTGTCTATTACTTCTTTACTATTTCATGCAAATCTTACCTTCAGTGTATATTTATGAAGGATCATCCTAGAAAGTGGCGTGAGGGATGTGATAGACAAGTTTCGGCTGGCATCGCCTTTTTCCTAAGATCAAAGCGATTTCAAAATACCCGGGGTTTTGGTAGCTGGTACACATGCCCGACCACAGGATAGCGCTTATGATCAAATTGAAATCAATAGGCATAAGCCAATAATAAATTCCTCAATATCGTATATCATAAGCGATTGACAAATCTTCCCCTAGCGTGACTGACAGGTGATAATCCACGCCTCCTTTTTTGTTCATATGCGAAAAGGTTTACTACTGTGCATTGCATCTGTAGGGACTTACTGATATGCGAGGAGTATGACTCAGTTTCAATAAAGCCTGTTAGAGTACATTTTGCAATGATTTGATGCATGTAAATGACTCAACATTCGTCAACCATTTGTAAACACTGAACAGGAAATATGTCTTCAGAAAAGTGCAGGTCGAAACCTCTGTATGTTTAATGCAGACAAAAGGTGTATACAGAATGATGCTATTTGACCAATGAGATGCTAAACCCCAATAAATCATGTGAGATCACATGTGATCTTTCACTTATTGATACAAATGACTGCCATCTTTATTGTTTTAACCCAGGAGGGTTTTGATGGGATATGGCTTTTACTTGGTCTGAGGGGTAATTAAGCCCCTACACAGGCTGATTTCCTGTCAGTTAGTCCCAAGAGCTTGTCAGATTGTCTTTTATTAACACTTTTGAAATGAATGAATTTTGCCGACTTTAATATGCCCGATACAACAATTTTCCACAATAAATAAAACAAGATCTTGAAGTGATATTCATGTTTCTGTAATTTAAATACAAAGAAACGACCAATTTAACAACAGAAAGTGATCTTAATTAAGATCTAAGCGCTATTTCAAACTTAGCTGCTATTTAGAGAAAATTGTTCTGAATTTGATCTGACTGATCTAGGTCTACTCTGTAAAGACGTAAAAGGGTGTTTGTATGAGGGAAAGGGTTAACTCTTTTAATGTGGGAGCACTGGCATTTGGAGACAGTGTAGATCACGATCAAACAGCTCCTAGATCCTTCTGAACAAGGTCTGCACTGTTGATTATACCCCCCACAACGAAGTTTGGGGGGGGGGTATACTGGAATCAGGTTGTCCGTCTGTCCGTCCGTCTGTCCATCCGTGGGCACAATTTTGTCCGGCCGTCTTCTTCTACAGTTTTGCTTCAATTTTGTTGAAAGTTCATATATAGCCATATGACCATATAAACCTGTGCACCGCATATTTCCGTTAGGATCGCACAACTACTTCAGGAGTTATCTCCCCTTTTTAGTCCCCTACCAATGTTTTCCGGTTTTCTGGACTTTTTATGGAACTGACTTGAGATATCAACTCTATATTTAGTACAAAGCTAAATCTAGATAAGGTACAGATTATATTACAATCTCAGTCCGGTTGAATAATTATTTCCAGAGTTATTGCCCTTGAACTTTAATTTTTTTCTTCAAATTTGGGATTTCCCAGCCTTTTTTTGAAAGTCATTGCAGATATTAACTTTATATTTGGCATAAAGCTTACTCTAGATGATTTACAGCTTAATTCCCAATCTCAGTCTGTTTGAATAATTTTTGCCAGAGGTATGGGCCTTGAACTTTTTTTTTTTTTGTCAAATTTTCAATTTTCCGGTCTTTCTTTGGAAGTGGTTGCAGATATTAACTTCATATTTGACATAAAAATAAATCTAGATGAGATACAGCTTAAGTTCAAATATCGGTCTGGTTGAATAATTTTTTGTCAGAGTTATGGTCCTTGAACTTAATGTTTTTCTGAAAAGGTACCTAGCTTTAGAACTTTGGATTTGACAAAAACCTCATGAAGGGGTCTTATATTATATTCTCTGAATTATTCTTCATTTTTATTACATAAATTGGGTTGGGGCATGTATTGTTTTTAAATCTCTTCACGTTTCTGTATGTACATATGTTCATATTGATGATAGGTGTTCTGACAAGCAGACAGGTGGGGGGTATTCATTAGCCTTTGGCTTACAGTTCTAGTTATTCAAGATCCTGTATCAAATGTAAGCCTTTCATACTAGATGGACTCCATGGTTCCACTTTTAGTACTCGGCATTCAAGGGTTAACCCTTTCCGTGGTCTAGAGTTCTATTAAATTTCAATACCTTAAACATTTGAATTGTTCATGGACAAAATAGTTGTAATGAAATATAGCTGGTGGAACATGATAGCCATTTTAGAAAGTTAAGAAACAGGTCATATAAGAGCCGTCTGATCTAGGTCTACTCCGTTTGAAAATGTGTGAAACGGCGTTTATATGAAGGAAAGAGTTACATCTTTCCTCGTTAAATATTCATGTAAGAAATAATGACATCAAGAATGTTTATTAGCTGAATTTCTATACTGACATAATGTACCCCTGATTTTTTGGTATTGGTAGAAAGTAAATGGAATGTAGAGTCAGATCTATTATAACTTCATAAGCAAACGGAGCTTTATGAATAGTCGTGAACTGAATTTTTAGCTCATCTGTTTAGCTTTTGTCATAACTCTGGCATCTGTGCTGTCGCCATCTTTGTTGTCATCCTCATCTGTGCTGTCGCCATCTTTGTTGTCATCCTCATCTGTGCTGTCGCCATCTTTGTTGTCATCCTCATCTGTGCTGTCGCCATCTTTGTTGTCATACTGCAACTTAACCCATTCCCTCATATTGACTGACGACTCTGTAAAAATCACTTTGTGAAACCATTGTGATAAATAGAGCATTTGCTCCTATAGGAGCAAATGCTCTATTTATCACAATGGTTTCAAACTATAATAAATCTAAAATTTTCCTTTTCTTTAGTTAAATCTCATTTTCGGTAGATTTATTAAAAGAGGTTGGGTCTAAAAACAGCATACGAGGTGAAGGGTTAAATGTTGGCTTTACTATTCATGCAAATTTTATAAAACTTCAAACACAAGGGCTACAATTGAACAGACAAGCAGTGGCACTCACATACAATGCTCTTGTTATAATTATACATTAACTATTAGTATTTTCACTGTGATAGAAACTTCAGAATCAGATCTATATTATTCCATAAGCAAATAGATCGGACAGCTCGTACAAGAGCTGTCTGGTCTGGATCTGCTGTTTTCAAAAGTGCCAAAATTCATCTATATAAGAGAAAAGGTCATTTGTAACCATAACTACCAGTTCAATGGTTTTAATGAAGGGAGTGAAAGGTATTTGTTACCTTTTGGCTTACATGTGTGTCTTTATGTTTCCAGTTGATTGTTACCAAAGAAGAAATGGCTAATCCAAGGATAAAGATTTTATTTGGTGATGATTTGGACTTTTATATAGACGAAAAATTTGAGAACACTGTATCTGAGGATGAAAATGATGGCTACAATTCATTGTATGATATGGAAGATGAAGACAGTGACCTTGACTTAGATGCTGATGACATGAAAGTCGTTGAAACATCTTCGACACCACAACAGGCTAAGTCAGTGAGCCTTGGCAGATGTGGAAAGAGAACATTAATGAGAGGATTGAAAAGAAGACCAAAGAAGCGAGCAGCAACAGAACTGATGCTGATGAAGTGTGAGGTGTGTGGTATAAGTGTGACTGGTCGGAGCAACTTGAAGTCTCATTACCGTAGAATACATCTTCATGTCCGTAACTATAACTGTAACATCTGCGGTAAAGGTTTTTGGTCAAACAACGCCAGGGAGAGTCACATGTTGGCAGTGCACACAAGGAAGTGTGAGTCGTGCCAAGAGTATGTTGTAGAGTCAGTGCCATGGGGTAAAGGGGTAGATATGAAAACCAAGAGAGATGTCATTTGTACATGTGGCTCCATTGTCAGCATCTACAGTATATTTGGGAGACGGAGGGTGTATCTACGAGATGATGAGCCTGATGAGGATGGAAATATACGTGAGTCCAAATCCAAGTCAAATTCTGGAACTAAGTATGCCTGTGGGACATGTGGCAAACTGTTCATGAAGAAGTCTAACTGTGAACGACACTCCAGAGCTCACACTGAGATGAAGCTGTGTGTATGTGATATTTGTGGCAATTCATACACATATGAATCATCACTCAAGAAACATATGCAGACTGAGCATGGCATTGTAAAGCATGTGTGTGAACTATGTGGAGGAAATTATAGCAATCTCACTGCATTGAAAGTACATATGGTGAAAGCTCATCACAATGTTGCCATTGGTGAGAATGTTGCCATTGTTGTTCAAACTAAAGGAGAGATTGATGAAGACTTGGAAGAGTTTGAGGAGGCATTACAAGCGAAGGAAATGGAGAACCAGCAACAGCAGACATCAGTGCAGAAGGATCAGTCATTTGTAGTGGGTAGAGACAATAGTAGTCAGGGTCGTGTGTTTATTCAGACACCCAGTGGAGAACAGGTACTGGTGAACACGAGTGAGGCTGGTGTAATACAAGAGTCAGGGGAGGAGGGCATGGCGAAGACGGCCCAGATACATGTGCAGGAAGAAGAAATGGCGGTTGGGGAGAACAGTCAGCAGGTGGTCATAAGTACAGAGAGCGGAGAAGGTGTAAGCCAGGAGGCAACAGCTCAGATTGTGGAGGAGGCCCTTCGTAGTGGGCAGATTGTGGCACAGGAAGGCGGCATGTCCATTATAATTAAACAAGTGCAAGTTGAGTCCAATGACTTGTCATAGCTCTTGAATGGAGTAGAAGGGACACCTCAGACTATGATATTCAACATTAAGACTTCAATATATCTTTGAAGTTGTGGTTTTCTCTGTTTAACCCTTTCTCTGATAGAAACACCTCTTTCACAGAGTAGACCAAGATCAGTGTCACACTTCAAGGTCAAAAGTGATAATTATAGGCTGGCTGCCATGGGGACATACATGTTTCACAAACATCTGTAACAGACACAATTTGTAGGAATCAACAATGACTTTGCTCGCAAAGAGATGAAGCTAGCACTAAAGAAATGAGCATTGATAGATAGATTTAAAAGCCAGTGTTTACTTAACCTTTACCTTTAATATGAATATTCATGCAAAATATTATGACATCATGAACATTTACTAGATGATATTTTATAATGTTACATTAACACAAATTGTTTTGCCATGGGAAGATCTGTAGAATTTGATCTGTATATAACTCCATGAGCAAATAGAGCATATCCTGATCTGTATAATTTCATAAGCAAATAGAGCATACCCCGATCAGTATAATTCCATAAGCAAATAGAGCATCCCCCGATCTGTATAATTCCATAAGCAAATGGAGCATACCCCGATCTGTATAATTCCATAAGCAAATGGAGCATACCCCGATCTGTATAATTCCATAAGCAAATAGAGAGCATACCCCAATCTGTATAATTCCATAAGCAAATGGAGCATACCCCGATCTGTATAATTCCATAAGCAAATGGAGCATACCCCGATCTGCATAATTCCATAAGCAAATAGAGCATACCCGATCTGTATGATTTCATAAGCAAATGGAGCATACCCCGATCTGTATAACTCCATAAGCAAATAGAGCATACCCTGATCTCAGTCTACTCTGATTGCAAACGTCAAAATGTGCCTATATCAGGGAAGGAGTTGATGAAAAATTAATGCATAAAGCTACTTTGGACATTTTGGCATTAATTTGGTTCTGCAATAAGCTAACACACGTTTTAACAACAATTAAAATTCTCTTGTGTATTACAAACCAGCAAAGCGTCTTGATTTACTTGTTTTGCCTTCTTAACCCTTTGTTCCATAAATACGCCTTTCTACACCTTTGCAAACATTAAACCCAGATCAGACGGCTCCTGTAAGAGCGATTTGATCAAGGTCTCCTCTGTTTAATTAAGATAATAATATAGATATGATTCTACTGTTTCTGCCATGGCCGAATATAACAATGTAATATATATTCATTATGTCGTTTTTTTTACATGAATATTCCTGGAGTAAATGTTCAATGTCTGTAAAATGTATGCAAGATCAATTAGAAATATTACTTTGAAAACCATTAACCCTTTCCTTCATATAAGGGCTGTTCCAGGAAAAAAGGCCTGGGGGGGTAGGAACGCCAGCCAAAAATAGGGGTACCACCAACACAATTTTATTTTTTTTACCCCCCCAAACAAGAGAATTAAGATAAGTCAGATACCCACAACCACTAGATTTATATTTAACTTGCCACCCACCACCAAGAAAACTGAAATTTCCGATTCAATAGTACTTTCTAGATTTCTTTACCACTCAAAGCTTGACAAGTTTTACTATGAATGTGCTGTTTTCTGAATGGAAATCATATTGACAGCATATATTGTTTATGTATAGGTTAGACCATTGTTGAGCGTGACTAAACGATTTAGTTCGAGGGGGCATAGCCCCCGAGAACTATGTCGTTTAGTAGCGCTCAACCATTGGCTAACCTATTTAGCACTGGCTTGGGCTCGAGGAAAAACAAGAAATAAACGTCATCAAATTCGCAATTTAACGTCATCGGGCGCGTGCTGATTTTCCCTCACTTCTCTTCGCACAAAACTGAAAACCATGATTGCACCTGAATCCATTAATATCTTGGAAGAAGAGGAAGGAAAAACAACATAGCTGGAAATTTAACGGCAAGATTTTAAAATTGTGTACAATTAAATATTCAACGATAATTTTAAATATTCAACGAAAATTTCAATTTCAATGTGATGCATTTGAAATAAAAGTTACTTTTAGATATTGAATTAATTCGATCTAGATCTAGATCATTTTATTAAGATTTTTATTATCTTATTTTGTTTAAAAAAATTTAATAAAGATTGTTTTCAACTTTTCACGCATTGATTAGATTGTATATGTAAAACCTATGTACAATGGTCAATAAAATACGCTATGCATTGTGCCGCTTTTTAAAGACAACTTTTTATGCTTGAATGCAGGTTAAATGTAACACATAACGCTCAAAATAGGAGCTTTCTGCATAACTTTAGTAATGCATTAAACTGTCACCTGTATTTAAAATTGCATATTCATTTCCCTTAATTGTCGATTAACCTAAGTTTTACTGTATTTCAGTGTAACCAGCTGATCAAAGCTACGATGCATTGGGGTGAAATATCACGTGAAAGCCTAGGATGTGACGTCAAAAAAACATTATAATGATTGGTCGATAGGAACCATTGACTAAATAAACAGTTTGTTAGTTAGTCCATGTTTTTTTCAAAAAGAGTCGAATTAAACAATATAGTCGACACTATTTGAGGGCATCTGATTGGCCGAGAGCTCCAAGCCATGTGCTAAATATTGAAATCATCTACTTTTTTGTTGAGTTTGTACACATTACATTGGCATGCTGAAACAATAAACTATTTGCCATCTTGTTTCTAGTGTGGAATGCTTTTTTTCCCCATTCCTAGTATATAAACATCTTTAACCTTGACACAAGACGTTCAATTATATGATCATTAAATTTAACCCTTTCTAAGGTGTAAGAACATAGCAGACATTAATTTTGCAAATATGAGCCATGACTGTTGATAACTTTATATCTAACCACTTCTTGATAGCCACTGTTGGTCCAATCTGTGAAATTTAATTTTGCTGTGTTGACTATTTGTATGGCAACAATTGACTATTAAGACAATCACATTACATTGAATTACATGATTACTAAATTTCTTTTATCGGTATATACAGAAATCAAATCACAAGAGATTGTTACAGTGTTGACCTAGATCAGCTGGTGCAATGAAAATCTGATCTGATCTACACTGCTTGCAAATTACCACCACCATCTTTAGTTTGCCAATTTGTCTGAAAAGCAAACAAACTGGTTGCAGTGCATGTCCATACAATTTACATTCAGTTTATCCTGGATCTATTCAATATTACCAGATTAATTTCTTGTAAAACACAAGCAATTAAAACTCACACGTTAAAGATATGAAATTTAATTTAAAAGTCAGCATGGTATTATAACACTTAACAATTAGTTAACTTACTAGACATAGTTCACCCTTTTATACACATTTTTAGTCACAATTTCTAATCATATTTACATTCAAACTCAAACTCTTTTTGTCATTATAAACCACAGGGTTCTCCCCAGGATTTTCAGAAGGCGAGTTGCGTCTTGGGGTGGGTACGGGAGGGGTGTCCCCTCCCGCCTTCAACGTTGAGATTTTTTTAAAAGTTCTTACTAAATGATGTAAATTTATGTATACCTGACAAATAAATGAAGCAAAAAATGCTATAGCATGTCAGGTAGATTTAGGAGATTTGCCAGGTAGATTCGACTTTTGGACAAGTAGATTTTATTGACACAAAGAAATATGAGAAGACAAAATCTTCTGCTAGATAATTATGTTTGATAAATAACGGTACCATTTCACAAACAAACATTTATATACCTAACCATATTATGATTAGCAAGCTATGCATATCCATACCATTACAGTGCTCTAGTTAGACTTTCAACATGGTAGGGCCGCACTAATGAAAATTAGAGCACTTTCTAAAGTGCAACTTGATAAATGATAAAAAAATATTCTTTTCATATGTTCCAGAGATAAAACAATTCATGTTTGTTTATTATTATTTCTGAGAATTTATGTCCATAACATCTTTTGGTCTCATCAGGCAGATCTTTTGATCTTAAACTTTTACATGAAAACATAGTCTGCATGGTTATCACTCAGTGGTAATTCCCACATCGGGCTATTTCAACCTTTTTTTTTTTAGAAAGTGAATATTTTTTACCCTTCTCTTTCTGTTTTAAAATCTTTATAAGAACCTAAACTGGCTAATTCATTTTTCCAGAAATTAATTCCATTCAGACTTTCACACATTCCTGAGTGTTACTTTATAAGGCAAATGTCTGGTCTGACTATTACTAAAAATGTCTTCATACACAGGTGCCATCTCAAACAAATAATGTTTTTTTTTTTTAAGAAGAACTCTTGTTTGACATTATTGACTAACTAAAGAAGAGAAGGAAAAAAATCAGCTAATGGAATAAATTTATAAATTGTAACCCAAATACCGGTTACTGGTTACCAGCTTCAGTTCTAATTCATTAAGCTAGTTTATAATTTTTCTGAATCGGTACATGTTGACTAGTTCCTTTAACAAAGCAATATTGACAGACACAAATTTCTGGTGAATACTCAAGATTACAGGATTTTACCTGTGACTTGAACACGCTGTTTCAATAACTGGACATGTCTAGCGGTTTTCAGATGGTTCCCAAAGTCTACACAGCCGCGGTTTCCGTAATTAATTTGTTTGTTTACAGTATTAAACAAGGAACTCTCTCCCGGGAAGGTTTACTTTCACTTTCACGAAATCGCCAACTATCACTTTTCTTGTTTCTTTACTAAATGTCAACGTCATTTCTTACTCTAGCCATCTTGGGCTGAACTTATTTTTCACACTCTTATCGTAATCTCGGTCTGTGCTTTTCAATTTTGTCTTATATTCACATTAATTGGCAGGTACATATACCGAATTTCATTAACGGACGCCATATTGGATTTGTTGAACGAACATTCGATAAAACGAGCGTTTTGATTGGCTGTAGGACAATAGTCTCGTTATTCGATTAGCCGAACCGAAATCTCGCTGTTGACGTGATAAACGTTATTAACGTGGATCTACTTGAAAACGGGAAAGAATATCGGCGACGATTTTTTCTTATTTGGGAAATTTTAAACAGAATTACCGTGCTTAATGCCCCCCCCCCCCTCCGAATTGAAATATTCAATAACCCCCGATACAGCACAATTACAATTGAAAAAATCGCCCCAACCAACACAAATTTAATTCTTTATTACCCCCCACCCACAAAATTTTAATTCATCGCCGTTCCGACCCCCCCTGGCCTTTTTTCCTGGAACAGCCCTAAACGCTTTTTCACACATCTGCAAATAGAGAAGACCCAGATCAGATGGCTCCTTTAATCAGATGACTTAACCTTTTCCCTGTTCTATTCTTTTTAGCTCACCAGAGCACAAAGTGCTCAGGGTGAGCTTTTGTGATCGCCCGTTGTCCGGCGTGCGTCGTGTGTCGTCCGTCGTCAACAATTTGTACCTTTAAAAATCTTCTCCTCTTAATCTACAGGGATCTCAACTTTCATCTTTGGCACATAGCATCATATTCAGGTCCTCTACAAAAGTTATATAAATTATGGCCCTGGGGTCAAAATTGACCCCGCCCCAGGGATGCCTTGTTTTCAATAGAAACATATAGTAAAACTTTGAAAATCTTCTCCTCTGAAAGCAGAAGCTTCTCAGCTTTCATAATTGGCACATAGCATCATGTTCAGGTCCGCTACAAAAGTTATATAAATTATGGCCCTGGGGTCAAAATTGGCCCCGCCCCAGGGGTGGGCAGTTTTCAATAGAATCATATAGTGCAAACTTTGAAAATCTTCTCCTCTGAAACTGGAAGGTTCTCAGCTTTCATATTTAGCACATAGCATCATATTTAGGTCCTCTACAAAAGTTATATAAATTATGGCCCCGGGGTCAAAATTGGCCCCGCCACAGGGGTGGGCAGTTTTCAATAGAAACAAATAGTGAAATCTTTGAAAATCTTCTTCTCTGAAACTGGAAGGCTCTCAGCTTTCATATTTGGCACATAGCATCATGTTCAGGTCCTCTACTAAAGTTATATAAATTATGGCCCCAGGGTCAAAATTGGCCCCACCCCAGGGGTAGGCAGTTTTCAATAGAAACAAATAGTGAAATCTTTGAAAATCTTCTCCTCTGAAACTGGGAGGTTCTCAGCTTTCATATTTGGCACTGAGCATCATGTTAAGGTCCTGTACAAAAGTTATATAAATTATGGCCCCAGGGTCAAAATTGGCCCCGCCCCAGTGGTGGGCAGTTTTCAAAAGAAACGAAGAGTGAAATCTTTGAAAATCTTCTTCTCTGAAACTGGAAGGCTGTCAGCTTTCATATTTGGCACATAGCATCATGTTCAGGTCCTCTACAAAAGTTATGTAAATTATAGCCCCTGGGTCAAAATTGGCCCCGCCCCAGGGGTGGGCAGTTTTCAATAGAAACAAAGATTGAAATCTTTGAAAATCTTCTCCTCTGAAACTGGAAGGTTCTCAGCTTTCATATTTGGCACATAGCATCATGTTCAGGTCGTCTACAAAAGTTATATAAAGTATGGCCCCGGGGTCAAAATTGGCCCGCCCCAGGGGTGGGCAGTTTTCAATAGAAACAAATAGTGAAATCTTTGAAAATCTTCTTCTCTGAAACTGGAAGGCTCTCAGCTTTCATATTTGGCACATAGCATCATGTTCAGGTCGTCTTCAAAAGTTATATAAATTATGGTCTCGGGGTCAAAATTGGCCCCGCCCCAGGGGTGGACAGTTTTCAATAGAAACAAATAGTGAAATCTTTGAAAATCTTCTTCTCTGAAACTGGAAGGCTCTCAGCTTTCATCTTTGGCGCAGAGCATCATGTTCAGGTCCTCTACAAAAGTTATATAAATTATGACCCTGGGGTCAAAATTGGCCCTGCCACAGGGGTAGGCAGTTTTCAATAGAAACATATCGAGAAAACTTTGAAAATCTTCTTCTCTGAAACTGGAAGGTTAATCTCAGCTTTCATATTTGGCTCATAGCATCATGTTCAGGTCCCCTACAAGTTTTTCTAAATTATTCCCCTGGGGTCAAAATTGGCCCGCCCCAGGGCCGGCTAGTTTTCTATAGAAACATATAGTGAAAACTTTGAAAATCTTCTCCTCTGATTGTCTGGTGAGCGCTTCAGGGCCATTCTGGCCCTCTTGTTTCAATTTCAATACCTACTGAATATTCATGGACATAATAGTTATAACAAAATATGGAAGGTGCAACATTGTAGCTATTTTAGAAAGTAAAGAACCATATTCAAATTCCACTAGCAAACAGAGCAGACCCTGATCAGGCCATCTGATCTGGGTCTACTCTGTTTGCAGATGTGTGAAAACACATTTTTATGAGGGAAAGGGTTAACTCCATTCTACATACCTTTCTACACCTCTGTATAAGTCACCTGTTGAAACCATTGTGATAAATAGAGCAATTGCTCCTATAGGAGCAAATGCTCTATTTATCACAATGGTTTCAAACTATAAAATTCTAAAACAAAAATTCCTTTTCTCTAGTTAATGCTCCTTTTCGGTAGATTTATTCAAAGTGGTTGGATCTAAAAATAGCCTATGAGGGAATGGGTTAAATTACTAAAATGGCTACAATGTTGCTGTGATTGTTGCACCTACCATATTTCATTATAACTATTTTGTCCGTGGATATTCAGTAGGCATTGAAATTTGGAATAAACATAGAACAGGGAAAGGTTTACACCTTCTTTACCTGGTGAATATTTATTTAAGAAATAATGACATCATTGATATTAATTAGCCAATTATTTAAACAACATTATAAGCGAGGGAATGTTTGACCATGGTAGAAACATTTGAATCAGAGCTGTATTATTTCATATGCAAACAGCCCTGACCACTTCTCCATGATCTGTTTGTCAAGTTATTTTGCATCATACTTTTTTGCCACACGTCTGCCTGCAGGCGACTCACATTCCTTCCAACACTCCTGTTAAAAAAAGGGGGGTAATTTAGATTACTAGATACATAGGTACATAGATAGACTCTAGTACATTTGTTCTTTTATCATACGTTTGTGTGTTGTGCATAACTCAAAAAAGTTTTGATTGAAAGTCATGCCAGTGTATAATATGGTTGATTATTCAGCATGTGCACTGGGGTATGGTAATGATCTGTACTCTGTTACACTAAAGTAATAATCCTAATAAGAATTCATGCTACATTTGTATATCAATGGTACAGTGGTCTGTATAACTGGATGCATCCACATCTTATGTACATAATCTAGTTTCTCATTTCTCGTTTTGAATCGTTTCATTTTCATATCTTGTTTGTGATTCTACATCATTATTTATATGTTATGGAACTCATCGTGTAATGAACGTATTTTTTAATCCCCGCCACAGAGTGGGAGGGGATTATAGGAATGGCCTCCGTCCGTCTGTCCGTAACAATTTCATGTCTGTTCCATATCTCATGTACCCGTGAAAGGATTTTCATGAAACTTGCTTCAAATGTTAACCAAGTTGATACCATGTACAGAACACATGTGGCAGTCATGTTGGGTCAAGGTCACATTTGTAAGTCAAATATTTTAACCTTTAAATTCAATTTCATTTTCATGTCCGCTCCATATCTTCAAAACCGTCTGAAGGATTTTCATGAAACTTTAGTCAAGTGTTAGCTAAATTGAGACGATATGCAGAACACATGTGTTAGTCATGTTGGCTCAAGGTCAAGGTCACATTTGAAGGTCAAGTGTAATTTCTTGTCCGCTGCATATCTCCAATATCCCTGGGAGGATTTTCATGAAACTTGCCTCAAATGTTTACCAAGTTAACACATTCCCTCCTAGTGACGCCTTTTTGCGCCTCTGTTTAAGTCAGATTTTGAAACCATTGTCATCAATTTTGTCATCACAATGGTTTCTAAACTACACAATTCTTAAAGTTTCTGTTTCTCTATTAAATGCTCCTTTTTGGTAGATTTATTCAAAGAGGTTGGGTCTAAATATAGTCTAGTGGGGAATGAGTTAAATCGATGTGACAATCATTTCGGCTCAATGTCAAGGTCACATTTAAAGGTCAAGTGTTTTAACCTTCAATTTCCATTACATTTTCGTGTCTGCTCAATATCTTCTAAACCCTTTGAAGGATTTTCACCAACTTTTAGTCAAATGTTAGTTAAATTGAGACAATGTGCAGAACACATGTGAGAGTCATGGCGGCTCAAGGTCAAGGTCACATTTGAAGGTCAAGTGTAATTTTGTGTCCTCTCCATATCTCCTATACCCCTGGAAGGGTTTTCATGAAACTTGCCTCAGTTGTTCACCAAGTTCAGACCATGTGCAGAACACATGTGGCAGTCATGTTGGCTCAAGGTCAAGGTCACATTTGAAAGCAAATGTTTTAACCTTCAATTCCATTACATTTTTCTGTCCGTTTCATATCTTCTAAACTCTTTGAAAGATTTTCATAAAACTTGAGTCAAATGTTAGCTAAATTGAGACGATGTGTCGTTTCAAGGTCAATTTCACATTTGAAGGTCAATTGTCCGTCTAACAATTTTGTGTCCGCTCCATATCTCCTATACCCCTGTATGGATTTTCCTGAAACTTGCCTCAAATGTTAACCAAGTTGAGCCGATGTGCAGAACGCATGTGACAGTCATGTCGGCTCAAGGTCAAGGTCAGATTTGAAGGTTAAATGCAATGTCTTAATTTAGGCGGCGGGGGGGATTTAGCTGTCCTTTGGACTGCCTTGTTAAAAATAATGTTTGAAGTTGTTAGACATTGGTAGTTACTATAATATACCTGTTTAACCTTTACCTCATAGAAAAGCCTTTTCATGCCTTTGCAAACAGTGTAGACCCAGATCAGACAGCTAATGTAGGAGCCATCTGATCAGGGTGTGCTCTGTTTGCTTATGGAATGATTTAGATGTGATCCTACAGTTTTTCCAGAGTCAAACATCCTGTGTTTAGTAATGGGGAATCGGTCAGAAAATTTACTATCGATTATCGGTACACTAAACCGATCTACTATCGATTGATAACCGGTTTTAACTGATATTTTACATGAATAGTGTATATCTAATTGTCAAAAATGCATGTAATACTGAATAGTAAATATGCTATCTGCTATTTAAAGCAACATATTTATTACATCTAAATATATATGTGTGTTTATCTCCTGTTGGTAGTAATATGTTTAAAATATCTCATAAATGTGTATTGTTGTTAGTTCTTGTCATCAGTCGTTGCTGCATAAATGTTTTATCAAAACTTTGAATGATTGTATCATTTATTGTTGTAATTAAAATGAGTAAAGATTCTGAAAATAAGTTTTTATATACATGTACAGTGCTCCCTCTATTTCACCACTTTTGATGGAATTGGGAAAAGGTGGTGTTGGGACCAATATAAATAACGTTTAATTACAAAGGATAAAGTATACAGTAAAACCCCACTATTGCGACCACCTAAAAGGTATAATTATGGATGCTAGATGCAGGTGGTAGCTTAATGAAGGACAAAAGTAATGCAGAAAGCTCCTCCAGGAGCTTTCTGCATTACTTTTGTCCAGCATTAAGCAACCACCTGCTTATAAAGACAGCCATGTTTATTCATTAAGTGGTCGCATTAGAGGGGTTCTACTGTAGTTTATACTAATACCAGTCAAACTTATATGATGCAGTCACCCAAAGGACTGGACTAAAGTGGCTGCTGAATGCATTATATCAACATTTACAGGTTACAAGCTATATTTCAGTTTGAATCTCGTGGTAAATTCTTGCTTGAAAACTCACTAAGTTTATAGTTCAGTGTTGTTTGCACAACTGAACAAGCCATCATAATGTGTCACGCTATGCCAGACTACTGAGCTCGTCTCCCAAATGGCCAACAGTCTTTCTATCATTTTACCCCACCACCACAAATACCGTTAGCTGGAACATCTCATTAGATAGTTACTGGTATTTCTCCCCCATTTATGGGTCGACATATTGTTTTTGCCAGAATTGTCTGTCTGTTACAAACTTGTGTTGCGCATATCTCTGAAACCAGTAGAGCTAGAGTCACTAAAATCTCAGGAATGTTGATCAGCATGAGTTGTTGCGCACCTGTTTTTTAGCTCACCAGAGCACTTTTGTGCTCAGGGTGAGCTTTTGTGATCACTTGATGTCCGTCGTCGTGCGGTGTGCGTCGTCTGGCGTCAACAATTTGAACCTTTAAAAATCTTCTCCTCTGAATCTACAGGGTTCTCAGCTTTCATCTTTGGTACATAGCATCATCTTTAGGTCCTCTACAAAAGTTATATAAATTTTGCCCCTGGGGTCAAAATTGGCCCCGCCCCAGGGGTGCCTTGTTTTCTATTGAAATGTATAGTAAAACTTTGAAAATCTTCTCCTCTGAATCTACAGGGTTCTCAGCTTTCATATTTGGCACATAGCATCATGTTCAGGTCCTCTACAAAACTTATATAAATTATGCCCCTTGGGTCAAAATTGGCCCGCCCCAGGGGTAGCCAGTTTTGAATAGAAACATATAGTGACAACTTTGAAAATCTTCTCCTCTGAATCTACAGGGTTCTCAGCTTTCATATTTGGCACATAGCATCATGTTCAGGTCCTCTACTAAAGTTATATAAATTATGCCCCTGGGGTCAAAATTGGCCCCGCCCCAGGGGTAGCCAGTTTTGAAAAGAAACATATAGTGACAACTTTGAAAATCTTTTCTGATGAATCTACAGGGTTCTCAACTTTCATATTTGGCACATAGCATCATGTTCAGGTCCTCTACAAAATTTATATAAATTATGCCCCTGGGGTCAAAATTGGCCCCGCCCCAGGGGTGGTCATTTTTAAATAGAAACATATAGTGAAACTTTGAAAATCTTCTCCTCTGAAACCGGAAGGTTCTCAGCTTTCATATTTGGCACATAGCATCATGTTCAGGTTCTCTACAAATTTTTTTATAAATTATGCCCCTGGGGTCAAAATTGGCCCCGCCCCAGGGGTAGCCAGTTTTCAATAGAAATATATGGTAAAACTTTGAATATATTCTTCTCTGAAACTGAAAGGTTCTCAGCTTTCATATTTGGCACATAGAATCATGTTCAGGTCCTCTACAAAAGTTATATATATTATGCCCCTGGGGTCAAAATTGACCCCGCCCCAGGGGTAGCCAGTTTTGAAAAGAAACATATAGTGACAACTTTGAAAATCTTTTCTTCTGAATCTACAGGGTTCTCAACTTTCATATTTGGCACATAGCATCATGTTCAGGTCCTCTACAAAATTTATATAAATTATGCCCCTGGGGTCAAAATTGGCCCCACCCCAGGGGTGGTCAGTTTTCAATAGAAACATATAGTGAAACTTTGAAAATCTTCTCCTCTGAAACCGGAAGGTTCTCAGCTTTCATATTTGGCACATAGCATCATGTTCAGGTTCTCTACAAATTTTTTATAAATTATGCCCCTGGGGTCAAAATTGGCCCCGCACAAGGGTTAGCCAGTTTTCAATAGAAATATATGGTAAAACTTTGAATATATTCTTCTCTGAAACTGAAAGGTTCTCAGCTTTCATATTTGGCACATAGAATCATGTTCAGGTCCTCTACAAAAGTTATATATATTATGCCCCTGGGGTCAAAATTGACCCCGCCCCAGGGGTGGCCAGTTTTCAATAGAAACATATAGTTAAAACTTTGAAAATCTTCTCCTCTAAATCTACAGGGTTCTTAGCTTTCATATTTGGCACATAGGATCATATTCAGGTCCTCTACAAAAGTTATATAAATTATGCCCCAGGGGTCAAAATTGTCCCCGCCCCAGGGGTAGCCATGTCTCAATAGAAACATATAGTGACAACTTTGAAAATCTTCTTCTCAGAAACTGGAAGGTTCTCAGCTTTCATATTTGACACATAACATCATGTTCATGTCCTCTACAAGAGTTATATAAATTTTGCCCCCAGGGTCAAAATTGGTCCCGCCCCAGGGGTAGCCAGTTTGCAATAGAAACATAATTATAGTGTCAAATTTGAAAATATTTTCCTCAGAAACTGGAAGGTTCTCAGCTTTCATATTTGGCACATAGCATCATGTTCAGGTCCTCTACAAAAGTTGTATAAATTATGCCCCTTGGATCAAAATTGGCCCGCCCCAGGGGTGGCTAGTTTTCTCTAGTTTTAAATTGTCTCCCCCTGATAGCTTGAGTTATTACACTTTAATTTAGACAAACTTTGTGCCACACATATCTCTTAAACCAATGGGGCTAGAGTCACCAAACTTCACAGGAGTTACTGCCCCTGATGACTTAAAATAAGACAAACTTTCCTTAGTGTCATGAATATCTCTGAAACCATTAGGGCTAGAGTCATCAAACTTCACAGGAATGTTGACCAGCATAAGTTGTTGTGCACCTGGATTTTAGCTCACCTGGCACAGTGCCAGGTGAGGTATTGTGAGGGGGGCGTCTCCGGTGTTTGTTGTCGTGCGTATGTGTGTCGTCAACAATTTGTAAACATCTTCTCTGAAACTGTAAGGCCTAGATCGTTGATATTTGTTATGTAGCACCATTTAATGGTCCTCTAGAAAAATTACTCAAATTATGACCCCCGGACCAAAAATGGCTCCGACCCGGGGCTTATCAGTTTTTCATAGGAAAATCTTTAAAAATCTCTGAAACCGTAAGGCCTAGACCTTTGATAGTTGGTATGTAGCATCATCTAATGGTCCTCTACAAAGATTGTTCGAATTATGACCCCTGGACCAAAAATGGCCCCGCCCCATGGCTTATCAGATTTTCATAGGAAAATCTTTACAAATCTTCTTTGAAATCGTAAGGCCTAGAACTTCGATATTTGGTTTGTACTATATAGCATCATCTAATGGACCTCTACAAAGATTTTCAAATTATGACCCCCGGACCAAAAATGGCCCCGCCCAGGGCTTACCAGTTTTTAGCTCAGAGGCTCAGGAGGAGCTATTGTGACTGCGATCCTTCAGGCATCCGGCCACAATTTCAAACGACATCTCCTCTGAAACCACTAGCTCGATTTTAACCAAATTTTGTCAGAAGCATCTGGCTAGGGGGGGCGAATTATTGTTCACATTATGATCCCCGGACCAAAAATGGCCCTGCCAAAGGGCTTATCAGTTTTTCATAGGATAATCTTTGAAAATCTACTCTGAAACTGTAAGGCCCTAGACCTTTGGTATTTTGCATGTAGCGTGATCTAATGGTCCTCTACAAAGAATGTTAAAATTATGACCCCCGGACCAAAACTGGCCCACCCAAGGGTTTATCAATTTTTCATAGGAAAATCTTTAAAAATCATCTTCTGAAACTGTTAAGCCTAGACATTTGATATTTGGTATGTAGCATGATCTAATGGTCAAGTTTCTCCATACTTATGCTCTGTGTCAAATATCAGGAAGCTGACCTATGGGGTTCCTGAGAAAAATGTAACAAATTATTTGGAGACCACAACGGCATAAGATGGATAGTGATCGATATCTGTTGCCTCTGCGAAACACAGCCGAGACAATAATTTACTATATGCTTATATTTTGGTAATTCTGTATATACTACAATTACAAAGTACTAATAATGTAACCATAAACAATCACTAAAATTCGGAAAACAGGAAGAAGATTCCGGCAAACAAGTAGATGAACAATAGACCTGAAAAGGGGAGACACAGTACAACTCAATAAGATTATGCTTCAGACCAAATATCAAATCATTCCAGCTTACACAAGTGAAATTTTTCACAATTTTTTTTTGTCATTCAACAATCACCAAAATTCAATAAATGTGTCGGCTAGCAGGAAGTAGATGAATGACAGACCTGAAAAGGGGAGACACGGTACAACTCGCTATGATTATGCTTCAGACCAAATATCAAGTCATTCCAGCTTACACAAGCAAAGAAATCTTTCACGAAATTTGTTGTCATTGACAATCACAAACTATACAATTGTGTATGTAAGACACAGCCATGCCCCCATCGTCAACGGGGGCATAAAAATTCGACCAAATGTCAGCAAACAGGAAGTAGATGAAGGACAGGCCTGAAAATTGGTGACGTGATGCAACTCCCTATGATAATGCTTCAGACGAAATATCAAATCATTCCAGCTTATGCAAGCCAAGAAATCCTTGACGAAAATTTCGGACATACGGACGGACAAGGGTAAAACTTAATGCCTACGTCGCCTAAAGGCAGGGGGCATAAAAATTACATTACCAGTATCTATGACTTTGAATTTGAAAATGAAATAAATAAAATGGTATGATTGTGATATTTTGAAACTGCAATAAAGATGATATGCTTTGTTTTGTTAATTTGTTTGAAAAATCTTGCCACTCAGATTATATTTTTGTGGACAGAAATAATAGATACGTATTTCCTTATTTTCTCGCCAATTGTATCTTAACCCTTCGCTTGCTGAATTTTAAAATACATTTCTCCTTCTTTACCAATGCCCTGTTGTATAATTACATTTTTCTTCACTGTGTACAAGTATTTCGCTGTGCAATCACTGCTGCGGAGTGCACTGGTGGCACAATCAATGTGTAAACAGTGCAGACCCTGATGAGGAGCTGTCTCATCTGGGTATTCATTATTTACAGGTAGGTATATTGACGTGAATAGCAAGCCAAGGGTTAAACCAAGTAACTACATCAAAATGTTATTCTCTGGTGTCTTCTGTCACAACAAAACCTGTCATGTATTCAAAGCATAGGTAGAGTTGCTGATAGAAACTGAATGCTGCTTTAACCCTTTACTCAACAAGAGCACCGCTAGACGGGGCAATATACGCCCGAAGGCTGTTCTATTTACACAATGTGTGAACCTTCAGAAGTTGCGCATATGAGGTCAATATATTAGGGCTAAGGCAATAGCAAGGAGAGTAAAACTGCTTATTGTAATAGTAATCTTTTATTTGTCTTTGGGCCTACTGAAAGCTGAAAAAGGAGCATTTATTTTGAAAAAAAAGTAGCAGGTAAAAGGAATAACAAAGAAACATTTTCTTTACAACAAATAATTAGAAGAGAGCCCACAGTTTACCTCCTGTTATCTCACTGATATGCACAACTACACATCAGTATCTATCATTCCTGAAAGTTTGAAGAAATTATGTTGAAAAATAAAGGAGGAGTTAGTTGCACAAGAAATTGCTACCCGAAACTATCAAAGGGCAATAACTCCAGAATGAAAAATGATATGAGAGTTATCTCACTGATATGCACAACTACACATCAGTATCTATCATTCCTGAAAGTTTGAAGAAATTATGTTGAAAAATAAAGGAGGAGTTAGTTGCACAAGAAATTGCGGACAGACGGACGGACGGACGACATGCGCCATACCATAATACGTCCCTTCGGGCGTATAAAAAGTACACCTTTCTACACATTTGCAAACAGTATACCCAGATCAGAGGACTCCTATAGGATCAGGGTCTGCACTGATTGCCTATGAAATAATACACCTGTAGATGTGATGGCAATTTCTGCTATGGCCAAAACTTCCTGTTTTCAAGTATAACGAGAGCTGTCCGCAGATGGCGCTCGACTTTCTTTAGTGCTGGATAGTCAGAAAGGGGAGATAACTATAGCAAAATTAATTTAAGGGTTACCTGCCCTTGTGAAATGGGTGCCCCTGGTTAACCTGTATATACCAAAGTTGAACCAAATATCTTTGACAGTTTCTGAGACATGGACCTGAACATGAAACTTAACCAACAATGAAAATTCTAAGTCGAATAAGGGGCATAACTATGGCAAAATTAATTTTAGGGTTACCTACCCTTGTCAAATGGGTTCCCCTTGTGATAGTTAACATACATACCAAATATGAACCAAATATCTTTGATGGTTTCTGAGAAAAGGACTTTAACAAAAAGGTTAACAAACGGCGACGCCAACGAGAGGGTCATGACAATAGCTCCTTTTTGAAAGAGTAATTTATATTCATGATGTCATTTTTTAAGCATTTGTTTCAAAGAAAAGTCGAGCTATTGTGATCACTGGGTCGTAGTCGTCGGTTGGGTGCAAAAACTTTAATGTAGCTCATTACTCGAAAAGTTTAAGAGGTATCAACATAAACTATATAGGTGGGTAGATTTCATTAAGGAGAAGGTCCCTACATAAGAATAATAAATCTTGATTTCAAAATTATGGAGCTATGGCCCTTTATTTTTATTTTTTTTGATTTAGCTGGACGCCGCACGTGACTCTTGTTTACAAGGAATATTCATGGAGAAGGGGGTAAAATATGACAAAATATATTTAAAAATAGAATATCCTTTGGAGTGAAAACCTGTATATGAGATACTTTCTACATGTATTATAGATTTGGTAATGGAAACAAATTAACCTGAATAATAAAAGGTTTAAATGACTGTTTGCAAATGGGGAGTACACTAATTTCCTGCATTCAAAGGGTTAACTTGAATTGGCCTTTCCCTCATATAAACACTCTTTTCATGCCTTTGCAAACAGTAGACCCAGATCGGACATCATTGTTTCTCACATGAGTAGGCCCTATTGAACAGGAAAACAATTAACTCTTTCCCTGTTTAATATTCGTGCAAGAAATAATGACATTAATGTTGGATTAGGTTTTATAATTTTGACTCTGGCAGAAACTGAAGAATACGATCATTATTAAACCATAACAGTGCAGACTTATAGAAGCTGTCTGACTTGGTCTACTCTGTCTGAAAAGGTGTGTATATGAAGGAAAAGGTTAAAAACTATTTTCAATATTGGTTGCAAAACTGCATTTAGGACCCTCTAACCTTTTACTCCATAAAGATGCCTTTTCACGCCTTTGCAAACAGTAGACCCAGATCATACAGCTTCTGTAGGACCTATCTGAACAGGGTCGACTCTGTTTGCTGATATAGATCCTGATCCTAGTTTCTGCCATAGCTAAAAAAAGCTGTATATGTGCCATTATAAAACAACCTAATTAGTCTTCAAGATGTCATTTTTACATGAATTTTCATGTAGTAAATGTTAACCCTTTCCCTCATGCAAATGCATTTTCATGTGTTTGCAAACAGACTCGGATCAGATGGCTTCTGTAGCAGTGGTCTTGGGTCTGCTACGTTTGCTTATGAAATCAGACTAGATCAGACTAGATTCTTTACTGGTCTTTTACCATTTACTCTGAATATTAATGTCAGAAATAATGACATGAATAATTAGTTATAATAGCACATTGACAGGAGCCATCTGATTTGGATCTACTGTTTGCAAAGGCGTTTTTGTGGAATAGAGGGTTGCCTCAATTAGTGTTCCATTAATACCAGTTGTATCCAAACTAGAATCCGATCAGATTTTGTTCAGACGATTGAGAGGAAATTGTTATTGTTACATAGAGTAACTATATGCTCAATACAGTCAGATCAGAGACACCACAGAACCCTTTACCTGTTCAATATCTACATAAAAATAATGACATTAATATCAATGGCACATAAACGGGGGAATGTTTCACCTTGGCAGAATTTGTAGAATCGGATCTGTATAATTCCATAAGCAATGGCTCCAACAGGAGCCATCTAAACTGGGTCTGTTTGCAAAGGCATTTATATCTCGCACAATGTATGGAGAGATACAATTTTTGGTACATGGAACTGAACAACCATATACTTCGAGTTGACAGTTAATTTGTGAATATACAAATACAAGTTTCCTTAACCCTTCCTCCATAAAAACATTTTTCTATGTCTCTGTAATAGTCACTTTTTGAAACCATTGTGGTAAATAGAGCATTTGCTTCTTTGGACTAAATAAGATCCAAATATCAAGGGGCATCGACTTTTCCTCGTTACCAGGGAAGCATTTTACAGGTTAATTATTCTGAATTTTCCAACTTATGCAACAGTTTAACCCATTCCCTCATGGGCTATTTTTCGATACAACCTCTTTGAATAAATCTACCGAAAAGGAGCATTAACTAGAGAAAAGGATTTTTTTAGAATTGTGTAGTTCTGCATGTCAGAAACTGTAGAATCATATCTATATCATAAGCAAACAGAGCAGATCCTGATCAGATGGCTCCAAGAGGAGCCATCTGATCTGGGTCTACATGTACTCTGTTTGCAAAGGCAAAAAAAGTGTATTTATGGAGTAAAGGGTTATTGTCTGTATCCGATTTGGGGACTGTTCAGCTGGTTTGAAACATAAAATACCAAAACTGTAGATGTTAATATTTTATTATTCAAAAGGAGTATCGAACATTGCATGAACAATCTGTTAATTAAGCACTCAAAAATATAAAGTAAATACAACAAGCAGATGGTAAATGTATGAACAATTAAGAACTGTTTGTTAACTTTTGGTTTGATACAGTTCCGGATGGTGAACATAACAACTTTCTTACTTCTAAACAAAGGTGTCAATAAAATGTAGAAAATGTAACAAATAAACTCTGAATATCAACAACAATCTGAGTCATGATGGTATACTTTTGAAATAACAAACAAACAATAAAATAATATTGGTACTATAACACATGATCAGCAAAATTTCATCAGCTTCATTTTTTCTTGAAATTTCTGCCCTTTTCTTTTGAAAACAGTAATAAGAGCTTGGATCCTGATGAGACACTCAGGGTCTGATCTGGATCCAAGCTGTTTGCATAGGAAATCATAGATGTAACTTTGGAAGCGAAAGATTTTCAAAGGCAGGGAAAAACTGAGCATGTGATCATCAGGAAAGCACGAGTTAAAAGTGAGAAAGTTGTCCATGAAGTGACAGTTTGAATGGCTCACTAGATGTAAAAAAGCTCCTTTTGAAAGCAAGATGCTCCTTTAAGGGTACAATAAGGTTAATTAGAGACAGAATCCATTAATGAGCATAAGGGGTAAACATAACATAAATGCAATACATGGTACATAAAAGCGAAGAAGGGCTGAAGAAAAGAGGAAGCTACCTACACTACTGTACTTAACCATTAAATGACAAATTTGAAGGTAAAAAGTTCAAAGCATGGCCATGTCTAGTTCATCTTTGCAAACATCAGAGCCAGATCAGACCCCTCCTAAAGGAGCCATCTGATTAGGGTCTGCTCTGTTTGCTCATCACAGATCTGATGCTACCAGGGTTTTATTGTTAATGAATATTCATGAACCGACCAATTCACACATAAATGTTCGTTAGGGAAAGGGTTAATCTTTGAAAGACATTGATTTTATTGAAAAAGTACAAACAAAGCATGGTCATGTGTGGTTAAGTAGGAGCACTTGCTATTTTTTTGTTGTTGTTGAGCACTTGCTATTTTTTTGTTTATTGTTGAGCATTTGCATAATTTATAGCATTATAACGTCCATATTGTGTATCTATTTTTCTTCAAGTTCATATAAAACACGTGCAGATGTTGCGCATTTCAAATAATCTGTCACTATTGTTTTTGAGTGTGTGCTTATTTAGTTCCCGTCAGTGGAGGTGGTGTAGACAACAGTGGTTTGGTTGTCATCACGGACAAGGGTGTTGGCACTGGCAGGTCTGAAATGGAAAACAGATATGTGTAAGAAAAAAGAGACCAGTTGAACATTCATTGCAGAAAAAACACCTAAAACCAGTCATTGCTGAAAATATTTAGAAAACTTGGGACAAATAGAGCAGACCTAGACCAACTGCTTCATCAAGTAAAGAGATAAATGAGTGCTGCCATGAGAAAACCTGCCACAAAGCATAGGGGCATAGCTAGCGATACACACTTATGTGCGTATATATGTAACATCAATCTGAATATTGAAAACATTATTTCCAAAATGAACAAACATCAAAGGCTATGAGGATCGACTTCTCATGCCTCTGTAAAGTCACCTTTTGAAACCATTGTGATAAATAGAGCATTTGCTCCTACAGGAGCAAATGCTCTATTTATCATAATGGTTTCAAAACATGGCCCAGGACCATATTACATTTTGGATTCAGCTACGTTCCCGGCATTGCAAACAAGCTATACATTACCAAAGCTATGCTCCTAGCATTGCAAACAATATGCATCACCAACATTTTATGTGGGTCTGTGCTGTTCTGCAAGTTGTTTGGTACTTGCCAAAGTACATGTTCTGTATACACCAATCAGTATCGAACAGTACGGACCCAGAACAGAGGCCTTGAGACAAGGTGGCTAGTCTGCAGCTATACTGTTCGCAAAGCTTATGAGGTCTGCATTGTACTTCAGGTTGGTTTTGGCTTTCAGGCTCTGCTCTGTTTGCTTATGTTACAGATCTGATTCTCTATGATTTATTAAGGCAATAAATCTTATTATATTTCATACAGTAAAGGGTTAACCCATTTCCTCCTAATGACACCTCTGCAAAAGTCATTTTTTGAAACCATTGTGATAAACACAGCATTTGCTTCATAGGAGCAAATGCTCTATTTATCACAATGGTTTCATGCCTACACAATTCTAAAAAATTCCTTTTCTATAGTAAATGTTGCTTTTATCTATTTACCCTAAAAATATCCTATTAGGGAATGGGTTAAATATTGTCCTAGAGCTGGGGATACAAAAAGACGTTTTGTTTTTTATTGGGTTTTACGTCCCTTTAACAGTATTTCAGTCATATCACGACGTCCAGCTAATTATAGGTGGAGGAAGACCCCAGATTCTTCCACGCATGGAACAAATTGCGCCGTTTCTTGCACAGAAGAACATCCGGATAGACCCACCGACCAAAAAGATGGTCGCCTTCCGTAGATGAAATACGGGACTAATAAATAAACTTTAGTATGCTGCAGAATTTTTTTTGTCAATGAATGGATGAGAAACTTTACATATTCGAAGCAGATTTCCAAAGATAAAATTAAAGAGCCGAGCTGGATGAGAAGTTGAGTGAGTGACCTGGGTCCATGATTATAAAACTTTTTAGCTGAAATCTGACCAATCGAAAACTTGAGAACGAATTCAGACTCAACTAAAAAGTTTTTTAAGCATGGATACCAGTGTCTAATCTGGATCCTATCTGTTTACAATGGTAATCAGAGGTACCCTGCAACATGCAAAAGATTAATGTACAGTAGAATCTGTCTTAAATAACCATCAAAAAGTGGTCAAATTATGGGTGTAAGGCAAGTGATAGCTTAATACAGGTCAAAATCAATGCAGAAAGCTCCTATTGGAACTTTCTGCATTACTTTTGCCCTGTATTAAGCAACTATCTGCATTTAAGATTCCCATGTCCAATCACTAAAAGGTCACCTAGGACAGGTTCTAGTGACTGTAATATGAATTTGTGGTTTCATCCTTTATGAGCCTTACCTCAACGAAACATGGTAGGTGTTTCCTTCAATCACGCGGCCAGTCTGAAATTGGTAAGAAAAAGTCATAGTCAGGCATTTGAAATTCAAGAACAAACATCAGAGCTGCACCACTGGAAAAGGTTTCTGGGCTTTGTAAACCGTGAAGCCTCAGACCAGACCTTGTTTTACCCCTTTTCATGCTTCTGCATACAGAACAGAGCTTTTTAAATCAAATATATCTAAAATTCCCTTGAAATTAATTAATATAAATTGTGATCAATTCATGCTTAAATGTTCATTTGGAAAAGGGTTAAATTCACAGAAATGACGTTGATAATAAACAAGATGTGTTTGTGAAACACTATGCCCCCACCCAATTTGACTTTCAACCCTGAAGGATGACCTTGACCTTGATATGTCACCAATCAAACATGTAGCTTCATGAAATACACATGCATGCCAAAAATCAAGTCTACTGGTTCAAAAGTTATGGTCAACGTTAAAGCAGGTGATTTGACCTATATATTTGACCTCTGACCTTGAAGGATGACCTTGACCTTTTACCCCTCAAAATGTGCGGATTTGTGAGATACATATGCATGCCAAACATCAAGTCTCTATCTGTACTGACTCAAAAGTTTTGACCAATGTTAAAGTCGCTGACAAACAAACAGACAAGGGCAAAAACAATATGCCCCCCCATCCCCGATCTGATCAGGGGGGGGGGGGGGGGGGGGGAATAAAAATTACCAATCATAGTTCAAACAAATTTAGATTGCGTTTATGCATTTTCATAGTTCTTTCACTGTAAGAGAGTTTGCAAACAGTAGGACCTGTTTTAAGCAGCCATCCAAAAGAGGCCTAATCATGGGTCTGTAAGACAGGTAGTAATTTAATGATGGGCAAAGGTACTACAGAAAGTTCCTATAGGAGCTTTCTGCATTACCTTTGTCCTGCATTAAGCAACCACCTGCTTTATTTTTATGTTCAATAAATGAATGAATGCTTAGGACAGGTAATACTGTATATCCCTTCCCTGATCTATGTTTATATCAAATTTCAATACCTACTGAATATTCATGTACAAATTTGTTATAATGAAACATGGAGGGTGGAACATTGTAGCCATTTTAGCAAGTATAAAAACAGATCTATCAAATTTCCTAAGCAAACAGAGCAGACCCTAATCAGAAGGCTCCTATTGGAGCCGTCTGATCTGGGTCTACTCTGCAAATGCGTGAAAACACGTTTGTATGAGGGAAAGGGTTATACATGTAGCAATATAAGAGACCTTGACAAACAAACATTTAAACATCGAACCGGAAATTTCTCTCCATTGCTGCCCTAGGCCAATCTGTCATAACCTTTCAAAACACATTGAATCAAGACCAGTTGCCATGTCACATGGCATCTTATCTGGATCCAAACTGTTTGATACTGGTATTCTATTTGGATTTCTTTTTAAAAACTAAAGGATTCGGATATTGAAGCAAACAACATATTTGGCAGACTATTATTTTGTGACAAGTTCCAATTTAAGCTTAACCCTTACCCTGTTTAATATTCATGTAAAAGTAACGACACCATGAATATTCGTTAGCTGAATGTTTATAATGACATATGTACACAGGATCTATATTCTACTGTCTGCAAATGGGTGTTTATAGGAAGTAAAGGGTTAACCCTTTCCCTGTTCTATATTTAATACAAATTTCAATACCTACTGAATATTCCTGGTTAAAATATGAAATATGGAAGGCTATTTTAGAAAGAAAAGAATCAAATCTATCAAGTTCCTTTAGCAAACAAAGTAGACCCCAAATAGACGGCTCCTATAGGAGTCATCTGATCTGGGTCTACTCTTTGCAAATGCATGAAAACATGAAGGCAAGGGTTAAATTAATTATATTTAAAGTTGTCAATGAAGAAAATGATTATAACTACAGTGCAGATCCTGATCAAAGGGCTCCCTAAGGAATCATAGAGGCAGGTAGTAGCTTAATGCAGAACAAAAGTTATGCAGAATACATAGGAATTTTCTGCCTTTCCTTTTGTATTAAGCAGCCACCTGCTTGTTGAGACACTAATATCTAGCTATTTAACCATTTCCCTGTTCTATATTTATTCCATATTTCAATACCTACTAAATATTCATGGACAAAATAGTGAAAATGGAAGATGGAATATTGTAGTCATTTCAGAAACTAAAGAAACAGAGCTATCTGCAAACAGAGCAGACCCTGATTAGTCGGCTCCAATATTTGCAGATGCGTGAATAGGCATTAATATGAAGGATAGAGTTAATGCTAAAGAAGGATCGACATTTGCAAAACACCTTGTTTCAACAGCAGATCAGAATTTACTCTTTACTCCATAACTTTTACTCAATAAAAACACCTTATAATGACAGATCTAACGGCTCCCATAGTAGCTGACTGATCAGGGTCGGATATTTGCTTAAGAAACAATATAAACCTAGTTCTAGTTTCTGCCAGTCAACTTTCTGTATTCATATGTAATTATAAAACTTCAGCTAATTAATAATAATGATGTCATTATTTACATGAAGTCATTCATGGAGTAAAAGGTTAACCCATTCCCTCATGTACTATTTTTAGATCCACCCTCTTTGAATAAATCTAACGAAAAGGAGCATTAATTACAGAAATGGAAAGTTTTAGAATTTTGTAGTTCTGAAACCATTGTGATAGATAGAGCATTTGCTCCTTAGGAGCAAATGCTCTATTTATCACAATGGTTTCAAAAAGTGACTTTTACAGATGCGTAGAAAGGCATATTTATGGGGGAAAGGGTTAAACAAACACACTTTATACAACAGGAGAAGTGTAAAATGAATGTTGTGGACGAGTTCTACTGTAAAGGAAGTTGTGTTAGTATTGGTTACTAGGTATATTGAATTATTTACAGCTAACTGTGTACATTGTATACAGCAACGTCTTTGATTACCCGGTGTACCTAGGCATCAAGATGGGGTAAATGACAGTGGCTTATCAAAATAAATTGGAACAATATTGTTTGCCATCTGCTCAGGGTCCACTCTGCAGATGGAACTATACAGGACGAATTATAAAGTTTATGGCAATGCCAAAAGTTCCCTAGTGTGAAGATTTGCATGCATAGTAAAGGAGTAACAGCCAACATTAAAGTTTTTTGACTACGGTGGAGTTAGGAAAACAGCTGGTATTTTTTTCTTTGAAAATCAGAAATGCTAAAAATGCTGTCAATGATTATAATAATTCATACAGTGCTCCCTCTCTACAACGACACCCTTTGGGATACGAAGATTGTATGTGTTGTTCAGAGGGAGTTGTTATAGGGAGGGAAAATCAAACATAATTAGCTTGTTTGCAGATCCCCAGATAAGGTGTAGTTCGAGAACTAAAACCGTTATGCCTCCATCAAACCCTATGTTGTGACCACTCTTTAGAATTGTCACAAAGTGACAATTCTAAAGAGTGGTCACAACATAGGGTTTGATGGAGGCATAAAGAAAATACGATGGAAAAAGGTTGTTTCTGGAGCCTTGTTGTATCGGAAACAGTGACATGCGTTGTTGTAAGGAGGGAATCGTTATGGAGAGGGCCGTTGTATGGAGGGAGCACTGTAATTGCACAATTATTCATAAGACAGAGGGATAAGCCTTTCCTTCATAAAAACACCTTTTCACAACGTACAAACAAGAGTAGACCCACATTAGACAACCCATGTAGGAGCCATCTGATCACGGTCTGCTCCATTTGTTTATAAAATTATATAGATCTGATCCTACTGTTTTTGTCTATGCCAATATTATTATTTTTTATCTTTTACCTTATAAAAAATATAGTTAATGATATGCATGATGTCATTAGTTCTTACATGAACATTCATGGAGTAAAGGGTTAATGCTTCACGTACAAACATAAGTGAAAGGTGAGAGACTGCAAATGAACAAATACTCCCCTCAGATTAGATCAATGAACAAATACTCCACTCAGATTAGATCAATGAACAAATGCCTCACTCAGATTAGAGAAGTTTTTCAATCTATACAGATAGGAAACTAAGAATAATATGGGATCATTGCCAATGAAATAGCAAGGTCCAGACAACTAATATTTTAACACTTTACTTCATGAATATTTATGCAAGACTGCTAATTATGACTAATTCTATCAACAATATGAAAATGGAGTATAAAGGAATATTTAAACCTTTACTCCATGAATATTAATGCAAGAATGATATTATTGATTATTAATCAGATATTTTTTTCATAATGGTACATGACCACAGGACTTTTTGGACATTGCAGAGACTGCTTATGACAATATCGTTAAAATTATACAAACGGAGCAGATCTAGATTAGATGGCTCGTATAGGAGCTGTCTAACCTGGATCTACTATGTTTGCAAAGGTGTAGAAAAGCATATTCGTGGAGTAAAGGGATAAGCAAACAGAACAGAACCTCATTAGGCAGCTCTAACATAAGATGTCTGTTCTGAGTCTAATCTGTTGGCAAACATGTAAAAAAACTAGTCAGATATGAAGTAAAGTAAGAAATTACAAATAGTTCAGATCCTGACAAGATGCCAAGTAACTTTGCATTTCATTTGAATCTAGACTGGATCACTGTTTTTTCTGATATAGAAGAACATATTCTCTACCCTGAAAGATAATAGGATGCTACAAGGAAATGTATAGATGACAGTCTGTAATAGAACATCTCCTCAGTGATCACTTAACCCTTTACTCCATATTCATGTAAGTAATTACATGAATAGTAGTTTAATTTTTATAATGACATAATTATGAACTCAGGAATTGTGGACAGAAACCGTAGAATCAACTCTACATTATTGCATTAACAGAGCACACCCTGATCAGATAGTTCCTATAAGAGCCATCTGATTTGGGTCTACTCTATTTGCAAAGATGTATTTATGGAGTAAAGCGTTAATAATTGACCACATTTGTGTCCTTGAAACCATGTGATTGCTTAATGCAGGACAAAAGTAATGCGAAAATCCCCTCTGTGGGAGCTTTATGCATTACCTTTGTACTGCAGTTACCCATTCCCTGATATTGAAGCTACAACATAAAATTCCCCAGAAATAACCTTTTTTTGAGTTCCATTTTAGAGGAGAGTTACTGTAAATGACCATAAATTAATGACTTCACACAAACTGATACAAAAACAGGCGGCAGAGTGGAATCTGTGGAGAGAATCGTGCTACTGTGTCAACCTACCATTAGTAGTGCACCTGGCCAACTTTAAGTCTAAAATGCAGATACAGTTAAAACAAATTAGTAAGCATAAAGAGCCATAGATACTCAGAGTCATTTCTCCACCAATCTCTCTGTTGAAGCTTCTCTTTAGAATGGTCTCTGAGATTACAGTGAAACCCCTCTAATGCGACCACTTAATGGATAAACATGGGTATCTTTATAAGCAGGTGGTTGCTTAATGCAGGACAAAAGTAATGCAGAAAGCTCCTAGGATCTTTCTGCATTACTTTTGTCCTGCATTAAGCTACCACCTGCATATAGCATCCAGAATCATACCTCTAATGTGGTCGCATAAGCGGGGTTTTACTGTATTTTGAAGAGCAGTTGCATCAAGGTAAAGTTTGATGGAGAAAGAAAGTTATTTTTAAAAAAACGTTTAACCCTTTACTTAATACAAACACCTTTTCATGCCTTGGCAAATAGACTAGATTCCGATCAGATGGTTGCTGTAGGAGCGGTCTGATCAGAGTCTGATCTGTTTGCTTATGAAACTATATAGATCTGATACTATAGTTTCTGCTAATACCAATTCGAGGGCTTGGTGCAAAACAATTCTAACTCCTTCAATAGTTTTCCACCAAACCCTCGAAATATTCTTATGTTCATATGAGATTCAGCTAATTAATATTCATGGTGTTATTTCTTACATGAATATTCATTAGGTAAAGGGTTAATTTATGCATCTTATCTATGCCTCTGGATATGGATATGGATAATAGAGTGGAACCTTGATATCTCAAACTTTCAGGAACGACCCAAGTTACTATGGGATAATGAGAGTTCGAGTTGGTCTATTTCTAACTTGGAAAATTTCGATGCGACAACTTAATGCAGGTTGGAAGTAATGATGAAAGCTCTTGTATGAGCATTATTCCAACATGCATCAAGCTATTGCATGTCCTTATAGACATGTGCTCTGCAGTGGTGAATGTTAGACCCATTCTGCATTCCAAGTTATGGAAGGGACCGAGATTTAACTTGAAATATATCCAAGCTGATGTTATCCAAGTTTGAGAGATGGCAGTTCCACTGTATGTGCTTGTTATTCTTATCCTGCAAGGAAAGTTGTCATCTCAAACTCCTCTATGTTTATTAACCTTTTCCACTCTGTACCAAGTTTTATGAATGGAGAATCTTTCTCGACCATATTTCAAAGAAGAAATCAGCATTAACCAGTTTGGATCCTGGTGAGATGCAATGCTATTCAGACCTGGATCCAACCTGCATGCAAAAGTGATCATGGAATTGCCAGCAGCGTGATTAAGTTTAATACACCTATGTTATTCACCTTATATTATTCACCTAACATAAGACCTTTTTAAAAATCACAGTTTTGATCCTGATAAAATAAATGGGTATTCAAACAGTATGCATTAGCAAGTGTATCCCTTTACTCCATAAGTAAACTTATCTATGCCTTTGCAAACAGTAGACAAAGATCAGACCACTCCTAGGAGCCGTTTGATCAGGGTCTGCTCCGTTTGCTTTTGACAATATAGGTATGATTCTACGGTTTCTGCCCAGACAAAAGCTTCCCGTGTCCATGTGCTATTATAACAATCTAATTAATATTCATGATGTCATTACTTATTTACATAAATATTCATGGAGTAAAGGATTATACTTGTCAAGGATTCCTTGACATTTGGAAAACCATATGACTAGATGCCTAGTAACATGGCATCTGATCGAAGTTGATTGTTTTGGCCAATTTTGAAAATAATGGAGGTGGTGAGATTAATCAATTACTCCATAAATACATGTACGCCTTTCAACGCTTTTGCAAACAGTAGCCTTGGATCAGACTGCTCCTGTAAGAGTCGTCTGATTTGGGTCTACTCTTTTTGCTTCTGAAATAATATTAACACATTATCCCCTTGTGACGCATTTTGGCGCCTCTATAAAATTCACATTGTGAAACCATTGTGATAAATAGAGCATTTGCTCCTATAGGAGCAAATGCTCTATCACAATGATTTCAAACTACAAAATTCTAAAATTTTCCTTTTCTCTAGCTAATGCTCCTTTTTAGTAGATTAATTAAAAACGGTTGGATCTAAAAATAGCCTAGGGGAGAATGAGTAATATGTAATATGTCATGGCAAACATTTCCCTTGTTCATGCCATTATATAGTTTCCTTTGCAAACAGTGTTGACTCTGATGAGAGGACTACTAGAAGAGCCTTCTCATCAGAGTCTGCACTGTTTGTCATGTTACACTTTTCTTTAGAAAAATCCCTAAATATTCACCGTAAGCTTGACCTGTTTGAATTTTGGAACAGTCCATTAAAAAATTCAGCATTGTAAGGGTTAATTTCGAGGAATTCTAAGCCTATCAGATACCATTTCAGAATGATGCAGGTCAAAATTTGAGTTGACATTTTTCCATAGCAAAATAAGTGTGAAGGTATGGTCTGGTTATTGTCGCATTCCCATGACTATACCAAAAGTAAAATTTATCTTACCGACTCAATCCTATGAAAAATTGCATAAAAAAGACATTGTAAATATATTTCAACAAAGTTTCCTTATCAACTCTTTGCACACTATATGATTGTTATTTGTTAAAACTGTCATCTTCCACAGTTTTCAAAGTTGTCTTTTCTTCAAATATTTTTTATAAATACCATCAGAAGGTCAAAACTGTTTGGATCTTGAGACCCGGGGTCACTCGGCGTCTCACCTGTATTCAAACTGTTTGCATAGGTAATCACAAATCACTGCAAGTGTGCAAAGATTGAAACAGTTAAACAAAATTTCAGATTGCTTTGTTAACTCATTCCCTCATATTGATGCCTCTGTAAAAGTCCCTTTTGAAACCACTGTGATAAATAAAGGATTTGTTCCATAGGTATAAATGTTCTATCTATCACAATGGTTTAAAAACTACACAATTCTAAAAGTTTCCTTTTCTCTAATAAATGCTCCTTTTCAGTAGATTTATTCAAAGAGATTCAGTCTAAAACAGCCTATGAGGGAATGGGGTAATACAAACTGATTGCCTTAACATAAATTTGATGCTAGTTTGCAAAGAGTAAAAACAACACACAGAGCTACAGATAACGATGCGTACCCAAATTCTAAAATCGTCATTTCTCCACCAAACCCTATACTGTGACCACTCTTTAGAATCGTCTCTTCGAAACGATTCTAAAAAGTGGTCACAGTATAGGGTTTGGTGGAGAAATAAAGGAATTATTCTTGAAAATGTTTTAATTTACGCATCTTATCTGGAGCTCTGAACACATATATTCTCTTGATTTGTTTTTGCTTTAACCCTTCATATAAATGCTTCTCACACCTTTGTAAACAGTAGACCTAGACCAGATAGATCCTATAGAAGCCATCTGATCAGGATCTGCTCTTCTTGCTTTTGAAATAATGAAGATCTGATTCTACAATTTCTGCTATGGCAAACCTTTCCGGTTAATATGCCGTTTTAAAAGTTCACCTTATCAATATTAGTGATGGCATTCAGTTCTTACATGGAATAAAGGGTTAAAACACTATTATAAGATGTGGAATTACTTCACAACCTTCAACCTGCTCATTTTAAGTGCTTTGTATATAACTTAGATCCAGATCAGGTTCAGCTCAATCATCTGGGTCAACACTGCTTGCATAGGTCCCTTAAGCTTTTGCCCCTTAGAAGTGAATACATAATTACATGTACTTATGCAAATAGTTTGGATCCAGATGAGACACCGAGTAACTCGGCGTATGATCAGGATCCAAGCTGTTTGACACTATCAGTAGTTTCTAAAAGGTTTGAACAAACTGGATGTCAGTAACAGTTCAGCAGATCTTAGAAACTGGATGTCAGTAACAGTTCAGCAGATCTTAGAAACTGGATGTCAGTAACAGTTCAGCAGATCTTACAACAAATTGGATGTCAGTAACAGTTCAGCAGATCTTAGAAACTGGATGCCAGTAACAGTCCAGCAGATCTTACAACAAATTGGATGCCAGTAACAGTTCAGCAGATCTTAGAAACTGGATGCCAGTAACAGTCCAGCAGATCTTCGAACAAACTGGATGTCAGTAACAGTTCAGCACATATTAGAACAAGCTGGATGTCAGTAACAGTTCAGCAGATCTTTGAGCAAACTGGATGTCAGTAACAGTTCAGCAGATCTTACAACAAACTGGATGTCAGTAACAGTTCAGCAGATCTTTGAGCAAACTGGATGTCGGTAACAGTTCAGATCATCTTACAACAAGCTGGATGTCAGTAACAGTTCAGCAGATCTTTGAGCAAACTGGATGTCAGTAATTGTTCAGCAGATCTTAGACTGAGCAAACATCTTTTCAGCATGAGAAGCGATTTGGTCTATTTATCCCTTTACTCCATCAATATCCATGTAAGAAGTAATGACATCATAAAATTTAATAAGCTGAATTTTATAATAGAATAAGATGACAAATTGTTTGCCATGGTAAACAGAACTATGGATGAACTTGGATATCGCAAATCTCAAACTTCGAGATAACTCAAAGTAAAAGTTATGTCCTTCCAATTTTACAATACCTATTTTTTCTACAATGTATTATTACACACATCTAAAAACACATGTAACAGCTTAATGCAGGTCTGAAGTAATGCTGAAAGCTCCTGAAGAAGCTTTCAGCATTACTTCAGACCTACATTAAGCTGAGAACTTGAAAATTGTTCAGATTAGAAATCGGATGACTCGAACCTTCGTTATCTCGAAGTATCAACTTATGTGTATGGTTCATTTAAGTTCAGAATAAACAAAGCTCAACTATATTATTCCATAAGCAAACAGAGTAGACTTTGATCAGTTGGCTACTACAGAAGCTATCTAGCTGATCTTGGTCTGCTGTTTACAAAGGTGTTAAAAGGCATATCTATGGAGTAAAGTTCATGTTAGAACATTGAATCATTTTCATTTATTATATCACTTTAGACTTAGAAACACTCACTGGTATTGGGAGTTGTCATACACTGGGTTCCTGGTGGAGACTTTGCGGATTTCACCGGTCCTTCTAGTGGACTCATCACGGCTAAAGCCCATGTTGATCTCTGCGAGATCGTGCACAGTCTCGTCTGGTGGCATGTACATGTCAAGGGTCTGAAATTGTAATCATGCATATGGGATTACAATGGCCATGTTGCTGGTGTTAACACTAATAGTAACCCTTCTCTCATAAACGCTTTTTCATGCCTTTGCAAACAGTAGACCCAGATCAGGGTCTGCTCTGTTTGCTTATAAAATTATAAAAGATTTGACTACATTTTTCTACCAATACAAAAGAAATCATGTGTACATATTCAGCTAGTAAATATGAAGTTACTATTTCTTACATGATTATTCAACAGGGAAAGGGTGAAACCTTCACTACATGAGTATTAATGAAAGAAATAATGACATCATGAATACCGTTATTAATTACGGAAGATTATTTGTTATAATAGCACATCGAGGGCTTGGTGCAAAACTATTCTAACTCCTTCACCATGTGAAGGAGTTAGAATAGTTTTGCACAAAGCCCTCGACATGGACACAGGAAGTGTAAGCAAACAGATCAGACACTGATCAGATGACTCCTAAACAAGCCTTCTGATCCGGGTCTACTGTTTTCATAGACATAGATGGAGGCATAGGCATAATTATGGAGCAAAGAGTTAATTCAACCTTTTCCCTAATGAACATTTCGAGGGCTTGGTGCAAAACTATTCTGACTCCTTCACTTTGTGAAGGAGTTAGAATAGTTTTGCACCAAGCCCTCGATTTATTCTTGAACTGATTATGAGTTCTGTTTATTTTTCACCACTAATTGCTAATACACATTATGAGTTCAGTCTATTTTTCACCACTAATTACTAATACACATGAGATCGGTTTATTTTTCACCACTAATTGCTAATACACATAAGTTCAGTTTATCTTTTACCAATAATAGCTAATACATATTATGAGTTATGTTTATTGTTCACCACTAATTGCAAATACACACTATGAGTTCAGTTTATTTTTCATCACTAAATGTCAACACTGTACATACATGTATTCTTCAAGATTTCTGAGTATCAGCCTTCAAAATTTTCAGTTCACCTGTTAACCCTTTCCTTTTTCATATATTTGCGAACAGAGCAGACCCAGATCAGATGCCTCCTATAGGAGCCGTCTGATCTGGGTCTGCTTGTGGTATAATATAGATCCAATTCAAAAATCCTCCTATTTTGGTTGTCACAGAAATTTCATACAGTGAACCCTCATTATACCGGCATTCATTACAATGGCACCCTCGTTATAACGGCAGTATGCATTGAAACAAAATTACCGTTAATGCCTTGAACCAACCACTAAATAAATAGGTCCAATGCCAATAAGACAGGTGATCACTTAATGCAGAACAAAGGGAGCTTTTTGCACTTCTTGTGTTCTGCATTAAGCGTTCACCTGTTGGTATTAGTTTAAAACTGGCCATATGGTTCCTTTTATATTTAAACTCGTTATAACGGCAACCTCTTTATACCAGCAAAATGTCTTGAAACAAACACATCCCTAGTAACGGGGGTTCACTGTATCTATGTCATTTTCAGATAGCTCCAGCAACAGCTGTCTGATCTGGGTCTACTCTGTTTGCAAAGGTGCAAAAAGTTGTCAATGATTGAACAAAGATTCAGTTTACACATATGATCCGCGTTTCTTTCAGTCTGTGGATTGTAGCACCTTTTTATAGAAGAAAAAATTATTTTTTGACAATACAGAAGGAATATTTTTGTAAATGAGGCTAAAGTTGATTGTCACGATAGTTTTAGCCAAGTCTTGGATTTGGAACCAATGGTTACCTGGGTTTCGTATTCCTTCAGGAAGCTGGGTGGGTTGGTGAAGTCTGGCTGATGTTCGTAGTTACGGTGGTAGACTCTGTAGTTGTTCAGGTAGTTGCTGTATCTGTAAAATGAACAAGACTCAAGTTAAGAAAGAAAAGATGAATAAATTAAATGCTCCGTTTATCACAATTGTTTCAAACTACAAATTCTAAAAAAGTTTCCTTTTCTCTAGTTAATGCTCCTTTTCATTAGATTTATTCAAAGAGGTTGGATCTAAAAATAGCCTATGAGGGAATGGGTTAATATGCCATTGCATCTAAATATAAATCCATAAATCCACATTTTTATGCCTTATCAAACAGTAGGCCAAGATCAAACAGCTCCTTTACGAGCCATCCGATCAGGATCTGATCTGTTTGCTAATGACATGATATGATTCTACGGAATCTAAGTTGGTAAATATTTCTTGTGTTCATATGCCATTTTGTAAATAAATCTGATATTCAACATGATGTTATTGCTTAAAAGAATATTCACGGAGTTGGGGTTAAAAACAACTGCAATACCCCTAAATATTAGGATATCCAGTCTCCACCCATTTTTAAACCTTTACTCAATGAATATTCATGGAAGAAAATAATAGTAATATTTACAGTGGCATATAAACAAGAAAAGTTTTAGCCCTGGTAAAAACTGTTGAATCAAATCTATGTAACTCTCCAATCAAACAGAAGACCCTGATGAGACTACTCCTACAGGAGCTGTCATATTTGCACCATTAGGGACAGCAACTAGTGTTACTTTGAATATACTTTGAAAGCTGAGATTTATAGGGTAACAGCCTACCTGTTCCACTGGTACATAAGAATGATGATTGCAATGATGGACAGCAGGATGATAATTCCAGCAAGGACCACGAAGCCCACCCATGGGTCATCCATCCACCACACATACGACTTGGTCGGGCGAATGTTGATACGATTAAACAGTGTGTCACTAACTCCATATATGTTCTCGGTGGCAAATGGAGCACGAATGATATCTACTGCTGCAACGGATCTGAGGGCCTGTCTGATGTCTACTATGTTGTCATTGGATTGGCCTGTGGTACCGGTGATTCTGAATGTAGACAAGAGACAAATGTACAAACAGTCAAGAGCAGAATAAATCTGCAGGCACTATGCCTTAGGCTTTATTCCATAAATACAACTTTTTACTCCTTTGCAAACAATGTAGACCCAGATCAGACGGCTCTTAGAGAAGTTGTCTGATCAGAGTCTGCTTTGTTTGCTTATGATATAATATAGATCTGCATTTGTTGTTTTGGTTAGATATTCATGTGTTTGTATCTTATTGTGAAAATACAGCTAATTAATCTATTCCCTCATATTGACGCCTTTGTAATAGTCACTTTTTGAAACCATTGTGATAAACAGAGCATTTGCTCCTGTAGGTGCATGGTCAGACTGTGTAAAGGCTGATATTAGCGTATGCAGCCTTGGTGACCTCGATCCATGACATAGCTACATGGAGATTGGTGTGTTAGATGAACTAGCTACCTGTTGCCTACCCCAGCTGCTAGGACACCCGCAGCAGATGACAAATAATATCAGGATCAAATCAAGTACATGTAGGAGCAAATGGTCTATTTATCACAATGGTTTCCCAACTACGCAATTCTAAAAAGCTCCTTTTCTCTGGTAAATGCTCCTTTTCAGTAGGTTTATTCAAAGAGGTGATATCTAAAAATAGCTTATGAGGTAATGGGTTAATATGCATGCTGCCATTAATGTTTACATGATTATTCATGGAGTAAAGGATTATTAGCATTTGACTGGAATTTGCTACAATAAAATCCAGTTGTTTTTGTTTCAGAGAGGCAGTAGCATAATGCGAAATGAAAGTCATGCAGATAGCTCCTATCACCTGCTGTGGAGTCATTAACTATTAATGGTTTTCAACCTTTTCCTGTTCTATGTTAATTTCAAATGGCTATAATATACTGCCTTCCAAATTTCATTATAACTATTTTGACCATGAATATTCAGTAGGTAAAGTGCAGACCTTGAGAAGATGGCTCCTATAGGAGCCCTCTGATCTAGGTCTACTGTATTTGCAAAGGTGTAGAAAAGTGTGTTTTTGGAGTGAAGGGTTAAAAACTTTATGAAGATAGCTCCAATTTGAAAGTAACAGCAGACAATCTTAGCAGACCCAATTGAGTTGGTAGTGAAAGGGTTAGTTCTTGTTGCCCCTTTTTTTTTTCCAAATCCGTTTCCTTTAATTTTCAGGGTTTTGTCTTATATCAGGCCACTTGGTGCCTCATGTAGATCAAGATCATTTGCATTAGTTATGCCCATGTCATCATAAGAGTTGGCATTTTACCGACAGAAGAAAAAAATCTGGTGCTCACAGGTTTTGTGGATCAGGATCATTGGTGTAGAGATTATACACTCTGTTCAGATGGTTCACCACGACAAAGGTCACATCAGTCCTTGTGAAATCAACGTTTAAAATTTCCTTCTCTACGAAGCGATGCGATGATACTTTTTCAATAATCACAATTCTGTTAATGGTTTCTTGCAGGTTTTGACGAATGGTCTCAATGTTTGGAGAAACTTCGTCAATTGGATCATCAATCACAAGAATGAATCGGTTAGAATCGGTGATGACATTGATCTGAAAATGAGACGAAAAATTTATATCAAGGAAGGATAAAATTAATATGTTTCTCATGTGTTTACAAAAATACCACAAGATGAAAAATATCTGGATTTAGACTGCTTTAAAGCTTTCTTCAATGAATATTTATGAAATGCATGAAGATAGGAAAATTATGGTCATAGCAGAAACTGGGGAATTAGATATACATGTATATAATTCCATAAGCAAACACAGCAGACCCTGAGCAGATTGCTCCTGTAACCTGATCTGGGTCTACTATTTGCAAGACCTTAAAGGCATGATTATGGAGTAAAGGGTTAAAGATCCCAATGAATTTCACTATGGCTGACTACTGGCTGACTGGTGGCCCAAAGGTTATAAAACCTTTTGCTCGAGTCGGAGATCATTCTCAAGCATTCGATTCGTCAGACCTTGCGATTATAAAACATTTTGCTCGATTCAAAATTTGATTTCGATTAAACACAAATCTGACTAATCAGATACTTGAGAATGAACTAAGCTCAAATGCAGAAGTTTTATAACCTCAAAGGAAGGTAACAATGATATTAACGGCTTACAATGACATCAGTTTCTGTTGCCAGGCGACGGTTGCTGTCAGTGGGGGAATCTGAGGCAGTAGCTGTGAAGACGTACTGGTCACTATCATCAGGGCCAAACTCTCTCCTGGCTGTGATCTGTCCCTCAGCATTAACGGCAAATGGAATTTGCTGTATATTGTTGTCTACGAAGTCAATGCTATACTGCACCAGACCATTAAGGCCTTCATCAGGATCAGTTGCCTATATAATGGAAGTCCAGTAATGTTTAGCTTACTAATCTAAAAACTAGATAAAATGTGTCTGTAAGACAGCGATGCCCCCCATGGAGGTGCTTGATGAGCTAGACACAGACAGACGGACGGACAGTGGGTGGGTGCACAAAGAAAGTATGGGTGGTGTTTAATGTGTATATGCAATTCCATGCGAATAGCTACAGTGATTAGGAAGATATAAGACAATGAAAAAACTGACAACCAAGTATGCACATAAATGTGACAACCAACTGCACATAAAATTTTAAGCGACCTATCTTAATTGAACACACATATCTTAAAAAGCAGGTGGATGCTTGATACAGGGCAAAAGTAATAGAAAAAGCTTCTATAGGAGCAGGAGCTTTTTCTATTCCTTTTTTTTACCTGTATTGAGCTACCACCTGACTTACAGATCTTTAAATAGATCTTTTTAGTTTCAGACATTCACTTAAGACAGTAGAACAGTTTTACAAAATCTTACCACTAGAGTCACTGGAACATCCACAAATAGTGAAACGGCTCCAACGTAGAAGTTTCTTCTCTGTAGGGTGCTTACAGATGGGTAGACTGGGTAGATAAATTCAGGAGCATTGTCGTTCTCGTCCGATAGGGTGATTAAGACGTAAGAGATGGGATACGAGTCATACACTGAAGTACAGTAAAATAAAACATTAAATTGTTGTGTATTAGTCAAAAATTCTATCTGCTGGACTATTTCCTTGTTGAATATTCATGTCAGAAATAATGACAACACAGATCTTTACTTTGATCTGGGTCTACCCTTTATATGCAGACAGGGCAGACCCTGAACAGACAGCTCCTATAGGAGCCATCTGATCTGAGTCTATTTAATTTGCAAATGTGTGAAAAGGTGTTTATATGAAGGAAAGGGTTAAAGTTGAAACATTTTTCACTGCCGCTGACCTTGTACAACATCCATTTCAGCTTGACGTTTCTGAATGCCTGAAGTCTCAGTTGACTGGATTGTTATATTATAGAATCTCGTCACCTCTCTGTCCAGGTTTCCTTCGATAGACAATTCACAGTTCTGTGCATCAGCTGATGGTGCCACACGGAAAAGGTCTGAAAAAATATAAGAACTGCATGAACCAAAACCAACTTCTTAACACTATTCCATGAATATTCATGTAAGAAAATAATGAATATCAATTTTAATCACTATTTATAATGGCATATGTACACAGGAAATGTTGGCCATGGCAGAAACTGCAGTCATATCTACATAATTACATAACCAAACCGAGCAGGCTCTGATCAGGCAGACATGAAAGCAATACAGAAGACTCATTGGGCAACTTTTTGCATTGCTTTCAGACTACATGAAGCTTTTACCTGTATTTTTGAAAACCTTTAAACCTGTATTAATTTAACCCAACGCTTGCTATTCACATCAATATACCTACATGTAAATAGTGAAGACCCAGATGAGACAGCTCCTGCAGGAGCTGTCTCATCAGGGTCTGCACTATTTACAAGTTGATTGTGCAACCAGTGCACTTCACAGCAGTGATTTCACAGCGAAATACATGTACACAGTGAAGATATATGTAATTATACAACAGGGCATGGGTAAAGAAGGAGAAATGTATTTTAAAATTTAGCAAGCGAAGGGTTAATAAGTCATTCTATAGGGTTATAGTCTATTGTTAGTCCCCCTCCTCCCAGAAGGGAGGGGTTATTTATTTCTTTATTTATTAGGGAGAATACGTATCTATTGATGGACAAAAACAACCATAATACGCACCCACATAATATTTGAATAAAAGATACCTAATTTAAGCCACTTGCTACTCTCAGTCTATTTCAAAATGGAGCTGAATTAATTTATTAAACTTTTTATAAAAACAAATGGAGAGCTGAAAGGCATAGATATCAGAACATTTAGGGCAAAATTATGCAATTGGTCGAGTCTATGTCAGAGTACTTGTGATCTTCCCTTATTTCTATATAATCCTTTTTTCAATTATTCAAGTTTCATGTAGTGAATATTCTCAACAAGCTAGTTAAAAACAATTCTACATGTGAAGAAAACATAACTTACTAAAGTCGGGCAGGAAAAGACTTTGAGCTGTAAGCCGGCTTCGACTGTTAATGAAGATTATCTCACACCTCAGGGTATTTAGTGGATTTCTATTTACAACATCCAACAAGAACGAGTTTGGCTGATTCACAAAGTCAAAGTTCTCAAACAAGAATAACCTGAAAGAAAAAATTGGAAATGTGGCTTGTGATCAGTATTAACAATCAAGTATGCAGATGATCAGTATTAACAATCAAGTATGCAGATCATCAGTATTAACAATCCAGTATGCAGATCATCAGTATTAACAATCCAGTATGCAGATCATCAGTATTAACAATCAAGTATGCAGATAATCAGTATTAACAATCAAGTATGCAGATCATCAGTATTAACAATCAAGTATGCAGATGATCAGTATTAACAATCAAGTATGCAGATGCTGTTATGAGACAATTAACCCTTTCCCTGTTCTATGTTTATTTCAACTTTCAGTACCTACTGAATATTCATGGACAAAATAATTATAATGAAATATGGAAGATGGTACATTGTAGCCATTTTAGAAACTAAAGAAACAGATCTATCAAATTCTATTAGCAAACAGAGTAGACCCTGATCAGACGGCTCCTAGAGGAGCCGTCTGATCTGGGTCAACTCTGTTTGCAAATGCGTGAAAACACGTTTATATGAGGGAAAGGGTTAAGTTGCCTGGTCAATCCATGAATACTCGTGTAACAAAAACATGACATCATGCATATTAATCATATTCATTTTTTTAATTGGAGATGGACACAGGCAGAATTATATCTATATTATGTAATAAGCAAACAGAGCAGACCCTGATCAGATGGCTCCTACAGCTGCTGTCTGATCTGGGTCTACTCTGCTTGCAAAGGCGTATTCATGGAGTAAAGGTTCAAAAACAATCTACCAACTCAATAGTGATTTACTCACGGGATTATTGGTACTCTAAAGCCAACAGTTCTCACAATGCCTGTGTATGTCACATCAACCGTGACAAGTGCCCTGCTCGACAACGGTTTCCAGCTCTTGTCAATGGCAATAATATAGAACTGAAAAGATAGATATAATTCCAACAATCAATACTAATATCAGTCATATAAATGGGTAATGCAAATGCGCAGAGTAGATCCTTATCAGACAGCTCCTGTAGATGAGATGCCAAGCCACTTGATGTATCTTTAGGATTCAAAATGTCGTCCAACATTCTGATCATGGTTTTGAACATTTCTATTGACAAAACTTAACATTTTAACCCATTACCTCATAGGCTATTTTCAGATCCTACCTCTTTAGATATATCAACGGAAAAGGTGCATGAACGGAAATAAAGATTTTATTATAGAACTGTGTTGTGCTGAAAGCAATTCTCTATGTATCATGATAGTTTCAGAAAGTCACGTCTACAGAAGTGCTAAAAGGCGTCAATATGAGGGAATGGGTTACCAGATTTACCCTTTGCTTTATGAATATTAATGATCAATAATGGTACATATTTGAGTGTTCGTAGTATCGAGTTTTTACAGTAATATCCCTATATCTCAAATATTCATGCACATAATGAATATATTAAATAAAAGGAGAAAACATATGCGCCTTATAAGGAATATATCAACAAGATAATCAGCGAATATAGGTCTGTAAAATAAGCAAACAGCAGTTCTTGATCAGGTAGCTCATACAGGAGCTGTCCGATTCGGGTTAACTGTTTGCAAAAGGCATAAAAAGAGAGGATTATGCAGTAATCTCAAAGGTTCAGTTGCCTTACCTGAAACTGTGATCTGCCATCGGCGGTCTCGAGACTTTGTCTGACGAACAGTGTACCATCCTTGGTGATGCCAAAGTAAGACTCTGAGTAGGGATATTCTGGGTCCACAATGTAGTCGAAAAAGGCATTGGGTGTCTATGGCAATAAAACACATCCTCACATCAGAAATACAGTAAAACCTCTCCACATCAATCAACCTTAAGCCATTCCCTCATAGGCTATCTTTAGACCAAACCTCTTTCAATAAATCTACTGGAAAGGAGAATTTACTAGGAAAAAGGATTTTTTGTATTGACTGTGTAGTTTGATACCATTGTGATAAATAGAGCATTTGCTCTTGTAAAGCAAATGCACTTTTACAATTTTTTCAAAAAGTGACTTTTACAGAGCCATCATAAGGTGTTAATATGAGGGAATGGATTAACTCTATCTCTTCATAAACATTTATGTAAGAAATAATGACCTGAATACTTATTTACTGAATGTTTATAATGGTATATGAAACAACATTTTTCAGCAATGGCAGAAACTATGGAACCATAATCATACTAATGCGTATTAAAACTTTGATGTTTCTAACAACAGATACAAGGGCGGTTTTTTTCCTCTTTCCCCCCTCCAGCGCTGTGCTTGCTCAGAATCTGACCAATTGGACCCTGATCTCGGTAATAATTACGGTACATATACAAGTAGAACTTACATCTCTACTGAGCTCCACTTGACGGTCCTGGTCTACAGCAGTAGCCGTGAACAGTTCACGGCCAGTGTTATAGTAGTCCGATACTGCAGCGTTGTAACCATCTGGCTGAGTGAAGAGTGGGGCATACTGGTTCCGTATGATTGTAATGAACACTCTCGCAGTTGCCGACTTTGGTACACTGGCTTTATCCATGGCCACAATTATCAGCTGTAATATGATCATAAGTTTAGTTCTAATTCTATGCATGCTAATATTTATCTCCAGTAGTTGTCATCTGCTTAACATCAAAGCTAATGAGATGCACATTTACTAGGCATATCATCTTACACATTTACTAGGCATCTCATCTTGCACATTACTAGGCATCTCATTGTACACATTTATTAGGCATCTCACCAGCAACTAAACTGTATCGGTAATCCTAGATTCTTTATTACAGTAGAATCTGTCCCTCACAATGCCGAATTTTTATATGGTCTATTCCAAATTTCAAACAGGTCAAGTTTATGGTGAATATTTATGGATTTTTCTAAAGAAACATTTAACATGACAAACAGTGCAGACCCTGATGAGAGGGCTTCTCTAGGGTCTACACTGTTTTTAAAGGGCATTAGTGACTTGTGTCCCCTTTGGCTAAAATCTGACCAATCAAAAGCTTGAAAACTCAAATCTGACCAATCAAAAGCTTGAGAACAAACTCAGACTCAACTAAAAAGCTTTATAAGCAATGACCCTGATGAGAAGCAAAGTTACTTTATGTCTCATCTGGATCACAAACTGTATAGGTAATCACATAACCCTTTACTCCATAAATACCCCTTTCTACGCCTTTGCAAACAGTAGACGCAGATCAGACGGCTCCTATAGGAGCTGTCTGATCAGGGCCTGCTGTTTGCTTTTGATTTAATATAGATATGATTCTACAGTTTACTGGTTCTACAGTCAGTGAGTTGCCATGGTCAAAATTTCGTGTCCATGATTGTGCTATCATAAGAAAGTACTCATTAATATTCATTAAATTATTATTTCTTACATGAAAATTCATGGAGGAAAGGGCTAATATATTGTAGATGGATAAAGACCAAAGGGCATAAAAGCTCTTACTTCAAATGAACTTGGCACTCCCTCCCTTATCAGAGGCTGGCTGATGTAAATGCTTCCCTCTGTTGGACTGATGACAAATTGTCCTTTTCCATTAGATGGTGTGTAACTGGCGCTTTCAATAATATATTCCACTGTGCCGCTTGGTGTCTGCAATGAAAACATGTGTTACAACCTTTCAAACTGGGATGGTCCATCATTGCTTACCAGTAGAATATATTCAGTACTAGTAGATAAATGTAAAATACAGTCAAGTCTGGCTAATGCTACCTGCACATAATTAACATAGGATTTAATAAGCAGATGGTTGCTTAACCCTTACAATGCTGAATTTTCAAATGGAATATTCCAAAAATCAAATAGGTCAAGCTTATTATGAATATTTAGGGATGTTTTCTAAAGTAAAGTGTAAAATAACAGTGCAGACCCTGATGAGAGGGCTCCTGTAGGGGCCCTCTCATCTGGGTCTACACTGTTTGCAAAGGAAATTAGTGACTCGTGTCCCGCACTGTAAGGGTTAATACAGGGTAAAAGTAATGCAGAAAGCTCAAATGCGAGCTGTCTGTATAACTTTTGTCCTGCATTAAGCTACCACCTGTTTTAAAAATCCAGAATTACATTTAAAGCAGTTGTATTAGCGACATGTTACTGTATTACTAAGACAATAATGAATAGCAAACAGTACTGTCTAATTAGAGGGATCCCTATTGGCTGAATCTGCATTATGTTCAAACAACTAAATCCAGATATTGAATTACATGTAGTCTGAACAAAAGCTTTTCTTCAATAGACTAGTATTAAATATCTAATACACTGCAAATATAAAACATTTTAATAATACATATACATGTAGTATTAATCTGAAAATTATATTTGCTAATTATCATTTTCTGACTACTACCTATCACAGTACTTGGATAAAACTTAACAGTATAAGACATATAGGGTAATACTTTTAGCCAAAAAGGTTTGAAAATTTACTCTTCCAGCCCTGAAAGGTCTAACCCTTCATATAAACACATTTTCACGTATCTGCTCCGTTTGCTAATGGATCTGTTTCTTTACGTTCTAAAATGGCTACAATGTTCCACCCTCCATATTTCATTAGAAGTATTTTGTCCGTAAATATTCAGTAGGTATTAACATTTGTAATAAACATAGAACAGGGAAAGGTTTAAGCTTGCTCAGGATTTTGAATGACGAACAGTACAGACATCCATACACATTGCATACTTACATTTGCTGGGTCTGAATCTGTGGCTGCTGTCTTCACAACAGAATCTTGTACTGGAAGATATTCTGATATTGTGGCATTATACACAGCAGCGGTGAATATTGGGGCATTTGGATTTCTCAGTACGGTGATTCTTACATTCGCCACATCGAATCTAGGTACAGAATTCTGATCAGGAACGTCCTTGGCTTGGACAGTCATCTATTAAAAATGTTGAGAAATTTGTAAATGTACACATAATATAGATATGCTTTTATAATTTGTGCACTGGTTAAAAATCCTATTTATGATATCACTCTTCTTACATGAATATTCATGAGGTAAGGTGTTAATAATTAACCCAATTTATTTATATATATACAGTAAAACATCTCTATAACGGCCACTAAATTGTGTAAATTAGTTGGTATTTAGGGCAGGTGGCAGCTTTAAGCAGCCACCTGCCTTTAACACAAAATACTTGAGGTAATTCAGTGGCCGTTATAGAGAGGTTTTACTGTAGCCCTTTTCACATCTTTGCAAACAATAGACCCAGATTAGATGATATAAAAAGGCAGCTAATAAATATTCATTATAATCTTTTTCTCTTACATGAATATTCAGTAGGGCTGTCAGATGCCCCAATTCAACCTAGCTGCTAATCTTGTTCTACACTGACAATATTAGCATTTTCTCATGCAAAAATATATGATGGTCTTGTGAAAAAGAGCCTAGGTCCGACATTATAAAACTTCAAGAACTCCGAGCAAGCTCAAAATCTGACCAATCAGATGTTTGAGAACGATCTCAGACTCAAGCAAAAAGTTTGAATCACTTTCAAGCTATTAGTCACTTAAAGAATAGTTTTTCAAAAGCTTAAATACAGACAATCAGACATTTATTCTTAAGGAGTAACAGGTTAGCTGATTCCATATGTAAGAATTCAAATTACACACCTCAAACTCCGTTATAGATGTTCCAGTAAGATCATTCCTCACAGAAATAACACCGGTGTTTTCATTTATTTCAAAGAAGAAGGTTCCGGAGGTGCTGGCAATAATACTGTATGTTATCGGATGCTAAAATACACAGAACAAATTCTACATTATCATATTATAAATATAAAGTGTTAAATTCCAATACACATTCAATTAAGTAATTGCACAGTACTTTCCTGTTAAGTCTATTATGATTAAATGTAGTGTATCAAACTAAGCTTATATCACAAGTGTGATTTGAATTTTAACAGATTCATAATGTAACCTCTCTACTAGAAAATCAAACTAACCCTGTCAAGCCACAATTTTCAAATGGACTATTCCAAAATTCATAGAAGTCAAGCTTACCATGACTATTTAGGGATTTTTCTTTACAGAAATGACTAACATACCACAATGCAGACCTTGATGAGAGAGTGCCACAAGGAGCCCCCTTATCTGGTTCTACATTGTTGCAAAGGACATTAGTTATAAAGAAGATTTGAGGCAGGTGGATGGGTTTAACCCATTCCCTCATATTGACGACTTTTGATGACTCTGTAAAAGTCACTTTGTGAAACCATTGTGAACAAGATGTATTTGTGAAACACTATGCCCCCTCAATATGATATTTGACCCTGAAGGATGACCTTGATCTTGACATGTCACTCCTCAAACTGTGCAGCTTCATGGGGTACACATGCATACCAAATATCAAGTATGTATCTCTAATGGTTCAAAAGTTATGGCCAATGTTAAAGGCTGGTGACCTTTGACCATGAAGGATGGCCTTGACCTTAACATGTCACCCCTCGAACTGTGTGGCTTCATGAGATACACATGCATACCAGTATCAAGGCTGTATATTTACTGGTTCAAACGTTATGGCCAATGTTAATGACCTTTGACCTTCAAAGATGACCTTGACCTTGACATGTCACCCCTCAAACTGTGCAGCTAAATGAGAAACACATATACACAAACTATCAAGTCTGTATCTCAACTGTTTCAAAAGTTATGGCCAATGTTAAAGTCGGTGACCTTTGACCCTGAAAAATAACCTTGACCTTGACATGTCACCCCAAACTGTGCAGCTTCATGAGATACACATGCATACCAATGTCAAGTCTGTATCTACAGGTTCAAAAGTTATGGCCAGTGTTAAAGTCGGTGACCTTTGACCTTAAAGATGACCTTTACCTTGACATGTTGCCCCTCAAAATGTGCAGCTTCATGAGATACACATGCATACCAAATATCAAGACTATCTTTATTGGTTCAAAAGTTATGGTCAATGTTAAAGTCAGTGATTTGACCAATATATTTGACCTCTGACCTTGATGGATGACCTTGACATGTCACCCCTCAAAATGTGCGGCTTTATGAGATACATATGCATGCCAAATATCAAGTCTCTATCTGTACTGACTCAAAAGTTATGACCAATGTTAAGGTTGCGTTAAAGTTACAGCCAAAACAAACAGATAATTTGACCTTTGACCCTCAAGGATGACCTTGACATGTAACCCCTCAAACTGTGCAGCTTCATGAGATACACAAGCATGCCAAATATCATGTCTCTATCTCTACTGGTCCAAAAGTTATGGCCAATGTTAAAGTCAGTGATTTGACCCATATATTTTACCTCTGACCTTGAAGAATGACCTTGACATGTCAACCCTCAAAATGTGCGGCTTTATGAGGTACATACCCATGCCAAATATCAAGTCTCTATCTGTATTGGCTCAAACGTTATGACCAGTGTTAAAGTTACAGACAAAGAAACAGACAATTTGACCTTTGACCCAGAAGGATGACCTTGACCTTGACATGTCACCCCTCAAAATGTACAGCTTCATGAGATACACAAGCATGCCAAATATCAAGTCTCTATCTTTACTGGTCCAAAAGTTATGGCCAATGTTTAAGTCGGTGATTTGACCAATATATTTGACCTCTGACCTTGAAGGATGATCTTGACATGTTACCCCTCAAAATGTGCGGCTTTATGAGATACATATGCATGCCAAATATCAAGTCTCTATCTGTACTGACTCAAAAGTTATGACCAATATTAAGGTTGCGTTAAATTTACAGCCAAAACAAACAGATAATCAGACCCTTGACCCTGAAGGATGACCTTGACCTTGACATGTCACCCCTCAAAATGTACAGCATCATGAGATACACAAGCATGCCAAATATCAAGTCTCTATCTCTACTGGTCCAAAATTTATGGCCAATGTTAAAGTCGGTGATTTGACCCATATATTTGACCTCTGACCTTGAAGGATGACCTTGACCTTGACATGTCACCTCTCAAAATGTGCCGCTTTGTGAGATACATATGCATGCCAAATATCAAGTCTCTATCTGTACTGGCTCAAGAGTTATGACCAATGTTAAAGTTGCTGACAAACAAACTACAAAGTTCTAAAATTTTCCTTTTCTCTAAGTTAATGTTCCTTTTCGGTAGAATTATTAAAAGAGGTATCTAAAAAAAAGCCTATGAAGTAATGGGTTAATGCAGAGCGGAAGTTATGCAGAAAGCCAACAGCAACAATGATATCTATTTGAGTGTTAGAATTATCAAGGCTTTAATCAGAGCTACAGATAAAGATGCGTACTCAAATAGTAAAATCTTCATTTTTCCACCAAACCCTATGTTAATACCACTATTTAAAATTGTCTAAGAGTGACCACAACATAGGGTTTGGTGGAGAAATAAAGAAGTTACACTTGGAAATGTTTTAATTTACGCATCCTATCTGGAGCTCTGTATACTGTAAATGAAAATATGATTCCTTCACTATATCAAAGTCTTACACTATCAGCATCATCAGCTATCACTCTGATAACACTTCTGCCCACTTGCAAGAACTCGTTAATGGTTTCTTCATATTCATCACTGCGGAAGACTGGTCCATTCCTGTTCCTGATAATTGCCACTGTGACTCGAATAGCAGAAGACAGGCTTGGTACCCCTTGGTCAGTTGCAACAATGAAGAACTGAAACAAAAAAAACAACAACTAGAACTACCACTACAGGTGATGAATAGCCTGGCACTGCAGCCTGGATTGCAAAATAATGCAAGGGTAATACCTTCTGTTAGTTAGGTACTGAAAAATGTATGTGATGCACACATCTACAAGTAACAATGTGTATCAACTTTCATTGAATTATGTTCACTTTCAAACTGAAGCGAAGAGTTCACAATATCAAATACAGTAAAACCTCTCTATAATGGACTCTAAATTGTGTTAATTATTTGTGGCCCCTTAAAGCAAGGTGAAAGTAAAACAGAACGCTCCTATAGGAGCGTTCTGTATTACTTTCCCCTTGCTTTAAGCAGTCACCTGTCTTTAACACAAAATATTTGATGTAATTTAGTGGCCGCTATAGAGGTTTTACTGTACTTATGCTTCAAGTCAAAATGACCCAAAATCTCGGAATTCAAGGGGAGATTATTCTGCAATGCATCAGATAAGTACTCATAACTTCGGAATGACACATGCAAAATGGCGCATTATCAAACTTTGCCAAGATATTTTGGCCATTATTATTTTCAAACAATTTGGTTAATATTTGATGATCTGTTTGCGTTAATGAGTGAACAAACAAGAGGACCATTATGGTCCTTAATAGCTAACCTAGTTATAACAGATTTATATATACAATGTATCGTATCATGTAACCTGGAGCACGGCTATTTTTTTGCCTAGCTGTCATAATTGGAACATGATTTTCCTATGAAAAACTGATAAGCCCAAGGGCTGGGTCATTTTGGTCCGGGGGTCATAATCTGAAAAATCTTTGTAGAGGACCATTAGATTTTACAATTTAACAATCCATTAGAGGACCATTAGATGATGCTACATACCAAATATCAAAGGTCTAGGCCTTATAGTTTCAGAGAAGAAGATTTTTAAAGATTTTCCTATGAAAAACTGATAAGTGCCAGGATGGGGCCACCTTTGATCCAGGGGTCATAAATTGAACAATCTTGTTAGAATACCATTAGATGATGCTACATACCAAAATATCAAAGGTATGGGCCTTACAGTTTCAGAAAAGAAGATTTTTAAAGATTCTCCTACGAAAAACTGATGAGCCCAGGGATGGGGCCATATTTGGTCCGGAGATCATAATTTGAAAATCTTTATATAGGACTATTAGATCATACTAGGTACCAAATATCAAAGCTCTAGGCTTTGTGGTTTCAGAAAAGATGTTTAAGTAAATTGTTGACACAGCATGACGCACATATGCATGAAGCACGACAACGGACACAGGATCATCCCATTAGATTACCTTGGCACTTTGTGAAAGTAATACAGAAAGCTCAAGGAGCTTTCTGTATGAGTTTCACCCTGCATTAAGCAGCCACCTGCCTAAAAGTATCTAAATTCTTATCCACTAGAATTCCGGTTTACTTACCACATATTGCTCCGGTTGGTCAGTATCTTCTGTCAGCTTTCTGGACACAGACAGTATACCGGTGACTGGATTCACATAGAAGTAATCAATTGTCTGTTGAGGGTTCATGTCAGATGTACGAATGCTGTATCGGATCAGCCCATTTCTTCCCTATTCACAAATACAAGGGAAAATTTGTCAATAAATATTGTATCAGCAAAACTTGTCAATGAATATTGTAACATCTCTTACAAATGTTCACGGGGGTGTTACTTTCTTTAAAAGGAGCTTTGGCCATTTTGCACTCTGGTGGTTAATGCAAAATGAAATCAATGCAGGAAACTCTAAGGGGAGCTTTCTGCATTGCTTCCAATCTGTATTAAGCAGCCATCTGTATTTCGAAAAACCCTTTTATTTAATCATTTTTGTTGTTGTTTTTTTAGTGGGGGTATTACGGAAAATAGGTTATATAGGTAATAAGGCATATCTGATACTAGAGAGTGGGGGCATCATGGAGAATAGGTAATATAGGTATATTATAAGGCATATCTGATACTAGAGAGTGGGGGCATTATGGAGAATAGGTAATATAGGTATATAAGGCATATCTGATACTAGAGAGTGAGTGCATTATGGAGAATAGGTAATATAGGTATATAAGGCATATCAGATATAAATGCTTTTTCCATTGATTTTACTTACACTATCAGTGTCTGTAGCTTGAACATTTCCGAAGGACACCCCTAGAGGCTGGTCCTCTGACAGTGAGTAGAATCGATTTTGATGGGTGAATAGTGGGGCACCAGAATTACGAGTCACAAATACACGCAAAATTGTGGTTGCTGCCTCTGTTGGATAGTCCCTTCTGTAGGCTCGGATACGGACCTGGCAATATAATACATACATCTCAATATGCTTCCTTTTACTATCAACCCATTTACTAGAGAAAAGGTAAATGATAGAAGGGATAGAAAGGCGTATTTATGGAGTAAAGGGTTAAAACCTTCTCCAGTTTATTAACAAGAACAATTAGATTGTCAAACAGTTTTGATCATGATGAAACATTGAGTTATTATCCTACAAATTTGACCTGAGACTCATGCATATTCCGTGTATTATCGTCGGTAATCTTCGAATAAATTTCCGAAGGTATAAGAATGCGCTATAAAAATACAGTAAAACTCCTCCGATACGACCAGCAAAAGGGGGCATAATTCAAAGTGGCAAAGGTAGGTGGTCGCTTAATACAGGACAAAAGTTATGCAGAAAGCTCCTGTAGGAGCTTTCTGCATAACTTTTGTCCTGCATTAAGCAACCATCTGCTTAAAAAGACAGTTATATTTATTCATTAAGTGGTCACATTAGAGGGGTTTTACTGTACAGTCCTCGTGGAACACGATTATTACCGGCTTTTGGTTTGCTATGTTTTGTCACAGAGTATTACGGACAATCCCGATAAACACGCCGAAATTTAATCGAGTCTCAGGTCAAATTGGGAGGATAATACTTGGCATGTCCACTTGATCCAAACTGTTAGCAAACGTTACCTCACCAATGAAGGAGTTGAGCTACTAGTTTTGTGAGAATGTATGATCTTATGTACAATGTGTAAATGTAAATATTAATCCAATAGATTAAACAAATTTTCTGTTGCAAACAGTACATTTATTTATTTCCCTCCTAGACTATTTTAAGACCCAACCATTTTGAATTAATCTACTGAAAAGGAGCATTAACTATAGCAAAGGAGACTTTTACCATTGTGTAGTTTTTGAAACCATTGTGTTAACCCATTCCCTGATATTGACGACTTTTGACGACTCTGTAAAAGTAACTTTATGAAACCATAGTGATAGAGCATTTGCTCCAATAGGAGCAAATGCTTTTTTTATCACAACGGTTTCAAACAAAATTCTAAAATTTTCCTTTTCTCCAATTATTGCTCCTTTCAGTAGGTTAATTCAAAGAGTTTGTATCTAAAAATAGCCTATGAGGTAATGGGATAAACAGGCAAAGACTCTACCACAATGGTTTAAAAAAATGGTCTTCTCTGAGGCGTAGAAAGGCGTATTTATGGAGGGAAGGATTAAACCTTTCTATGTCTTTGCAAACATTTGACCCAGATCAGATGGCTCCTGTAGGAGTCGTCTGACAGGGTTTGCTCTGTTTGCTTATGACATAATATAGGTATGATTCTAGCTTCTGTCATGGCCAAAAAATCACTGTTCATGTGCTATTATAACAATTTATCTAAATAATCGTTTCTAACAGGAATATTCCTTGAGTAAGGGGTTAAAGATCAACAATTATACTTTTGAGTAGTTTTTACTTACCACATAGGAATTCTGCTCTTTGTTGAGGAAGGTCAGTGACAGAGTAATAATACCGGTGTCAGCATCAATCCTGAACTGGGTCACGGAGTCAGCTTCACCAGTGATGTCATAGACCAAGAAACTCTGAAAATACAGAGCACTATGTAATTCTCATAATGATATGATAGGCAAACTTGTATCTTGCACTTTCCAATCTTTTGATTTTAAATCTACTGAACATACATAATGAAGCTGATGGTCTGGTTCAGCTCTATTTCTCAGTGTTATATTTATATTTTCTAGTCACTCAATATCAGTTTTCAATACTTAAGAGACTCCAGAATTAAGACTTTCTGTCTGTTTGTATTAGAGAGGCTTAGAACACTATACAGTAAAATCTCTCTTAACCGGAATTGTAGTAGAGAAGAATTTAGATATTTTAGGCAGGTGACTGCTTAATGCACGGTGAAAGTTATGCAGAAAGCTCGGAGCTTTCTGCATGACTTCCACCCTGCATTAAGCTGTCACCTGTCTCCAAGACCGATATTTATACTAAATTTAATGTCCAGTTAAGAGAGGTTTTACTGTATTTAAAACACTCACTCCTGCTCTGGGTTCAGTGGCATTAAGGTCAAACACAAAGGAGTCCACTTGCAGGTCTTCAGCAACAGTGACCTCATATTCATTCTGGGAGAAGAATGGCAGGCCTTCCCGGGTAATCCTTATTGTCACCTGGACCGACCCAGTTTTGGGTACATAGCCATTGTCTGTTGCAACCACGGAAAACTGGAAAAACATCAATTTACATTGACCAAATGCATCACATCTTTAACCAAAATCACCTAAGCAAGATTCGAACTTTGTACATAATTATGTCATCATAAAAAATCAGCAAATACATATTCATGACATCATAATGTCTTACATGAATATTGAACACAATGAAAATATTCCAAAATAGGGAATTAATATAATACATAAATACTTGAACTGCTCTGATCTAATATTTCGACCACTAAGGGCATTTTTCAAAGATTATCATGGTAAAATACACGTCACATTTTTGTAACATGCATTCAGCCATAAAATCAAAACGAATAATGAATATTAAACAGGTAAAGGGCTAAATGGGTTTGTAAGCAAAATAAATAAATTCTGATATCTTTAGATTTGACTGATACAGTAGCAAATAGTGTACGTTGATAAAACTGATCCTTTAAGTTTGATCTGGGTCTGCATTATTTGCAGTTTTAAGTTTGTCTGTTCAAATACTTGGTGTAACAAACTTTTAAATTTTAATCATGTTGGTAAAATAAGGTGCAAAAAAAGGTGTAATTATGCAACTGCATTTCACATCTCTCTTTTCCAAATTAACCCTTCCCTCATATACAAGACTGGCATGGCAACCTTTTAAAGAGTTTGGGTCAAATTAAAGCTTTACTCATTCACTATTCACTATTTTTAGATCCAACCTCTTTGAATAAATCTACTGAAAAGGAGCATTCACTAGAGAAAAGGATTTTTTTTCAGAATTTTGTAGTTCTGAAACCATTGTGATAAATAGAGCATTTGCTCCTAAGGAGCAAATGCTCTATTTATCACAATGGTTTAAAAAAGTGTCATTTACAGAGGCGTAGAAAGGCGTATTTATGGAGGACAGGGTTAACAGGGAATTGGGTTAACCCGTTCCCTGTTCTACGCTATTCCAAATTCAATACCTACTGAATATTCATGGACAAAATAGTTATAATGATATATGGAAGGTGGAACATTGTCACCATTTTAGAAAGAAAAGAAATGGATCTTTCAAATTCCACTAGCAAACAGAGTAGACCCTGATCAGACAGCTCCTCTAGGAGCCATCTGATCAGGGTCTACTCTGTTTGCAAATGTGTTAAAAGATGTTTATATGAGGGAAAGGGTTAAAGTAGTTGGCTGCTTGATGCAGAAACAAAAGACATGCAGTTTTCTGCACAACTTCTCACCTGTATTAAATCACTTGCCATGGACCCAGAATTAACTCTTTACACATATGCAAAGTTCATATTTTTTTCAAACATTTCTCCTATTAACCCATTCCTTCTTATTGACGCCTCTGTAAAAGTCATTTTCTGAAACCATTGTGATAAATGGAGCATTAAATTTTGCTCTCCATTTATCACAATGGTTTCAAAACTACACAATTCTGAAATTTTCTTTTTCTCTAGTTTATGCTCCTTTTCGGCAGATTTATTCAAAGAGGTAGGAGCTAAAAATAGCCAATGAGGGAATGGGTTAAACAATACAGTCAGTATCAACACTTTAGAACCCAATGACATGCAGATTTATTTGCGTCTCATCATGACACAGATTGGTTGTGTAACTAATTCCAGATCTGCCACGAGTGTGAGTAGCTATTGTAGGAAGAGTTTACTGTGCTAGGTATCACAGAGAAGCACTGTAACTTACTCTGTAAATATTATCTTGGGTCTGCAGTAGGGAAATGCGTGGATAGATGTCGCCAGTGTTTGGATTGATACCAAAGATATTTTGGACATCAGTGGTACTAATGGAGTAGGTGATATCGCCATTTCTTTCTTCATCGTCATCACGGGCCTCTACTTTTACGATCGTCTCCAAGACTGGCTTATCTTCACTAACAGTAACATCATAGCTTAGACGATTGAAAGCTGGAGTGTTGTCATTTCGTATTACATTAACCACTACATTGGCAGTGGAAGACCTCGAAGGATATCCCAAATCCACAGCCACAACACGCATCTGAAATTACAAAGTAATGTGTAAGTTAAGCTGTTATCTAATAAATATTCATGTAAAAAATAATGACACCATATTAACCCTTTCCCTGTTGAATATTCATACCAGAAATATTGACATCATGAATATTTATCTGTTGATTTTTGTATTCTTTGCGAAGCAATAGAATACAAAGGTGGCGTTCCAGTCTGAACCATGGTACCCTCGACGGCCTGACAAAATAGTGCAATTTACTGACCTGCATTTGATGGATACAAAGGGTGTTTAATAATGTGGCATCCGGAACCAATCATTGTATACTATATCTGACATGAAAATGCCTCGTTACATAAGTTTCGACTTAATACGTGCAAAAATCAACAAAACCGACAAAATATAGCAATGTGTAAAAAGGGCGCACGGATATACAAATATCAGTCACATGAAGAAAGCACATGATCATAACATGAACGAAAATACTCAATGAATAAAGAAGCGAGAGTCGGATAACCTTATGTCCTCAATTCCTATATTTCCGTTCTTTCCTATTATTCCGTCTGCATCAAAAAAGCGCTTGATATGGCGCATGCGACCTCTCTACATCATTGCTCAAAGTGTTTTCCTATTGTAAATAAAACACTTTTAGATACAGGGCCGAAAACAAATAAGGGAAAAGTAATGGATTACTAATAATCAAAAGAATACAGCTCTGTCTAATAATTGCTTTAGAAACCAGTTACCCAACACTGGCAACAGCCACTATCTTTAGCAAAATAGGTTCTCTGAATTTCATTTCTTATTTTTCTTCTCAAAAAGTTGTCAAATACTCATCTGGATCCAAACTGACTGAGAAGATTTCATGAAACTGCAAATTCTTTGCTACACATGGATACAACAGAAATGGTAGGCTGTACTTACATTGTATCTATTGCTGGTTTCTGATGTAAGCCGTCTGCTAGTGGTAATTAAACCATTAATCGGATGAATGTTGAATACAGTATTCAAATTCAGGAACTCATAACGGAACAAGTTACTAGGAGCAGACACATCTGTGTCGGTTGCTGACACTGCAACAACATCGAATCCAATTGGAACAAAATCGTAGATGGTGGCCTCATAGTTAGTTCGCTGGAACAGTGGTGAGTTGAGATTTTCGTTAATTGTGATTGTCACAGGTTCGGTGACCTCTGCTGCTGGTGCACCAGTGTCAAAGGCAGTCACAAGCAGCTGAAAAAAGAAACGGCATAATTTTTACTTTTCAGCCAAACCCGATGTGTTGATATTCATTAGCCATTTCCCTATTGGATATTTAACCCATTCCTCCTTAGGCTATTTTTATCCAAACCTCTTTGAATTAATCTACCAAAAAGGAGCATTAACTAGAGAAAAGGAACAATTTAGAATTTTGTAGTTTGAAACTGTTGTGATAAGTAGAGCATTTGCTCCTATAGAAGCAAATGCTCTATCACAATGGTTTCAAGAAGTGACTTTTACAGAGGCATAGAATGGCGTATTTATGGTGGAAAGGGTCAAGTAAGGAATAATGACATCATAAATAGCTATCATCTGGGTCCATGCTTATAAAGCTTTAAGCTGAGTCTGAGTTTCGTTCTCAAGCTTTTGATTGGTCAGATTTGAGTTCTCAAGCTTTTGATTGGTCAGATTTGAGCCAAAGGCTCAAATCTGACCAATCAAAAACTTGAGAATGAACTCAGACTCAACTAAAAGTTTTATAAGCATGGACCCTGAAGTTTTATACAGGCATATGGACACAGAATGGTTTGGTATTGATAGGTATTGTTCAGCTGTACTATAATTTCATAAGCAAACCCAGCATACCCTGGGCAGATGGCTCCCAAAGGAGCCATCTGATCTTCGTTTACTCTGCTTCAAAAGGTGTGAAAAGGTGTTTTTTCAAATTCCAATGAGTATCAACAAAATGGGTGATTGCAGAGAAGTCTAAAAATCATTTGTCCACTAAAATGTATGTTGTTATCCACTAAAACATATCTTGTAAATTGTATGTACATTTTAGATGCTAAATAAATCTATATATCTATGTTACTACTATTTAACGTCGTCTCTTTTACACAATCCTAAAGAGTGGTTAAAATATTGAATTTGGTGGAGAAATAAAGAATTAATTGTTGAACAAGATGTGTTTGTGAAACACTATGCCCCCTCATATATTTGACCTCTGACCTTGACCTCTGAGCTTGACCTTGACATGGCACCCCTCAAAATGTGCAGACTCATGAGATACACAAGCATGCCAAATATCAAGTCTCTATCTCTACTGGTCCAAAAGTTATGGCCAATGTTAAAGTCGGCGATTTGACCCATATATTTGACCTCTGACCTTGAAGGATGACCTTGACCTTGACACGTCACCCCTCAAAATGTGCGGCTTTATGAGATACATATGTATGCCAAATATCAAGTCTCTATCTATACTGGCTCAAAAGTTATGACCAATGTTAAAGTTGCTGACAAACAAACAGACAAACAGACAGACAGACGGCAAAAACAATATGCCCCCGACTATCGTCTATGGGGGCATAAAAAGTTTTAATTAATACATCTTATTTATAGCTCTGAATACATATATTTCCAACACACTGCTTTTACCTGGGACTCTTGTTCAACAAAATTGCTGAGAAAGCTGATACAGATACAGTATTGTGTGGGATTAGAAATAAATGTAACTCAAAGTGTTGTCATTTCTCCATTAAACTGTATGTTGTGACCCCTCTTAAGAATCATCTTGAGGAGACAATTCTAAAGAAAAGTCACAACATAGGCCTTGTAGGAATTATAAAGGAGCTTATGATCCTTGAAAATTATTTAAATTACCCATCTTATCCGGGGTTCTGGACATACTATTGACATAGAATTCAGACCCTTTACAAACATACAAAAACATCCTAGGTGCTGTACCCCATATATAATTTACACATTATGTGGAAAAAAGACTTTGGATAATTTCAAATACAGTAGACCTAGATTACCTGCAAAAGTCTGATAAGGATCTATACTGTGTCGGTGAATAAAATCATAACTGACTGATTAAAAATAGGGATTATTAAGCAATAGGTCAGATTTTACAAATTGTCAGTTGATATTGATTTATACTGTTTGCAATGTATTTCCCACTGACTTGGTTCAAATAGGATAAGATTCTTTTTTCCAGGACTTACTGTGTAGGATGTGAATGCATTGTTGAGTAGGAAATTGCCTCTCAAAAATATGGCACCTGTGAGCTCGTTCAGGCCGAAGACATTGCTACCAGGAACAAAACCATCCAGTCTGTATCTTATTTCACCCTGGAAAGAGACAAAATAAATTAACACCCATTCCCACATAGGCTATTCTATTTCTAGATCAAACTTTGAATAAATCTACTGAAAAGGAGCATTTATTGTAGAAAAGGATTTTTTTTAGAATTGTGTACTTTAGAAACCACTGTGATAAATAGAGCATATGCTCCATTGGAGCAATGCTCTATTTATCAAAATGGTTTCAAAAAGCGACTTTTACAAAGATGTAGAAAGGCGTATTCATGGAGGAAAGGGTTAATTCATTACATGCTAAGTAACTTTGTCATCTGCTCAATTGTCTGACATTTTCAAAACTATTCATTTTCTTTCAGATTTTATATTTGCTTCGGTGAGCCTGAGTGACAGTTTGGATGTAAAATCGGCCCAACGTTTTGTGGGACATGATCTGGTTCCAAGCTGTTTGCATAGGTCATAAATAGCAGGAGAATATGCCACAAGCAAGCTTTTCCCTGTTCAATATTCATGTAAGAAATTATGACATGAATATCAATAACCCTTTCCCTGTTCTATGTTTATTCCAAATTTTAAATACCTACTGAATATTCATGGACATAATACATGTAGTTATACTGAAATATGGAAGGTAGATCATTGAAGCCATTTTAGAGACTAAAGAAACAGATATTTCAAATTCCATGAGCAAACAGAGCAGACCCTTATCAGACGGCTCCTATAGGAGCTGTCTGTTCTGGGTCTACTGTTTGCAAATGTGTGAAAACACGTTTATATGAAGGAAATGGTTAAGCCATTAACTAAGGAATTTTTGACTGTGGCAAAGAGTGTAGAATCATATCGATTACTTTAAATTTATTAACCCATTCGCTCCTATGACTATTTTAAGATCCAACCTCTTTGAATAAATCTACTGAAAAGGAGCATTTACTAGAAAAAAAGGTAATTTTCAGAATTGTATACTTTTGAAACCAATGTGATAAATAGAGCATTTGTTATGGAGCAAATGCTCTATTTATCACAATTGTTTAAAATGACTTTTACAGAGGCATCAAAAGGCGTCAGTAGGGGGGAAGGGGTTAATGTAGCAGCCTGAATATGGCTTTATTCCATGAACATTCATGTGAGAAATAATAACATCAAATATTTGATATTTTATAAGGACACATGAACATAAGAATTTCTGATTCTGCATGTAGAATTATAACTACAATGTACAGGTAGATAGGATTCTACCGTTTCAATTATGGCCGAAAATGCAGATGTTCATGTGCCATTATAAGAATTATATACACAAGATGTCATTATTTCTTACATGGATATTCTATAATTCATGGAGTAAAGGGTTAAAAGATGACAAAGAATATTTAGATGGTGATTTTTGTATTCATTGCCATCACTAATTTATATAGTTTTTAAGGTTAATGGATTTTAATGCCTTTTACTCAAAATTTTGTAAATGAACTATTCTGCTGTATCAAACAGCACTCATTATTATTGACTATCAATTCAAAAGCAGTCTGATCTGGTTCTACTCTGTTTGCAAAGGCGTAGAAAAGCATCTTCATGGAGGAAAGTTTTCACCAGATGAATATTGTGCAAGAAATGACAAGTGTAGGAATGTTATGAATTTAACCCTTCACTTGCTGAATTTTAAAATACATTTCTCCTTTACCCAATTACATATATCTTCATTGTGTGCACATATTTCGCTGTGCAATCACTGCTGTGGAGTGCATCGTTTGCACAATCAACTTGTAAACTTTATTTATTAAAAAATTGAGAAACATTGGGAATTGTAGATAAATCACGATTTGAATCAAATTGCTTTCGGTGTGAAGATGACACTCACCTTTAGGTCATTGTCCTGTGCTATAACATTGGCGACCGTTGAGTTCGGAGATTGTGTAATTGGAACAGAGAAAACATATGGTGTGTTAACAAATGTGGGTGGTCCACTGTCACGCAAGATGGTGATTGTTACTGAAGCCTGGCTCTCCTTCTGCACAGTCTGTGGCCTGTTGTCATAGGCAAGGACGGTAAACTGGAACAACATGCCTATGTATATCAATAACTGGACAAACACGTATTACTCCATTCATACAAGAATTAATGTATGCATGAGTATGAACAGGACCCATCTGATCTGGGCCTACTATGCTTGAAAAGGCATTAAAAGCGATATATTCGGAGTAAAGTATTTATCATAATATAGCTTCTTACACAAATTGTAAACACGTTGCATGAAATGGAGCTAAATTTGCAAAATAACTATGTAAAGAGTTTGGATCCAGACCAGGTGCTGCATCAATGTCTCATCAACATGACCCAAGCCATTTTACATCAGCTGCAATTAACAGTTAAAATTGCAGGTTTTTGCTGAAATCCGGTACTTTAATGAGCAAATTTTAAAGATCTAGTTTGAACAAGAATTAATTTTTTTAATATGAACAGAATCAAGTTTCATCCAAACTAAAAATGAGCTTACGGAGAACTGGTTTCTGAAAGTTTCGCCGAGTGACTTTCTCAGCAGGATAGCTCCTGTTTCAGGATTCAGGTAGAAGAATTCACGATCTTCATTATCACCATTCATTATATAGATAATGGCATCCTACAAAAGAGATGTATAAGTACCGTAAAACCTCTCTATATAATGGCCATTAAATTGTGTTAATTAGTTGGTATTTAGGACAGGTGGCTGCATAAATCAAGGTGAAAGTAAAACAGAACGCTCCTATAGGAGCATTCTGTTCTACTTTCACATTGCTTTAAGCAGCCACCTGCCTTTAGCACAAAATATTTGATGTAATTTAGTGGCCGTTATAGAGAGCTTTAACTGTATTGGTAAGTTTAGGCACCAATGGGAAATTATACAAAAATGCAGATCTGAATGAATTGGGATTCAAATTGTAATATTCCTGTATTTTTGATGAGCAATGAAAAAAACATAATTCAGAGAATCATCTCTTTCAAGGCTTAATTTTCAAATGGACTATTCCAAAATTCAAAAGCTTACTGTCAATATTCAGGGATTTGTTTTTAAAGAAATGTAAAAATGACAAACAGTGCAGACCCTGAAAAGAGCTCCTCTAAGAGCCCTCTCATCTGGGTCAATACCATTATGAAGGACATTAGTGACTAGTTTCCAGTATACAAATGTATTGGGGGAGACATAAAAAATGACATGAATATTAATTGATTAACACACATAAAAACATATTTTGGCTCAGGCAGAAACAATAGAATCATATCTATATTACAATATAAGCAAACAGAGCAGCCCCTTATCAGACAGCTTCTACAGATGCCATTTGATCTGGATCTACACTGTTTGCAAATGTTTGAAAAAGTCTTTATGTGCAGGAAAAGGTTAAGTTTACCTGATCAGCATCAGTAGCAGTCACTGTGAGAACAGGAGAACCAACAGGATAAGTATCTGCAATGCTCTCAGTGTAACGATTCGGGTTGAAGAATGGACCATTTTCGTTCCTCTGTACATTGATGACCAGGTCAGAACGTGCCACTTGGGTTGGGTTCACACTATCGTATGCCTCAAATGTTGCCTGCAATGATCAGAAATTATTTCATCATGTCTACCATTCTTATGCTATCAGAGCTACAGAAAACTGTACATATTTAAATACATGTACTAAAATTGTCATTTCTCCACCAAACCCTATGTTGTGACCACTCTTTAGATTTGACTCTGAGATTATTCTAATGAGTGGTCACAACATAGGGTTTGGTGAAGAAATAAAGAAATTATACTTGAATTAATTTTAATTAATGCATCTTATCTGGACCTTAGCTAATACAAATTATATCTGCCCAAACCCCATCTGTTAGTTTTTATTTTTCTATTAACCCTTTCCTCCATAGGCTATTTTTAGACCCAACCTCTTTGAAACCCAAAAGGAGCATCAACTAGAGGAAAGGATTTTTTTTAGCAAATGCTCTATTTATCACAATGGTTTCAAAAAGTGACTTTTACAGAGGCGTAGAAAGGCGTATTTATGGAGGACAGGGTTGAGACACTGTCAAACAGGCTGGATCCAAAGAACAGCCGAATTACTGGATTCAAGCCATTTGCAATTGCCAGTGAGTTAACATAAGAAGAGCCAACTCTTTCCATATGAAGGCCACTTAACTCTTTACTCCATAAATACTCCTTTCTATGCCTTTACAAACAGAGTAGACCAGATCAGACGGTTCATATAAGAGCCATCTGATCAGGGTCTGCTCTGTTTGCTTATATAGGAATAAACAGATGTGAGTTTTAAATTTCTGCTTTGGCAAAAAAATCATGTTAATATGCCATTTTAAAACTTTTAAAAGTGTAATATTCATGATGTGTCATAATTTCTTTTATGAATATTCATGGAGTAATGGTCAATATCTCACCAGGATCCAATCTGTTTGAAATTACATGAAAATCTCTTTGAAGCCGACAATAATTTTTGCACAAAGTAAGTGTCTTTTTAAAAGAGATAAAATTGTATGCATTTATTCTAGAATGTCTGATTGGAACCGAAAGTTTGTTATATAGATGTAGTTTTACCTTTAGCAGGACTTAAGAACTAAGAGACAAAGGCAAGTCACCCCCTGTGACTCTTAAGTATTTATGCAATTATAAGGTAATTACCTTGGTTCACTGAATCAGAATTCTTGCCTAGACCTTAGTTCACTTAAAATTCATGAATCATCAAATCAAAATTCATGAAATGACCTTTGCTCACTGAAACATCAGATTTCATGCAATGACCTTGGTTCACTGATTCATCAGGAGCCATGCAATGACCTTAGTTCACTGAATTAGAGTTCATGAAATGACCTTGGTTCACTTAATCTTCAGAATTCATGAATTGGCCTAGGCTCACTGAATAATCAGAATTCATGAAATGACCTTGGTTCACCGACTCTTCAGAATTCATGCAATGACCTTGAGTGATTGTACATAACTTCTATACATCCACATAATGCCAAATGTGGGAAAAAAATAATTATACCATCTTGTTAACCCTTTACCCCATGAATATTCATGTTAGAAATAAGAAAATAATGAATATTATTATAATAGCACATGGAGACATAGTAGTCTTATGCATGAAATTCTTTTTGCATTAAGCTGCCATCTGTCTTCAAGATCGATAATGACATTTGAGTATTTTAATTGAGTCAGCTTTACCATACTTTATTATCATTTTTATCATTACTTATTCTCCCTAATAAATACTCCTAATCTTAAAAGCATCCAATTACTTCAGGTTGGAAACAATCAATAACAAGAGGGCCATGAGGCCCTGAAGCGCTCACCTGAGATACCCCAGGGGCGGGGCCATCATTGGTACAACCTTGGTAGAGAGCCACAAGGCAAAGCAGTATTCCATTAATTAAAGGTCTAAGCCTTATGGCTTCAGAGAAAAATAATATATTTTTCCCATGAAAAACTGATAAGCCAGGGCCAAGTTTCGCCCAGAGGTCATGGTCGTAAGTTGAACAATCTTTGTAGAGGACCATTTTTAAAGATTTTCCTATGAAAAACTGATAAGCCCTTGGGCGTGGCCATTTTTGGCCTGTGGGTAATAATTTGAACAATCTTTGTAGAGGACCATTAGATCATGCTACATGCCAAATATCAAAGGTCTAGGCCTTACAGTTTCAGAGAAGAAGAATGTTAAAGATTTTCCTATGAAAAACTGATAAGCCCTTGGGCGGGGCCATTTTTGGCCCGGGGGTCATAATTTGAACAATCTTTGTAGAGGACCATTAGATCATGCTACATGCCAAATATCAAAGATCTAGGCCTTACAGTTTCAGAGAAGAAGAATGTTAAAGATTTTCCTATGAAAAACTGATAAGCCCTTGGGCGGGGCCATTTTTGGCCCGGGGGTCATAATTTGAACAATCTTTGTAGAGGACCATTAGATCATGCTACATACCAAATATCAAAGGTCTAGGCCTTACAGTTTCAGAGAAGAAGATTTTTAAAGATTTTCCTATGAAAAACTGATAAGCCCTTGGGCGGGGCCATTTTTGGCCCGGGGGTCATAATGTGAACAACGTTTCGTTCCCCCTAGCCACTGATGCTTCTGACAAAATTTGGTTAAAATCGGGTCAGCAGTTTCAGAGGAGAATGATGTCGTTTGAAAATGTGGCCGGACGCCGGACAAATAGCGGTCACAATAGCTCATCCTGAGCCTTTGGCTCAGGTGAGCTAAAAACAAATAACACCTTTTCTATCATAACTTCCCTTATGTCCGGGTTAGAACAATGGATTAAGATTCCCTTAGCAGCAACATGTGAAAAAACACTTTAGAACATATATGACATCATACGTCATAATTGTATGACTTCAAACTTGGGAAACCAATGTTTACATGTCATTAAAACAGCGAAAACACACTGTTTTGGTTATGTGACAAAAATAATCTGATACTCATCGACTTTTAAGATCAAATGTTCCTAAACTCACCAAGAAAATGTTATTAAGCTTGACAAAGGCTCACTTAAAAACATTTTCTTAGGTTTGTTTAAGAACATTTGATCTTAAAAGATAACTCACGACAGATCCTCTATATATCAAAACTATTAACCCTTTCCTTCATATAAACACATTTTGAAACATTTTCAAATAGAGCCCTATAGGAGGCATCTGGTGAGGGTCGGCACTGTTTGCTTTTGACATGATGTAGATCGGAGTCTACAGTGTCTGTCAAAGCAAACTACAGTAAAATCTCAATTATTCGAATTTTTTGTTTAGAAGAATTTAGAACCTTTTAGGCAGGTGGCTGCTTAATGCATGGTGAAAGTCAGGCAGAAAGCTCCTAGAGGAGCTTTCTGCATGACTTTCACCATGCATTAAGCTGCCGCCTGCCGTAAATATTGATAATGAAACGTATTTTAGTGTTCGAATAATCGAGATTTTACTGTATTTCCTTGAAAAGTTTGAATTTCAGCTAATAAATATTCATGATGTCATCATTTTCAAATGAATATTGAACAGGGAAAGGGATAAATAAAGAAATACTGAATTTTTAAAATACAGATGGCAGTTAATGTAGACTGATAGTCGAGAAAGCTCCCCCTGGAGCATTTATTAGAGATATTACAGTATGTCAATGGTATTCAGGTCCAGATAAGATGCTTAAATCAAAACATTTTTCAGAATAACTTCTTTATTTTTCCATCAAACCATATACTGTGACCACTCATTAGAATTCTAAACAGTGGTCATGGTATGGTGGAGAAATGACACTTTTAGTATTTGGGTATACACCTTTATCTGTAGCTCTAGGTATTCACTGCAATTAGAGTAATGACTATTTTTCATCTATGTTCATGATTGCAGGCAACAAATGGTTGGCAAGCTTGATTATACAAGTGTACATACCGTGTAGACAGTGTTCTGAATGGAATCCTGGAACAGGCTATTTCTGAGGGTAACTACGCCCGATGTTGAATTTAAGCTGATGTAACTGCGCACCGGGAACTGTCCAATAAGTCGATACACAATCACACCCTCTAGATCTTGGTCTGTTGCACTCACTTGATAGATGGCTCTGATAAAAGAAAGCAGCTACCATACTGATTACATGTACATTTGTATTTGTGAAAGACAGAAAAAAATTATTTCTTTTTGCAAAGGCATGAAAAAACATTTATATTTATTTTCACATCCCTTGTGATTATAGACCCGTTGTCATTCATTAAGCTGGTAAAACTATTAAAAAAACAGATGTCAAAATCCTATTGAAACTTTAATAACTATGTGTATGTTAATTACATGTAGCTGAATTTTCATAATGGCACTATGAACAAGAGAATTTTAAACATGGAAGAACTGAAGAATCAGATTTATATTAGTTCATAAGCAAATGGAGCAGACTCTGATCAGATATCTACTTTGTTTGCAAAGCCATCCAAAGGAACCCATCATGTAAAGGAACAATGTAAAGTATGATTGTCTAACCTGAATATTGCAGGAGAATGTTTAGGAGCTGTCTGATCAGGGTCTGCTCAGTTTGCTTATACAGTAAAATCTCTCTATAACGGCCACCAAATTACATCAAATATTTTGTGTTAAAGGCAGGTGGCCGCTAAAGCAAGATGAAAGTAAAACGGAACGCTCCTATAGGAGCTTTGTTTTACTTTTACCTTGCTTTAAGCAGCCACTTGCCCTAAATACCAACTAATAAACACAATTTAGTGACCATTATAGAGAGGTTTTACACATTGGTTTATAGAGACGTTTTTGCACATTGATCTGTTTGCTCTGATTATAATAGAAGAAAATAACAAATACTGTATAAAAGAACCTTGATTTTGCTTGCGAAATAATTTGGACAAAAAAAACTGACAGACCATTGAGAAGGTGTCTCCCATTTTCACCCTCTCCCCCACCCATCAAAATACTTTGTGGGCATATGATTTATTCAATCAAATTTAGTATTGTTTATTATACCCTTTCCTTCATATAAATGCCATTTCATGCCTCTACAAACAGAATAAACCCAGATCAGATGGCTCCTACAGATCAGGGTCTTCTCTGTTTGCTTATGAAATTATAATAGATCTGACTACAATTCCTATAAATACAAAAACATCTTGAATAATGTGTACATATGCAATTATAAAAATTCAGACAATAAATATTCATAATGTCATTTCTTACATGAATATCCAACAGGGAAAGGGTTAATCCTTTGCTCAATAAATATAGGGTTAATCCTACTGTAATTTGAAATTTGCGACGGTATATGAGGTTTTTAACGGTCGCAAATTATTTTAATGGCGACGCTGAAGGCGGAGTCATTAAGATAATTTAAGACCGTTAAAAACCTCATATACTGTCGCAAATTTCAAATTACAGTAGGATTAACCCTATTCTAACGCAATCTTAACACGAAAATGCCAAATTGTTGTTATATCCTATGCGCACAGGTGATTTAATGAGTAATGAGGCGAGAAATAGTGCCCAGTTTCTCTCAGATTTCTTAAAATAACTGGATTTTTTTCACCCTGGTTTACACAAAGTCAAAACACCAAGCCAATTGTAAGTTCACAGTTACATTTGTCATGAATAATTATGCGACAGCTATTCTACATGTCCAATACACTTTCAATACACATGTCAGAAAAAGTAACGTTATCTTAGTCTTTGGCGACGTACGCAAAAACGTCGTCTGTAACAATGACGTCGCGTTATAACATTATGTTTGAATAGTATGATAAATAATGTTGAATCTGAATCACAACGCTTTGAGTACATGACATATAAAAGACCGGTCAAGTCGTGACAAAGAATGGAAATTAACAACTTTCAAAATACCGGACTGAACTTGAATATATGTCAGTGTATGCATACGAATTTATCAGATCTAAGTGTTAGATAAACAAAACGCATTAATATATTTACAGGCTAATGCTGTTATTCGGCTGTTTTCGATCGGTTGAATTTGCGACACATAAAACACTTTTTATATGCCGCAAATTTGGTCACATGAGCCAATCAGATTGCAGAAAATTGACAGATTGCGCTAGAATACACCTTACTACCCCTTTGCAAACAGTGTAGACCCAGATCAAAAGGCTCTAATAGGATTCAGGGTCTGCTCTGTTTGATGAAATAATCTAGATTTAGATTCTGCCATGGCCAAAAATGCATAATGTTTGTGTGCCATTATAAAATTTAATCTACTTAATATTAATGATGTTATTTTCATGGAGTAAAGAATTCTGGTTGGGTCTATTATATACAGTAGAAACTGTCTTAACCCATTACCGAATAGGCCATTTTTAGACCCAACCTCTTTGAATAAATCTACCGAAAAGGAGCATTAACTAGAGAAAAGGAAAAATTTTAGAATTTTTAGTTTGAAACCATTGTGATAAAGTCGTCAATGAGAGAATGGATTAAGCGACCATCAGAAAGGTCTAAACATGGCTCTGTAAGGCAGGTGGTAGCTTAATACAGGTCAAAAGTAATGCAGAAAATTCCTATAGGAACTTTCTGCATTACTTTTGCCCTGTATTAAGCAGCCACCTGCTATTTCAGATTCCTGTGTCCAATTAATATAAGGTCCCTTAACCCTTACAGAGCGGGACCCCGAGTCATTCATGTCCTTTGCAAACAGTGTAGACCCAGATGAGAGGGCTCCTAGGGGAGCCCTATCATCTGGGTCTGCACTGTTTGTCATGTTACACTTTTCTTTAGAAAACATCCCTAAATATTCACTATAAGCTTGACCTATTTGAATTTTAGAATATTCCATTTGAAAATTGAGCATTGTAAGGGTTAAGGTTCTACTATATAGAACTAATGTCTCTCTAACCTGTCAGTAGGAGAATTCTCATCCAGGGTAATGGAAAACGGCAAGTTAGCAAACCGCGGTGCTGCCAAATCTCGAAGGACTGTGACAATCACTGTTGCAGTCTGTGCACTATTTGTCCGTCCATCAGATGCCTGAACACCGAGCTGTAATATTAATTAAAGGCATTGTAAATTAAGAACATATCTACATAATGTACTGCTAAATAAATTTCAACATTCCATGCATGCATGCTTAGTAACTGTTTGTAAATATGTTTGTGCTCTGCTTGTAATGATGGGACCGTGAAATGAATATTGCTATATCTGAATCATCAACCCTTTCCCTCATATAAACGTGTTTTCACGCATTTGCAAACAGAGTAGACCCAGATCAGACGGCTCCTAGAGGAGCCGTCTGATCAGGGTCTGCTCTGTTTGCTTATGGAATTTGATAACTCTGTTCCTTTACTTTCTAACATGGCTATAATGTTTCACTTTTCATATTTTGTTGTAACTATTTTGTCCGTGAATATTCAGTAGGTATTGAAATGAGTACTAAACATAGAACAGGGAAAGGGTTAAAAGCATTCTCGCATGTCATAACAATACCATCAAAGCATCATAATACATATATCCAGTTACCATACGAGTTTTACAGAATGAATCACCATTAGGTTTGTAAGGTTCAAAAACACTATTTAGTTTTCTGGCTTATCAAAGAGGACAAGGGTTCAGGGTTGGCTCCATTTGCTGATGGAATAATTCTACAGTTTCTTCCATGACCAAAATTTCCAAAGTTTAGAATTCAGATAACTTTTATTCATGATGTCATTATATCTTACATAAAAACTAGAATTTGTTTTTGAGAAAAACACATGTCTCCCCCCGGTACCCCGCCCCCGCACCCATAAGAGGAATGAACGTTGTAACCAAGAGATACATAGATACATATAGATTGGTTGTGCATCACATACAGATTGGTTATCTGTAAACTTTTGTAGACGTCTATAAACACTAGTTTTCTCTATAAATTTCATAATTGAAAAAAATCCAAACTTCTGTCAAAATTGTTGCAGCACATATTCCAATCCTCATGACCATCCTCACATATAGCTGGTTCATATGTCAAAGTTTGAATGAAAACTCTTACATAGTATAGGAGGAGTTAGCTGCACAAGACTTTTTTCGCTATTACTCTATATAAGGAAAAACTCCAAAGGTTCATAACTTCTGTCAAAACTATTGCAGCCAAAATTCCAAATCACATGACCATCCTCACATATAGCTTGTTCATATGTAAAAGTCTGAAGTAAATCCCTCAAATACACATATAGCTGGTTCATATGTAAAAGTTTGAAGTAAATCCCTCAAATAGTGTAGGAGTTAGCTGCACAAGATTTTTTCGCTATATATTCTATACAAAGAAAATCGAGTTGGCGCACAAGATTTTTTCGCTATAAGGAAAAACTACAAAGGGCCATAACTTCTGTCAAAATTGTTGCAGCCAAAATTCCAAACCACATGACCATCCTCACATAGCTGATTCATATGTAAAAGTTTGAAGGAAATCCCTCTAAATAGTAATGGTGTAGGAGGAGTTAGCTGCACAAGAATTTTAACAGGCAGCACAAGATTTTTTCGCTATATATTCTATACAAGGAAAATAGAGTTGGCGTACAAGATTTTTTCGCTATAAGGAAAAACTACAAAGGGCCATAACTTCTGTCAAAATTGTTGCAGCCAAAATTCCAAACCACATGATTCATATGTAAAATTTTGACGGAAATCCCTCTAATGGTGTGGGAGGAGTTAACTGCACAAGAATTTTAACAGACAGACGGACAGAAAGCACAACATCAATATGTCTCCCTCCCCTAAAGGGGGGAGACATAAGTCATGAAGTAAAGGGTTAATCCTTTCCCTTATGCTAACGCCTTTTCATGCATTTGTAAACAGGCTATACCCAGATCAGATGGCTCCTATATGAGTTGTCTGATGGCTCTGGTTGTTTTTGTCATTTGTCATGATACGATTCAAGTTTTTATCAAACCAAAAGTTTTCCTTGAAAAGTTTACATAAAAAATTCAGTGAGTAAATAGTCCTGTCACCAGAAGCTATTCCTATAAAATACCATTCAAATTGAACCACCGCTTTTGGAGAAGATTTTTAAAGGTATTCTATATAGTTATACAAGGAAGCCCCATCCCTAGCAGCTATGTTTTCTGAAGTATCGACATGATTTAACAATTCCTGTAGAGGGTCATAAGAAGAGTACACTGTATTACTATCATATATTATTCAATTCTGACCACTGGTTTCGTAGATGTTTAAATATTTTTCTGTTGGTTGGCATGGCAACCAGATTTCTACATGGATCAAGATTCTTTTAGCAGTTTTGATAGAGCAATGATCGTTTATGTAAAGTTAAGTTATATTCTGCCTTGTGTTTTCAGAAGGAATGTTGTTTAAAGCAACTATTGGACAAATGGATGGCTGCTGGATGATGGGATATCATAAGCTTCCCTGAGAATGCTTAGGTGAACTAAAAACAGCAAATAAATATCCATGATGCCATTACTTGTTGCATGAATATTGCACAAGGAAAGGGTTAATCACTAGAGATACATATTTATTCATTACAAACAGCTGTCTCATCAAGCTCTGCTCCATTTGCATATAAAATAATATGGATCCCATTCTACAGCTTCTGCAATGGCTAAAAAATCCTGTGTTCTTACTTCTCTATGCCTTTGCAAATGGTCATGTCATTTCTTACATGAGGTAAATGGAATACTTACTGTATACTCTTGTCTGTCGGTGGTGTCTTCTAACAGGAGTCTGTTGACTGACACTAGGCAGTTGGTGGAGCTTACACTGAAGTAAGTGCCGGTTGATAAAATGCTGCCTGTCTCACTCACTAGGGTGCAAGTAATATCAGTATCCTGTGAAATGACAAATGAACACTGATCAACTCAAATATTATTATGCAACATTTACCTTTTTTCTGGTGCAAAATGCCTCGTCAAACTGATCTGGAACAATTTTTACTATCTCTGGATTCAGCAAAACTTCTGGGAAACTACTGACCAAGGTCAAACACTTAGTGAAACAGTTGAACCATTTACTCCATAAATACACCTTTGTATGCTTTTGCAAACAGAGCAGACACAGATCAGATGGCTCCTGTAGAAGCCATCTGATCAGGGTCTGCTATGTTTGCTTACAATATAGTATATATCAGATCCTACAGTATCTGTCATGCCCAAAATTTCCCCATGTCTATATGCTTTTATAATAATCATGATATCATTATTTCTCATCTGGGTTTAACCCTTCGCTTGCTGAATTTTAAAACACATTACAGTAACTTTAAGTTTGCCTGTCCAAATACTTAGTGTAATATTTGAGTCCAAATCTGTTAATGATTAATTTGGAGTGAAATATTCCTTTATGAAAGTTTTATTAAGTTGGAAATGTGAAATCTCACCCCATCGGCATCAACAACAGTGAGAATCCTTATCACTTGGCCCACAGGTGTTACTTCATCAATAGTCACCCTGTAGACTGCCGGTGTGAACACAGGTCCATTCAGATTCCTTAGAACTGTAATGAATACCTCAGCTGTGGTAGTCAAGCGTGGTGCTCCAGAATCATATGCACGCACTCGTAGCTGTAAAAAGAAAGACATTAAAAGAATCTGGTATAGGTACGTTGGTAAATATGTTTAATATACATGCATGTCATAAAGCATGATACGCCTTTCTACACCTTGGCAAACAGAGTAGACCTAGATCCTATAATAGCCATTTGATCAGGGTCTGGCTCTGTTTGTGAATGATATGATATAGTGTCTTCCATGACCAAAAATTCCTGTGTCTAATTAATATTCATGACGTCATTATTTCTTAACATTTTTATTCTTGGAGGAAAGGGTTAATTTCATAATGACAAATGTAAACAGGATATTTTTTTGCGTCTGTAGAAACGGTCATGTCAAACAAGCAAACAGAGCAGACCCTGATCAGATGGCTCCTACATGAGCTGTCTGATCTGGGTCTGCTGTTTGTTAAGGCCTGAACAGAGGGTTAATACAGTAAAACCTCTCTATAATGACCACTAAATTTCATCAAGTATTTTGTGTATTTTGCTTTAAGCAGCCACCTGCCCTAAATACCAACTAATTACCATAATTTAGTGGTCACTATAGAGAGGTTTTACTGTACACGTTTTTTCGGGCAATAACATCTGCAGTGTCCCAAGGGACTGTTGTTGGCCCGAGCCCAAAGGGCGAGGGCAACAACATTCCCTGCCCGAAAACAGACGTGTATTAACACTATTCTTGCATAAAATCCATTTTCTGCTTTCCTGCATCAATTTAATTCTTCCAAATACAAGCAAAACTACACACTTCTTTGTTTGATTTGTGCCGTTTCCGGGCCACTGTTTTCTCTCTGACATCATTTCATGATTGTATCAAATACCGTTTACACGGAATTTCATTCAATGTGTCTATCACTGCAAACAGTTCATTGTCTGAAATACTTGCACCTTTCACCTTGCTTAGGTCAAAATGCTATAGCATTCACGTCCATTGTTTACCTTAGGCCCCGAATAGGTATAATTTAAACCGGTCAACAACAGCGCGTGAGCACGAGAATCACCTTGTTAATACATGGTCTAGCGGGACTACAACAACACGTTTTGTGCAAGGAAAGGTGTTCATATTGTGGAAAAGGGTCACTAAAAATATATTTTACTGTATTTGTTCAAAGCATGCAAGCATAATTTTTATGAAACTTACTGTGTATGTACTCAATTTAATGCTGTCTTCACGCAGGCTGTTAATGACCCGGACAGCACCAGATGTTTCATCAACTTCGAAGAAGCTCTGTGCAGGGTAATCTCCAATTTCCTCATAAATGATCTGGCCCTGAAATAAACAATTACATGTATATGATAATGCCATCCTGTTTTTACTTATGACTTCTCCTTCCAATCAGCAGGAGCCATCTGATGAGGGTCAGCTGTTTACTTGTGAATATTTATGAAGTGATCCTGGTGGGTTAAACCAAGAGTACTGAGTGCCCATTGTAGACAGACTTTATTGTAGACAGACTTCATTGCACTCTCATCCAGCACTGTGCAAACTTCCACACCAACTCACAGGGGTTAACCCTTTCCCTGTTCTGTTTTTAGGCCATATTTTAATACCTATTGAATATTCATTAACAAAATAGTTATAGAAGGTGGAACATTATAGACATTTTTGAAAGTAAAGAAACAGATATATCAAATTTTATTAGCAAACAGAGCAGACCCTGATCAGACGGCTCCTCTAGGAGCTGTCTGATCTAGGTCTACTCTGTTTGCAAATGCGTGAAAACACGTTTATATGAGGGAATGGGTTAACCCTTTAGTATACTTCATGAATATTTTGAATAAATCTACTGAAATGAAGCATTTGCTAGAGAAAAGGAAAAATTATAATTGCATAGTTTTGAAATCATTGTGATAGAGCAATTTGCTCCTACGGAGCACTGAAATGTTTTTATCAAAATGATTTCAAAGAGTGACTTTTACAGAGACGTCAAAAGGGGACAATATGAGGGAACTGGTTCAGCAACCACCTGTTATAAACCCATTTCCTCATATTGATGCCTCTGTAATAGTCACTTTTTGAAACCACTGTGATAAATACAAATGCTCTATTTATCACAATGGTTTCAACACTACACAATTCCTCTAGTTATGCTCCTTTTGGTAGATGTATCCAAAGAGGTAGGATCTAAAAATGGCCTTTTAATTCATAAAGTGATAGTGTAAGAGATTTTACAGTTCTTACTATTAGTCCTTGTCTGCTGGCGGACACATCGAGTATTGCTGATCCAATATCCAAATCCTCACGGATTGTTTGAGTATATCTGGCATTGTTGGTAAATACAGGGAAGGCGAGGTCACGGGTGATAAAGATGGTGACAGATGCCTCATCTTCCTTACTGCTTGGATAGCCATTGTCCACCACTTTCACTGTACACTGGAAAATAAATTAATAATTCGATATTTTTAAATTCCTTGAAACTTTTTTATCCATTTTTTTTTTAAATATCACACACTATCAAACAATTAAGATCCTGATGAAATGGCCAGTTACTCTTTGACAAAACTGTTTGTGATGGGATTCAGTAACTGCAGTATGGAAAGGAATGTACCCTACAAATAGATGTACCCCCTCTAAACCGGACGTTAAATTTGGTATAAATATCCGTCTTGGAGACAGGTGGCAGCTTAATGCTAGGTGAAAGTCATGCAGAAAGCTCCTAGGAGCTTTCTGTATTACTTTCACCCTGCATGAAGCAGCCATCTGCCTAAACGTATCTAAATTCTTCTCTACTAGAATTCCGGTTTAGAGGGGGTTTACTTTATTCTCATCTCAAAAAAGCAAAATAATGGAGTAAAGGGTTAAAGGATATAGGAAATACTAGATACATACTGAGAAGGAGACATCTGCTGTGTTGGTCATTGGTCTAGCCAGGTACAAGATTCCACTCCTCTCACCAATAAGGAATGTTTCGGCACATCTGCTATTTATGCCTCCAAACAGAGTATACGTAAGCAAGTCCTGAAATAGAAATTTTAAAGCAAATGCCAACCACCTGTAAAAAATTGTTTACATGAGTAGCACCATGAAACAAAAGCTGTATGTAGGAAGGAAAGCACCCTCAACTGTTTCAAGCATCTGTAGTTTTCAGTGATTACAACAGCTGCCCTTTTTGGAATAGTCAAGCAGTTATTAAGGCTTAACCCTGTCCCTCATATAAATACTTTTTCATGTCTTTGCAAACAGAGTAGACAAAGGCCAGATGGGTCCTGTAACAGAGTAGACAAAGGCCAGATGGGTCCTGTAACAGTAGACAAAGGCCAGATGGGTCCTGTAGGAGCCCTCTGATCAGTGTCTACTCTTTGCTTTTCTACAGTTTTTTTCAAAAGCAAAATATTTCCTTGAACATTTTAATGTTTAAAAAAATCACCTGATAAATATTCACATGTCATAATTACTTACATGAATAAAGGGTCAAGTTCCATTCCTTTATACATAATTACTGACATGAAGAAAGGGTCAAGTTCCATTCCTTTATACATAATTACTGACATGAATAAAGGGTCAAGTTCCATTCCTTTATACATAATTACTGACATAAATAAAGGAAATAGATCAGACTCTGCAGAAGTTATCTGATCTGGGTCTGCTCTGTTTGCAAAAGAGCCAAAAGCTGTCTGTATTAGGGAAAGACAGCTCCTACTGGAGCCATCTGATCCGAGTCCACTGTTTGTAAAGGCATCAAAAGGTATCTATAAGGCAGAGGTTTATACGGAATGATTCGGCATTACTTCTATATGCAGATTGGTTAATCCTTTCTCTCATATAAACGTGTTTTCACCTATCTGCAAACAAAGTAGACCCATATCAGACGACTCCTATAGGAGCCGTCTGATCAGGGTCTGCTGCTTTTGCTAATAGTATTGATATTTGTAATAAGCAGAACAGGGAAAGGGTTAAAAATCTCAGTACAGACAAATTCAGCCCTACACATCATGTCCCATTGTAATAGTAATGCAATGTTCAGTTTTTGATTCAAGCTGTTTGTTACTCTATATATAGTTCTATTCAAATAAACTTAACATAACACTTTCCATCATGTTAACACTTAATGCCTTTTCAAATAGTAGACCAGATCAGATGGCTCCTGTAGATTAAAACAAGCCTTTGTTCATACAATGGAACATCTATAACTCAAACTTGGATAACTAGAACTTCGTGATAACTCGAACTACAGTTGGTCCTTCCAAAATAACTAGAACTTCGTGATAACTCGAACTACAGTTGGTCCTTCCAAAATTTACAGTAGAGAATTGTTCTCAAGTGTATCACTACACATATCTAGACACATGTGACAACTTCATACAGGTCTAAAGTAATGTGTATCACTACACATATCTAGACACATGTGACAACTTCATACAGGTCTAAAGTAATGTGTATCACTACACATATCTAGACACATGTGACAACTTCATACAGGTCTAAAGTAATGTGTATCACTACACATATCTAGACACATGTGACAACTTCATACAGGTCTAAAGTAATGTGTATCACTACACATATCTAGACACATGTGACAACTTCATACAGGTCTAAAGTAATGTGTATCACTACACATATCTAGACACATGTGACAACTTCATACAGGTCTATTGTTCTAAAGTGTATCACTACACATATCTAGACACATGTGACAACTAAATACAGGTCTAAAGTAATGCTGAAAGCTCCTACAGGAGCTTTCAGCATTACTTTAGACCTGCATAAGCTGTGAACTTGAGAGATCGCCCAGATTAGAAATCGGATAACTTGTCCTCTGTTATCTGGAAGTAATTTGTATGGTCTCTTGAAGTTCGAGATATCGAAGTTCAAATGTAATTATGCCATTAAAAAAATTCAGCTAGTACATATTTATAATATTTCTTACATGAACATTCAATAGGGAAAGAGATTTTGCCAACAGATTATTAATTCGCCAGAAGTTTCAAGTTTTTTATTTTGTAGGAAAATTCAAACTCATCTTACACCATCATTATCTGAAGCAGTCACTTGAAGGATACTACTTCCAACATCAAAGGTCTCCGGTATATTCTCTGTATAAGAATCCGGCTGGAAAAATGGAAAGTTCACATTGCGTCTCACTTGAATGTTGACATCAGCAGTGGTCTGTTGTGATGGCGTAAGACTGTCATATGCGATAACACGCAACTGAAACAAACAGAGCATGCTAGCTAGAGATGAGAAGAACATTCAGGCCATTTTTGCAAATTATCACAAGTGGTTAACTATTGTCTGCGAGGAAACAGTTGTCTGCTTTCCTTGAATCAATTATAATGTTGGTTAACTATTGTCTGCGAGGAAACAGTTGTCTACTTTCCTTGAATCAATTATAATGCTGGTTAACTATTGTCTGCAAGCAAACTGTTATCTGCTTTCCTTGAATCAATTATAATGTTGGTTAACTATTGTCTGCGAGGAGACAGTTGTCTGTTTTCCTCGAATCAATTATGTTACTTTTGTGCAGTTCACTCCTTTCTTGTATCAATCATATAACTCTGCAAGGAAATCAATCAACTGGAAAATTATAATTGGATGTACATGTCCTCTTTATGATAAAGTTTCATTGAATGCTAGTCAGTAGTTACTGCATACTGCATTTACTGTTACTGCATTTTCAGCAATACATACTGTGTATGTGAGTCCAATGTCAGCTCTAAGGTTTCCTCGGGTGTATATGCCACCATCTGCTCCAACATAGAAGAAGCTTGGACTTGACAGAAGGCCAATAACATTGTAACGCATCACTCCAAGTCCATCCGAGTCTGTAGCAGTGACAGAGTAGATACGGGTGTTGTTCTGTGAGCCCTCTTCTGTTACTACAGAGTATGGCGTGTTAATGAAAACTGGAAGCTGCACCCTGAGGATAATTACTGTCACAGTTGCAACTGCTGACCTCCTTGGATTTCCATTATCTGTGGCAATTACTTCGAACTAAAGAATACAAAAATACTTTTCTACATAAAATAAATCCTTTCAGGAGTGAACATCTAAAAGAATTGTCAGTACTAGACAGATATTAGCTTAGAGGCTGGAATAAAGTAATGCAAAGCTCTTACAGCTGCATCAAGCTACCTTTTAAGTTACTTTTTCACTTCAGTTAACCCATTCCCGCATATTGACGCCACTTGACGCTCCTGTAAAAGTCACTTTGTGAAATCATTGTGATAACTAGAGCACTTGCTCCACGGGAGCAAATGCTGTATTCATAACAATGGTTTCAAAACTACACAATTCTGAAAAATTCCTTTTCTCTTAGTCTAGTTAATGCTCCTTTTTGGTAGATTTAATGAAAGTGGTTGGATCTAAAAATAGCCTATGTGGGAATGGGGTAACCCTTTCCTACATATAACAACATTTTCACACAGCAGAGACCCAGCTAAAAGGGTTCGTCAAGGAGCCCTCTATTCATTGTCTGCATATGTTTGCTATACCAATTCAAGTCGAAGGTTTCGCCTGCATATACAGTAAAACCTCTCTAAACTGGAATTAGTAGAGAAACATTTAGATACTTTTAGGCAGGTGGCTCCTTAATGCAGGGTGAAAGTCATGGAAGCTTTCTGCATGACTTTCACCCTGCATTAAGCTGCAGTCTGTCTCCGAGACGGATATCTATACTGAATAAAACATCGAGTTTAGAGGGGTTCAAAAGTAAAGTATAGCTATGGTAGAATGCAAAACTCTAGTAACTACACTATTTTTCAAAAGCAAACATTTTTTTCCAATTCTACAGCATGCCAAATAAAAATAAAAATTAATTATTTATCTGTAACATTACCAGTAACCTTGAAAAAACTTATTCTTACCGAGTATCGATTCAAAGGAGCATCTGTGAGAGGCCGTTTCAGTAAGATATCCCCAGTATCAGCATCGACAAAGAAGAGAGAGTTGCTGCCCAAGTTTCCAGTGTTCACAGTCCTCTCCGCTCCCATGCTGTAGCTTATTATATCCTGTGTCATTAGAAACAGAAAAGGCATAATTCATCATAAGCGGAAAAGGTATTATACGTTTACTCAAAATACTTACAGAATACTGCATAATTGTTAGAAAGATGTCTATTTCATTCTGAACTGATAATAAGAGGTCTAAACAGTTTGATAAATACACCAGTAATTTCTGTCACAAGCATATTTTATCCATTAAACCTGTACTCCATAAATACTTATTTTTACACCTTTTGCAAACAGTAGACCAGGATCAAAGGGCTCCTACAGGAGCTGTCTGATCAGGTCTGCTCTGTTTGCTTGTGGTGTAGTCTAGATCTGATTATATGCTTGGTTGTAAAACATTCTTTATTCATAGTGCTGTTACAAAAATCAGTAAATTAACCCTTTCCAAATTATTCCAAATTTCAATACTGACTTAATTTTCATGGGAAAATATAGTTATAATGAAATGTGGAAAATGGAACATTGTAGCCTTTTTAGAAAGTGAAAAAACAAACTTTTCCAATTCTATTAGCAAACAGAGCAGACCTGCCTGATCTAAGTCAACTCTGCTTGCAAATGCATAAAAACATGTTTCTATAAAGGAAAGGGTTAAAATGCATAATGTTTATTTTTTGCTTGAATATTCATGGAGTAAAAATGTTTTCACGCCTTTGCAAACCCAGCAGACCCATATCAGATGGATCCTATAGGAGTCGTCTGATCGGGGTCTGCTCTGTTTGCTTATGAAATTTGATAGACCTGTTTCTTTACTTTCTAAAATGGCTACAATGTTCCACCTTTCATATTTCACTAGAACTATTTTGTCCATTTATTTATAATTAACATTCAGTAGGTATTGGAATTTGGAATAAACAGAACAGGGAAAGGGTTAAACCTTTCACTCATGAAAAAATATGCAAGAATCTACAAGAACATTCAAATTTTACTGACTATTTTTATACTGGGAACTTTTGACCATTTCCAAAACTAGTATCAGATAAATATTATTCCATAAGCAGACGGAGCAGACCCTGAATAGGCGGCTCCTACAAAAGCAACCTAATATTGGTCTTCTTTGTTTGCAAAGGATTCTCTGCAAGGGAAACAGTTCACTGCTACATAACATGCCAACAAAAGTAGTCTGAAATAGAGTCCACAATGGGTTTCCATTAACACAAACGGTGTCAAATTATTTGAATCTTAATCAAATGTGGAGTTAATTCTTTCCTTCATATGAATGCCTTTCATGGCTTTGCAGAGTAGACCCAGATCAGACAGCTCTTACAGGAGCTGTCTCATCAGGGTCTGCTCTGTTTGCTCATGGACAAACAGATCCAAATTCTACATTTTCTGCCCGAGCTAATACCTTTTAAAGGGTCTGCTCTATTTGCTCTATTGGCTTATGGTATAAAACAGATTACAATTTCTGCCTGAGTAAAATGTCCTATGTTCATAATAATTATGGTATTATAAACATTACTCCCATTACATCAAAACTTCTTACAAGAACATTCAACACTGAAATGGTTACAATGTGTGTAACAGTTACTTGATAAATACACATAAGTATGCATCTGCAATCAGTAGGCCCAGGTCAACTGTTGTAGGAACTGTCTGATCAGGGTCTGTTATTTGTATATGAAATGAAATATATATATAGGCCTATAGTCCATAATTACTGAAAATTTCAGTAATTATTTTTTGAATATTCATTAAATAAAAGGTTAACCCTTTCCCTCATATAAACGTGTTTTCACGCATTTGCAAATAGAGTAGACCCAGATCAGACGGCTCCTAGAGGAGCCGTCTGATCAGGGTCTGCTCTGTTTGCTAATAGAATTTAATAGATCTGTATCTGTACTTTCTAAAATGTCTACAATATTCCACCTTTCATATTTCTTTATAACTATATGTTAGTAAATATTCAGTAGGTATTGAATAATTGGCCTAAATACAGAACAGGGAAAAGGTTAGGGGGTTATTATTCTCAGTGTATTTCTTACCCCTTCAGCATCAGTAGCTGTCACAGTCAGCACAGCTAAAGCCAATGCATACTCTTCTGACACGGTTGCCTGATAGTTTGGTCTGGTCCACTGTGGAACGCTTGGGTTTCTTGTTACACTGATAATAACATCAGACTGGTCAATTCGGGTTGGGTCAGCAGAGTCGTACACAATTAGGCGTAAAGTGTAAGTCTCTCGACCAAATGTGTCCTCCTTCAAAGAACTGGAGACAAATATTCTGCCATCTTGTTCAACACGGAAGAAATGCTGGGCCGGATATATTCCCACAGCTTCAAAAATCAAAGTACCCTGAAATGGAACAGAGAAAAATTGACACACTGTTAACAGATAAAAATGGCATTTCTTTACATCATGTTACATCCATAAATCGCACATATGAAATTTCAAACCTTTTTTTAACCCTTTACTCCATAAAGACGCCTTTCTATGCCTTTGCAAACAGAGTAGACCCAGATCAGGATCTGCTCTGTTTGCTTAAAGTATAATATAGATATGAATCTAATGTGCTATCATAACAATAATCTAGTATTCAAGACACCATTATTTCTTACATTAATATTCATGGAGGCAAGAGTTAAAGTTTGAAATTTTTTATATATCCTTTTTCAAAAAGGCAATGGGCAGGAGTGGGGTGGGGGTGTCCTAACAATGGAAAACAAGAGAATCGGTAGAACCGATGGATGCTCCCCAAATAAATGCTAGTTCCAAAAGGGCTTTTAATATAAATAACAAGAGGGCTATGAGGCCTTAAGTGCTCACCTGAGATAACCCCCAGGGCAGGGCCATTTTTTGACCCAGAAGTCATCATTTGTACAACCTTGGCAGAGAACCACAAGGCAAAGCAGCAAGATTTTTAAAAGACTATGCAAAACTGATAAACCCCAGGGTGGGGCCATTTGGGCCTAAGGGATCATAATTTGAACAATTTTGGTAAGGGACTATTAAATAATGATATGTACCAAATATCAAAACATCTGGGATTCTAGTTTAAGAGAAGATTATGTTTAAAGAGCCTGGGGGCTTGTATTTTACATACAAAATATCAAAGGTCTAAGCCTTACAGTTTCAGAGAAGATTATTTTCGTATGAAAAAGTGATAAGCCCTTGGGCATGGCCATTTTCAACCCAGGAGTTATGATTTGAACAATCTTTGTAGAGGACCATTAGATCATGCTACATACCAAATATCAAAGGTCTAGGCGTTACAGTTTCAGAGAAGAAGATTTCTAAAGATTTTTCTTTGAAAAACTGATAAGACCCGGGGTAGGGCCAACTTTGGTCCTGGGGTTATAATTTGAACAATCTTTGAAGAGGACCATTAGATCATGCTACATACCAAATATCAGAGATCTAGGCCTAGTTTCAGAGAAGAAGATTTTTAAAGATTTTCCTATGAAAAACAGATGAGCCCTTGGGTGGGCCATTTTTGGTCCGGGGGTCATAATTTGAATAATCTTTGTAGAGAACCATAAGATCATGCTACATACATGTACCAAATATCAAAGGTCTAGACCTTACAGTTTCAGAAGAAGATTTTTTAAAGATTTTCCTATAAAAAACTGATCAGCCCTTGGGTGGGTCCATTTTTGGTTCGGGGGTCATAATGTGAACAATAATTCGTTCCCCCTAGCCACTGATACTTCTGACAAAATTTGGCTAAAATTGGGTAAGCCGTTTCAGTGGAGATGTCGGTTGAAAATGTGGAGAGACGCCAGATGAGGGACGCCTGTGAGACGGATCACAGTCACAATAGTTCATCCTGAGCTCATCGCAGTCACAATAGCTCATACTGAGCCTTTGGCTCAAGTGAGCTAATAACAAAGGGCATTTCGAGGGCTTGGTGCAAAACTATTCTAACTCTAAAGTGAAGGAGTTAGAATAGTTTTCCACCAAGCCCTCGAACTAGAAAAACGGATGTCTCCCCTCTAATAAAAACAATATGTAAAGGGAAATCAATAAAAATGTTATGGACCTGATAACTGATACTTCCCCTCATTATGTACTTTCCAAACAAAATGATAACAGCTTATAACTCCAAAAATATTGATACCAGAGTTATGGCCCTTGTGCATGACACTTACTTTCATCATGCCCTTTCTTTAAATAAAATGTCATTCCAATAGCATCAGTCGAACAGGAGTTATTGATCGACCAAAAATGTAACAAATTGCAATAACTCCAAAAGTATTGAAGCAAGAGTTATGGCCCTTGTTCATGACACTTTCTCTCATCATACTCTCTCCATGTATGAAGTTTCAATACAATGGCAAGAGCCATGTACGAGTTATTATCCGGACAAGAAAGTGTTAAACAAATGTAAAAGGGGCAATAACTCTAAATTTAGTGAAGCCCAAGGTTAGGATCTTATGCATGACACTTTCTCTTATTATGATCTTTCCATGTATTTAGTTTCACTCCAATGGCATGTGCCATATAGGAGTTATCATCCTGGCAAAAAATTGTGATTTTTTTTATCGTCCTGGCAAAATATTGTGATTTATTTTACAAAGGGCAATAACTCCAATATTAGTGAAGCCAGAGTTATGGACCTTGTGCATGACACTTCCTCTCGTCATGATCTTTCCATATATGAAGTTTCAATTCAATGGCATGAGTCATATAGGAGTTATCGTCCGGACAAAAAAGAGTTTTTTTTACAAGGGGCAATAACTCCTATATTAGTGAAGCCAGAGTTATGGACCTTGTGCATGACACTTCCTCTCATCATGTTCTTTCCATATGTGAAGTTTCAATGCAATGGCATGAGCCATATAGGAGTTATCTTCTGGACAAAAAAGTGTGATTTTTTTACAAGGGACAATAACTCCTATATTAGTGAAGCCAGAGTTATAGACCTTGTACATGACACTTCCTCTCATTATGCTCTTTCCATATATGAATTTTTAAGCAATTGGCATCAGGCATATTGAAGTTATTGTCACGATAAAAAGTGTGACGGACAGACGGGCAGACAGACAGACAGACCGATGGACAAATGGATATATGCTCTCCCTTTGGGGAGCATAAAAACAAAACAACCAAAATCTGTACAGCAGCAATTAAGTAAAGAAATATAGGTTTTTCAAAATAAAGGTGGTAGCTTAATGCTGACTGAAAATAATGCAGTACAACGTTCCACCTTCCAAATTTCATTATAACAATTTGGTCCAAATTTGAATAAACATAGAACAGGGAAAGGGTTAAAAAACATTACACCCTCAGGAGATGTCTGTTCAACTTTTCAGTTGTTAGATAAACTCTAAAAATTAAAACTAGACTGTCACAGGACAGCAAAGCTCGCCTATTGTAGACCTTGTCTATAAAGATGAAGTCCAAAATATTTAGTGTCAAATACTAATCAGTATTCATGACGTTATTATTTTTAAATGAATATTCAGAGAAGAAAGGGGTACTACAGTGCGAAGATATCATTTAACCCTTTACCTGATGCATTTGCAAACAGAGAAGACCCAGATCAGACAACTCCTGGAAAGTCTGATCAGGATTTGCTCCGTTTTCTTCTGAAACACTAAAATCGGTCTGGATCTAAGGTTCCTACCATGGCCAAAATAATCCTGTGTTCATATGCTATTATAAAATCCTGTGTTCATATGCTATTATAAAATCATGTGTTCATATGCCAATATAAAATCCTGTGTTCATACATGAATGACATTATAAAATTCGGCTAATTAACATTCAAGAGGTCAGTTTTTCTGACAAGAATATTCATGAGGTATAAAGGGTTGAAAAAGACTGATATCAAGGTATACCTGTCGATCCTGGTCAAAGGCTTGAACCCGATAGAAGGTAGTGTTTACACCTTGGCTATCGGTAATTGATGTCTCATAGGGCTCATTGGTAAACTGTGGTGGGAACTGGTCTCTGGTAATGTCCACTACAACCACTGAATCGTCCACTCTTTCTGGGGTTCGCTGGTCTGATGCTCGGATCGAAATCTTAGGAATAAAGAAAATCAAAGTCACATCTATTGAATATTCATGTTAGAAATAATGACATCATGAATATTTATTTTGCTGAATTTCTGTAACAGCATATGTATGTACATATGAATATTTGGTATTTTGGTGAAAGATGTACAGTCAGAAACAGTACAATGAGATTATTATTTCATAAACAAACAGAGCCAACTCTGACCAGAGTTGGGAGCTTACTATGAAATAGTACAGATCTGGGCGCGAGGTTATAAAACTTTGCTTGAGTCTGAGATCATTCTCAAGCATCTGATTGGTCAGATTCTGAGCTTGCTCAGAATCTGACCAATCAGATACTTGAGAATGATCTCAGACTCGGACTCATAAATTTTATAACCTTCGACACTGATTCTACATTATCTGTCATTGCATAAACTTCATGTATTTATATGCCATTTTACAAACTAGCAAATCAATATTGATGATATTATTTCTGATATATACGTATAGGGTTAAATAATGGATTGGAGCCCTGGGACCCAGAATTCATTCAAACATACTGAGTAGAATTGCTGGTGTTGACGTACAATTTGCAAAGGAGAGCATGAATTTTCTTCCTTGCTTTCTTCATCCCCATATATTAAACAATACTTGTATATCCAATTGCACCAATCTTAATACATCTTGTTGCCTTCATTGACATCTGCTATTCCATCATCAAAGCATAACTATTATAAGAGGCTATCATTCGTGTAATCATTATAATTGGGTTGTTATAAAACAAATGACAGCTATTAGTTTAATCTTCTACTTCATAAAAACACCTTTCAGCACCTTTGCAAACAGAGCAGAACCAGATTGAACTGCTACTATTGGAGCCATATGATCATAGTCTTCTGTGTTTTCTGCTCTACTTATTAAATAATAAAGATACAATTGTATAGTTTATGCCATGGCTAAAAATTCATGTGTTCATTTGCCATTATAATAAGAAATATTTCACAGTACATGTAGGTCACAATGGCCAGATTCTATAGCTGGGTATTCCTGTAGCTGTAGCTGTGGTCAGGTCAAGGTGATAGTGACCTGGGTCCATGCTTATAAAGCTTTGAGTTGAGTCTGAGTTTCGTTCAAGCTTTTGATTGGTCAGATTTGAGTTCTCAAGCTTTTAATTGGTCAGATTTCAGTTCTCAAGCTTTTGACCAATCAAATGCTTGAGAACGATCTCAGGCTCAACTAAAAGCTTTATAAGCATTGACCCTGGAAATGAAACTCGACACTCAGCCATCCAAAGATGTACTCACAAACCAAATTTGGCATTCCTACCTTAAGTAAAATAGATATGCTTTGGACAAGGTTTTCCTATAGGAGCAAAATTTATACTTATTTATCACAATGGTTTCAAACTGCAAAATTCCAAATTTTTCCTTTTCTCTAGTTAATGCTCCTTTTAGGCAGATTGATTCAAAGTGCTTGGATCTAAAATTAGCCTATGGACGAATGGGTTAAGACAGGTTCTACTGTATTCAGCTTTGCAAACCAATGGAATATGGAGATAAAAAAATACGATGTTTGGAGATGAGATGTTCCAAAAATAAGAGGTACTAGGATAAAACCCCTTTTCTTTGCTTGTTCTCAGTAAAACAGGTTTTGCAAACCTAAGATACATTCTAAAGTAAAAATTCTACAGCAGTCAATGAAACCAATCTGTTGATTTAACTTTTTGCATATTAGTGGCAAGTTTTTGATTACCTATGCCTACAGTATAGACCCAGATGAGATGAAAGCTAACTAGTAGTCTCATAAGGATCCAAACTATGAGTTTCTGATAGTAATTATGAAAATCAAAAATTGAAGAGAAACCAACTTTGAAAAATGAAAATTATAGCCGATGACAATTTATGTATATGACAATTACTTATATATACTTATATAGAAGCTGTCTCTGACAAAGTCTGCTCAGTTTGCTTGTGAAATAATGATAGATCTGTCTCCATAGGATCTACCACTACCAGACCATTGTATGTATATATTTTTATAAGAATTTGTCTAAATATTAATTATGTCAAAATTTCTTTTATGATAATTCAACAGGGAAAGGGTTAAAAGCTTAATCTACAGCACATAAATAAGCAAAATACATCAGATTATGATGGGCAAAATATATGGACACTACTTGAAAAGCATTGACTAACAAACTAATAATACAGTGGCATTGTACTGTTAACCCTTCTCTTGCTGAATCACTGCTGTGGAGTGCACTGGTTGCACAATCAACTTGTAAAATAGTGCAGACCCTGATGAGACAGTTCGTCTCATCTGGGTATTCACTATTTACAGGTACGTATATAGACGTGAACAACAAGCGAAGGGTTAAAATAATTTAATACATCTTATCCCGAAACAGAATACAGTTTATTGTAGGAGTCTTCTTACAAATCAGGTGGTTGTTTACTGCAGGGCATAAGCAATGCAGACAGTTCCTATAGGAGTTTCCTACATTACTGTTGACCTGCATTAATCTACCACCTACCTTACAGACACCTAATTAGACCTCTTTTTGAAGGCGGTTTAAGAAAGGTTCTACTGAAATAGCATATTTTGACTGTGAGTATAGTTTACACTATCGCCATGTTTTACTTACAGTTATCTGTGGTACGGTGATGTCTAGAAGTGAGCGGATCAGGAAAACCTGCCCATTGTCTGGATGAAGATAGAAATATTGTGTGGCCAGATCATTGTTGTTGTCCAACATCGTGTACCTTATAACATCCTGTAAAATAAAAACGGTTACAATAATAACGCTTTGATTCATGAATATTCATTTAACCCTTTCCTCCAGAAATACGGCTGTCTATGCCTCTGTAACAGTCACTTTTTGAAACCAATGTGATAAATAGAGCATTTGCTCCTATAGGAGCAAATGCTCTATTTATTACAATGGTTTCAGAACTACAAAATTCTGAAATTTTCCTTTTCTCTAGTTAATGCTCCTTTTCGGTAGATTTATTCAAAGAAGCTGGATCTAAAAATAGCCCATGAGGGAATGGATTAACCCTTTCCCTGTTGCATATTCATGTAAGAATTAATAACATGCATATATTCATAAGATACAATGACTATGAATTTTAATTGACTGAATTTGCGGTGGCATTACAAACCACAACCACCAGAATTTTAATCCATTAGTGTGGTGGCTTAACCCTTTCCCTGTTTAATATGTAAGATATTATGACATCATAAATATTTATTAGCTGACTTTTTTTTGATGGCATAATATTAGAAACAAGAATTAGATCTATATTATACCGTAGGTAAACAGAGCCAACCTTGATCCAACAGATCCTATAGGAGCCATCTGATCCTTTTCTATTGTTTGCAAATTAGTGAAATGACATTTATATGATGGAAAGGGTTAAAACAATGGGGCCAGAATGGCCCTGAAGTGCTCATCAGACAATCAGAAGAGAAGATATTTAAAGTTTTGACTATGTTTCTATAGAAAACTAGCCTGCCCTGATGCAGGGCTAATTTTGACCCAAGAGGCACAATTTATATAACTTTTGCAGAGGACCTGAACATGATGCTATGTGCCAAATATGAAAGCTGAGAACCTTCAAGTTTAAGACGAGAAGATTTTGAAAGTTTTCACTATATGTTTCTATTGAAAACTGACCACCCCTGAGGCGAACCAATTTTCACCCCAGGGCCATAATTTATATAAATTTTGTAGACGACCTGAACATGATGCTCTGTACCAAATATGAAAGCTAAGAGACTTGCAGTTTCAGAGAAGAAGTTTTCACTATTTGTTTCTATTGAAAACTGCCCATCCCAGGGGCGGGGCCAATTTTGACCCAAGAGCCATAATTTATATAACTTTTGTAGAGTACCTGAACATGATGCTCGGTGCCAAATATGATAGCTGAGAGACTTCCAGTTTCAGAAGAAGATTTTCAAAGATTTCACTATTTGTTTCTATTAAAAACTGCCCAACCCTGGGGCGGGCCAATTTTGACCCCAGGGCCATAATTTATATAACTTTTGTAGACGACCTGAACATGATGCTCTGTGCCAAATATGAAAGCTAAGAGACTTGCAGTTTCAGAGAAGAAGATTTTCAAAGAGTTCACTATTTGTTTCTATTGAAAACTGCCCACCCCTGGGGCGGGGCCAATTTTGACCCAAGAGCCATAATTTATATAACTTTTGTAGAGCACCTGAACATGATGCTCGGTGCCAAATATGATAGCTGAGAGACTTCCAGTTTCAGAGAAGAAGAGTTTCAAAGATTTCACTATTTGTTTCTATTAAAAACTGCTCAGCCCTGGGGCGGGCCAATTTTGACCCCAGGGCCATAATTTATATAACTTTTGTAGAGGACCTGAACATAATGCTATGTGCCAAATATGAAAGCTGAGAACCTTCTGGTTTCAGAGGAGAAGATTTTCAGAGGAGAAGATTTTCAAAGTTTTACTATGTTTCTATTGAAAACAAGGCACCCTTGGGGCGGGGTCAATTTTGACCCCAGGGCCATAATATATATAACTTTTGTAGAGGACCTGAACATGCTGCTCTGTGCCAAATATAAAAGCTGAGAGACTTCCAGTTTCAGAGGAGAAGATTTTCAAAGTTTTCACTATTTGTTTCTATTGAAAACTGCTCACCCCTGGGGCGTGGCCAATTTTGACCCCAGGGCCATAATTTATATACCTTTTGTAGAGCACCTGAACATGATGCTATGTGTCAAATGTGAAAGCTGAGAACCTTCTGGTTTAAGAGGAGAAGATTTCCAAAGTTTTACTATATGTTTCTATTGAAAACAAGGCACCCCTGGGGCGGGGCCAATTTTGACCCCAGGGGCATAATTTATATAAGATTTATAGAGGATCTAAAGATGATACTATGTGCCAAAGATGAAAGATAAGAACCCTGTAGATTCAGAGGAGAAGATTTTTAAAGGTTCAAATTGTTGACGACGGATGACGAACATCGCACGACGCACGCCGACGGACAAAAGGCGATCACAAAAGCTCACTCTGAGCACAAACTGCTCTGGTGAGCTAAAAAAAGCTCATTTAAATTAAAAGTGACTTTATGTACAAACATATATTAAATAAAACCCACAATGCCTCTAGAAAACAAGAGAACCAGAATAGCCCTGAAGCGCTCACCAGACAATCAGAGGAGAAGATTTTCAAAGTTTTCACTAAATGTTTCTATAGAAAAATAGCCGGCCCTGGGGCAGGCCAATCTTGACCCCAGGGGCGTAATTTATATAACTTTTGTAGAGGACTTGAACATGATGCTATGAGCCAAATATTAAAGCTGAGAACCTATCAGTTTCAGAGGAGAAGATTTTCAAAGATTTCACTATTTGTTTCTATTGAAAACTGCTCAACCCTGGGGCATGGCCAATTTTTACCTCAGGGCCATAATTTATATAACTTCTGTAGAGCACCTGAACATGATGCTATGTGTCAAATATGAAAGCTGAGAACCTTCTGGTTTAAGAGGAGAAGATTTTCAAAGTTTTACTATATGTTTCTATTGAAAACAAGGCACCCCTGGGGCAGGGCCAATTTTGACCCCAGGGGCATAATTTATATAAGATTTATAGAGGATCTAAAGATGATACTATGTGCCAAAGATGAAAGATAAGAACCCTGTAGATTCAGAGGAGAAGATTTTTAAATGTACAAATTGTTGACGACGGATGACGAACATCGCACGACGCACGCCGACGGACAAAAGGTGATCACAAAAGCTCACCCTGAGCACAAACTGCTCTGGTGAGCTAAAAAAAAGCTCATTTAAATTAAAAGTGACTTTACGTACAAACATATATTAAATAAAACCCACAATGCCTCTAGAAAACAAAAGGGCCAGAATAGCCCTGAAGCGCTCACCAGACAATCAGAGAAGATTTTCAAAGTTTTCACTAAATGTTTCTATAGAAAAATAGCCAGCCCTGGGGCAGGCCAATTTTGACCCCAGGGGCGTAATTTATATAACTTTTGTAGAGGACTTGAACATGATGCTATGAGCCAAATATTAAAGCTGAGAACCTTTCAGTTTCAGAGGAGAAGATTTTCAAAGTTTTCTCTATAATTTGTTTCTGCTGAAAACTAACCACCCCCTGGGGCGGGGCCAATTTTGACCCAGGGCCATAATTCACATATCTTTTGTAGAGGACCTATACATGATGCTATGTGCCAAATACGAAAGCTGAGAACTTTCCAGATTCAGAGGAGAAGGTTTTCAAAGTTTTCACTATTTGTTTCCGTTGAAAACTGCCCACCCCTGGGGTGGGGACAATTTTGACCCCAGGGGCGTAATTTATATAACTTTTGTAGAGGACCTGAACATGATGCTCTGTGTCAAATATGAAAGCTGAGCGCCTTCCAGTTTCAGAGGAGAAGATTTTCAAAGATTTCACTATTTGTTTCTATTGAAAACTGCCCACCCCTGGGGCGGGCCAATTTTTACCTCAGGGGCATAATTTATATAACTTTTGTAGAGGACCTGAACATGATTCTATGAACGGGCAAGCTACAAATGGAGGTGTGGCTTATCAGCTGGTCAGTTCATATTGGCAGTAGGAGGATCCATAGCAGCATGCATTATAGTAAATGAGGGTCAAGAATGAATAAGAATTTATTTTGCTACAGCTTACCCCATCGCTATCTTCGGCAGTGACAGTGTATACAACTGTTCCCGCTGGAGTTGTTTCTGCAATCCTCGTTCTGTATGGCTCTTCCAGGAAGATTGGCCCATTGTCGTTACGCTCAATGGTGATTTGTACAGTTGTGATAGCCATGTCACTTGGCACAGCTGTGTCAAAGGCTCCAACACGAAACTGCAAAACAGGAACAAGTATGTTATGTTATGAAAACTATTTAAGTTAAACAAGAGGGCCATGAGGCCCTGAAGCGCTCGCCTGAGATAACCTCAGGGGCGGGGCCATTTTTGATCACAAGAAAGGTCTAGGCCTTAAAGTTTCAGTAGATTTTTAAAGATTTTCCTATGAAAAACTGATAAGCCCTTGGGCGGGGCCATTTTTGGCCCGGGAGTCATAATTTGAACAACCTTATAGAGGACCATAATATCATGCTACATACCAAATATCAAGGTCTAGGCCTTACAGTTTCAGATAAAAAGATTTTTAAAGATTTTCCTATGAAAAACTGATAAGCCCTTGGGTGGGCCATTTTTTGCCCGGAGGTCATAATTTGAACAATCTTTGTAGAGTGAGTGAGTGAGTTGGGTTTAATGTCTGATCAAAAGTATTTCAGTTATTTGCAGACAGCACCCGCATGAGACAAGTTATAGTGCTGCCTCACTGAAATACCCCTGCCGCGGGCACATGGCAAGGACACCCAGTCACATTGTCCTGACACCGGGCCGACCAGTCCTAGAACTACACCAGTCCTTTTAATATCGAGCGTAGACAAGGGAGCGACTAGTATCAACTTTTAACGAGTTTTGGTCTGTCGTGGCCGGGGATCGAACCCACGACCTTCCGTACCGCAAGCTGACGCCTACCACTGAGCCATGCGGCCGGTACAATATTTGTAGAGGACCATAATATCATGCTGCATACCAAATATCAAAGGTCTAGGCGTTACAGTTTCAGATAAGAAGATTTTTAAAGATTTTCCTATGAAAAACTGATAAGCCCTTGGGCGGGGCCATTTTTTGCCTGGGGGTCATAATTTGAATAATCTTTGTACAGGACCATAAGACCATGTTACATACCCAATATCAATAGTCTAGGTCTTACAGTTTCAGAGAAGATTTTTAAAGATTTTCCTATTTTTATTGATCAGAAACCATTTCATCAGTTAAGGTCATGGTAACCTTGACCTTTGACCTAGTGACCTAAAAAACAACATAGGTCATCTGGTGGTCATGACCAACCACCACAGCAAGTTTAAAGATCCTAAGCCAAATCTATGAGCAGTTATTGATCAGAAACCATTTCACCAGTTAAGGTCATGGTGACCTTGACTTTTGACCTAAAAAACAATTGGGGTCATCTAGGTCATAACCAACCGTCACAGCAAGTTTGAAGATTCTACACCAAGCCGTTTATTAGTTATTGATCGGAAACCATTTATCTACCGACCGAACTACCGACATGCAAAGCAATATACCCCCATTTTTTCAAAATGGGGGTATAATAGAAGGCATCAACTCCTAAACGACTGAAGCAATTTTAATAGCTATCAAACTGAACCAAGATATAATGGCCAAAAAAATGTGTGTAAAGTTTGGTTTGGATTGAACAAATACTTTCCAAGAAAAAGCCCGGACAAATTCTTCTAGATGTGCATACGGACAGATGGACGGATGTATGGACAAGAGCAACTCTATAGGCTACTACTTTGTGAGGGCATAAAAATAGTAGTAGTAATTATTATAACTAGAAAACTGACTCAGTCAGAGAGGCCCCTGTAATCAAGGACAGATAGCTCTAGACAGTGATCTGATTCAACCCAAAAACTACAGGCATCTTTTGATAAGCATGAAACCAATATGTGAAGTACTTTTTGAGTTATCGCGTCACATCATAAGTGTTTACAGATGGACGTTCTTACATATGGACACTTGTTGGGTATTTCCTTTGTTTAAAAGTACCCAACAAGGGCACAAAAATACCCAATAATACAGACGGAATGAACAGAATTTACCGTTATCTATTCTTCTCCATACCCAACAAGTGTCCATATGTTCACCCTGACAGACAGAAAATTTGATTCTCATTTTCAATGAAGCGCCCTAATAATAATATATCTCGATCTGGGTCTACTCATCTTAACCTTTTCCTCCATGAATATGCCTTACTACACCTCTGTAAAAGTCACTTTGTTGAAACCATTGTGATAAATAGGAGCAAATGCTCTATCACAATGGTTTCAAGTTACAAAATTCTAAAAAAAATCTTTTCTCTAGTTAATGCTCCTTTTCGATAGATTTATTCAAAGAGATTTGATCTAAAAATAGTCTATGAGGGAATGGGTTAAAATGGCATGAAAAAGTGTTCATGTGAGGTAAAGGGTTATTCTCTTACCACGTAGCGCACAGCATTATCCAGGATGAGGTCACTGGCAAGATTTATAACACCTGTTGTAGTGTTAAGGTCAAAGAAATATGGCCCGGGGAAATCTCCAAGCTCCATATACTCAATTCTTCCCACCAAATCATTATCTGTGGCAGTAACTCGGTAAACAAATGTGCCAACATCTGTTCTCTCACTAATTGATGTACCATACGGTGTATTTAGGAAGAATGGCGATTGGTTGCGCAGCACATTGACAGTAACTGTTACATTGGTGTATTTTGTGTTGATGCCACGATTGTCCCTGGCTTGAACAATCATCTGAAACATTCAATGAGCCATGATGAGTAAAGGGTTAAGTACTTGAACGTTATAGAGTAAATCAATCTGTCATGCACCTATCATAATTACCCTACATATTCAGGCAACCAAACCTAAGCAAATATTGTACACCAAGATCAAACTGCTCCTGAGCAAGCACTTTGATCAGGGTCTACACTATGTGCTGTCTTTGATATCAAAATGGGGAAGAATTAACTTCAGTGTTAATAAAATGGTATAAAGTCAAGAGATCAAGTGTCAGAAGTTTTATGGTAACATGGCATCTTTTTTTAATGGTTACTGTAAACTATCACTAGAATATTTCATGCTACAAACTCATTCTCATATCACAAGACAACTGCCAGCAACACTATCACATCACAAGACAACTGCCTGCAACACTATCACATCACAAGACTATTGCCTGCTACGCTACCACATCACAAGACAACTGCCTGCAACACTATCACATCACAAGACTATTGCCTGCTACGCTACCACATCACAAGACAACTGCCTGCAACACTATCACATCACAAGACTAATGCCTGCTACGCTACCACATCACAAGACAACTGCCTGCAACACTATCACATCACAAGACTAATGCCTGCTACGCTACCACATCACAAGACAACTGCCTGCAACACTATCACATCACAAGACTAATGCCTGCTACGCTACCACATCACAAGACAACTGCCTGCAACACTATCACATCACAAGACTAATGCCTGCTACGCTACCACATCACAAGACAACTGCCTGCAACACTATAACATTACAAGACTACTACTGCCTGCAACATTATCACATCACAAGACTATTGCCTGTTACACTATCACATCACAAGACTATTGCCTGTTACACTATCACATCACAGGACTATTGCCTGCTACACTATCACAAGACTATTGCCTGCTACACTATCACAACTCTATTGCCTGCTACACTATCACATCACAAGACTATTGCCTGCTACACTATCACATCACAAGACTTGCCTGCTACACTATCACAAGTCTATTGCCTGCAACAATAACCATATAACAGCACTCTTACCTGCTACAATCTCATATCACAAGACTATTGCCTGCAACAATTTCATAGCACAAAACTATTGCCTGCTACAATCTCACATCACAAGAGTATTGCCTGCTACAATCTGACATCAAAGAATATTGCATATCACAAGACTATTGCCTGTTACAATCTCACATCACAAGACTTGCCTGCTATAATCTCATCACAAGACTGTTGCCTGCTACAATCTCATATCACAATACTATTGTCTGCTACAATCTCATATCACAAGACTGTTGCCTGCTACAATCTTACATCACAAGACTTTTTGTACTTACATTATATCTGTTCACACTTGGGTTGTTTCTCAGAGGTTGAGTCAGAAACAGATCTCCAGTCTCAGAATTGAGAATAAAATATTCCAAAGCATCACCAAACGCAGAGATTAAACTGTATGTTATTCCATCCTGTAAATGAAAACATGCTATGTGTATCATATTCATTAACTGTGGCCCAAGAAATTTTCATTAATCCAAACCCTTTACTCCATGAATACTCATTTAAGAAATAATGATATCAATCCTAACTAACTGAATTTTTATAATATTATAAACATGACATTTTTTTTAATCATGACAGACTTTAGAATCAGAAATATTATTTCATAAGTAAACAGCAGACCCTGATCAGATGGTTCCTACAGAATCAATCTGATCTGGGTCTACTTTTGCCTACAGTGTAGAAAACTGTATTTATGGAGTAAAGGGTAACCCTTTCCCTGTTGAATATTCATTCAAAATCGTGGCATTAGGAATATTTATTAATTTTATAATAGCATTCGTACACATGAATGGCAGAAACTATAGAGTCAGCTCTATTATTAGCCCTTTCCCTTATATAAGCACCTTTTCACGCATTTGCAAACAGAGCTCTCAGATCAGATGGCTCCTATAGGAGCCATCTGATCTGGGTCTGCTCTGTTTGCTAATGTAATTTGGTAGATCAGTTTCTTTGCTTTCTATAATGTCTACAATGTTCCACCTACTATATTTCTTCATAACTATTTTGTTAATGGATATTCATTAGGTATTGAAATTTGAAATAAACATAGAACAAGGAACCAGGATTAATTAACCCCAGAGTATTCATGTGAGAAATCATGTATAATACCAGTAATTAGCTGATTGTTTAAAATGGCATAGTGAATAAGGGCACTTTCGACCAAGGCAAAAACTTTAGAATGAGATCCATATAATTCTCCAGACCAGACCCTGATCTGCCTGCTAATACAGGAGACATCTGATCTGGATCTACTCTTTTTGAATGAGTGTTTCATAGGAAATGTTTAAATATATTGTTGTTTAACCCTTTACTCCATAAATACGCCTCTCTACACTTTTGCAAACAGAGTAGACCAAGATCAGCTGGCTCCTATAGGAGCCATCTGATCTGGGTCTGCTGTGTTTGCAAATACATGTAGTATGTACTATTATAACCATTAATCGAATTAATATTCATGACGTCATTATTTCTTACATGAATATTCATAGAGTAAAGGGTTAATATCTATTTAACCCTTTCCTTGTTCTATATTTATTCAAAATTTCAATACCTACTGAATATTCATGAGCAAAATAGTTATAAAGAAATATGGAAGATGGAAGATTGTAGACATTTCAGAAAGCAAAGAACCAGAGCTATCAAATTATATTAGCAAACAGGGCAGACCCTGAACAGATGGCTCCTCTAGAAGCCGTCTGATCTGGGTCTACTCTGTTTGCAAATGCGTGAAAACACGTTTATATGAGGGAAAGTGTTAACTCCTATGATCTACTTCTGTAATTGAAACAAAAATAAGAATATACCAACCCCATCACCGTCAGTAGCTGCTATATCAATAACAGCCACACCCAGTGGGTAATCTTCATTCACAGCCTGAATATAGCTTGCTCTGTTGAACTGTGGTGCATTTGGATTACGGCTGACAAATATCTCCACTGAACAAGTTCCAAAATTGTCTGGATAAGCTGTATCATATATCCTCATTTGAAGCTGAATAATAAAAGAATATTTTACTCACAGAACACATTAGAGCACAAATTCAAAGTATGGCAGGAAGTAGCTTTAACCCATTACCTCAAAGGCTACTTTTAGATTTTAGATCCAATCTCTTTGAAAATGAATATTTACTAAATTAAATGAAAATTTTAGAATTGTGTTCAGTTTATCACAATGGTTTCAAAAATTGACTTTTACAAAGGCGTCAAAAGACGTCTGTATAAGGGAATGAGTTAACTCTTCACCTGAGGAATATTCATTAACCCTTTCCCTGTTTAATATTCATATAAGAAATCAGATTAGCTAAGTTTTTATAAAGGCATATGTACATATGATTTTAGGTATTGGTAGGAACTAGAGTCCGATACATTACACAGTAGAGCACCTCTAATGTGTCACCACTTAATGAATTAATTTGGGTGTCTTTATAAGCAGGTGGTTGCTTAATGCAGGACAAATGTAATGCAGAAAGCTCCCCTAGGAGCTTTCTGCATTACTTTTACCCTGCATTAAGCTACCACCTGCATCTAGCACCCAGAATGATACCTCTTTTAGGTGGTCGCATTAGCGGGGTTTTACTGTAATTTCAAACACAAACAGAGCAGACCCTGATCAGAAGGCTCCTACAGGAGTCAACTGATCTAGGTCTACAGTTTGCAAAGGTGTGAAAAAGCACTTGTATGAAGGTAAAGGTTAAGAAACTCGAACCATCACTAAAGGTGAAAAATACATCCCTACTGCAGCCTTAATTAACTAACCCATTCCCTCATAGATTATTTTTGGGCCCAACTTCAATAAACTTGAATAAATCTACCATTAATAGAAATAGAAGGAAATCATTGTGATAAATAGAGTTTTTACTCTTATTTGAAAATGAAAAGTAAAATTTTTAGAATTTTATAGTGTTGAAACCCTAACGATTAAGGATCAAATGCTCTATTTATCACAATGGTTTCAAAAATTGACTTTTACAGAGGCCTAGAAAGGTGGATTTATGGAGAAAACGGTTAATACCAGTACATTTGTTTCCCACAATGAAGAGCTAAAAAGCATGAGGTTTACAATTTTAAATTCAGTGAATTAATTCAACTAAATAAACAAACTCTCAAAGCTTGACACAGATACTTATAGAAGTCCTTATTTTTATCTACAATCATAGTGAAGATAAAGATATGGAGAAAAGGAATCTTACCACATAGAAGGTTCTGGACTCCAACAAAAGGTTTTGGCTTACGTATAGTGCCCCATTCTGTGTCAGCCTGAAGTAGGCAGGTGCTGACAAATCTCCAACTACTTGGTAGACTAGGGTTCCCTAAAATAATCATAGTGCAAAACAGTTTAACCCTTTCTCTAATGAACATTTATGGATGAATTGATAATTTCACGAATATTCATTAACCCTTTCCCTGTTCTACGTTTTTTCCAAATTCCAGTACCTACTGAATACTCATGGACAAAATAGTTACAATGAAATATGGAAGGTGCAACTTTGTAGCTATTTTAGAAACTAAAGAAACAGATCTTTCAAATTCCATTAGCACACAGAGCAGACCCTGATCAGTCGGCTCCTATAGGAGCCGTCTGATCTGGGTCTACTCTGTTTGCAAATGCATGAAAACATGTTTATATGAGTGAAAGGGTTAAATTGATGTAATTTATAAGGTAACTTCAAGGTAAATTTGGCTTAGACAAAATTGTAGGATTATATCTATATCATATCACAAGCAAGCAGAGCAGACCCCAGTCAGACGTCTCCAACATGAGCTGTCTGATCTGGGTCTACTCTGTTTGCAAAGATGTGAAAAAAAAATATATATAAAAGAAATGGTAAAGACAGACAGAAATTCAAGCTTGGGGTTATTTCATAATTGTATACCAACCATCCAATGCATTATGTAAACTTTTAACCATGTATTGTCCTGTTTTATTAACCTGTCAAATTTGAATATTCCTACGTCACTGAAAGGATATATTTAGCTTGGGTAAACCTGTGTTTCAAACGTTTTTCACGAGATTCACAATAAATGTACAAGTACTCGAATAAGCCAAGTAGGAAAGCTTTTATTAGCGGAAACAATCGATATCAACTGAAGCTATTTATGGTGTGTTCAGCAAGCGTATAATTATTTAGATTTTGACAGGTTAATAAAACAGGACAATACCAGTTGAATATTGATGTAAGAAATGGCATTATTGATTAGCTGATCTTCTTATACATCATGTAATTGGGCATGAGTATTTGCAATGAAATTAAGAAAGGGGATTTTTAACAATGGCAGACACTGCAGAATCAAATCTGTAATAAAGTATGGAAACAAATCTATCAATTTCCATTAGCAAACAGAGCAGACACTGATCAGACGGCTCCTATAGGAGTGGTCTGATCTGGGCCTACTCTGTAAATGTTTACAGATACGTAAAAACACGTTTATATGAAGGAAAGAATTAACTTTTATAGTACCAAAACATCCTATGTATGTTGTGCTACAGTAAAGTTCCGCTAATGCGACCACCTAAAAGAGGTATAATTCTGGGTGCTAGATGCATGTGGCAGCTTAATGCAGGACAAAAGTAATGCAGAAAGCTCCTAGAGGAGCTTTCTGCATTACTTTTGTCCTGCGTTAAGCAACCACCTGCTTATAAAGGCACCAATGTCTATTTATTAGGTGGTCGCATTAGCGGAACTTTACTGTATTATAGAAATTCATCTTATCAATATTCAGGCTGCCATTATTTCTTGCATGAATTTTGAACAGGAAATGGGTTAAGAAAACAGTTAAGAAAAAAAGACAGTACAGTAAATATGCACTAGTGCTATAACTGATCTTTTCAGCTTTTTACCTCTAAATCTCCGTCATTGGCAGTAATGGTCAAAAATGGTTGGCTGTTGTTAACAGGGGTAGTCTCAGTAATGGTTGTTCTGTACACAGTATTTTCGCAGCTAGGTGCAAACTGGTCTCTCGTGATACTGATCACCACCGTTGATGTGCCAAATTTCTCGGGAAACGAGTTATCCCGTGCACGAACCGAAAAGACAAATTGATTCCTGGGTGTGGTGGTGAGTTGCCTACGGACATAGATACATCCAACAGATGACATAAAGAAGTAACTGTCCGCATCATTCTGGTTGTTAAAAATCTGGTATGTAAGGATATCTTGGTCTGCATCTGTCGCGGTTACACATAGCACCAGTGTACCAACTAGTACTCTCTCATTGATGGTTTGGGAGAAGCCATTTAGATTAAATATAGGTGCATTGGGATTGCGGGTCGCATAGATTAACACATCTTCTCTAGCTCTTTCGTTGGGGAAGGCTGTGTCATAGGCCTCAACAGTAAGCTGTAAAAAAACAACAACAGATATTAACCCTTTCCTCCATGAATATTTATATAAGAAATGATGACATGAAAATTAATAGTTCCTATATGAGCTGTCTGAACAGGGTCATTTATGTTTGCTCATGAAATAATACAGATCAGGGTCCATGCTTATAAAGCTTTTAGTTGGGCCTGAGATCGTTCTCAAGCTTTTGATTGGTCAGATTTGAGCCTTTCAATGATGGCCAAACGCGTTTTTGATAAAAATCAAGCCAGGGAGCAAACATTGACAGATAAATAGTAAATGTTTTCTTTTCATTTTTACAGGGGCAGTGATTGTCATAGACCTAAATATAGCCTATTCAGTTCCATCTAAAAATAGAAGCCGAGACGACGGAACTCAACTTTGACCAGAGCGCCTCCGGGAGAATATTATCATGTCTGAATTAACATATCGACTCTCGATTTCTCAACGTTTTTTTCCCCTGGTCAGATAAAGGCGTCCCATCTACAACACTAACCTATTATTCTCTATATCATTGTCTCCTAACAGGGCCCAATTTATACATACCACATAGTATTGACTTAAGAACTGCTCATTGAATACAGATCTGGTCTGAGTAATCTGACCAGTTACTTCATTCAGTTGGAAGTAGTCAGTTGCTGGGAAGAATCCAATCGTCTGGTATCGTATTGATCCCTGGAAAGGAAAAATAAATGGTGTTCACACGTCAACTTGTATTGTAAAACAGAATTTTTGTGACTTATTCTTTTCTCAAAAATTACAACAGGATTGACTATTTACAAAGATCTATCTAGATCAAAATCAGATGCAATAAAACTTGTTACTAACAAAATCTACAGTAAAACCTCTCTATAATGGCCACTAAATTACACCAAGTCTTTTGTGGGCAGGTGGCTCCTTAAAGCGTTCTGTTTTAATTTCATCTTGCTTTAATCAGTCACCTGCCCTAAATACCAACTAATTAACACAAGTTAGTGACCATTATAGAGAGATTTTACTGTAATTGTAACGGAACCCATTACAGAATATCCCCCAAACAAGGAGCTTTCTGCATTACTTTCACCCTGTAACCTGCCACCTGTCTTAACTATTACAGTGCAGGGCACGAGTCACTAACATCCTTTGCAAACAGTGTAGACCTAGATGAGAGAGCCATTAGAAGATCTGCACTATTTGTCATTATACACATTTCTTTAGAAAAATATTCACCATAAGCTTGACCTGTTTGAATTTTGGAATATAGTAAAGATTTGATAGAACGTTCTTGGTTAATATGTTTCCTTTGATAAAACGTTTAGACTGGCAAATCCAAATGTCTTCTTTATGTTGCAAAAGATCAGATACAACGTTCTTGTTTTGAACGGATTTCCTGTATTGAATGTTTGCAAGAGTTTGTCCCAGATAACTTACAACTTTTGTGGTAACATGTATGATAGACAAAAGACTGATATTGCTCTTTTGATTTTTAACAGTACATTATAAAGTGAGAAGAAAAGAAGAAGAAAAAAAAATTCACACTCTGAGAGGTTTTGCCCAATGGTAAGGGAGAGAACTGCGGTACATTTATATGAATTTCAATAACCATGGTTGCCTCCCTTTGCATGGATCTAGTGCTTTTTATTGCAATTAATGCTAAATTACGTTTTATTCAGATGTTGTGTACCTGCCCTGTACCCTTTGTGCTTTTTTCTTTGTTTCTTTTTATGTTTGCATGACACTGTACATTATATTTAATTTAATTTGGATTTTTACATAATTATGTTTGTCGGAAAATAGCTCATGAGCTAATGTTATTTGTTATTTATATCCGACGTAAATTAAAATTTCTTGTATCTTGTAAACCGCTAATAGCTGTAATTATAATGTTTTCCCCTAGTGTAGCTATGACAACGGTCATGCGTGGGAATCAATTAACCGTGAAAAGCGCCCAAAAGGCGTGTTTGCAAACACTTTAGCGAATACGCAAACTTAGAGTCATTACTTGACACCTAATTGTATGGTTCATTTAACATTGAGTAAATACGTTTTATTATTACCGCACCGTTGAAATTGACCTATGAAAACTCAAGTATGATTTGTATGCAATTCTTAATCTGCATCCAGTTAAATCTATGACCGTTTGGAACCTGATCTCGATCCAATTTTATAATACGACATCAAGTTCTAAGAGCTTTATTAACCCTCGGAAAAAAAGGGAAGTTCAATTCCACATCATTCGTCTGCCATTTGCAATTTGAAAAGATGTTTACAATAGGGAAATATTTATTTTAACATGCAATCATGGGAAACGCGGACTAAGAGCTCCTAAAAAACGAAAAATTGATTTAAACTTTATCTCAATACAGTAAGAAATAGAAACAAATAGATCTATCAGTTTAAAAGAAGTAATGGAAGTGTGTGAAAGGCTCAGTGGACACAGGTAGCTTGTTGCTCAGAATGCAAGATAAAATATTAATATAACGTTTCTCTGTTACACTGTAGTAGATTTGTAAGGGTTAAAGACCAATATTGATACTTGTTACAGGGTCTGAACTATCTGGGTCTTACTGTTTTTACTTTACCAATATTGATACTTGTTACAGTCTCTGAACTATCTGAGTTTAACTGTTATTACTTTACCAATATTGATACTTGTTACAGTCTCTGAACTATCTGGGTTTTACTGTTATTACTTTACCAATATTGATACTTGTTACAGTCTCTGAACTATCTGAGTTTAACTGTTATTACTTTACCAATATTGATACTTGTTACAGTCTCTGAACTATCTGAGTTTAACTGTTATTACTTTACCAATATTGATACTTGTTACAGTCTCTGAACTATCTGAGTTTTACTGTTTTTACTTTACCAATATTGACACTTGTTACAATGTCTGAACTATCTGGGTTTTACTGCTATTACTTTACCAATATTGATACTTGTTACAGTGTCTGAACTATCTGGGTCTTACTGTTATTACTACCAATATTGATACTTGTTACAGTCTCTGAACTATCTGGGTCTTACTGTTTATACTTTACTGATATTGATACTTGTTACAGGGTCAGAAACATTATTGAGACTTACCACCTGATCATTGTCCCTGGCATTCACCGTAAAGATTGTCTCATTATTGGGGACTCTGTTGGCTTGTATGGTGGTCTGGTAAGGGGTGTTTAGGAAGAATGGAAGCTGGTTCACCACTCGTGTAATAAATATCTGAACAGTAGCGAATGCATTTCGTAGCCTGCTGTCTGCCCGAACTGTCAGCTGATAGATAGAAATATAAGTGTCAACAATCCTGTCATCCAAGTATGGAAAAAATGTATGAGGTACCTCCACATCTCAAACTTATAGATAAACTTATAAATAACTCAAACTTATAGATAACTCAAAGTTATAGATACCTCGAACTTATAGATAACTCAAAATTCCTGCTAGCTCGAACTAAATTTCAGTACTTCCAAAATTTACAATACAGAACTTTTCTACAATGTATCTACACATATCTAAAACACATGAGGCAGCTTAATGCAGGTCCAAAGTAATGCTGAAAGCTCCAACAGGAGCTTTCAGCATTACTTTAGACATGCATTAAACTGTGAATTTGAGATATTGTTCAGATCAGATATAGGATTACTCAAACCTCTGTTTTCTTGAAGTAATTCGTATGGTCCCTTGAAGTTTGAGTTACTGAAGTTCAACTGTATACTGAAACAGGGTCCATGCTTATAAAGCTTTTAATTGCGTCTGAGTTTCGTTCAAGCTTTTGATTGGTCAGATTTGAGTTCTCAAGCTTTTGATTGGTCAGATTTGAGCCTTTGGCTCAAATCTGACCAATCAAAAACTTGAGAACGAATTCAGACTCACCTAAGCGTTTTATAAGCATGGACCCAGGTCTTATTCTGAATCCTGCATTAAACCTTTCCCTGTTGCATATTCAGAAAGAAACAAGAGCTGTCACGTTCGACTAATGATACTAGAAGCAAGTAATCAAAGTCTCAGTAAAATATCTTTAATAGTATTCAGGATGTAGGATCTCTTTGACCTTTTTAATGACAGAGTAATATACTCTTGGCTACAGATGAAGCTGGTGGTGGTAAACAAGTCATCCAAATTTCAAAGCTTTATCTCAAAGGGTTATGTAAATAAGTGGACTTAACAAAAACCTTAACCAAAAGTTCTAAGTTAAAAAGGGTCATAATTCTGTCAAAATGCTTGACAGAGTTATGTACTCTTGCCTACAGATGGAGATTGTGTGAACAAGTGTTCACAGTTTCAAAGCTTTATTCCAAAGGTTAAAGGCAAAAAGTGGATTTAACAAAAACCTTAACCAAGGTGTGACGCACCCACGCCAACACTGACGCCAACACCGATGCCAGGGCGAGTAGGATAGCTCCACTATTCTTCGAATAGTTGAGCTAAAAATGACATCATGATTATATTAAGTTTTACTAACTGGCATATGAACACAGGACATTTTGGCTCAGGCAGAATCTGATTTGATGGAGAAGGGTTTGATGGAGAAGTAAAGTTATTCTTGAACACTTTGTAATTTACACATCTGGGTCCATGCTTATAAAGCTTTTTAGTTGAGTCTGAGTTCGTTCTCACGCTTTTGATTGGTCAGATTTGAGTTCTCAAGCTTTTGATTGGTCAGATTTGAGCCACAGGCTCAAATCTGACCAGTCAAAAACTTGAGAACGATCTCAGACTCAAAGTTTTATAAGCATGGATACTTATCTGGACCTCTGATAATGTCATTAACGCTTTCATCCATAACTACCCCTTTTTTCTACACCTCTGTAAAAATCACCAGTTGAAATCAGTGATAAATAGAGCATTTGCTCTTACAGGAGCAAATGCTCTATTTATCACAATGGTTTCGAACTACACAATTCTAACATTTTCCTTTTCTCTAGTTAATGCTCCTTTTTGGTAGATTTATTCAAAGTGGTTGGATCTAAACATTAGCCTATGAGGGAATGGGTTAATGTAAGCAAAAGTTACCTTTCTCTTCGATGATTAGTTCTACTTACAGTATAGCTGCTGACAAATGGAATCCGTTCTAGACTCTGGCGAACCAGGATGTCCCCAGTATCAGCATCAAGGAAGAAGTATTCCATTCCTGAGAATGTTGCATTAATGAGTGTGTAACGTACGTCATCCTGCAAGTACACAAACAAGGTCACAATGGTAAATGGATAGATGCAAACAGTGTAGATCAGGACCAGTTGCTCCCTTACACTACTTCATCTGCATCCAAAATGTTCCACATATATGAATCCTATGAATTATCTTTAATAAACGCTCCAACTCAACCTATGTCTAATTTCAATTACAGTAAAAACCCTCTAAACCGGAATTCTAGTAGAGAAGAATTTAGATACTGTTAATCAGATGGCTGCTTAATGCATGGTGAAAGTTATGCAGAAGGCTCCAAGAAGAGCTGTCTATGGCTTTCACCCTGCATTAAGCTTACACCCATCTTCAACACATATTTATTCTAAACCCTTCGCTTGCTAATCACATCAATATACCTACCTGTAAATAGTGAAGACCCAGGTGAGACAGCTCCTGCAGGAGCTGTCTCATCGGGGTCTGCACTATTTACAAGTTAATTGTGCAACCAGTGCACTCCACAGCAGTGATTGCACAGCGCAATACGTGTACACAGTAAAAATATATGTAAATATACCACAGGGCATGGGTAAAGAAGGGGAAATTTATAATTCAGCAAGCGAAGGGTTAATTTAACCACCAGTTCTTGGGTTTTTACTCAAACGTTTCATTATCTCCAATTATCATTCCGGCCCTAATGCAAGATGTTTCTCAGTTATTAAGAGAACTGTAAACTCACTGGCTAATCATTACATTTTCATGTGATCAACAGTTTGCTCATTTAACCCAACATTCTAACATGTCAAAACTTTGTCTTTACCATTTCAAATTTGTACAATTGCTTGGCAAAATTAGTTATTTTCAGGCTTATTGAGAGACACCTTTCAACCAATCCCTTGAATGGTCTTTTATGCCTTTCCCTGTTCAATATTCATGTAAAAAATAATATTAGCTCAATTTTAACCTTTCAAGGGAATTGTTTGCTTTGAGAAAAACTGTAGAATCAGATCTATATCATGTTAAAAGCAAACAGAACAGACACTGATCAGATGGCTCCTACAGGAGTAGTCTGATCTGGGTCTGCTCTGTTTGCATAATACATGAAAAGGCGTTTATCTTGTTCTTTATTTAGTCCAAATTTCATTACCTACTGAATGTACATATTCATTTCAAAAACTAAAACAGATCTATCTAACTCCATTAGCAAAACAGCAAACTTGTGACATTAAAAAACATGAGTGAAATTAATTAAACATAGAAGTAATCATACCCCATCACTATCAATGGCATCCACAGATCCAATATTTGTGCCGATGACAGTCGTTTCTGGTATTGTGGTTTGGTAATTGGCGGATGGCTGGAACACAGGGCCTGCTGCATCTCGTATCACAGTGATCACTACATCTGCAGTATCTTGAGCATTGGGATATGCTGTATCATACACAATCACACGCAGCTGGAAAACAAGAAAATTCATGGAATTGATATCCACTGCTAAAGGTCTTATCTTTAGATAATCAATTTAAAACATGAGGGATATGATAGCCCTGGATCGCTCAACCAGGTTTTTCTTGCTTTTGATACATACCGATACCTGGAACAAATATTTTGACCAACTTTATGAATATTGGGCCAAATTACTGCTTTCTACAACAATCTTTTATAATTGTGTACAAGTTTTGATACTAAATGAGCCACAGCAAGGGGAAATGTGCCTTTTTGTATTACAAAGAGTATAGACCTAGACTGGCTACCGCATATCCGCTATGGCATCTGATCCAGTCTTACTACTTTTTGCATTAGTTGTAGTTTGTATATACTACACTGTTTATTCTCATTACATATCAGATTGGATGTTGCATTGGTGACGTGGTTGCTGATCTATTTCTAAAGTGTTTGAATCATTAGGCCCATTTTATCTTGACATTGCTTGAATATGAAAGCAGTATAAAGCATATTCAAGTAGTTAATGCAAACAGTATTGAATGCAATATAGTATTCCTCTGCTTTCAGCAGGGGATAAGGGCAATAAATATATTATTTTTGTGTATCAAAGGGGAACAACTCCTTAAAGCCGCATGTCATCTGAAAAAGTAATACATGGGAATGACGCAATGGCTGCGAATAACAAAGATTTAGAGATACAGAATTGGGCGGAAAAAATATATGATTTTTGAGTATCAAAGGGCAATAACTTTTAAATATTACACATTACTTTGATAAGTAATACATGTGAATGATGCCCCAGTGATAACAAATATTCATGTTGAGTTTCATTGAATTCTGTCAATCTGTTACAGACATATGGAATTGGACAGGGAAAACATGTCATTTTTGCGAATAAAAGGGCTATTACTCCTAACTATTTCAAGCGATCTTGAAAAGTAACACATGGGAACGATGCCCAAGTTATAACAAATATTCATGTCGAGTTTCATTGAATTCTATCAATCTGTTATTGAGATATGGCATTGGACAGAGAAAAAATGTCATTTTTGTGTATAAAAGGGCAATAACTCCTAAATGCCACAATCGATCTGGAAAAGTAATACATGGGAATGATGCTCCAGTGACAACAAATATTCATGTAAAGTTTCATTGAATTCTGTCAATTGGTTACAGAGATATGGCATCTGACGGAAAAAAATGTAATTTTTGCATATAAAAGGGCAGCAACTCCTAAATGCAACAGGCGATCTGAAAAAGATATACATGTGAACGATGCCCCGGTGATAACAATCAATGTCAATCGGTTACAGAGATATGGCATCGAACGGAAACCGGACAGACGGATGGACGGAAGGACGGAAAGAAGGTAGGATGGCCGGACGGACAAACCCAAAACAGTATCCCTCTGCCTTTGGCAGGGGATAATAAAGTATATTACTAAGCAAGTACTTGCTTTTTAAGACTTACAATTAAACCCTTTCCCTCACATAAACACGTTTTCACGCATTTGCAAACAGTAGATCCAGATCAGATCTGATCAGGGTCTGCTCTGTGTGCTGGTGGAATTTGAAAGATGTTTTACTTTCTAAAATGGTTATAATTTTCCACCTTCCATATTTCATTATAACTATTTTGTCCATGAATATCCAGTAGGTATTGAAATTTGGAATAAACATAGTACAGGGAAAGGGTTAATAAATCAGCAATCAATTAATTTCTCTATTAGAGAGAGGGTATTTATTAGAGAGAATTTGGTAAGAGTGAGTTAGTGAGTTTGGTTTTACGTCCAACCAACAGTATTTCAGTTATTTGCAGACGGCACCCGCATGAATCAAGTTTTAGTGCTGCCTCACTGAAATATCCCTGCCTCAGGTACATGGCAAGGGCACCCCACCCAGTCACATTATCTTGACACCGGGCCGACCAGTCCTAGAACTACCCCTTTAATGTCGAGCTTAGACAAGGGAGCTACTAGTACCAACTTTTAACGACTTTTGGTGTGTCGCGGTCGGGGATCGAACCCACGACCTTCCATACCACAGGCGGACGCTCTACCACTGAGCCACGTGGCCGGTGAATTTGGTACGAAGGAAGTACATAAATATGAAGAAAATGCTAGGACCAATATGTATTCCCTAGAATGGAGGCGCGACAACTCTTTCATTCAGGTGCATCTGTACATCAAGATTGTCCATATGTGAAAGTGTTGGACCAGTGCAAGATTTTGAGGACAAACAGAAGGACAAGTACAATGCTATATTGAAGCTGCAATACATACCGTGTAGGTCCGTAGTGACAATATATCTGCCTTCAAATTTTGAATAAGACTAATGTCACCATTGACAGCATCAACTTGGAAGAAAGATCGTGCTGGGTAGATGCCAATGGCCTCATATCTCAAAACACCCTGAAAAAAAAATTGCATAAAAATTGTTTACATAACATGATTCACCTCGTCAAGCTGAACAAACTTAACACTTTCCATGATGAATATTCATGTAAGAAACACTATACTGAGTATTTATTAGCTGTTCTTTTATAAGAGCTTATGTACTCGAGATTGTTTGGTAATGGTTGAAACTAAGCAAACAGGGTCAACCCTGATTAGACAGCTCCTACAGGGGCAGTCTGATCTGAATCTACTCTGTCTGTAAAGGTTTCTTTGTTTGAGGTGTTTGTATGGTTAATATTAATGGTAGTCAGGGCAAATTATTTTATTTGATATTTCTTAATCCTTTTCTCCATGAATATTCATGAAAGAAATAAGGACATCATAAATAATAACTAGGTTGTTTTTTTGTCACAAATTCATATCGAGGGCTTGGTGCAAAACTATTCTAACTCCTTCACTAAAGTGAAGGAGTTAGAATAGTTCTCCACCAAGCCCTCGATATGAATCCCCCGTCATCCTCTTTCCAATACACAAGTGTAATATCTGTAACTCCAAAGTTATCAGGGGGAGACAAATAAAACAAGAGTGCCAGTGGGCACAATATACGCCCATCGAGGCCTTGTTCAACATAAACTGAGATTAACATATTTGTTAAATGCAAATTCTTAGATATCAAATGTGCGATGTTCCAAGTTTCAAGGCTTTATCTCAAAGGGTTATGTAAATAATTGGACTTTAACAAAAAGATTAAGCAAAATTCTAAATTAAAAACGGACGTAATTCTGTCAAAATGCCTGACAGAGTTATGTAAGCTTGCCTACAGATGACGCTTGTGATGGTGAACAAGTGTTCCAAGTTTCAAGCCTTTATCTCAAAGGGTTATGTAAATAGGGACATAATTAAAAACTTAACCAAACATTCAAAGTTAAAAAGGGCCATAATTCTAATTCTTGACAGAGTTATGTACTCTTGCCTACAGATTAAGCTTGTGATGGTGATCAAGTTTACCAAGTTTCAAAGCTTTATCTCAAAGGGTTATGTAAATAAGTGGTCTTAGAAAATGCTAACCCCAAATTCAAAGTCCAATTGTGCAACCTTGACCTTGGATATATATACATACTGGGACACACCCATGCTACTGTAGCATGTCCAGATAAACATTGTGGTGAAATTTGAGAAGAATCCATCAAGCAGAACTTGAGTTAGATGTTAAAGACAGACTGACATTTAACATATTTGCTAAACGCAATAATTGCTTAACGCAAATTCTAAGTCTAATTATCTGACCTTGACCTTGGATATACAAACCAATACTGGTTATCCAAAGTTACCCAGGAGAGACAATTCAAAAACCCCAGACACACAACAACTCATGCTGGTCAACATTCCTGTGAAGTTTAGTGGCTCTAGCCCTAGCAATTTCAGAGTTACAAAGCTTCTCTATTTTTAAGTTATCATATCAGGGACAATATTGGGGGGGGGGACAATTAAAAAACTCCAGGTGCACAACAACTCATGTTGATCAACATTCCTTTGAGGTTTGGTGAATCTAGCCCTAGCGGTTTCAGATATAAAGTTTATCTATTTTTAAATTATCATATCAGGGGTAATAACTCAACAATTACCAGGAGGAGATAATTCAATAACCCAGGTGTACAACAACTCATGCTGGTCAACATTCCTGTGAAGTTTGGCGACTCTAGCCCTATTGGTTTCAGAGATACGCACGACATAAAGATAAGTGTCCAATTTTAAGTCATCAGGGGCAATAACTCCAAAGTTATCAGGGGAAGACAATTTAGAAACCCCATTTGCACAAAAACTCATGCTGGTGAACATTCCATGTGAAGTTTGGCGACTCTAGCCTTACTTGTTTCAAAGATACAAGTGACACAAAGTTTCTCTAATTTCAAGTTATCATATCAGGGGCAATAATTCAACAATAATCAGGGGAAGACACTTCAAAAAACCCAGGTGCATAACAAATCATACTGATCAACATTCCTGTGACCCTAGTCTTAGGGACTTCAGATATACGCGCAACACAAAGTTTGACTAAATTTAAGTCGTCAGGGGCAATAACACCAAAGACAATTCAGAAAACCAAGGTGCACAATAACTCATGCTGGTCAACATTTCTGTGAAGTTGGTGACTCTAGCCCTAACAGTTTCAGAGATATATGCAAGACACAAGTTTGTGACAGATGGACGGACAGACAACTCTTGCAAAAAGTCATTATCTCGCCATAAATGATTACATAAATCATATTTATATCCTGAATAAAAAATCAGAAAACCAGTCGATTAAACACCGAAAAAGACGGATTATTCGACAATGTGTAAGTAAAACCCCGCTAATGCGACCACCTAAAACAGGTATAATTCTGAGTAGCTTAATGCAGGACAAAAGTAATGCAGAAAGCCCCTAGAGGAGCTTTCTGCATTACTTTTGTCCTGCATTAAGCAACCACCTGCTTATAAAGACATCCATGTTTATTCATTCAGTGGTCGCATTAGAGTGGTTCTGCTGTATTTAATTGGCTCCCATTTTAGTTTCGTTAACTGTTTGACCAAGGCCTATAATATTTTGTTGTAGAACAAAAAGTATAAGTACTGATGAGTCAAAGGGTCAGTTTTGGATATGAGTTCAAATTGACAATCTTCATAATAATGATTGAACATAATACCAAGTTTTATGATATCATTGAAAATATGCTTTCATTGTAGGGACTTCCTCTTTAATGCAGGGTGAAAGTAATGCAGAAATCTCCTAGAGCTTTGTATGACTTTCAGCCTGAATTTTGCTGCTAGCTGTTTTTAAGACCAATATGTATACTTAATTTAACATCCAGTTTAGAGAGGTTTTACTGTATATCTATGAAGTAAAGGTTTAACCCTTTCTGCATATGCCTTTTCAGACCTTTGCAAACAGACACTATAGGAGCCGTATGATTGGGGTCTGCTCTGAATCCAACGAGGATATTGATTTTGTTTTGTTTTTATCTAGATTTACGTCTTTTAACAACATTTCAGTCATATCATGATTGTCGTCCAGCAAATTACAGATGGAGGAAGACCCCCGATGTTGTTCTAGGTATGGAACAAATTACATATTGGAAATTTGCCACTAGTATACAAAAAGTTGATAAGAAACAAAAGAATATAAACTGCATACCCGTAAATCGTTATCACTGGCTCGAACCACGGTGTAGATTACATCATTGGCTTGATTCTCACTGATCTGGACTCCATAAGGCTCACTGACAAACACAGGTGGGGCATTGTCTCGAATGACGGTTACAGTAGCAAATGTTGTGTCTGTCTGTTCAATTCTTCTCTGGTCTGAGACTACCAAGGACAGCTGGAGTATTGATATTAAATAACTTTAGTGTGCAAGCTCACATACCCCCATGCCGCCACATTGACAGATTCTTCTGAAAATCGAACTTATCCAAGATTTTATTCATTCCAATTATTAACCCTTGGCTTGCTATTTGTGTCAATATACCTACCTGTAAATAGTGAAGACCCAGATGAGACAGCTCCTGCAGGAGCTGTCTCATCAAGGTCTGCACTATTTACAAGTTGATTATGCAACCAGTGCACTCCACAGCAGTGATTGTGCAGCGAAATACTTGTACACAGTGAAGATATATGTTACTTGTACACAGTGAAGATATATGTAATTATACAATAGGGCATGGGTAAAGAAGGAGAAATGTATTTTAAAATTCAGCAAGCAAAGGGTTAATTGGTAAAGAAACTAGAACTATCACTAAAGGTGATGAATACCCCCACACGGCAGCCTTGATTGCAAATCCAAGTTTTGAACAGGTAACAGGACCAAATAACAAAAATACCCAAAGTTCAAATAGAGAAAATTCTTTAATGGCTAACACTAAACACAAGAAAATTGTGTCTTGCACATGTACTATTTGTGTTTCGTATGTATGGCAAGTATCAATTTAATAAGTTTCAAAATGAAGGAGTTTGTGACACCAACTCCCCACGTTTCATGCAAAAATGACAAAAAATATTCAAAGTTCAGGGGGAGATAATTCTACAATGGCTGACTGTAAACACATGAAAATTGTGTCTTGGACATCTGCTATTTGTGACTATTACGTATCCCAAATATAAATTCAGTAACTTTAAAACTGAAGGAGGAGTTTGCGACACCAACTCCTTATTATAAGCCAAAACAAGTATCAAGTGAATCAGGTTGAAAGTGAAGGAGGAGTTCAAAGTACAAGATTTTGCCTGCCAATTTCAAGACCAATTTCAAGGCCGAAGGTCAAGGTCAAGGTCACAGAGACCTGATATTTGTGTCTTGCACATCTACTACTCCTGAGTAAGATTTATGCCAAGTATCAAGTAAAGCAGGTTGAAAGTGAAGGAGGACTTCGCCGTACAAGATTTTGCCTGCCAATTTTAAGACCAATTTCAAGGCCAAAGGTCAAGGTCAGAGATTTGAAATTTGTGTCTTGCACACCTACTACTCCTGAGTAAGATTTATGCCAAGTATCAAGTGAATCAGGTTGAAAGTGAAGGAGGAGTTCAAAGTACAAGATTTTGCATGCCAATTTCAAGACCAATTTCAAGGCCAAAGGTCAAGGTCACAGAGACCTGATATTTGTGTCTTGCACATCTACTACATCTGAATAGCATTTATGCCAAGTATCAAATGAATCAGATTGAAATTGAAGGAGGAGTTGAAAGTACTAGATTTTGCGGACAGACCGACTGACAGGCTGATTCCAGTATACCCCCCTCAAACTCTGTTTGTGGGGGTATAATGAAAGCGGTAGATGCGCAACAATGTATTATGATACACAGATGGACTGATGAACTGACAGACTAACAGGTAAACAAGCAGGCCAAGATGACCCTTAATCGCTCACCAGATTATGATAGATTTAAGATTATGGCTGGGTAGTCCCAGGATGGGGCCAATATTGACCTAAGGGAACAATGTTGATAGTGGATCATGGGCAGTGATTTTTCTAAGATTTGACCTAGTGACCTACTTTTTGATCCCACCCCGATATATCACCAAGACAAACATTCTGAGCAAGTTTGAGGAAGATAGGGCTTAAAATGTTGCCACTGGAGTGTAAACAAGATGTTTCTAAGATATGACCTAGTGACCTACTTTTTGGCCCCACTTAACAGACTTTCTAACTCTTTCAAGATTTTTATCAGGACAATCATTCATGAAGATCGGACAAAAAAATGTAACATCTAGAGTGTTCACGAGGTTTTTCTTCTATTTGACCTAGACCTATTTGACCCCACAGGACCCACTTTCAAACTCATCTAAGATTCTATCAAGAAAATCATTCTCATGAAGTTTTATAAAGATTGAACAAAAAATGTGACCACTAGAGTGTTCACAAGGTGTTTCTACTGTTTGACTTAATGACCTAGTTTTTTACCCCACATGACCCACTTTCAATCTTGTCTGAGAGTTTATCAAAACAATCATTCTGATAAAGTTTCATGAAGGTTGGGCTGAATAGTGACCTCACAATGGTTTCAACAGGTGACTTAACAGAGGTGTAGAAAGGCAAATTTATGGAGGAAAGGATTAACACTTTATTCCATGAATATTCATGCAAGAAATGAGTGAGTGAATTGGGTTTGACATCCGGCCAACAGTATTTCAGTTATTTGTAGACGACACCCGCTTAAGACAAGTTACAATGCTGCCTCACTGGAATGCCCCTGCCGCGGGCACATGGCAAGGGCACCCCCACCCAGTAACATTATCCTGACACCGGGCCAACCAGTTATTGAAACTGTAGAATCAGACCTTTATTATTCCATAAACAAACAGTGCAGCCGATACATAACAGATACATAAAAAAATTATACCCCTATAAAGCTTAAAAAAAATGTTAATTGGATCTGGTACAATTTCCACCTTTTAAATTCAATCAAGCTGTTGAATCTGGGATTACAAAGGCTTACAAAGGATTGAAAAGATGTATATATGTGGTAAAGGGGTAATGCAGGAATCAAGAATTCTGGCATTTGCAAACAGTGTTGATCAAGATTAGAGGGAAGCCTCTGATCTGTGTCTGCACTGTTTGCCACTCAAAATCTTTCTGAAAACTTTAGCTGTTTCATACTGAATGGACTCTGTTACAACAAACTGATGGTTGGCCATTGCACTTTGGACATTCAGCATTCCATCGGTTAACCCATTCCCGTATATTGACGCCTTTTGACGCTTCTGTAAAAGTCCCTTTGTAAAACCATTGTGATAAATGGAGCATTTGCTCCATAGGAGCAAATGCTCTATTAATCACAATGGTTTCAACACTACACAATTCTAAAATTTTCATTTTCAGTAGTTAATGGTCATTTTCGGTAGATTTGTTAAAAAAGGTTGGATCTAAAAATAGCCTATGCGGGAATGGGTTCATCCATTTCCTCAAAGGATATTTTTAAACCCAACCTCTTTGAATAAATCTACCAAAAAGGAGCATTTGCTAGAGAAAAGAAAAATTGGAAAAATGTGTAGTTTTGAGACAATTGTGAAAGAGCATTAAATTTTGCTCCACAGGAGCAAATGCTATATTTATCACAATGGTTTAAAAAAGACTTTTACAGAGGCGTCAAAGACATCAATATGAGGAAATAGGTTAAATACATCTTAATTTCAAACAGAAAAAAAAGTCTTACCGTGAACCTAGGAATGTTCTCATCTCTCAAGGATTTCCGCAAATAGATCTGGCCATTGTCAGGCTCTATATAGAAGTATTCCAGAGCCTGAATGTTTCCTATGATTGAATATCTCACAATATCCTAAAAGATAAAGAAAAATACACTGTACATGATTCTGAGAAGACTACATGTATATCAGTCAGATACTGACAGGTCAGGTACAGTAGAATGCCTCTAATGCGACCACCTAAAAAATAACCATAGCCGTCTTAATAAGCAGGTGGTTGCTTAATGCAGGACGAAAGTTATGCAGAAAGCTCCTATAGGAGCTTTCTGCATAACTTTCATCCTGCATTAAGCTACCACCTACCTGTCTATGCCACACAGAAGAATGCCCCTTTTTTGTGGAAGCATTAGAGGGGTTTTAATGTATCTTGTATAGTGCAACTTCCTTCTTGGTTTAACCCTTCCCTGTTGAAGAATTGTATGTTCTTTACTCATGAATAAGGAATTACATCTTGATTGATAATATAATTTAGGCATATCTTGAAGATACATTTCAATCATATATATGCATTACGCATTATGTCCATATAAATCTCTTGACAGACAAATATATTCAATACAATTATAGGATAATAGCATGGAAAATATGTTGGCACATTATAAATAATCATTATATAATATTCATCATGAAGCAAGGAGAGTTTGGGCGGGCAAAGTATTTCTCAACTTCATCGTCAAACGAATAGAATGAAGTGAAAAATAATTTATGCCATGAGTATTAATTTTAGTGCTGAAACTCAACCAATAAGAATATGGCAATTATATAATAGCCAGTGATATGACATGTGTACACTTGGTAACCTAGATACTGGCAAGAACCAATCAGTATGAGAGCTACAATACAGTTTGTTCAGGCCAAATAATTAAGTTATTTTTAGATCAAAATAATAATTCATGTAAGAAATAATGACATGATTATTTATTAGCTGATTTCTGATAATGGTAAATGTACACATGACGTTTTGGTGTAGGTATAAACTGTAGGCAGACCTATTATAACCCTTTCCCTGTTGTATATTCATGTAAGGAATAATGACACCATGAATATTAATAAGATTACTTTTTTATAATGGCAAAATGAACACAGAACATAAAACTTAACCAACATGGTTGCAAAACCATGACTAGGTGTTTTTTTATAGGAGTGGTCTGATCTGGGTCTGCTCTGGTTGTAAAACCATGACTAGGTGTTTTTTATGAATGTACTGGTTAACTTATCCGTTGTGTATGTGCCATTATGAAACTTCATCTAATCTATATTTATAATGCCATGAATATTCATGGAGTAAAGGTATTTACTTACTCCATCTTGGTCAAAAGCGGTTGCGTTGATGACTGGTACGGAGAATGGGAAGTTGTCTGCAATCGTATTGGAGTAAGGTTCATTGGTAAACTGGGGTCCACTGGGATTCTGTGTGACAGTGATAGTCACATTTGTAATATCCACACGAGTCGGATCTGCTGTATCATAAGTTTGCACACGGAACTGAAAAGCAGACATATAAATCAATAACAGTTCAAATTAAGCATTTATTACCAAAAAAGCTTAACCCTTACAAAGCTGACTTTTCAAATGGATTGTTCCAAAATCAAACAGGTCAAGCTTATGGTGAATATTTAGGAAAGTGTAATATGACAGTGTAGACCCAGATAAGAGGGCTCCTAGAGAATCAGGACATTGATTCGTGTCCTGCACAGTCAGGGTTAAGCACAAAACTCAGGTCAAAACTCATTACTGTAACTTATCTACACCCATAATGCATTGGTATCTTATCAGTGGCTATGCTTATAAAACTTTTAGTTGAGCCTGGGTTCATTCAAGTTTTTGATTGGTCAGATTTGAGCCTTTGGCTCAAATCTGACCAATCAAAAGCTTGATAACTCAAATCTGACCAAAGTATGGACCCAGGACTTAAACTGGGATATTTATAGCATTTTCGCATATGAACTGAAATTCATAAACTTTGACAATTTGAGATAAGCAATGAAGCAACACACTAGACAAACAATTACGCAAACTTGTGTCTAAATTAAATCGATAATCCAGTTACCCATAAATTAAAATGCTTGCAACTTCTATAAATTAGACAGTGCAGTCACGACTAAGCACTTGAAATCAAACTATAATTGTTTCCATCCCTAATTTTAACCCTTCCAGTGTGGAACACAAATCACCAATATCTTTTTCAAACAGTGAAGACCCAGATAAGAGGGCTCCTACATGCAGATCGGTGTCTGCTTTGTTTGCTAATGGAGGCTCCCTCCCTACAACAACCCTCTCAATAACTATTCCCACCTTACAACAACACATGTCACTGTTTCTGAAACAACAAGGCTCCAGAAATAACCTTTTCCATCATATTTTATTTATGCCTCCATCAAACCCTATGTTGTGACCACTCTTTAGAATCGTCCCATTGTGATGATTCTAAAGAGTGGTCACAACACAGGGTTTGATTGAGGCATAACGGTTTTAGTTCACGAAATACACCTTATCTGGGGATCTGCAAACAAGCTAATTATCTGTGATTTTCCCTCCCTATAACAACTCCCTCTGAACAACACAAACAATCTTCGTATCCAAGAGGGTGTCTTAGAGAGAGAGCACTGTACTTACTGAATAGAGAGGAGGACCATTGTACAAGTTGTCATATTGCAATGAAACTTCTCCTGTCAAGCGGTTAACTTCAAAGGGGTAGCTGGTAGTGATGGCTTCAAACACAAGGTTTCCTGCCAAATCCTGGTCTTGGGCTGTGAGGGTCAGGATCTGTGAACCAACTGCTCGAGTCTCCACAATGTTGGTAGTATAAGGTTCATTGAAGAAGAATGGTGGGAATTGATTGCGCTGGACCTGAACAAATCCTGTACTATTTGTACACCTTTGGGGTAGGCCGTTGTCACAAGCTCTAAGGCCCAACTGGAAATAAAAAAAAGAGCAAACATGTCTTCAAAGGCTCTCAAGTAACAATTGATCAAAGCATAACACAACTTTAAACCTTTTCCCTATTTAAGAAATATTGACATAAATATCTATATGCTGATTTTTTATAATAGAATTGTGGTAAATGCACAGTGTTTTGTGGTATTGGTAGAAACTATAGAGTCCTATCTATTGTAATAGGATTGTAACAAGAGCTGTCACAGAACAGCGCGCTAGACTATTCTCAGAATTGTTAGTGTAAAAATGCTTGATAGTTGACTAAAATACAGTAAAACCCTGAACTCTCGAACCCCAGAAAACTCTTTCACTTCCCTTAATTCGAACTAATTCTTAGGTCTCAAATCCTTCCTTCTTACATTCTATATGTTCGACCTCGGATAATTCGACCATCCGAAACTCATCTCCCGGTTGTCTTACCTGTATAGATGCGTGTTGAACTGGAGATTCGCAGGTGACTATCTCGCCTCGCAGATAATTACGTGATTGGTAGACAATGGGTGAATGTGTGATGTTTTCTCAAGGTGTTAAAATTTAAATGTGTGTGTTTGTGATGGTTGTTTTGAGCTATCATTGATTGTCATATCGATGGGCTATAACACAATCGAAATTTTCAAACTGCATTTCGAGGGCTTGGTGCAAAACTATTCTAACTCCTTCACTAAAGTGAAGGAGTTAGAATAGTTTTCCACCAAGCCCTCGATTTACTATGGCAGAAATAACAGTTGAATCCATGAATGTTTAACAATTGGGTTAAAATAAGGCTCTATATGCGAATCCACATATGAAAACACAAGGTATAGTTTTTCCCCCAAGACTGATCTGTTGCAACCTTCTAACGGAAATTTATCAATATTGTGTGTTCTCGTTGATATTTAAATGGGTTGTAGGCCGTTGATTCATTTGCCCCCCTAGTGGTCTATCTTGGGCAGACATTTGCCCCCAGGGGTCTTGAGAGCATAAGCATTGTGTGACTCGATCTCAAAAAACCCAGAGAACTTCCATAGTGGTTCATTAGAAAATGCTCCAATACAGAAATATAGCTATTTTAAATATTAATTGCTTAGATCTAAATTGTGTAAATTACTTTTTGTTGTTCAATCGGTAATTTTGTATTCAAATAACAAACAGATGTATAATACCTCCAGATCTTGTTTTATTTATTTTGGTAAATTGTGTCGGATGAATCAAATTCAGCAAAAATCGTAGCTTTCAAACAAATATTTTTCATAAAAGCTAAGACGACATGAACTGCATAAGTGTAGAATTTTTCACTGCCTTTAGACTAGTAAAATCCCTAATCCTATTAACCTAACATAATAGTGGCTGTCACATTGTTTCAATAAGTGAAATGTCACGTTCTGCTGTATACACCTTTAGCCTGGCATATAACCTCGCTATAATCCTTGGGAATGACAATTTTATGGCGTACTTCCTGTGCAGTGTTTACAATTTTTCAAATGGCTGTCGAATCAAATACTGAGCCATTTACACGCATCAAATCATTGCAAAAATGGCAAATAGAGGCCTCGACTTAACTCGTTTGTAAAAGCTTGGGAAACCCCATGCATGATTAGTCGCTATATGAAGGTAAGTTTTATATATTAACACTTTCTTGTTTTAAATGCCCAACTTCCTGTAAATTTTTACAAACTAGTGAAGAGGGGAGACTATGTATTCTAGTATCTAGCTTATATATAGTAAGGTGGGGGATTAACCCTTTCCCTGTTAAATATGGCATATAAACTCAGTATTGAGTTTGGGTCAGATATATGATAATTTCATCAGCAAACAGAGCAGACCCTGATCAGATGGACTTACAGGAGCCACATGATTATTATCTGTTCTGTCTGCAAAGATGTGAAAAGGCATTTTTAAGAGGGAAAGGATTAACACATTAGCTTGATGTCTTTTGAAGACACTGGCAGTTTCACTTACGTTAAACCTGGTAATCCCGTTGTTTAGCAATGATGCTATAAGGTAAACCTGGCCAGTCCTTTGATCAATGTAGAAGTAGTTAGCATCTGACTGTGGAAAGTTTCCAATCACAACTACAGACTGGGACGTGATGTAATATGTGATGATGTCCTGAAAAAAAAAAAAAAAAAAAAAATACAGCTGAGATGAACAGAGCTACAGATAACGGTACATACTCAAATATTAAAATCATCATTTCTCCACCAAACCCTATGTCGTGACCACTCTATAGAATCGTCTCTTCAAAGAAGTTATACTGGAAACTATTTTAATTTAAGCATCTTAACTGGAGCTCAAGCATTTACCTTATAATTCGTATAAGAAATAACATGAATATCAGTAATAAGTTTTACAATGGTATTTTAACACAGAATTTGTTTACCATTTGCAGAAACAGGAGCAGCCTGATCTGGTTGCACTGTTTGCAAAGCTATCTCTAACATTACATCTTTATTTCAAATAAAGGCTTAACTCTTTTCTTTCAAATCAACATTTTTCACACATTTGCAAACAGTAGGCCAAGATCAGATGGCTCCTATATGAGTCATCCGATCAGGGTCAATTCTATTTGCCCATTGTCCATGAATATTCATTTGGTATTGAAATTGGAATAATATAGAACAGGGAAAGATTAACTTGATATATTTTCATATTTAGACTTGTAAACAGTCAATCTACATCAGTATCCATGCTTATAAAACTTTTAGTTAGTCTGAGTTCGTTCAAGATTTTGATTGGTCAGATTTGAGCCAAATTTAAATAGATCGGACTCTATACAGTTTTTAAAAGCTCCAAAACATTGTGTACATAGTAAACATTCATGATGTCTTGTATAAATACTCAACAGGGAAAGTGGTACAGTATAACCTGGTTTATCCGACATCCCTTTGGACCGAATGAATTTGTTGGATACATCAGTGTGTCTGGAAAGTCATGGTCAATCAGGGTGAGCAGATGCTCAGCCAGCCATGCACAATCCCACTTAAAGATTGTGTTCGATATGCAGGTTTGAAAAAGAAGCATTTAGCACATATTCATAATGACATTGGGACCGCCAAACAGTGTCGGATAAAGGAAGTTTTCGGGACCAAAGAGTGATGTCCAATATATCAGGTTATAGGTAAAGGCAGGTGTCGGATAGTCAAGGTTATACTGTAACGCAGAATAAAGTATAACAGAGAGCTTCTAAGAGATTTTTAATATTTTTCATCTTACATTAGGCTACCGTTTATCTTAAAACCACAGAATTAGACTTAATAGAGGTGGCCATTGCAGACAGTGTTATGCACTGAAATAGACATGTACAGGAGTGCCAAATTGCCATAACGTATGTCTCAATTTTATATATGGCTCAGAGATAGGACAAGGTAAATTAACTGATTTCACACAATCAAAGGGTCATAACTCTGCAGTGCATATCATGATATTACTGGTTATCAAAATTTGGGCAACATATCACAAACATTTTTCAGTAAGTCTGGTGAAAATGGGATAACTAGAACTATCACTAAAGGCCACAAATTGCTCCCATGGTAGCCTTGATATGCTAATCCTAGGACTGATTGATAACACCTGTATGTTAGATACTTAAAAGAATTCTGTGATGCATGTTCAAATGCAGATGGACCAACAGCCAGCCAGAGGTTGGATCTAAGAATAGCCTATAAGGGAATGGGTTAAACAAGTTTGCAGGGGTATAAAAATTATTCAACTTAGCAGAAACGGCCAAAATAACCAAATTTGGATGAATCTAGGGCCATAATCCTGAAATGTTTGGGACAAAATGATTGGTTACTTCCACTCGGAGTGTAGATCAGGTCAAAATGGCTTATTTCCAACAATTCAAAGGCCATAATTCTGAAGTGCCAGGGATCGTTATAAAAGGTTATCAAACATGACAAAGACATTACCAAAAAGATGTGTTTGTGAAACACTATGCCCCCACCCAATTTGACCTTTGAACCTGAAGGTTGACATTGACCTTGACATGTCACCCCTCAAAATGTGCAACTTCATGATACACATGCATGCCAAATATCAAGTCTCCATCTGGTTCAAAAGGTATGGCCAATATTAAAGTCGATGATTTTACCTATATATTTGACCTCTGACCTTGACCTTGACATGTCACCCCTCAAAATATGCAGCTTTATGAGATTACATATGCATGTCTGAAATCATGTCTCTATTCTGTACTGGCTGAGAAGTTATGACCAATGTTAAAGTTGCTGACAAACAGACAAACAATGACCAATGTTAAAGTTGCTGACAAACAAATAGACAGACAGACACAGATAGACACTGACAGACAGGGCAAAAACAATATGCCCCCCCCCCCCCAATCTGATCTGGGGGACATAAAAAATATTTTCAGCAAGGTTGGTGAAGATTGTATGAAAACTCTTCAGAGAGCAGACATATTTTGAATGCAGCCCATCCATCACATGATCCCATAATACTTCCCCTCTACTGACAGGATCCCATAATACAGCCCCTCGACTGACAGGCATAATACATCCCCTCCATTGACAAGATCCAATAATACAGCCACTCTACAGACAGGCATAATACAGCCCCTCTACAGACATGCATAAAAATACAGCCCCTCTACAGATAGGCATAATGCAGCCCCTCTACAAACAGGCATAATAATACAGCCCCTCTACTGACAGGATCCCATAATACAGTCCCTCTACTGACAGGCATAATAAAGCCCCTCTACTGACAGGATCCCATAATGCAGCCCCTCTAATGACAGGCATATAAAATTAGTCATGTCCCTGTAGCCATATTTTGAAACAAATTACAATGATATTTTGTAGTACCGGTAGTTCAAAACTTTTTTCAAGGTAACATTGAAATTTATTCTTTGTTTTAGAAAAGGCCATTATTTTTCCTTTAACCCTTTCCCTGTTCTAAGTTTATTTCAAATTTCAATATCTGCTGAGTATCAATGGACAAGTTAAAATGAAACACATGTATAGAAGATGGAACATTGAAGTCATTTTAGAAAGTAAAGAAACCGGTCAAATTCCATTGACAAACAGAGAAGACCCTGATCAGATAGCTCCTATAGGAGCTGTCTGATTAACCCTTTCCCTGTTCTATGTTTATTCCAAATTTTGATACCTAATGAATATTCATGGAGAAAATTCTTATAAGGAAATATTCAAGGTGAAACAATGTACCCAATTTGGAAAGTAAAGAAACCGAGCTTTCAAATTCCATTAGCAAACAGAGCAGACCCTGATAAGACGGCTCCTATAGGAGCCGTCTGATCTGGGTCTTCTCTGTTTGCAAATGCGTGAAAACACGTTTATATGAGGGAAAGGATTAAAGTCTACCATTTGCAAATGCATGAACATGCATTTATATAAAAAGAAATGTTGACCTTGCATGACTAATACAAAAGACAGGTATATTACATAATTATGGTAGCTTTCCTTCAACTATAACCTTTTACTCCGTGAGTATGCCTTTTTGTGCCTTTTCAAACAGAGTAGACACAGATCAGATTATTCCTGTAGGAGCAGTCTGATCAAGGTCTGCTCTGTTTTCTTATGAAATAATAAACATCTGATTCTTTAGTTTCTGCCATTGTCAATAAGACGTTTTCATATCAAAACATCAGCCAATAAGCATTCATGGTTATTATCATTTTAACAATGATATTCATGGAGAAATGGGTTAATTATCATTTTAACAATGATATTCATGGAGAAATGGTTTAATTCTCATTTTAACAATGATATTCATGGAGAAATGGTTTAATTATCATTTTAACAATGATATTCATGGAGAAATGGGTTATCATTTTAACAATGATATTCATGGAGAAATGGGTTATCATTTTAACAATGATATTCATGGAGAAATGGGTTATCATTTTAACAATGATATTCATGGAGAAATGGGTTATCATTTTAACAATGATATTCATGGAGAAATGGTTTATCATTTTAACAATGATATTCATGGAGAAATTGGTTAAACAGGTATATCTTAACCCTTTCCCTCATATAAACGTGTTTTCACGCATTTGCAAACAGAGTAGACCCAGATCAGACGGCTCCTAGAGGAGCCGTCTGATCAGGGTCTGCTCTGTTTGCTTATGGAATTTGATAGATCTGTTTCTTTGCTTCCTAAAATGCCTACAATGTTCTACCTTCCACATTTCTTTACAACTATTTTATCAATGAATATTCAGTAGGTATTGACTTTTGGAATAAACATAGAACAGGGAAAGGATTAAAAAGATGAAAGAAATGCAACTCACATTAGTGTCTTCATCTGTTGCATCCACATCAAAGACTACTGATCCAACAGCAAAGTTCTCTGAAATTGATTCCGAATAGTTTGGCAATGTAAAGACAGGTGCATTCTGGTTACGGATAACACTTATGATAACTGTTGTTGTGGTAACTCGTTCCGGCCTCAAGGTATCTCTGGCTGTAACACGTGCTGTATAGATAGTATTGTACTGGGCATCTGATCGTAGGTTGCTTCTGGTGGTAATGATACCAGAGAAGGCGTTCAACTCAAAGAACGTCCTGGTCGGGTAGTCTCCAATCAAGCTGTACTGAATTGTTCCGACCAGATCCTGGTCTGTGGCTGTAATGGTGAACACCCTGGATGTGACAGAAGTGTATTCACTAATACTTGTACTGTAAGGTGTGTTTATAAAAACTGGTGGAAATTGATCTCTGATAATGGTTATAAAGGCATCAACCACTGCTGTTCGGAGAGGCGAGCGATTGTCACTGGCTATTATCTGCATTCTGTAATCAGTCTTGCTGTTTCCTTGTAGTGAGGACCTGACACAAATGTCACCATTCTCAGTAAGGAAGAACAACTGCAGGGTATCAATGTCCTGGCTGCTGGTATACTTCACTTGATCACCGTCACTATCTGTTGCTTTTACCTTTAGAATGCATGTGCCAAGTGCTGTGGTTTCATTAATTGTAACACGGTATGGTGACTCCTCATAAACTGGGGCATTCTCATTTCTTGAAACAGTTATGCTTACCACTTCCTCAGCAATCTGATCCGGGTAGAAGGTATCATAAGCCTGTACACGAAGCTGCAAAAAATAGTATAAATTCAACAATAGTTTCTACTGATTTTGTCAGGGCCAAATTCATGTCACTATAAAAATTCTATGTAATATTCATGTCATTATTCCTTCTTTCTATTATAATTAATCACAATGGCTTCAAACTACAAAATTCTAATGTTTTCCTTTTCTTTAGTTCATGCTCCTTTTCCGTAGATTTATTCAAAGAGGTTGTATCTAAATATAGTCTATGAGGTAATGGGTCAATACAGGGCAAAAGTAATGCAGAAAGCACCTATAGGAGCTTTTTGTTTTACTTTTGACCTGCATTAAGCTATCACCTGCCTTACAAAACCAAAACTCTTCTTTTTGATGGTCACTTAAGGCAGGTTCTAACATATTTTGAGTTTTGCACTAGACTTACCTGGTACTGAGTGTCTTGGGCACTGGTAAGGCTGTTTCTGATGGTAACATCACCCGTTGACTGATCCAAATTGAAGAAATACACAGCTGATTGATCTCCAACCACTCTGTACACAATGTCTTCCTATAAGAAATAATGAGCAAATTAGGCTGTTTATCTAACAAGACACCTTTCGATGTCTTGCAAATAGAATAGACCCACATCAGATGGCTCATATAATGACATCAGATGGCTCATATAATGCAAGAGCCATCTGATCATTGTCTACTGTTCACCTGTAGAATAATATACATGTAGTTCTAATTCATAAACACCCCGGCCATTGTAACACACTGACTCCTATATACCATATTTCGTTTGCGGGGTGGTGGGGTGGGGGGGTTATAATAAATATGATTTCATTATAATATGTTGTCATTACTTTATTATCATACCAACACCTGAAGCCTCTATTAAAGTCACTTTCTGAAACCATTTTGATAAATAGAGCATTTGCTCCATTGGAGCAAAGTATTTTAATGCTCTATCACAATGGTTTCATAAGACTAGTACAATTTCTAAAAACTTTGCTTTTTTGTTATAAATGTTTCTATTTAGAAGATTTATTCGTAGGAGCCGTCTGGTCAGAATCTTTTCTGTTTGCTTATTACATAGTACAGGATTGGTTCTACTTTTTCTGCAATTACTAAAAATTCCTGTGTCACATAATTAAGATTAAATTAACATTCAAAATGCCATTGTTTCTTCTTATATCAATATTGATGGAGTAAAGGTCTAAAGGGTTATATAAACATCTGTTCATGCCTCTGGAAACAGTTAATCCTTCTCTTGCTGAATTTTAAAATACATTTCTCCTTTACCCATGCCCTGTTGTATAACTACATATATTTTCACTGTGTACAGTCATGTACTTCGCTGTGCAATCACTGCTGCGGAGTGCACTGGTTGCACAATCAACTTGTAAATAGTGCAGACCCTGATGAGACAGCTCCTGCAGGAGCTGTCTCATCTGGGTCTTCACTATTTACAGGTAGGTATAGTGACGTGAATAGCAAGCGAAGGGTTAATATTATAACAGTAAATATTCATGCTGTCCTTATTTCTGACATGAATATTGAAGAGTTCAAGGGTCAAGCACAATACAGCAGAACCCCTTATCCTTACTCCATCAATATTTATGCAAAAAATATAGAAAACCATCAAAAACTATCATTTGTAGGTATATGGACAAATGCCCCCCTCCCCTACAGTTTTGGCTTTGGTGGGCATTTGCCCCTCAGGTATTTTGACGGGGGTGACATTTGCCCCCCTTCAAGTTTTACCCCCACCTTACACATTACAAATATTGTAGACACCATGACATATTTTAGCTGTTTATGTGTTGTTGAGCCAAACCTATTACTCTGAAGTTCCTATAACAATGATTCACCATTTTGACAAATAGAAAAGATTGGAAGAGATAACTAGATTTGGCTCAACAACACATAAACAGTTAAAATATGTCATGGTGTCTACAATATTTGTAATGTGTAAGCGGGACAATAATTGAAGATGGAGGCAAATGTCCACCCCATAAAAAATACCAGGGGTCAAATGTCCGCCCAAGTCAAAACAGTAGGGGGGAAAAGTCTGCCCATGCCCAAATAGGGGGTAAAGGTCAGGGGGACAAGTGTCCAAGGGGGGGGGGGGTGATTATCCAAGAATCAGATTTGTAACAGTGGCACTGTTGCTTTACTTTCACTTTATTACTATGAATATTCGACTTCCATTTAATCAAAATATCCCATATGAATACATACATGTATCATATCAGCAGTTAATTATTCAAGAAATGAAGAATCATACAAATTTCAAATAGCATGTGCAGAAAATTTACCACCATTTCACTCCTAGTCCTGGGGTCAAATGGTTCTTCAAAGCTTCTTTAGCTCTCATAGTTTGATAATATAACAGGCAAATGAACTCCCCACAACTAGTCAGAAATAGTAGAAAATAAAATAGAAAGCATATGCTGTTATAAATTAGTAGCTATATAATTAGAAATTTATTCTAAAACACCAGAAACTGGATACTAACTGGAGATAGCATTTGTTACTGGCGGATAATTTTCTCAGATTGACCAATGTGCATCGTCAATGCACAGAGGTTGAAGCAGACGAAGATACCAAAGAACCAGCCTATGTATAATTGTAGGCTAGTGTAGAAATATTTACCTTAAAATAAACTCATATTATACACTGCAAAATATAATCCAAGTTCCTCAAAATTCTGCTCAGCAACTTTTCCAAAATGAGGTGGAAAGACCAAGAGTCGATCCAAGGGAGAGTAACCACTTCAGAGGCCTCTCCATTCATGGATTATATATTACAGTGAAACTCCACTAATGCGACCATTTAATAAACATCCACTGGGGTCGTTTAAAGCATGTGGTTGCTTAATGCAGGACAAAAGTTATGCAGAAAGCTCCTATAGGAGCTTTCTGCATAACTTTCGTCCTGCATTAAGCTACCACCTGCCTCTGCCACTCAGAATTATGCCCCTTTTTGGTGGTCGCATAAGAGGGGTTTTCCTGTAGTATAATAGCACATGAACACACAAACTTTAGGCTATGGCAGTAACTTAAATTTATATAAGGGAATGTGTGAAGGAACATGGAATCCTAGCCCCATAATTATGTGGTCAGGTTTTGTACATTTCTGGAAATTACAAAGTCACGGCTAAGGTGGAGAAAGGCAAATTTATGAAGTAAAGGGTTAACCCTTTCAATGTTTTTCAAATGAACTATTCCAAAATTCAAACAGGTCAAGCATATCATGAATATTCAGAGACTTTAAGGTGACTTATGATCAGGATCTACTCCATTTGCTTATTAAGTTATAATAAACCCGACTCTACCATTTCTACTACAGTCTAATTGCGATACTACAAATCGGGACTGGGTCATGCCGATTTTTCGTAGTTTCGCATTATCGTATCAATGCATCTATAGGATACGAAATAATTTCCACAAACCTTTTCTCGGTTTCGTAGCAAATGCATACACATACCATACATCGATCTCGTATTGGTCATTATATGTAATAATATTGTCGCAATTTACTGTTGCATAATAAAGATATTTCTGTACATGTTTGTGTTATATTTGATATATGCTATGCCTTGTTTGACAATCTACTCACATTCTCGCTTACTACAGTGTACATTAATGATTTTGTATCACACGCCTCATGCAAGAGGTGGTCAAATTATAATGTGTAATGTCATATGCGAGTGCATAATGGGTTATGTAAAAAAAACGAACCGCGCAATGCCAGCTCACAAAACTAGATAGGAGGGAGTTAATGAAACATTTCCAAAGATTCTGTTCGTTCTTGTTCATCAAATCGTATTCTGTGACTACTCTTTTGAATGTGAAGTAACAACCTAGAATTTGGTGACAGCATAAGGATTTTAATATTTAAAAGCTCCCTTTAACTAGAGACCTGAACTTGACATTTCTAGCAATCCATAAGGGTTATGTATAAAACAAGAAATTAATCAATACGTTCAGTCTTATTCAGGGATAAAAAATTGCAAAGAAAAGTGTGATATTGTTTATATGCGTATACAAGCAGTGTAGACACAGGTTTGATGACCAGTGTAACTGTTGCAAGTTTTATATGCTATGGGACATTGACTACAAACAAACACGCCTGTATGCTAATCATTTATAACACGATGTATGTGAAAACGTAATTGTGCATAATTGCACAATACAAGCTTTAATCATTTGCGACATTTGATATGTAGTTAGTCTAATCCTGTCACAAACAAACAAGGGTGCTGATCATAACACGCTACGTGCTAAAGCGTATCGGGCAGGCCAGATGTGTCAACAATGGATAATTATGTTGACTGGAGCGATGAATGTCTCTCAGAAGTGTGAGATTCGTAAAAATGCATCTTTTTTGCTACTGTTTTTGTGTTTAAGGGACTACGAAAACCTCTTGTAATAACATGTTTTTCATAGTTTTGCAATTTCCTACTTTTGCATCTTTTTGAAATTGAAACAAGAACAAAATCGGCCGGGACCTGTGGTATTTTTTGTAGCAAACCGGTATTTCGTTCGAGCGTGATCCGTAGTATCATGATTAGACTGTAGTACCAAAAAATCCTGTGCAACTTCAGCTAATAAATATTTGAAATGTCATTAATTTTATGAATATTCAACAGGAAAAGGGTTAAAGAAAAGAAGGAGCTTTTCCTGTGTCCATGTGCACCGTGTTATGATAATAAAATAATCTGATTAATATTCATAACATTATTTCTTACATGAATATACATGGAGGAAAGGCTTAAATGTTGCTCGTGTGAGTGAATTGGAATAAAAGTAGTTATCCCACATGACAGGCATTCAACTCACCACTAAGTCCTGATCAGTGGCACTGACTGTGTAAATTGTTCTCCCAACTGCAAAATTCTCGGACACACCTGTGCCATACGGAGTTGATGTGAAAAATGGAGGATTTCTTGTTCTGGTAACAAACACCCTTACTTGGGCTGTAGCAGACCTCTCATTCGGTGACCTTTGATCTCTTGCTTCAACAAGCATCTGCAAAAGAAAAAAATATTTGCCATTTTTCTATTCACCCTTTACTCAATAAATATTTATGGGAGAAATAATGATACATGTATCATTACTATAAATTTTATAACAGTACAAGTACATGAATACAGAAATACTGGCCATGGCAGATCAATACAATTCCACAAGCAAAGCGCAGTTCCTGATCCGATGGCTGCTCCTACAGGAGCCTTCTCTATTTGCAAAGATACTGAGAGTCATATTTATGGATTAACCCTTTCCTTCATATAAATGCATTTTGACACATTTGAAAATAGACCCCGATCAGATGGCTCCTCTAGGAACTGTATGATCAGGGTCTGCTGTGTTTGCCAATAGAATTACATATATATATATATATATATATATCTGATTTTATAATCTCTGCCAGTCAAAAGTTCCTTTGTTAATAATGCTTTGAAAAAGTTAAGCTCATTAATATTTATAGCGATATTATTTCTTTCGTGAAATATTAACCCTTCGCTTGCTAATCGCGTCAATATACATATCTGTATATAGTGAAGACCCAGATGAGACAGCGCCTGCAGGAGCTGTCTCATCAGGGTCTGCACTATTTACAAGTTGATTGTGCAACCAGTGCACTCCACAGCAGTGATTGCATAGCAAAATACTTGTACACAGCGAGGATATATATAATTATACGATAGGGCATGAGTAAAGAAGGAGAAATGAATTTTAAAATTCAGCAAGGGAAGGGTTAAACATGGAAAGGGTTAACATGTCAACCGATAGCTTCATAAATATGCCTTTGTTACGACTTTGCAAAGAAAGGGGGCCCAGGTCAGGCAGATACTGTTCCGCTTAAGGAATTATGCAGATCTAATTCTGTAGTTTTTACTGTTATTTCTTAAATGGAGTAAAGGGTTAAAACAAGAGCACCGCATACCAGTGAAAACACTAAGTCTTGTCTTTTCCATTGTAGCCCTGTGTGAAAGTGAATAAGTATGTGAAGTTTCATAAGTTTTGCATGAATAGTAAAAACGTAATAGCCAACATTAAGGTTTACTGAAAATGTGCAGCTTCATGAGATACACATGCATGACAAATATCAAGTCTCTATCTCTACTGGTTCATAAGTTATGGCCAATGTTAAAGTCAGTGATTTGACCTATATATTTGACCTCTGATCTTGAAGGATGACCTTGTACTTGACATGTCACCCCTCAAAATGCACAGCTTTATGAGATACATATGCATGCCAAATATTAAGTTTCTATTTGTATAGGTAAACAACTAGCAGTGAGCCATGACTGTTCTTTACATGTTGGTATGTTCCACGATTTAGGGGTGTTGGCATTGCTGCAGTCTATCGAACTAAGATACGTACTGTACATGCGACAGTCAATTACGATTTTCTCATACAAGTTTTTATGCTGACTGAATGCCGTTTCCCCAACAAAGTGGACTAAGCTGATTTTTAAGGCTCACTGTTCGTTGTTTACTTGTACTGGCTCAAAAGTTATGACCAATGTTAAAGTTGCTGATAAACAATCAGACAAACAGGCAGGGCAAAAACAATATGCCCCCGAGATCTGATCCAGGAGCACAAAAATGTACAGTGGTATGTGTATCAGTAATTTATTTTTCTCTATACTAGCGTAGGTAAGACACTTGTGAAAGACTCAGCCGGGTCACTGAACAAATAACATCTGATAATGGCATAAACTGTAGAATCAGATCAGGGTCCTGATTTGATTGGTCAGATTTGAGTTCAGCAAAAGGCTCAAATCTGACCAATTAAAAGCTTGAGAACGTTCTCAGACTCAACTAAAAGTTTTATAAGCATGGACCCATGTTAGCATTCAGAGCAGACCATTACCAGATGGCTCCTGTAGGAGCTGTCTGATCTGGGTCTACTCTGTTTGCAAAGGCTTGAAAAGGCATTCTATATTTTGCATGATAAGGTTTCTCTTGAAATCTTTCTCACATCATACTGCCGATCTTCTGTCGGGTCTGATGTCAATGATCTTGTTAGGTAGATGAGGCCACTGTACTCCTGAATATGGAAGTAATCCAATGGCTTGTTAATGTTGGAGTTGAACTGGTCATTCTGGCTAACGAATGAGTACTTGACTACATCCTGAAACAACAAAGACACACTTTAAATTATCTGCTGCAAAACTGAGATATTGTTCAACTAAAAATATTATTAAATTCTAACATACCATATTCTCCTTAATAAATGCCCCCATTCTTATAAATGTCCCCTTATTTCTGGAGGAAACTAATATTAAGCAACCACCTATGTATAAAACACAAGAATTTCCTCTTAAGAATATTGCATCCACACGTTTATATGAGGGAAAGGGTAAATGCATGGTGAAAGGCATGCAGAAAGCTCCTAGAGGAGCTCCTAGAGGAGCTTTCTGCATGACTGTCACCATGCAATAAGCTGCCACCTGTTTTGAAGATTGATAATACTACGTATTTCAGTGTTCGAATAATCAAGATTTTACTGGATTTATGTAAAAAAATAATGGCAACATCAACATTCATTGGCTCAATTTTTATAATGTAAACTTTTCAAGGGAAACAATTCTATAACATGTCAAAAGCATCTGAGCCGAGCTGTCTGATCTGGATCTACTATGTTTGCAAATGTGTGCAAAGGCATTTATAAGAAAGAAAGAGTTAATGCTTACCCCATCAGCATCCGTAGCAGTGATGTTGAAGACTGGCGATGTAAGAGGGTAATACTCGCTGATTGTCGTTGAATAATTTGGCAGACCAAATATAGGTGCATTTGGATTCTTAATTACGGAGATCTGCACAGTTGCTGTGGTAACAAACTGTGGTGACAAACTGTCATATGCAGTAACAACCAGCTGCAAAAAGAAAGTTTTACATACATTTCAATCCTGTGATCGGTCAGATCATGAACAGTGCATTCAAAAAATGGAGCATTTCAAACAGTCAGTATCTCTTACCCTTTCTCTCATAAATATTTATGTAATGATGTATCGTCACATACAGAAATAAAACTATAAAACTCCATAAGCAAACAGATAATACCCTATTCAAACTACTCTTACCAGTTGTCTGATCTGGGCCCAGTTTATTTGCATAGGCATTCAGTTCAATAAAGCTAAAAAAGTGTCTACTGCTTTTGTTCTAGAAGACAGGCAACAAATAGTTTAGATCACAATAAGACACTCAGCTTATTATCAGGATACGAACTGTATAATTATGATATCACACAATTGTACAAGCATGCAAACTGTTTGCATAATTATGATATCACAATTGTACAAGCATGCAAAAAAATAATGCAAAGTCGAATTCGAAGTCTACACATTTATCATTACCTCAGTGACTATTTTTAGACAAAACCTCTGAATAAATCTAATGAAAATGAGTGTTTTCTAGAAAAAAGTAATTTTTAGATATACATGATAGAGAGTTTGATCCTGTGGAGTCAATGCTCTATTTATCAAGACGGTTTCAAAAGTAATCTTTACTGAGGTCCCAAAAGAAGGAATAGGTTAACCAAGACATAACCCCAAAGTTTTATAAACTCAGGGATAGGAAAATAACCTATGACTGAACCTTTCCTCAGTCGAATATACATGTAAGAAATATATATATAACTTATATTAGCTCAATGTTAATCGTGACATATGTACAAAAAAGTTTTGATATAGTAGAACGGTAGAATCAAACTTTAAGAATTCCATCAACAAACAAAGCAGACCCTGATCAGAAGGCTCCTACAGGAGCCATCTGATCTCTGTCTACTCACACCCACATTTATATGCGGTTGAAGGTGAAACCTTTAAACATGCTGATACACATACAGTAAAACCTCGATTATTTGAATTTTCGTTATAAAAGAATTTAGACCCTTTTAGGCAGGTGGCTGCTTAATGCATGATGAAAGTCATGCAGAAAGCTCCTAGAGGAGCTTTCTGCATGACTTTCACCATGCATAAAGCTACCACCTGTCTTAAAGATCGATAATAATATGTATTTTAGTGTTCGGATAATCGAAGTTTTACTGTATTATATCATCCTTCACCCCATGAATATTCATGTGAGAAATGGTGTTTATCAATATAGACTACCGGTAGCTTAATTTCTAAAGTGTTATATAAACACATGGCAGGAATATATGCCATTACGTGTATATAAAAAAAAGCTAATAAATATTCATGATGTCATTTTTTACACGATTATTCAACAGGGAATAGTTTCGATTCAAACAGTGCTTTCATATCCCAAAAATGTATCTTGTACACTTACATTAAATACCGATATATCAGTGGAAACGGTTCTTAGGCTACTTCTGACAGTAATAGATCCATCATTGGAAGCAATTTTAAAGAAGTATGCTGCTCTGAAGTCAAAATCAAAGGCATCATTGGACAGGCCATACACGATGGAACCCTTCAGGTCTACGTCAGTGGCAGTGACCTGGTACACAAAGTCATCAACTGGACGGTTTTCTTCCACAGAAGTGATGTATGGTGTTCTGATGAACACTGGAGGTTGTTGGTCACGTGATACAGTAACAAAGCATGATGTTGACACTGATCTCTCTGGATTGCTCTGATCTCTAGCACTAATAGTGAACTGAAAAAAAAGACCATAGAAATGAATGTCATGTTTCATTCTGATAGCTTATATACAGTAAAACCTCGATACTACAACCACTCAAATGTGTACCATTATGGATCCTTAACACAAGTGACAGCTTAATGCAAGGTGGAAGTCATGCAGAAAGCTCCTCTAGGAACATTCTGCATGACTTATCATGCATTAAGCAGCCATCGACCTACAAAGACATACATTCTTCATTTCTAAAATTTTGCAGTATCAAGTTTATACTGTACTTGCAATCTCCAATCAATGTTTTGTTTTATGTACATTAAAACTTCTCTAAACCAGAACTCTAGAAGAAGAATTTAGATACTTTTAGGCAAGTGGCTACTTAATGCATGGTTAAGCATGTGGCTACTTAATGCATGGTTAAAATCATTCAGGTGGTTACTTAATGCATGGTTAAAATCATTCAGGTGGCTACTTAATGCATGGTTAAAATCATGCAGAAAGCTCCTAAGAGCAGCTTTCAGCATGAATTCACCCTGTATTAAGTTTTCACCTGTCTCCAAGACCGATATTTATACCAGATTTAACGTCCAGTTTAGAGAGGTTTTACTGTGCTGATATTTGAGAAAACAGAACAAAAAGCACAGAAGCTGATCCGACACTGCATTCTAACCATCTGTACTTAAAGCAATTGTCTGCAAATATTGTGATTTGCTTCTAAAAGTACATTTTCCTTCCATTTCATTAAATAAGAGGGCCATGATGGCCCTTAATTGCTCACCTGGTTATAACAGATTTATGGATACAATGAATTCATGTAATCTAGGACCGGTCCATTTTTTGCAAAGGTGTCATAATTTGAACAGTCTTGGAAAAGAACTATTAAAGGATGCTACATACCAAATATCAAAGGTCTAAGCCTTACAGTTTGAGAGAAGAAGATTTTTAAAGATTTTTCAATGAAAAAGAGGGCATTGGCTCTCTATATCACTCATATTATAGAGTTATAGTGATATACTGACAATCTTATTTTTCAGCAGACAGCATTTCTAACAGATGACAGAAATCAGTGTTAATCCTATCACTGTTGAGGATGACTTGACTGAAATTAGCATTGGATTCTGATCCAAAGTACATGAATATGTAACTGTTACAGAAAGCTAAAACAACTTTCGAAAATAATTTAACCACCTAATTTTCTCAATCTAGAATAAATGTTGGTTACTGGTTTCTCTAAACACAATTTCTGCTGTGCCGAGATTAGGGGTTAATGACCCACTGCCCAGCTTGGAGCCCAGGGGTCAAAGGTCTATGTCTTACAGTTTCAGAGAAGAAGATTTTTCAAGATTTTCCTATGAAAAACTAATAAGCCCCAAGGATGGGGTCATGATTTTTGTTGTGGGCCATTAGATCATGCTACATACAAAATATCAAAGTTGTAGGCTTTGTGGTTTCAGAGAAGAAGATGTTTAAAGTAAATTATTGACGCCCCCATGACGCACACCGTACATACGCACGACTATTATTGCTGAAGGTTAACCATTGTTGCTGAGGGGTTAATCATTGTTGCTGATGGTTAACCATTGTTGCTGAAGGTTAATCATTGTTGCTTGGGGATAAACTATTATTGCTAAATGTTAACCATTGTTGTTGAGGGTTAACCATTATTGCTAAATGTTAACCATTGTTGTTTAAGGTTAACCATTATTTCTGAGGGTTAACCATTGTTGCTGAGGGTTAACCATTGTAGCTGAGGATTAACTATTGTTGCTGAGGGTGAACCATTGTTGCTGAGGGTGAACCATTGTTGCTGAGGGTTGACATTTATACCTGAATGTTAACCATTATTGCTGAAGGTTAACCATTATTGCTGAGGGTTAACCATTGTTGTGGGAGGTTAACCATTGTTGCTGAAGGTAAACACTTGTTGCAGATATGGTTCTACAGTTGTCTACACAGCTTCATCCTTTGCCTGTTCATGTTTATAACAAATTTTAATACCTACTGAATATTCGTGGAAAAATTATGGAAGGCGGAACATCGTTGCCATTTAAGAAAGTTAAGAAACACAATTCCATAAGCAAACAGCAGACCCTGATCAGACCGTTCCTATAGGAGATGTCTGATCTGGATCCACTCTGTTTGCAAATGCATGAAAAGGCATTTATATGAGGGTAAGGGTTAAAAGCATGAATTTTGCATAGCAAGAATCAAAAGTTATATTAATGTTTCTCTTACCTGGAGCTGGGTGAGGGCATTGCTGGACAAGAGCCTCTTCAAGTAAACCAATCCATTAGCTGGGTCCAAGTACAGCGTGTTCAAAACCTCTGAGTTGGCAGTAATTGAGTATATGAGGATGTCCTGTAAACACAAATTTACTCCAAACTCAACCTTTTATTACAGTGAAAAAACAATGCTATAAATACAGTAGAACCTGTCCCAAGTGGCCATTCATTTATTGAACATAGGAGTATTAAAAAGTGGGTGGTTGCTTAATGCAGGGCAAAAGTAATTACCTTTGATCTGCATTAAGCTACCACCTGCCTTTATAGAGCCATAACTAGACTCTTATAAGAGATTTACTGCAGTAATGTTTTACCCTAGAAGAGTCTGAGTTTTGCTCTCAAGCTTTTGATTGGTTAGATTTGAGTTCTCAAGCTTTTGATTGGTCAGATTTGAGCCTGTGGCTCAAATCTGACCAATCAAAAACTTGAGAACGATCTCAGACTCAACTAAAAGTTTTATAAGCATGAACCCAGATACACAAGCGCATGCAGACCTTGATCTGATGGCTTCTGCAGTAGCCATCTCATCTGAGTCTGCTCTGTTTGCAAATGTATTTAAAGGAGTATCTATGGAGCAAGTGGTTTAAGATAAAAGAAAATGTGTCCATAGGCCACGGATGCCCCTGCCGGCAAACAGGAAGTAGATGAACAACAGGCCTGAAAACGGTAGACAGTAAAACTCACTAGGATTATGCTTCAGACAAAATATCAAATCATTGCAGGTTACACAAGCGAAGAAATCTTTGACGAAACTTTTTGTCATCAAACAATCACCAAAATTCAATCAAATTGTCGGCAAACAGGAAGTAGATGGACGACAGACCTGAAAAGGGGAGACACGGTACAACTCACTATGATAATGCTTCAGACCAAATATTAAACCATTCCACACAAGCAAAGAAATCCTTGACGAAAATTTCAGATGTATGTAGGGATGGACAAGGGTAAAACTTAATGCCCCAGTCGCCTAAAGGCCGGGGCATAAAAAATACAGCATACAGATGCCAATGAACTTCTCCAACAAGAACCATGTGTGGCACGTACGCTGGTCTGAGTTGGTGCTTGTCCACTGCATACACATCTCCTCAAAGAGATCTACCTACCAATGAAGTTTCATGTAGATAACCACATTCTTTTTGAACAATCAGCTAAGTTTTTCAAAAAGATAAAGGGCCACGACTCCAAAATCAAGAGTAATAATTCTTATGTAGGGGCCTTCTCAATGAGATCTACCCACCTATGAAGTTTCATGTTGATACCTCTTATACCATTTGATTAATCAGCTAAATTAAGTTTTTGCATGCCGCCCATGCTGATGAGACCAACACCTACAACAACGTCTACAACCCAGTGATCACAACAGCAGATTTTTTCTTCAAAAACAGACGAGCTAAAAATCAATATTTTACTCAGCAATAACCCTCTAACCCTTTACTTCATTAACCCATTACCTCATAGGCTATTTTTAGGTACAACCTCTTTGAATAAATCTACCAAAATGAGCTTTAACTAGAGAAAATTAAACTTAGAATTTTATAGTTTGAAACCCTTGTGATAAATAGACCATTTGCTGACCTATAGGAGCAAATGCTCTATTTATCACAATGGTTTCACAAAGTGACTTCTACAGAGTCGTCAATATGAGGGAATAGGTTAATATGCCTTTCCATGCCTTTGTAAATGGAGTAGACCCAAAAGAGTCGCCCTTCTCTGGGTATACTCCATTTGCAAAGGCTAAAGGGCGCTTTGATGATAAACAACTGTGAAAATGACATGGATAGATGAACTGATGTCAAAACTAACTAAATTAATGATACAGTAAAACCTCTCTAAATTTGAAGCCTAGTAAAGAAAGAAATAGATACTTTAAGGCAGCAGACTGCTTAATGCAGGGTGAAAGACATGCAGAATGCTCCTAGGAGCTATGTACATGATTTTCACCTTGCATTAAGCTGCCACCTGTCTCCCGGGCGGATATTTATACTGAATTTAAAGTCCAGTATAGAGGGGTTTTACTGTAATAGAAATATTCTTTAAACAGAGTAAAAAGGAATCTTTTCTTTTCAAAACACTGTCACTGCCCTCTGACAAAGTTCAGCATCACATCTTCATAGAAATTTAGCAAAGGGTCTTCAGATTTACAATTGTATATATTTAGGATGAACACTAACCTTTGCCTTATATTAACAGTTTTTCATGCCTTTACAAACAGTAAACCTAGATCAGACTGCACCTGTAGAAGCTGTCTGATCAGTGTCTGCTCCGTTTACATATGAAATTATATTAGATTTGATCCTAAGGTTTTAAGCTAACAATTCCTTTGAATTTTTTGTATTTCAAATATTAAGTTAATGAATATCAATCTTTAAGACAGGTGGCAGCTTAATGTAGGGTGAAAGTCATGCAGAAAGCTCCTCTAGGAGCTTTCTGCATAACTTTCACCCTGCATTAAGCAAACATCTGCCTAAAATGGTCTAAATTCATCTATAAAATTTTGAATAATCAATGTTTTACTGTATAAGTATAAAACATCAGATCTTTAGTTTCACCCAGACACAAGCAAACAAGAGCTAGGTGTGTCTGAGCATTATACACCCGAAGTATGTGCTGTTGTAACATGCTAAGTATGAAGACTGCACACCCAATTTTTATCAATTTATTGAGCGGACAAGAGTTTTGAGTTCAAAGTCACTGACCTTGACCTTTAACCAACTGACCCCAAAATCAATAGAAGTCATCTACTGACCATGACCAACCTTCCTACTAAGTATGAAGACAGCAGACCGAATACATATCAAGTTATTGAGCAGACAAGCATTTTGAGTTAAAGGTCACTGTAACCTTGACCTTTCACAGACTGATCTATTAGCTATGACCAACCTTCCTACTAAGTATGAAGACGGCACAACCAATAGCTGACAAAGATGTGGATAAAGGACGGACGGACGGATGAACTGACGGACAAACGCCATTCCATAACATGACCGAAGTTGGTTCATGCATATAAAAAAATTTATAAACACAAATCTAGCCCATTAGGAACTTACCCCATCACGATCCGTGGCAGTTGAGTTGATAATTAGACCACCAAGTGCAAAGTTCTCTGTTACAGATGTTCTGCAGAGAGAGTTTACAAACTGTGGAGCATTTGGATTCCTGTTCACTGTTATTGTAGCTGTGGCAGTACCGTATGTAAATGGGTAGGCTGTATCATAAGCTCGGAGCACCATGAAATATGTTGTTGAAAGTGATGCATCTGTCAGGAGAGACTGTTTTAGCGAAATCATTCCAGTTAGTGAATTAACTTGGAAGAAAATTTGTGCAGGGTACTGTCCAATACTTTCATATCTAATTTGACCCTGAAATTAAAAACAAAGAAAAAGGTCTGAAAAATACAATGTAAATGTTATTCTAAAATATGTATTAACCCTTTCCCTCATACAAACGTGTTTTCACGCATTCGCAAACAGAGTAGACCCAGATTAGACAGCTCCTAGAGGAGCCATCTGATCAAGGTCTGCTTTGTTTGCTAACTCCTAAAGGAGTCATCTGATCAGGGTCTGCTTTGTTTGCTAACTCCTAAAGGAGTCATCTGATCAGGGTCTGATTTGTTTGCTAACTCCTAAAGGAGTCATCTGATCAGGGTCTGCTCTGTTTGCTAATAAAATCTGATAGTTATGTTTCTCTACTTTTTAAAATATCTACAATGTTTCACCTTCCATATTTCATTATAACTTTCTTGCTTTATTTATCACAATGGTTTCATAAAGCAACTTTAACGGAGTCATCAAAAGTCGTCAATATCAGGGAAAGGGTTAACCCTTTCTCTCATATAAACGTGTTTTCACGCATTTGCAAACAGAGTAGACCCAGATCAGACGGCTCCTAGAGGAGCCGTCTGATCAGGGTCTACTCTGTTTGCTAGTGGAATTTGAAAGATGTTTCTTTTCTTTCTAAAATGGCTACAATGGTCCACCTGCCATGTTTCATTATAACCATTTTCTCAATGAATATTCAGTAGGTATTGAAATTTGGACTAAATATATAACAGGGAAAGGGTTAATTAGATTCATTCGTAAAATTGAATAGTAACACATGAATTGTATGCCAAAGCAGAAACTACAGAATCAGATCTATATTATTCTATTAGCAAACAGAGCAGACCTAGATCAGACAGCTCCTATAGGAGCCATCTGATCTGTGTCTACATGGTTTGCAAAGGCATATTTATGGAGTAAAGGGTTAATGCAGGGCAATAGTAATGCAGAAAAATGTAACTTTTTGCAGTACATTTTACCTGCATGAAACCACCATCTGCCTTACAGATCCATAATCAGGGTCCAAGCTTATAAAGCTTTTAGTTGAGTCTGAGTTTCGTTCTCAGGCTTTTGATTGGTCAGATTTGAGTTCTTAAGCTTTTGATTGGTCAGATTTGAGCCTGACCAATCAAATGCTTGAGAACGTTCTCAGACTCAACTAAAAGCTTTATAAGCATGGACCCAGGATCTAGTGTACAAGCTATGCCTTAACAATATTTGTCCATCCTTAACCCCCTTTCCCTGTTCTACGTTTAATTCAAATTTCAATACCTACTGAATATTCATTCACAAAATAATTATAAAGAAATATGGAAGGTACTACATTGTAGACATTTTAGAAAGCAAAGAAATAGATCTATCAAATTCTATAAGCAAACAGTAGACCCTGATCAGACGGCTCCTCTAGGATCCATGAAAACACGTTTATATGAAGGAAAGGGTTAACCATTTTTTCTAGGAATATTCCTGAAAGAAATAATGACTGAATATTATAAAACTGAATTATATTTATATTTTTGTGCACCTGTCAATTATTTTTATGCCTTTGACCAATAGCAAAAACCTGTACACACATGAAAGGTCTTTGCCAAAAGTAAACTAGAGGTTTGTTTTTGTCACAAAAACATGTCTCCCCCATTCATCTTGTTTCCAATACACATGTGTAATATCTGTAACTCCAAAATTATCAAACAGCCCAGGTGCACAACTGTTTATGCTGGTGAATATTCCTGTGAAATTTGTTTACTCTAGCCCTACTGGTTACAGAGATACACGCAACACAAAGTTGGTTAAATTTTAAGTTCTCTTATCAGGGGCAAAAACTCCAAAGATATCAGGGGGAGACAATTCAAACACCCCAGCTGCACAACTCATGTTGGTCAACATTCCTGTGAAGTTTGGTGACTCTAGCCCTACTTGTTTCAGAAATACGTGCAACACAAAGTAATAACTCAACAATTATCAATTATCAAGGGAAGACAATTCAAAAACCTCAGGTGCACAACTCATGCTGAGTTTGGTGACTCTAGCCCTATCGGTTTCAGAGATACGCACGACAAAAAGTACACTTAACGAATTTCATAAGTGTGCACTTTTCTTTTCGCTATACATGTATATGTTTTAATAATACGAATTTCTGCACAAAATTTTGTGTGTTGGTTATTGTAAGAAATAATGAGATCATTCGGACGCAGGAATTTTGGTAATGGTGAAAACTGTCAGATTTAGTCAGTACTATAATAACTATATATATAAGCAAACAGAACAGACCCTGATCAGAAGAATCCTATAGGAGCTGTCTGATCTGGGTCTACGTACTCTGATTGCCAAATCATGAACAAGTGTTTATATGAGGGAAAGGGTTAAAGATATAACATAGTTTCATTATAGGAGAGGTTTAGTTATAGGCCTATAAGGCAGGTGGTACTTTTATGCAGGGCAAAAATAATGCTAAAAGCTATAGGAGCTTTCTGCCTTACTATTGCCCTGCATTAAGCAACCACATGTTTTTTTTTTGCTCCTATGTTTAACCCGTTCCCGCATATTGACGCCTTTTGACGCTTCTGTAAAAGTCACTTTATGAAACCATTGTGATAAATAGAGCATTTGCTCCACAGGAGCAAATGCTCTATTTATCACAATGGTTTCAAAACTGTAACACAATTTTGAAAAATTTCTTTTCTCTAGTTAATGCTCCTTTTTGGTAGATTTAATCAAAGAGGTTAGGTCTAAAAATAGCCTAAGTGGGAATGGGTTAATAAATGAATGGCCATTTAGGACAGGTTCTAATGTAATTCAACTTTACTACCTAGTGGAGATGTGAGATTGAATTCTTAGAGCAACTACTTTAACCTACCTTGAGATCCTGGTCGACAGCTGAAGTCTGTTGGACAGAGGCATTCACCCCCAATAACCTGTCAATGTCAACATTGTAGGGTTGATTGATAAATGTGGGTGGGAAACGATCTCTTTCGATGCTAATAACAGCCTGTGAAGACCCACACTGTTGGGGTACACCATTATCACAAGCACGCAGGCCCATCTGTAATACAAATATTAATCTTTATTAAAAGCCTTTTCACGCATTTGCAAACAGTAGACCTAGATCAGATTATTCAAGTCCATTGATCAGGGTCCATGCTTATAAAACTTTTAGTTGAGTCCAAGTTCTTTCTCAAGTTTTTGATTGGTCAGATTTGAGCCTTTGGCTCAAATCTGACCAATCAAAAGCTTGAGGACTCAAATCTGACCAATCAAAAGCTTGAGAACGAACTCAAACTCAACTAAAAAGCTTTATAAGCATGGAGCCAGGGTCTGTTCTGTTTGTTTATGATATTTCAGAGATATGGCTTTACAGCCTATGTCATTTCCTGTGTCCATGTGCTATTATGGAAATAATCTAATCAGTTTAATTTTGATAATGGCATTATGTATTATGGTGAAAATGTGACTCGACTGGGACTTGAACCTAGGGCCTTCGGCTTGCCATGCCAACACTCTACTGACTGAACTACTTAGCCAAACAGTCAACCTACTGAGCTACCTAGCCAAACAGTCTAAAGTCTATCAGCTGTTTCACCACAATCTCTACCAGGCTACACACACCCCCTTTACAAAAGAATTTGTCCCCGAAGTCTTATTCAAAGATCGCTCCGAGTTTCTTATTACATTTCTTTATTTATTAATCACCTTGTGGGGATTTATGTTGGGTGCCAAATGTAAAATGGTGAAAAATTTGACTCAACTGGAACTCAAACCCAGCGTCTTTGGCTTACCATGCCAACACTATCGACTGAGCTACCAAGCCACACAGTCTTAAAGCCTATCAGCTGTTTCACCACTACCTCTACCTAGCAACACATGTACACATTAATTTTTTCATGCCTTTGTAAACAGGACATGGGTAAAGAAGGAGAAATGTACTTTAAAATTCAGCAAGAGAAGGGTTAAATATGATCATGTTAATGGTTAACAGCATCATAAACAGAGCTCCAGATAAGATTTGTAAATTTATGCATTTTCAACAATAGCTCCTTTACTGTGAACACCTCTAAGAGATGATTCTAAAGAGAAGTCACAGTATAGGATTTGGTGGAGAAATAGAGAATAATAGGTTAGTGCCGTAGATGGGACGCCTTTATCCGACGAGAGGAGAGGCTTGCTGAGCCTCAACTGTTTTCTCTCAGAGTCGGATAAAGGTGTCCCATCTACGGCACTAACCTATCATTCGATTTATCCAGTCAATTTAGTTAAATATCTTTTTTCATAGACTCATAAAACATAACACTCTTGAAATAATTTACATTGAAAATGCGGTTTTTCGATCAACGGATCCCTCCCTTTTCATTTCCATTAAGACGTAAATAGATCTAATGGGCTACCGCAGAGGAAAATAGTTTCGATACTTCCATTACAAGAGGGGAAAGCGTGGTTGAATTTGAAAAATAAGATGATTTGAATCGACGGTCGATAAGTTATTTTCTCTGGTCAAATTCGAGTTCCGTAGTCTCGGTTTCTATTTTTAGATAGACCTAATGTCACTCATAAATTGATGGAACTGAACAGGCTATGAGAGTGAAAAGAAAACATTTACTATTTATCTGTCAATATTTCCTTCCTGGCTTGATTTGATCAAAAACGTGTTTCGCCAGCGGTGGATTAAATTAATAAAACTGATAAATCAACGTCACTTTGTATATGGCCTCAGTGGCGTAATCGGTAAGGACGACGTCTCTAGAGTGATTAGAATTGGTTTTTGTAGGATCAGGCGCGGGTTCGAATCCAGCTATAGCCACTTAAATGTAGTTTTACTTTTTCTCATTTGAATAATTCTTTTGGTGTATTTTGTTAGATCTATTCCATCAACATAATTTTTATGCATATTTACAAAAAATTAAAATAGTTCCATGGTTATAGAATCATTACGCCTATCTACTAACCTAATAAACCTTCTACTAACGGAAGTAACCTAATAAACCTAAGTTTATCTGCACCCCCTTTATTATGTCACTAGAGAAGCCTGGTGACTGGATAAAGGATGATTTTAGTATTTGGGTATGCAGCTTTATTTTTAGCTCTATTATAAAGATCAATACAAAATAATGAATAGGAACTCACACTGTCCTCAACCTGTGTCCCTTCTGTCAGCGGACGTTTCAATACAATACAGCCAGAAGTAGGATTGATGTAGTAGAATGTATTGGCTCTGTCTGTATTTGAGAATGTGTCACCAGTAATTGAGTACTCAATTGCATCATTGTCAAAATCTGTTGCAGTAACACAGAACAGGTTTACACCAATGTCTTGAGTTTCTAAAATTGCATCTGTGTATCGTGGAAATTCAAATATTGGAGAGTTTAAATTCCGTCTCACTGTGATGGACACTAACGAGGTGTCAATGACATCAGGGTAAGCCGAGTCATAGCAAACTATTGGCAGCTGTAAAAGAAAACAGTTTCTTATTGGTCAATTTTCTATAATAGATTTACATTGTGTTATATTTTATATTAATCTAAATCTTTAACTTTTTAGTTTGTCTAGTCTGGCTGATATAGACCTACCATGTCTAAACAAGAGAAAGATTTCATAGATAAAAAGATGATTCATCAATAATAAAGGGAAAGGGTTAACCCTTTACTTCATAAATATGCGTTTCTATGCCTTTGTAAACAGAAGATTCAGACCAGATGGCTACCACAAGAGCTGTCTGATCAGGGTCTGCTATGTTTGCATAAGAAATGATATACAGTAAAACCTCGATTATTCGAATTTTCGGTATAGAAGAATTTAGACCCTTTTAGGCAGAAGGCTGCTAAATGCATGGTGAAAGTCATGCAGAAAGCTCCTAGAGGAGCTTTCTGCATGACTTTCACCATGCATTAAGCTGCCACCTGTCTTAAAGATCGATAATAATACGTATTTTAGTGTTCGGATAATCGAAGTTTTACTATAGATATGATTCTGTAGATTCTGCCATGGCCAACACATCCTGTGTTGATGAGCCTTTTTAAAATATAAATTAATATTTATAATGTCATTAACCCTTTCCCTGTTCTATGTTTATTACGAATTTCAATACCTACTGAATATTCATGGACAAAATAGTTATAATGAAACATGGAAGATGGAGCCTTGTAGCCATTTTAGAAAGTAAAGAAACCGATCTATCAAATTCCATAAGCAAACAGAGCAGACCCTGATCAGACGGCTCCTATAGGAGCCGTCTGATCTGGGTCTACTCTGTTTGCAAATGCGTGAAAACACGTTTATATGAGGGAAAGGGTTAATTCTTGCATGAATATTCATGGAGTAAAGGGTTAAAACGATAGCCTGTTGAGCAGAGAAAATGTAATCGCAAGTCTACCCAATTAACTCATTCCCTCATAGGCTATTTTTAGACTCAACTTCTTTGAATAAATCTATCGAAAATAATTATTCAATAGAGAAAAGGAAAATGTTATAATTGTATAGTTTTGAAACTATTGTGATAAATAGAGCATCAAATTTTGCTCCTATGGAGCAAATGCTCTATTTATCACAATAGTTTCAAAAAGTGACTTTTACAGAGGCCTAGAAAGGCATTTTTATGGAGGAAAGGGTTGAACCTTTTACTCCATGAATATGCGTGTTAGTGCCTTCTCCAACAGTAGAACCAGGGTCCATGCTTATAAAACTTTTAGTTGAGTCCGAGAATAGTTTTGCACCAAGCCCACGATATATTCTACAAGTTCTACCATGATCTACCTCTGTTCATGATGTCATCATTTCTTACATGAATAATAATCTGAACTTACAGTGTAGGTAGTGCTAGGGTGCAGGTTCAGTTCTGCTGTGTTGTACAGGAAAATATTGCCATTCTGATCAATCCTGAAGTAGGCGGAGGCAAGGGAGTATGGTTCCAGAGAGTACACTAATGTCTCCTGTAAAGATAATAAAAAAATAACAAGACCTGAAAAAAAATAACAACAGGACCTGAAAACAATACCATAGTCCCCTACCAGCTGAATTTTAATTCCAAATGCTGCAATTCCGTGAAAAATCAACAGAGCATAATAGAATTCAAACTTGATCAGCTGCTAGGATTTAGAACATTTTTTTTCAAACCAAGTCCAACTGCTGTAAATCAATAAAAAATATATGTAACGTAACAAAATTCATCCTTGATCTTAACTCACAAAAGTAAAAGGTACATACCAAATATCACTTCAATATCTGCTTGGTTTTAGAAAAAAACCCACAAGAGGGCAAGAATGGCCCCTGATATTGTTAACAAGACAATAGTTTTTCAATGTTTTCACTATATGTTTCTATAGAAAACTAGCCGGCCCTGGGGCGGGCCAATTTTGACCCCAGGGGCGTAACTTATACAACTCTTGTAGAGGACATGAACATAATGCTATTTGCCAAATATGAGAACCTTCCAGTTTCAGGAGAAGATTTTCAAAGTTTTCACTATATGTTTCTATTGAAAACTGACCATCCCTGGATTGGGGCCAATTTGAACCCAGGGGCATAATTTATGTCTAAGCTCTTGAACAGGACCTGAACATGATACTATGTGCCAAATATGAAAGCTGAGAAAGTTTCAACTCTATGTTTCACTTGAAAACTGGCCACCCCTGGGGCGGGGGCAATTTTGACCCTAGGGGCATAATTTATACAACTTCTGTAGAGGACATGAACATGATGCTATGTGCCAAATATTAAAGCTGAGAACCATGTAGATTCAGAGGAGAAGACTTTCAAAGTTTCACATTATGTTTCTATTGAAAGCATGCTACACCTGGGGAGGGGCCAATTTTGACCCCAGGGGCATAATTTATATAACTGTTGTAGAGGACCTTAGCATGATGCTATTGTGACAAATATGACAGCTGAGGACCTTCAAGTTTCAGGAGAAGATTTTTTTCACTATGTGTTTATATTGAAAACTGGCCTTCCTGGGGCAGGGCCAATTTTGACCCGAGGGGCATTATTTATATAGCTTTTGTAGAGGACCTACAGATGATGCTTTGTACCAAAGATGAATGCTGAGAACCCTGTAGGTTCAGAGAAGATTATTAAAGGTTCAAATTGTTGATGTGGGAAGACGGACGACGCATGCTGACGGACATCAGGCAATCACAAAAGCTCATCCTGAGCACAGAAGTGCTCTGGTGAGCAAAAACAAGAGGGCCATGAGGCCCTGAAGCACTCACCTGAGATAACCCTTGGGGTGGGGCCATTTTTTACCCAGAAGTCATCATTTGTACAATCATGGTGGAGAACCACAAGGCAACACAGCATGCCATTAATTAAAGGTCTAAGCCTTATGGTTTCAGAGAAAAATAAAATTTTATAATTTCCCCATGAAAAACTGATAAGCGCTGGGGCAGGGCCAAGTTTCGCCCAGAGGTCTGGGGTCGTAAGTTGAACATTCATGGCATAGGATCACAAGGCAAAGCTGCATACCATATATGGAAGGCATGGGTCTTATGGTTTCAGGGATGAAGAATTAAGGTTTTTCTTAATAAGTCTATGAAAAATTAATATGCCCCAGGACGGGCCATTTTTTACCAAAGGTTCATGATTAGTACAATCGTGGTTAACCCATTACCCAATAGCCTGTTTCTAGTTTTGAAGACATATGACCACTTAAAGCAGGTTGAAAGTAAAGCAGAATGCGCCTTAAGGCGCATTCTGCTTTACTTTCAGCCTGCTTTAAGCTACCACCTACTAGTATATAGAAAATATTTATCATGCAATATGTTCATGACTGTATGAATTTGAACTATTTTCTTCAGCGGAGGAATAAATCAAACACGCTAAAAGCCGCTTCTATCAGGTTCGTGGTTAAGGACTATATGGTTAACTTGCATGTCAAATATTAAAGGTATTGGCCTTATGGTTTCAGAGAAGATTTTTAAAGGTCGATGTTTAACTCCAGGGTGGGGCCATTTTGGTTTGGGGGTCATAATTTGAGTGAGTGAGTGAGTTGGGTTTAACGTCCGACCAACAGTATTTCAGTTACACCTTTTAATAATTTGAACAATCTTGTAAGAGGACTATTAAATGATGATATATATCGGGGGTCATAATTTGAACAATCTTTGTAGAGGACCATTAGATCATGATACATACAAAATATTAAAGGTCTAGGCCTTACAGTTTCAGAGAAGATTTTTAAAGATTTTTCTATGAGAAACTGATAAGCCCTGGGACAGGGCCATTTTTGGTTTGGAGGTCATAATTTGAACAATATTTATAGAGGACCATTAAATCATACTAAACATCAAATATCAAAGGTCTAGGCCTTACAATTTCAGAGAAGATTGTTAAAGATTTTTCTAGGAATAACTTATAAGCCCAGGGGTGGGCCATTTTTGCCCAAGGGGTCATAATTTGAAAAGAAATTGTAGAGGACCATAAAATCATGTTACATACCAAACATCAGACCTGCAGGCCTTACAGTTTCAGGGAAGAAGACTCTTAAAGATTTTCCAATGAAAAACTGATAAGCCCCGGGGTGGGGCCATTTTTGGCCCAGGGGTCATTTGAACAGTCTTTGTAGAGGACCATTAGAGGATACTACATACCAAATATCCAAGCTCTAGGCCGTACAGTTTTGGAGAGTGAGTGAGTTGGGTTTAACGTCCGACCAACAGTATTTCGGTTATTTGCAGACTGTACCCGCATGAGACAAGTTATAGTGCTGCCTCACTGGAATACCCCTGCCGCAGGTACATGGCAAGGGCACCCCACCCAGTCACATTATCCTGACACCGGGCCGACCAGTCCTAGAACTACACCTTTTAATGTCGAGCGTAGACAAGGGAGCTACTAGTACCAACTTTTATCGACTTTTGGTCTGACGCGGCTGGGGATCGAACCCACGACCTTCCGTACCGCAGGCGGACGCTCTACCACTGAGCCACGTGGCTGGTCAGTTTTGGAGAAGAAGATTTGAAAAGATTTTCCTATGAAAAAATGATAAGCCCCTGGCCATGGCCATTTTTGGTCCGGGGGTCATAATTTGAACAATCTTTGTAGAGGACCATTAGCTAATGCTACATATCAAATATCAAAGGTCTAGGCCTTACAGTTTCGGAGAAGATTTTTAAAGATTTTGCTATGAAAAACTGATAAGTCCCTGGGTGGGGCCATTTTTGGTCCGGGTGTCATAATTTTAACAAAATTTCGTTCCCCATAGCCACTGATCCTCCTGACAAAGTTTGGTTAAAATCGGGTCAGAGGTTTCAGAGGAGATGTCAATTGAAAATGTGGCCGGACTAATATTTCAAGAAAATTTCTAGGTCCAACTGCTATAATTCTGTGAAAAATCAATGTAGCGTCACAAAACTCAAACTTGATTTGTAACTCATAATAAAACAACATACTAAATAGTACTTCAATATCTGCAAAATTTTAGGAAAAAACGCTGGAAAACCTGTAATTTCCCAAAAATGTCCAACTGCTGTGTCAGTCACAGAACATTACTGTTAATTGTACAAACACACAAAATATTACATTATTACGAACACAGAGATCATTTATTTATATTATGACACCATTTACAAATACACAGAATATTACAATATTAAACCTTGTATAGAACAAATAACATTACATAACTCCACCTTGTACAGATACAGAATATTGTACCCTGTACAGGTGAAGAATATTACATTATTGCACACTGAGAATTATGCCCCTTACCATAAAGACCCAGAATTAGACTTCATTTTTATGATGAATAAAGACAAGTTTTACAGTACATACCCTCAAGTCATTATCGACACATGTGGCCCTGGTAATGGTTGTTCCATTGTTGTCTGTTTCTCGTACAGTTCCACTATAGAAATCGTTTGTAAACTGAGGACTAGACTGGTCTCGCAACACATTAATACGAACATTTGCAAGGTCATTTCGCTCTGGTGTTCTCTGATCTGATGCACGAACTTGAAACTGTAAAGACCAAAATGTACAGATTTGAACTCTTTTGAAGTCAATTTTCTAATACTTGAGATAAATGCATGCAAATTTTGAAGACAAACTGTAGATACAGCTATAGGTAGAGGTTGAGACGAGGCAAGTCTGATCCTGGACTGCCTTACTGTTTGTTGTGGTGCATTTTGGATAGATTGCAATGCCTGGTGCTGAACAAACAAAGAATATGTATTTTACATCTATTATTCATAGTTATTATGCATGCCAAATATAAATTTAACAAATGTCAAATTGAAGAAGTTTGTGACACCAACTACATGTACCCATGATAAATGCCCAAATGACAATAATACTCATAGTACAAGGGGAGATAATTCTGAGATGTCTGCTGCTAAACACATAAAAAGTGTGCACAGTTACTATTACGGATTATTATGTATGGCAAGTATCGGTACAAAAACTTTCAAGCTGGCGACACCAACAACCTTGCCATGCCAAAATGACCAAAATGACCTTTATTTTAAAGGGCATAAAAAGGCATATTTATGGAGTAAAGGATTAATTTATAAATTTTATCAAAATGCAGTCCTTTAATCCTTTCCCTGTTAAATATTCATGAAGAATCAACAGGGAAGGAGTTAATATACATCCAAATAGTTTCCTTAAATTTAGGCTTGGTTTGGAAGACATCCTAGACCCTGATGAAGGATCAGGCTTTATTTACTGTTTCATCATGTTTCAAACTGATTACAAACAGTACATCCAGGTTAGAGCTGCTACACGAGCTACCTGATCAGGGTCTGCTGTTTGCTCATATGTCACTTGTTTTACATAACAAACACTACATCCAGGTTAGAGCTGCTATGGGAGCTGCATTTTGTACCTGTTTGTTCATATGTTACTTGTTTTACATAACAAACAAGAGGGCCATGATGGCCTTGATATCGCTCACCAGCAATCAGAAGATTTTCAAAGTTTTCACTATGTTTCTATATAAAACAGGCCATCCCTGGGACAGGTCCCAGGTCCAATTGTGTAATATGATACACTCCAGCAAACAGACATTAGCCCACCCGAATGGTAGCCCCCCCCCTGTACTTTCCCCCCTGATTTCTGATTTCTCTATGAGAGGACATTAGCCCACCCGTGTTTTTGTGGTGGGTGGACACTAGCCCCTTTGGTAATATATTGATGGCGTACATTAGCCCACTCGGACAGTAGACCCCTCGAGATTTGCCCACTAATTGCTGGATGCACACTAGCCACCTTAGTAATATATTCAGACCTGACATCAGCCCACACGGAGAGTAGACCCTCGAGATTATAATTAATGTTTATTTACACTCCCAATAAGGTGAAAATCTTTGTATTACTAAAGGGGCCAATATTCATCCAGCAATTAGTGGGCAAAGCATGAGGGGTCTGCTGTCCGAGTGGGCTAATGTCCCCCTTCGATATATTACCAGAAGGATAATGTCCGCCTACCACAAAAACACGAGTGGGCTAATGTCCGCCTACCACAAAAACACGAGTGGGCTAATGTCCGCCTACCACAAAAACATGAGTGGGCTAATGTCTTCCCTTAGAAAAATTAGGGGGGGGGGGGGGGGGAGGGGGTTGCAGGGGGGCTACCATCTGGGTGGGCTAATGTCCATATATGCTAAAAATAAGCACTGGTCATGATACTTTCACTGACCAGCAATGAGTATAAACAAAGGTGTTTAAACAGCAGTCTGCTACAGCAAACGGTCCACCCAGCTGGCGGGGCCAATTTTTACACCACTGGCATAATTTATATATATTTTGTACAGGACCTCAACATGGTGCTATGTGCCAAATATGAAAGCTGAGAATCTTCCAGTTTCAGGAGAAGATTTTTTAAGTTTTCACTACATGTTTCTATTGCAAACTGGTCACCCCTGGGGTGGGGCCAATTTTGATCCCAGGGGCATAATTAATAAAACTTTTGTAGAGGACCTGTACATGATATGTACCAAATATAAAAGCTGAGAACCTTCAAGTTTCAGAGGAGAAGATTTTCAAAATTTTCACTATGTTTCTATTGAGAACTAGCCACCCCTGGGGCAGGGCCAATTTTAACCCCACGAGCATAATTTATATAACTTTTGTAGAGGGCTTATAGGTGATTCTATATGCCAAAGATGAAAGCTGAGAACTCTGTAGATTCAGAGGAGAAGATTTTTAAAGGTTCAAATTGTTGACAACGCACGACGCATGCCGACGGACATCAGGCTATCACAAAAGCTATAAAGTCTATCATGAACGTTCATCATGTAAAGGTTAAGCATTTGTAATTAAATTTAACCGCTTACTCCATGAATATTCATGAAAGAAATAATGACATCATGAATATTAGATTTATTGTTATAATGGCCCATGCACACAGGAAGTGGCCATGGCAGAAACTGTAGAATCATATCTATGTTATATTATTAGCAAACAGAGCAGACCCTGATCAGATGGCTCCTGTAAGCTGTCTGGGTCCATGCTTATAAAGCTTTTTAGTTGAGTCTGAGTTTGTTCTCAAGCTTTTGATTGTTCTGATTTGAGCCAAAGGCTCAAATCTGACCAATCAAAAACTTGAGAATGAACTCAGACTCAAAAAAGTTTTATAAGCATGGATACTGATCTGGGTTTACTGTTTGCCCAGGTGCAGAAAGGTGTATTTATGGAATGAACGGTTAAAAAGGCAAACTTACCTGATACACGTTTTGGCCAACATTATACAAGGATCTTGTGAGGGTGATCATTCCAGACACAGGGTTAAGGTAGAAAAATTGGGACATACTTGTTGTGTTAACCACTGAATATCTAATAGTATCCTGAAACAGAAGAAATTCAATTGAAAATATATGTATATGCTTAGAGTGCAGTATTATATATTTTGGTAAATATACATCACCAAGACAAACTGTAGTAATGAAATACTTTAATGACATATAACAAAGTCTTACTCACAATCGTGCCACACCCGAGCACTATACACGATCATATCTTCTCATCATGAGGCATATACCATACATACAAAGAAAGCTGAACAAGTTGAGAACAAAACTAGTGATGTCATATAATTATGGTACGTGTATATGACATCACTCAGTACGTAATATTAACAGTTTGTCAAGTAACTACTATTTCCTTCATATAAACAGTTTTTTACACATTTGCAAACAGAGTAGACCCAGGGTCTGCACAACTCTGAAATTATATAGATATGATCGTACAGTTTTTGTCAAAAACTCACTTAAAATTATGGCTCACAAAAGTTAAGTTAACCCTTTCCCTCATATAAACGTGTTTTCACGCATTTGCAAACAGAGTAGACCCAGATCAGACGGCTCCTAGAGGAGCTGTCTGTTCAGGGTCTGCTCTGTTAGCTAATAGAATTTAATAGACATGTTTCTTTGCTTTCTACAATGTATATAATGTAACACCTTCCATATTTCTTATAACTATTTTGTTAATGAATATTCAGTAGGTATTGAAACATGGCCTAAATACAGAACAGGGAAAGGGTTAATGAGTATTCATGAAGGGATCAATTCAAGCATACCTTAACAGTTTAGTAAGGAAAGTGTTAACTCTTTGCATGTATGGTAATTGTCAGCTGACAAAATTAATTTAATTTCTCTTACAAAATCAGTGTGAAATAATTTGAATCCTGTTGAGACACTAAGTTAACCCTTTCCCTGTTCTATGTTTATTAGAAATATCAATACCACTAGCAAACAGCAGACCCTGATCAGACAGCTCCTCTAGACCAAATCAGATAGCTCCTATGTACTATTATAACAAATAAATCTAATTAACCCTTTCCCTCATATAAACACATTTTCATGCATCAGATGGCTCCTATAGGAGCTGTCTGATCAGGGTTTGCTCTGTTTGTTAATGGAATTTGAAAGATCTGTTTCTTTACTTTTTAAAATGGCTACAATATTCCACCTTCCATATTTCATTCTAACTTTTTTGTCCAAAAATATTCAGTAGGTATTCAAATTTGAAATGAACATAGAACAGGGAACCAGGGCTAATATTCATGGCATTATTATTTCGTACATGAATATTCACTGCCAAATTTTGCTGTCTGTCATTTACTACAATTTTTTTATACATTTTTTTTTTGTTTTTTGTTACCCGGTCCAGGTGGAGGATCTTTACTTGTCCAGCTGGACTGCCTTATCTAGACCAGGTAAATGGCCATACCCAGTGCATGAGGTTTACCTCACCTGGTCTAGGTGGATGGTCTTATCTGTTCCAGGTAGATGACCTTACCTGGTCTAGGTGGATGGTCTTATCTGTTCCAGGTAGATAGCCAAAGTGGTTAAACATTACCTGGAGCAGGTGTATAGCCTTACCTGGTCTAAATCTGTTGCTGTCACAGTAAGTATGATGGACCCAATAGGCAACACATCTAGGATACTTTCTGTGTAGAAATCAGGATTGAAGATAGGTGGGTTCAGGTTGCGTGTGACAGTAATGTTTACGTATGCGAAAGCTTCCTGCTGAGAAATTTGTCCCTGTGCCACAGCACGCACATACAGCCTAAAATCATAGAAACAGAGTATAAACACACTATAACTATGTTCTATTGTACACACTATAACTATGTTCTATTGTACACACTATCTATGTTCTACTGTACACACTATAACTATGTTCTACTGTACACACTATAACTATGTTCTACTGTACACACTATAACTATGTTCTATTGTACACACTATAACTATGTTCTATTGTACACACTATAACTAAGTTCTATTGTACACAATACCTATGTTCTATTGTACACACTATAACTATGTTCTACTGTACACACTATAACTATGTTCTACTGTACACACTATACCTATGTTCTATTGTACACACTATAACTGTACACACTATACCTATGTTCTATTGTACACACTATAACTATGTTATATTGTACACACTATACCTATGTTCTACTGTACACACTATACCTATGTTCTATTGTACACACTATAACTATGTTCTACTGTACACACTATAACTGTACACACTATACCTATGTTCTACTGTACACACTATAACTGTAACACTATACCTATGTTCTACTGTACACACTATAACTGTACACACTATACCTATGTTCTATTGTACACACTATACCTATGTTCTATTGTACACACTATACCTATGTTCTATTGTACACACTTCACCTATGTTCTATTGTACACACTATACCTATGTTCTATTGTACACACTTTACCTATGTTCTATTCAACAAGCCAGTTCTATTATAGGTAAAGCTCACCTGTAGAATGTCAGGAATGCTGGATCCAAGCGGAGGTTTGCGCGGACAGAAATAGCACCAGTGTTGGCATTCATTTGGAAGTATGTTATTCCTGGCTCTGAGCTGACAATACTGTAAGTGGCCGTCTAAAAAAGGTGCACAAATGATCATTGAATAACTAAGCACAACTCGGCATATATATGGACAAAATAGTCATAATGAAATAAGGAAGGTTGGATATTGTAGCAATTTTAGAAACTGAAGAACCAAATCTATCAAATTCTATTAGCAAACAGAGCAGACCCTGATCAGACGGCTCCTCTAGGAGCCGTCTGATCTGGGTCTGCTCTGTTTGCAAATGCGTGAAAACACATTTATATGAAGGTTAACCCTTTTCCTCCTGTAAACACTCACATTTTTGCATGCAGAATAGACCAGATAAGATGGCTCCTATTTGAGCTGTGTGAAGATATAATTCTACAGTTTCTGCCATGGTTCTACAGTGGATACCTCTAATGCGACCACTTCATGAATAAACATAGGTGTTGTTATAAGCAGGTGGTTGCTTAATGCAGGATGAAAGTAATACAGAAAGCTCCAGCAGGAGCTTTCTGCATTACTTCCTGCATTAAGCTACCATTAGAGGGGGTTTACTGTAATATGAAAATTCAGCTGATTTATATATACAGGTATATACAGTGAAACCCCGCTAATGCGACCACTTAATAACAGCCACTCATGTCATCTAAAGCAGGTGGTTGCTTAATGCAGGATGAAAGTTATGCAGAAAGCTCCTTTAGGAGCTTTCTGCATAACTTTCGTCCTGCATTAAGCTACCACCTGCCTCTGCCACCCAGAATTATACCCCTTTTTGGTGGTCGCATTAGCGGGGTTTTACTGTATATAGGTACAGGGTCAATGGCTGGAAAGAAGGTGTTTTTTTTGCCTAGCCACATTGCATGATAAACTATCCCTTTCCTTCATATAAACACCTTAACATGTATTCGCAAATAGTAAACCCAGATCAGATGGCTACTATAAGAGCCATCTGATCAGGGTCCACTCTGTTTGCTTTTGACATGATATAGATCTCTGATTCTACAGATTTATGTTAAAGCAAAACTTTCCTTGAATAGTTTACACAATAAAAATTCAGCTAATAGACGTTCATGATATAATTTCTTTCATCAATACTGAACAGAGAAAGGGCTATATACTCACTCCTGGATTGGCAAGGGTTTGAATGATGACATCATTTACAGGCCGTGTCTCAGGGATGGTTACAGTATATGTAGGCAAACTAAATCTAAGAGTGTCAGTTTCTCGAATCACGGTAACATCAACGGAAATGAAAGCACTTCTTGCTGGTGTGCCACCATCACGAGCTTGAACTTGAATCTGAAAGAGCATAAAAATATTCATTCAGAAAATGTTGAAAATTGTAGAAATTTCAAACTGAACTTCTGAGGTTGAGTCCTTTATCCAGTATGTGATTAATCAGATTTTGTGCAAGCTCAAATCTGACCAATCAGATTCTTAACCCTTCGCTTGCTATTCGTGTCAAAATACCTATCTGTAAATAGTGAAGACCCAGATGAGACAGCTCCTGCAGGAGCTGTCTCATCAGGGTCTGCACTATTTACAAGTTGATTGTGCATCCAGTGCACCCTGCAGTAGTGATTGCACAGCGAAATACTTGTACACAGTGAAGATATATGTAATTATACAACACGGCATGGGTAAAGAAGGAGAAATGTATTTTAAAATTCAGCAAGAGAAGGGTTAACAACTTACCTGGAGATATCTCGACATTTTGTGACAATCTACCATATCAATGCACATTACAAATTACCCTGTAGATTTCCTGACACTATGTTATAACAATCTACCAGTAGATGTCTTGACATTCTATGACAAACTGCACTCTAAATAGCTTGACATTCTACTGATGTCCTGACATTCTTCTACAATCAACTACCCTGTTTATGTCTTAATATTCTGATGAAATATCTCATAGATGTCCTGACATTCTATATTCTACTCTGTTGAAAGCTTGACATTCTATCACAAAAATCACAAATTTGTCGTGGAATGTCAGGACATCTATATGGCAAAATATGAAAGCTAAGAACTTTCCAGTTTCAGAGGAGAAGATTTTCAAAGGTTTAATTATATGTTTCTAATGCAAACTGGCTACCCCTAGGGCAGGGCCAATTTTGACTCCAGGGGCATAATTTATATAACTTTTGAAGAGAACCTGAACATCTTGCTATTGTGCCAAATATGAAAGTTGAGAACCTTCCAGTTTCAGGAGAAGTTTTTCAAAATTTTCATATATGTTTCTATTGAAAACTGACCACCCCTGGGGCGGGCCAATTTTGACCCCAGGTGCATAATTTATATAACTTTTGTAGAGGACCTGAATATGATGCTATGTGCCAAATATGAAAGCTGAGAATCTTCTAGTTTCAGGAGAGGATTTTCAAAGTTTTCATTATATGAAAACTGTCTAGGGGCTGAGGCGGGGCCAATTTTGATGCCAGGGACATAATTTATATAACTTTCCCTGTTTGTAGAGGACCTGAACATGATGCTATGTGCAAAATTTGAAAGCTGAGAACCTTCCAGTTTCAGAGGAGAAGAAAACTGGCTACCCATGGAGAGGGGCCAATTTTGACCCCAGGGGCATAATTTATATATATATATTGTAGAAGACCTAAATATGATGCTATGTGCCAAATATCAAAGCTGAGAAACTTCCAGATTCATAGGGGAAGATTTTCAAAGTTTTCACTAAATGTTTCTATTGAAAACTGACTACCCCTGGGACGGGGACAATTTTGACCTCAGAGGCATAATTTATAAAACTTTTGTAGAGGACCTGAACATTATGCTATGTGTCAAATATGAAAGGTTTCAACCCTCCATTTTCAGGAGAAGATTTTTCAAAGTTTTCCCTATATGCTTCTATTGAAAACAAGGCACCCCTGGGACGGGGCCAATTTTGACCCCTGGGGCATATAATTCATATAACTTTTGTAGAGGACCTGAATATGATGCTATGTGCCAAGAATGAAAGTTGAGAACCCTGTAGATTCAGAGGAGAAGATTTTTGAAGGTTCAAATTGTTGAGGACGGACGACGAACGACGCACGCCAACTGACGACGGACAACGGGCGATCACAAAAGCTCACCCTGAGCACTTTGTGCTCTGGTGAGCTAAAAAAGCAGCTTTTCCAAATATCATAAGTCCAAAAAGGGGAATAACTCTTAAAATTCATAGAAGAGTTATGGCTGCTACCAGACAATATCATCTAATAAGGTCAAGCAGCTTTGTTTATTTTGTGAAGTGTCAACTCCAAAGATCAAACCCTAGGTACCTTTTCACAAAAACATCAAGCTGAAGGACCTTAACTGACAAAAATTATTCAATTAGACCGATATTGGAATTTAAGCTGCAACTCACCTAGATTTAGCTTCATGCCTAATGTTAGTATCTGTTAACTGATTCAAAAAATAAAATCTCCAACCACTTCCATTAAAAGTCCAGACAACCAGAAAATGTCGGTAGGAAACTAAAAGGGGGAGATAACTCCTGAATTATTGGTCTGATCATAATGGAAATAAGCGGTGTACAAGTTTATATAATCATAAAGCTGTACATAAAATTTCAACAAAATTTAAGCAAAACTGTAGAAGAACTTCGGACAAATGGACGGACGGACAACCTGATTCCAGTATAACACCTCCCCCAAACTTCATTATAGGGGTATAACTTCCCTGTAGATGTCTATAATTCTATGACAAACTAGCCTGTAAATCTCCTGACATTCTATGACAATCTATTCTGTAGATGTCTTATTCCATGACGAACTGCCCTGTAGATGTCCTGACATTCCATGAAAAACTACCATGTAGATGCCTATTATTCTATGACAAACTGCACTTGTAGATGTCCTGACATTCTTCTATAGCAAAGTACCCTGTAGATATTGACAATATCTCAATATTGCCTGCAGCTGCGGCTGTAAATTATGCTAATCAATGTGCCGAATATGTAGAAGTTCTGACATTAACTAAGGTCTAAGCTGACATTCTATGTCACTTGTAAACTAAAATTCAGTATCAACTTACCCTATAGAAGTCCACGTTAGTGTTCAGCACGGATTGCAGCAATGTGATAACTCCATTGGCTGGGTTGATAAGGAAAAGGCCATTCTGGCCGTTGTTTGTAACACTAGTTATGCTGTATGTGATCACATTTTCTGGGGCCTGGAAGAAAGCATTGTATATGATTTAAAAATGACGAAATAATTTGCATTAGAGAGCGGACAAACAAAAGTTCACAGATGACTGCGGGGAGTATCAAAACAGTGTAGACTAAGATCAGAGAGTTCCTGGCAGACATCTTTGATTTCTGCAAATTTTGCTTTCATCTTTGAAATAATGATGGAATAATTCCATTTAAAGAAGTCAGCATTTCGAGGAACAGTATGATCTCTGTCTACACTGTTTGCAAAAAGGCCAATAGAAATTGTGACCCAAAAACAGTGTAACAGACGGAAGACATAAGTTATCGCACAGTGTCACCCAGCTAAAGCAGATGACACTAAAATCTTAAAAGTAACAAGTGAATTCCCTGAAAGGAAATCCCCCAAGTGCTGGCCTCAATACTTATCCCAGTAATTGACCAGATGGAAAACAAAAATATTGATGCTAAAGTTATGGACCTTGTGCATGACACTTTCTCACCTTCTCTCATCATGTATGAAGTATGTGAGGTATTGGATCAATTGCATCAGTAGAAAAGGAGAAATTGTCCAGACAAGAAAATATGAAACTTTCTCTTATCGTACTTATTCTGTAGGTTTCAGATCAATTGCATCTGTAGAAAAGGAGCAATTGTCCAGTAAGATAAACGCAAGGAGAACCTGATTCCAGTATATAATGATAAAGCCGATTTATTCCTGGCTAAAAGGGTACAATATTGTAACCTGTTTATAGTTTACTCATAAACAGGTTTCCGGTAGCTGTTCCGTTAATTTCACAGCATTGGTACATTGGGCCAGATCACGCCTTTTTCTTTGATCTAAAATTATTTGGTAGTCTCACACAAAATTCATCGGAATGCTGAAGCAGCAAAGACGTGGGAGTAGTAGTTTCTACATATTCACAAATTCATCATTTCTTAATGAATATTTAACAGGTAAAGTGTCAAGACTAGGAACTTACTGCATTACTTTCATTCTGCATTTAGCATCGACTTACTTTTAACCCATTCCCACATTTGATGACTTTTGATGACTGTAAAAGTCACTTTCTGAAACCATTGTGATAAATAGGGCATTTTGCTCATATAGGAGCAAAATGCTCTATTTATCACAATGGTTTCAAACTGCAAAATTCTAAAATTTTCCTTTTCTCTAGTTAATGCTCCATTTTGGTAGATTTATTCAAAGAGGTTGGATCTAAAAATAACCTATGCAGTAATTGGTTACTCATAAATCCCTAACCCATTTTATAGACATGTAAGAAAAATGATGTCATGAATATATCCGGAATTCATAAATATTCAAGGGAACTCTTTGCCCTGACATAATCTTTATCATGTCATAAGCAAACAGTAGACCATGATCAGATGGCTCCTATAGGAGCTGTCTGATCTGGGTCTACTGTTTGCAAATGATGAACAGGCATTTACCATGTATATGAAGGAAATGGTAAACTGGATTAACACATCCTCTAATATGGATGCCTTCTAACGTCTGTAAAATCACTTTATGAAACCAGTGTGATAAATAGAGCATTTGCTATATGTTGTATTTATCACAATGGTTTCAAAACTACACAGTTCTAAAAGTTTCCTTTTTCCTAGAAAATATTCCTTTTAGTAGATTTATTCAAAGAGGATGGGTCTAAAAAATAGCCTATGAGGGAATGTTGTCACTATAGTGGTTCTACTGTCTTATACCTCTCGGTCTTCATCAAAGGCATTTAGGTCATATATGAAAGTTCCAATGGGATCTGTCTCCAAGATGGTTTTCTGTACATTTCCCGTGTGATTGAACACAGGCGTGAACAGGTTCCTTGCAATGTTAATTACGACAGTTGCGGTGTCCATACGAGATGGGAAGCCGCCATCAGACGCTACAACTCGTGCCTGAAAATGAAAATATTGCATTTATATACAGTTTAACTTGGATATTTCGAACTTCAAAGGACGATATAAATTAGTTCAGGGTCCATGCTTATAAAACTTTTAGTTGAGTCTGAGAACGTTCTCAAGCATTTGATTGGTCAGATTTGAGCCTATGTCTCAAATCTGACCAATCAAAAGCTTGAGAACTCAAATCTGACCAATCAAAAGCCTGAGAACGAAACTCAGACTCAACTAAAAGCTTTATAAGCATGGATCCTGATAACAGAAGTTTGAGTTATGTTTTCTAATCTTAACAATTTCTCGAGTTCACAGCTAAATGCAATTCTGAAACAATTCTTTTTCTCAAGTAAATGCTCTTTTTCAGTACATTTATCAAAAGAGGTAGAATCTAAAAGTTCTTGAAATAGCCTATGAGGGAATGTTAAAACTGCTGTAAAATATGTCATCAGAGACACCTATTTTATTCATTTATCCATTAACCCTTTACCTGATAGAAGCGGCTTTAAGCGAGTTTAATATATTCCTCCGCTGAAGAAAATAGTTCCAATTTTTACAATAATGAACATATAGCATCATAAATAGTTTCTATATTCTAGGAGGTGGTAGCTTAAAGCAGGCTGAAAGTAAAGCAGAATGCGCATTAAGGCGCATTCTGCTTTACTTTCGACCTGCTTTAAGTGGTCACCTGTCTTCAAAACTAGAAATAGGCTATTGGGTAAAGGGTTAAACCCCAAAGTGATGTTCATGGCCACCCTTTAATTTCTGGAAATGAATATAATGGCATTTGCAACCAGCGAGAACTTTGATCAGAGAGCTTCTAGACGAGCCCTATGGTCACGGTCTGCAGTGTTTGTCATTAAAAATCCTCTTGCAACAAAATAAAAACAATTTACTGGGTATATGACCAGAATGCATAATCGTGAGGAGCATCGACGAGCATCGATTATGCAAACAGTTTACCCTTTCCATATCTAGAACCAATTCTATGATCTGGGTCTTCTCTGTTTTATGGACTAGTTGAATGCCCCAGAGAGAGGGGAGAGGATACAGAGAAACCCATGCGCAATACCTACTCTTACTATTGACAATGTTTCTCTGGTTCTTTTAAATGCCCAGTGTAAAGCACCGATACATCGGACCTTGGTTTATATAATGTTGTCCAAAGGACTGCGTTTATATGAGGGAAAGGTTTAGAATAAAATAAATTTTCCTCACCACATATCGAACATCATCAATAAACAGAAGGTTAGTGTTGGAACGTAGACTGATCACTCCTGTTGTTCCATTGATGGAGAAGAATGTTGTAGCACTGTCATCACCAATCATTGAGTAAGTGACAGAATTGAATGGAGCCTGTAACAAATTCATATATATACAGTAAAACCTCAAATCCTGGCTCCATGTTTATAAAACTTTTTAGTTGAGCCTGAGTTCATTCTCAAGCTTTTGATTGGTCAGATTTGAGCCTTTCCAATCAAAAACTTGAGAACATACTCAGACTCAACTTAAAGTTTTATAAGCATGGATACAGATGTTCAATTTAGTATATATATATCGGTCTTGGACACAGGTGGCAGCTTAATGCAAGGTGAAAATCATCCAGGAAGTTCCTCTAAGAGCTTTCTACATGACCTTACACTGCATTCAGTTCATTAACCCTTTCCCTGTTCTACGTTTAGACCAAATTCCAATACCTACTGAATATTCATGGACAAAATAGCTATAATGAAATATGGAAGATGGAACATTGTAGCCATTTTAGAAAGTAAAGAAACACATTTTTCAAATTCCACTAGCAAACAGAGCAGACCCTGATCAGACGGCTCCTCTAGGAGCTGTCTGATCTGGGTCTTCTGTTTGCAAATGGGTGAAAGCACATTTACATGAGGGAAAGGGTTAAGCAGCCAGCTGCCTAAAATTATCTAAATTCTTCTCTATTAACTAGAAAGGTGTTCCTCAGAACACTTATGTCACCTTCCTGCATACTGACCCTCTTCCCACTGATTTTAAAATTGAGACAATCGCAGTACATGTATACATGTATATGGGTATAACAAATCCAGCTACGATGCTACATACAACAAGAGTACCGCATACGGTACATAATACGCCCTATTGCAAACTTTCTCTGATTCAACATGCCTTATAAGTGTTGACATTTTCTATATGAACCTCAAAATAAACTCGGCTTCAAATTTTGTTGCTTAAAACATTTGTGTTAAGTTTCATTTATATCATTTTAAAAGTTTTCCCCAGAAAACAACAGACAAACTAAAAGTTGACAGACTAACAAAGCAATGAGCACATGAAGTTCAAGGACCATAACTTTAGAATAAAATGACATATCAAAATCCCCGCAATATATGTGAAAATTCACATTAAGGTTTAACCATATAAAAAACAAGAGCTGTCCGCAGACAGCGCGCTCCACTTTCTTTAGTGCTTGATAGTGTAGTGGAAGTCTAAGTCAGAAAGGGAAGATAACAACAGCAAAATTAACTTAAGGGTTACCTACCCTTGTATAATGGGTCCCCCTTGTAATAGTTAATATGTAAACCAAAGATGAACCAAATATCTTGGACAGTTTCTGAGACATGGACCTGAACATAAAACTTAACCAACAATGAAAATTGTAAGTCGAAAAAGGGGCATAACTATGGCAAAATTAATTTAATAGAGTGACCTACCCTTGTGAAATGGGTTCCCCTTGTGATAGTTAATATGTATACCAAAGATGAACCAAATATCTTGGACAGTTTCTGATACATGGACATGAACATAAAACTTAACCAACAATGAAATTCTAAGTCGAAAAAGGGGCATAACTATGGCAAAATTAATTTTAGAGTTACCTACCCTTGTGAAATGGGTTCCCCTTGTGATAGTTAACATACATACCAAATATGAACCAAATATGTTTGATGGTTTCTGAGAAAAGGACCTTAACAAAAAGGTTAACCAACGCCGACGCCGACGCCGACGCCGACGCCGACACCGACGCCGACGCCGACGCCGACGCCGACGAGAGGGTCATGACAATAGCTCCACTTTTTGAAAAAGTGTCGCTAAAAATGAAGTAAATATCATTTCAAATGAAAAAGTTATGGCCATCCTCATATTTATATTTGCATAGATTTGCTTTATTTTTTTAAGTGCAAGGGCCATAACTCCGAAACAAATCAAATGATCCTCAGAATCGACTTTGCTTTAGGTCTTAATGCATTAAACATGTGTATGAAGTTTCATAAATATCTGTCAAACACTTTTGCCAGAAAAAAGCGGACAAACTATTTGCATATATTTGCATTTTTTTATGTAAAAGGGCAATAACTCCGAAAAGAAAAATCAAATGAACCTCAAAATTGACTCAGCATCAGATCTTGATGCATTAAACATTTTTGTGAAGTTTTATTAATATCTCCCATAAAACAGCAGAAAAACTATTTGCATTATTTTTAAGGACAAGGGCCATAACTCTGAAACAAAAAATTAAATCATCCTCAGAATAAATTCGGCTTCAGATCTTGATGCATTAAACATGGACAAACTATTTGCATATTTTTAAAGAACAAGGGCCATAACTCTGAAATGAAAAATCAAATGAACCTCAGAATCAATTCAGCTTCAGATCTTGATGCATTTAATATTGGTATGAAGTTTCATTAATATCTGTCAAATAGTTTTCCCAGAAAACTGTAGACAAACAAAATGTTGATGGACTAACGAAAGAACAAACGAACGAACGAACGAACGAACAGACGGACGGATGGACGGACAGGGCCACGACAATATACGACTACCTTTATTAGGTGGGCGTATAAAAAGTACTGAAGCTAGTTATGGACCTTATGCGTGACACTTCCTCTCATCAAGCATGTTCCATGTGTGATGTTTCAACTCAATGGCATCAATAGAATAGGACTTATTGGCCAGACAAAAAAATGGGAAAGGTCTGTATCTCTACTGGTTCAAAAGTTATGGCCAATGTTAAAGTCGGTGACCTTTGACCCTGAGAAATGACCTTGACATGTCACCCCATACTGTGCAGCTTCATGAGATACACATGTATACCAAATGTCAAGTCTGTATCTCTACTGGTTCAAAAATTATGGCCAATGTTAAAGTCAGTGACCTTTGACCCTGACAGATGACCTTGACCTTGACATGTCACCCCAAACTGTGCAGCTTCATGAGATACACATGCATATCAAATGCCAAGTCTGTATCTACAGGTTCAAAAGTTATGGCCAATGTTAAAGTCTGTGACCTTTGACCCTAAAAGATGCCCTTTACCTTTGACCCTAAAAGATGCCCTTTACCTTTGACCCTAAAAGATACCCTTTACCTTTGACCCTAAAAGATGACCTTTACCTCTCAAAATGTGCAGCTTCATGAGATACACATGCATACCAAATATTGGTTCAAAAGTTATGGCCAATTTGAAGTCCGTGACCTTTGACCCTGAAGGATGACCTTGACATGTTACCCCTCAACATGTCACCCCTCAAACTGTGCAGCTTCATGAGATACACAGCTTCATTTGACCCTGAAGAATAACCTTGACCTTGACATTCATTCCTCAAAATGTGCAGCTATCTGTACTGGCTCAAAAGTTATGACCATTGTTAAAGTGGCTGACAAACAAACAGACAAACGGACGAACAGACAAATGGACAAACTGACAGGGAAAATACAATATGCCCCCCAGATCAGATCTAGGGTGCATAAAAAAATACAATGGGTAATAACTCCTGAATTATGCAAAAGAATGATGGTTCTTGTGCACTGCACTTCTCATCGAGATCAATCTAGCTATGAAGTTTCATGTTAATATCTATTTGTTTTTGTGGTAAGCTCCGGACAAAGATATGATGGACAAACAAATGGATGGACAAAGCGGCGACTATATGCTCCCCCAAAGCCTTAGGGGAAGATAAAAATATACAGTAATCTTAAGTGAAGTTATATTTTTGCAGTATAAACTATTTTAAGTACAGAAGCTTTTGCTCCATGAATATTCATGTAAGAAAGAATGACATGATTATTAAAGTTGATTTTTACAATGGCAAATGAACACAGGAATATTTGGCCATAGCAGAAACTGTAGAATCATATCTTATTATATCAAAGGCAAACAGAAGACCATGATCAGGGTCTGCTCTGTTTGCAAGGCTTAGTAAGGCACAATTATCCACTAACAGTAGAACAGAATCAAACAGTTCCTATAGTAGTCCTCTGGCTCCATGCTTATAAAACTTTTAGTTGAGTCTGAGTACATTCTCAAGCTTTTGATTGGTCAGATTTGAGCCTCTGGCTCAAATCTGACCAATCAAAAGCTTGAGAACTCAAATCTGACCAATCAAAAGCTTGAGAACGAAACAGACTCAACTAAAAGCTTTATAAGCATGGACCCCGGTCTAGATCTACTGTTTGCAAAGAGGAACAAATTTGTATTTATGGAAATGTTATCAAGTGCTTCTCTATAGGTACACCTTTAAACATCTTAGCTAACGGAGCAGACTCTGATCAGAAGGTACCATAAGGAATGATCTGATCCGGGTCTCCTCTACTTGCTTATGGAATTGTATAGATCTAACATTTGAATTTACCACAGATTTCATAGCACAAGAAGGTGTGAGTATATACCTGGGTATCCCTGTCTGTTGCTGCGACACGATACACTTCTGTGTTAGGTGAATGGGTTTCCTGGATGGTCACAAAGTAAGGTTCGTTGGTGAATACTGGAGGGAATTGGTTACGAATCACGTTTATGAATATGTTTGCAAAATTAGAAGAGCTAAGCTGATTGGGTGTACCCTGGTCAATGGCAACTGCTCTGAACTGAAAACCAAATCAGAAAATAAAAATATAATATTGAACTTACAAGATCACACATATACATCATCAAAACAGTATTAACAGATTCTAACTTCTGAAATCTGAGCAATTGTCTGCACATATCTTTGTCTTGAATCCTAAACGTCTGTTTTTCTTCTATTTCTTCTCAAAATCAGTGCCAGAGTGACAAACAGTTTGAATGCTAAAGAGGCAGCAAGTTAGAGGATTTAAACAGTTTGAATGCTAAAGAGACAGCAAGTTAGAGGAGTTTGCAAAGATTATAGCAAATTCTCTTTTCATAACAATAACCCTACAATACCGTAGATAACACATCTACAAATAATAACCCTACAATACCGTAGATTACACATCTACAAATAATAACCCTACAATACAGTAGATTACACATCTACAAATAATAACCCTACAATACAGTAGATTACACATCTACAAATAATAACCCTACAATACAGTAGATAACACATCTACAAATAATAACCCTACAATACAGTAGATTACACATCTACAAATAATAACCCTACAATACAGTAGATAACACATCTACAAATAATAACCCTACAATACCGTAGATTACACATCTACAAATAATAACCCTACAATACCGTAGATAACACATCTACAAATAATAACCCTACAATACAGTAGATTACACATCTACAAATAATAACCCTACAATACAATAGATTACACATCTACATATACTGGTTTCAAAATATTGATACAAATGAAGGAACGATAAACACCTTTTCACGGGCCATATGTCTTACAGGTTGGTAACTTCTTACATACTTGCAGTGAAATTCTTCCATGCATGCATTCATTTCCGCTATTTTCCAGTGTTTACTCAGTTGGTCAGGCTTAATTCATCAACATTGTCTAGATATTTCCAAAATAGAACCCTTGAAAATTTCGACTTATTTTATGAATGACTGGTTTTAATCCATTCCTCCATAGGCTATTTTAGACCCAACCTCTTTAAATTTCAGATCAGGTGGCAAGTTGGACATTTCTGGTGGCAGAACTGCCACTTGCAACTGTATATGATTGCTGTTATGTGAGTAACTTACTGAATATGATTGCTGTTATGCGAGTAACTTACTGGGTATGATTGCTGTTATGTGAGTAACTTACTGAGTATGATTGCTATTTGAGTAACTTACTGAATATGATTGCAGTTATGTGAGTAACTTACTAGATATGATTGCTATGTGAGTAACTTACTGAATATGATTGCAGTTATGTGAGTAACTTACTGAATATTGCTGCTGTGAAGTAGTTTCTAAGTACACAGATTGCCTCAGGCTAAGCACTCCAGAAATCGGGTCCAACGAGAAGAAAGCCTCGTCAGCATTATCACCTGGTAGGTAATAACGCACAACATTGTGTGGATTCTGAAACAACATCATGAGCCATTAATAGACAAATTCAAATCAACCTGCAATTTAGTACATTATCTAGCCCAGTCGCTCATAGAGCTCTAGATATACACAGTATTACCTTATGCATTCGGATGGACAAACTTGCACAAATAGTACGACAGATCAATCTTCTCAGGAGCAGTAGAGAAGAATTTAGATATTTTAGGCAGGTGACTGCTTAATGCAGGGTGAAAGTCATGCAGAAAGCTCCTCTAGGAGCTTTCTGCATGACTTCCACCCTGCATTAAGCTGTCACCTGTCTCCAAGACCGATATTTATACTAAATTTAATGTCCGGTTAAGAGAGGTTTTACTGTATGCTATTATGCAAACTGGTGCAAACTGTAGAGTCAGATCTATTATAATTTCATAAGCAAACAAAGCAGACCCTGATCAGATGGTTTGTACAGGAGGAATCTGATCTGGGTTGCAAACACTATTTGCAAATGCATGTAAGAAGAAAATGCTTAACCAAAGAGGCATCTGATAAGGGTTTGCTCAGATTGCTTCTGCACACAGGACCTTTTTGGCCATGGCAATATTGTAAGATCAGATCAAATATTATTCCTAGAGCATACAGAATACCCTCGTCAGACAGCATACAGAAGACCCTGATATAACACCCTGATCAGACAGTATACTGAAGACCTTGATCAGAAAGCAGCTGATCAGAATGATTAACCCTTTCCTTCATATAAACGCTTTATCACACATTTGCAAACAGGGAGACCCAGTTCAGGGTGTGCTCTTTTAGCTTATGGGAATTTATCTATATCTAATTATGCAGTTTCTACAACAGTGAAAGAATTCCCTTTTGGACATTATTATTGAGGTTTTGCATGAATGTTCTTCAGGTGAAAAAAACCTTAAATGTTACACAGGGAAAGGGTTAAGCAAATATATATTTGAATAAAGGGTTTAAACAATTATAAGAATGGGTCAATTAAGACATTTCTAATAATTGTATTAATGGTCATACATTGAGTTTGATAATACTCTTGCAAATTATCTATCAAAATTTGCTCCTTTTATCTAGAGCCATGTGTTAGTATAATACTGTTCTTTTATCTAGAGCAATATGTTAGTATAATACCATTCTTTTATCTAGAGCCATGTGTAAGTATAATACCGTTACGTCCGAGTCTGTTGCAGTAATTGTCAATATTCCCACACCAAGTCCTTGTGTATCCAATATGGTCTGGGAGTACTGCTCTGGAGAAAACACCGGTGGGAACAGATTCCTCCTAACATACACTATTAGAATAGTCGTATCAGACAGACTGGGCAAACCACCATCATACACACGTACACGAACCTGTGAAAACCGTATAATCGTCTTTTACTGACTGAAGATTCATTTCATTGTAATTACAGTAAAATCTTGATTATACAACAACTAAAATACATATCAATTTTTAAGACAGGCGGTAGCTTAATGCATGGTAAAAGTCATGCAGAAAGCTCCTACAGGAGCTTTCTGCACTACTTCCCCATGCATTAAGGAGCCACCTGCCTAAAAGGGCCTAAATTCTTCTATAAAGAAAATTTGAATAATCAAGATTTTACAGTACATTTTTATAATTGATGTAATATAAGCTGAACAACAATTATAGTAAAATCTCTCTATAGTGACCATCAAAGAAATCTTCAAAGTCCTATAGGCGGATAGTAGCTAAATTCAGTACAAAAATTATACAGAAAACTCCCACAGCTGGCCCTACTGGCATTAGCTTCGTCCTGTATTCCACATGCTTTTAACCCTGTACTCCACAGGCTATTTTTAGACCCAACCTCTTTGAATGAATCTACCCAAAAGGAACATTTACTAGAGAATTTTGTAGTTTGAAACCATTGTGATAAATACAGCATTTGCTCCTATAGGAGCAAATGCTCTATTTATCACAATGGTTACGTAAAGTGACCTTTAGAGAGGCATAGAAAGGCATATTTATGGAGGACAGGGTTAACACTGTACTCCACATATCTTTTTAAGCCTCTACAAACAGTAGACCCAAATCAGATGACTCCTGTAGGATCAGTCTCATCAGGTGTTGCTCTGTTTGCTTATGAAATTATACAGATCTGATAGGGTTTCTGTCATGGCCAACATAATCCTGTAATTATGTTCTTAATGAACTATAAATGTACTGTGTTATAAAACAACAGGTAATTACTGTTCATGATGTTATTTCTTACACTTACATACATGAAGTAATGGGTTATTCTTAACCCTTTACTCCATAAATATGCCTTTCTATGCCTCTGCAAACAGAGAAGACCCAGATCAGATGGCTCTTGTAGGAGTCGTCTGATCAGGGTCTGCTCGGTTTGCTTATGAAATAGTTTAGATCTGATTTTCCAGTTTCTGCCATGGAGAAAATGTTCTCCATGTTAATATGCCATTTTTAAAATGAATGTAATCAATATTCATGAGGTTATTATTTCTTTCATGAATATTCATGGAGTAAAGGGCTAAGTGGTTTTACTGCACCGTAATTAAACCAATTACTCCATAAATACGCCTTTTGCAAACAGAGTAGAATGATCAGATTGCTCCTGTAGGAGCCATCTGATCAGGATCTGTTCTGTATGCTTATGTTATAAATATTCATGATTTCAATATTTCTTACACGAATATTCATGGTGTGAGTGGTTAAGCAGCTACTATAGAGAAGTTCTATTTTTAAACCGTTGCAACAGATAGTCATGCTTACATAGTAGGTGCTGGTTGAATCTGAGGTCAGTCGATTACTCAATGAAATGGATCCGGTCACTTGATTCACAGCGAAGAAGGATGGTGCTTGGTCATCACCAATTATTTCAAACCGAAGAGTATTGAATGGAGCCTGTTGAATGAAATAATCTCAATAAATAAATTTTTACTGACTGTCATTTGCATACAACTACATATTTGCCTCATCACCAGAGACGGAAATGTGGCCGTCAATCTTGATCAGCACTGTCACCCACAGTTTACCCTTTCCATTTTCTATGCTATTCCAATTTTCAATACCTACTGAATATTTATGGACATGAAATAGTGATAAAATATGAAAGGTGGAACATTTAAGCCATTTTACTAAAGAAACAAATCTATCAAATTCCATTAGCAAACAGAAGACCCTGATCAGACAGCTCCTATAGGAGCTGTCTGATCTGGGTCTACTGTTTTCAGATGCGCGAGAAGTCGTTTATATCAGGGAAAGGGTTAATCCTTCTCATGCTGAGAACAGTAATACCTGCTCAATCTCCGATTTGCTGAAATTCAACTGACTTCCAAATTGTACAATCCTTTAAGAATCTATTGATTATTTGTCAAACAGTTATTAGTTATGAAAGCAAAAGTAGCAATGTGAAAAGAGAAAATGCCAGTAAATGCCAGTTTGGCAATGTCCACATTGTTTACAAAATGCCAGTAAATGCCAGTTTGGCAATGTCCACATTGTTTACAAAATGCCAGTAAATGCCAGTTTGGCAATGTCTACAGTAGTACAAAGATCAGATGGCGTTGTTTACAAAACAGTGTGTATGTAAACACAGAAAATTAACGATAAGTACAACTGTGGCATGTATATTAGGATAGGAAGCAGTGGTGTAGTGGTTATGCTGTTAGACTTACACACAGAAGTATCAAGTTTGAATCCCAATTGATGCTTTATTTTTTTTTTTACATTAATCTAAACTTGATGACATTCTGTGTCTCTTCCAGTAGATTTTCATTCTCACATATTCATTAGGTTTATTTTTAGGCTATTTCTTTTTCTTTTCTTTTTTGTATTTTATTTTATCTGTTTTGGTGATATATATTATTTCATTTACTTTTCTTTATTTCATTTCCCCTTTTTAGTATTTTCTCTACAGTTAATAATACATGTACATAAAAATCCACGCGACACAACAGTGAAGATCTCCTCTACAGTGTCAGTCCAGGTGTCTACAGACTCAGTCACGTCTGATCCGGACTTTATTTTCTATAGAATCACTCAAATTACTCATTTTATCCAGTTTTATTATAAATAATGTACATGTTAAAACTGATTCTCGCAAGATTCGAACTCTCAACCTAAATCGTAAGTACCATTAACTCGCATGCTTATCCACTACGCCATCGAGCCACACAAGTCAACTGCCTGGATTAACCTATACAACATGTCACAGTTTAATTTATAGTTAATTTTCTGTGTTTACATACATACTGTTTTGTAAACAGCGCCATCTGATCGTTGTACTACTGTACATTGTTTACAAAACGTCAGTAAATGCCAGTTTATCAATGTCCACATTGTTTACAAAATGCCAGTAAATGCCAGTTTGGCAATGTCCAATTGTTTACAACATGCCACTTTGGTGATGTCTACATTGTAACATACCAGTTTGGCAATGCATTCATAGTAACAAGCCAGTTTGGTGATATCTACATTGTATTATGCCAATTTGGCATTGTCTACATTTAAACATGTTTGTAGATGTCTCGATGTAACAAGCCAGTTTGGCAATGTCTATATTGTAACATGTGAGTTTGGCAATGTCTACATTGTAACATACCTGTTTGGCAATGTCTATATTGTAACATACCCATTTGGCAATGTCTACATTGTAACATACCCGTTTGGCAATGTCTACATTGTAACATACCTGTTTGGCAATGTCTATATTGTAACATACCCATTTGGCAATGTCTACATTGTAACATACCCATTTGGCAATGTTTACATTGTAATGTACCTGTTTGGCAATGTCTGCATTGTAACGTGCCAGTTTGGCAATATCTACATTGTAACACACCCATTTGGCAATGTCTACATTGTAACATACCCATTTGGCAATGTCTACATTGTTTGGCAATGTCTACATTGTTTGGTAATGTCTACTTTGTAACATACCCATTTGGTAATGTCTATATTGTTTCATACCTGTTTGGCAATGTCTACATTGTAACACACCCATTTGGCAATGTCTACATTGTAACATGCCAGTTTGGCAATGTCTACATTGTAACACACCCATTTGGCCATGTTTACATTGTAACATGCCAGTTTGGCAATGTCTATATTGTAACATACACGTTTGGCAATGTCTACATTGTAACATGCCAGTTTGGCAATGTCTACATTGTAACATACCCATTTGGCAATGTCTAGATTGTTTGGCAATGTCTACATTGTAACATACCCATTTGGCAATGTTTACATTGTAACATGCCAGTTTTTTTATGTCTATATTGTAACACGCCAGTTTGGCGATGTCTACATTGTTTGAAATGCATCAAATATAACTTTCCCTATAATGCAGCAAGTTATGTATGTTAAGTGAACTGACCCTTGTATCATTATCACTGGCTGTCACTTCGAAGATACTAATGGCTGGTTGCTGATTACGATCAATGGTAACATTGTAGGGCTCATTGGTAAAGAACGGTGGTCCTTGGTTTCTCAAGATTCTCACTGTCAATGTAGCATTACTGGACCGCATCGGAGAACCACCATCTGACGCAATCAATGAGATCTGAAAGTTAAGAGAAAGCATATTATAAAGAATTTATTTTCTCGGAGTATACATTAAACCTTTACCTCATGAATATTTACTTTAAAAAAAAGAGAGACATACGTACAGCAGAACCTAGAGAGATATACATACAGCAGAACCTAGAGATACATACAAACAGTAGAACCTAGAGACATACATACAGTAGAACCTAGAGAGACATATATACAGCAGAACCTAGAGAGACATACATACAGTAGAACCTAGAGAGACATACATACAGCAGAACCTAGAGACACATAAGTACAGCAGAACCTAGAGAGACATACGTACAGCAAAACCTAGAGACATATAAGCACAACAGACCCTAGAGACACTTAAGTACAGCAGAACCTAGAGACACATAAGTACAGCAGAACCTTGAGAGACATACATACAGCAGAACTAGAGACACATAAGTACAGCAGAACCTAGAGAAACATACGTCCAGCAGAACCTAGAGACATACATACAGTAGAACCTAGAGAGACATACAGTAGAACCTAGAGACACATAAGTACAGCAGAACCTAGAGAGACATACATACAGCAGAACCTAAAGACACATAAGTACAGCAGAACCTAGAGACACATAAGTACAGCAGAACCTCGAGATACATACGTACAGCAGAACCTAGAGACACATAAGAACAGTAGAACCTAGAGAGACACACGTACAGCAGAACTTAGAAACATACATACAGTAGAACCTAGAGAGACGTACAGTAGAACCTAGAGAGACATACATACAGTAGAACCTAGAGAGACATACATACAGCAGAACCTAGAGACATACATACAGTCGAATCTAGAGAAACATACGTACAGTAGAACCTAGAGAGACATACATATAGCAGAACCTAGAGAGACATACATACAGTAGAACCTAGAGAGACATAAAAACAGTAGAACCTAGAGAGACATACATACAGCAAAACCTAGAGAGACATACATACAGCAAAACCTAGAGAGACATACATACAGCAAAACCTAGAGAGACATACATACAGCAGAACCTAGAGAGATATACATACAGCAGAACCTAGAGAGATATACATACAGCAGAACCTAGAGAGATATACATACAGCAGAACCTAGAGAGACATACATACAGCAGAACCTAGAGAGACACACATACAGCAAAACATAGAGAGACATACATACAGCAAAACCTAGAGAGACATACATACAGCAAAACCTAGAGAGATATACATACAGCAGAACCTAGAGATATACATACAGCAAAACCTAGAGAGATATACATACAGCAGAACCTAGAGATATACATACAGCAGAACCTGTATCAATAGTCCATTCATTCATTGAACATGAAAATCTTAAAAACACAGGTGGTTGCTTAATACAGGGCAAAAATAATGCAGAAAAGAGCTTTCTGTATTACTTTGAACCTGCATTTAGCAACCACTATACATTATTAGACCTTTTTGATAGCCATTTAAGACAGGTTCTATTTCATACACAATCCAGAGTACTTACAATATATTCGTTAATGCCCGTTCCAGCCACGCTTGTACGAATGTAAACTTGCCCGCTTGTGCTTTCAATAAAGAAAAGTTCTCTGTTCTGTGAAAATGGAGCAACTGAGTAGCCGACTACATTATTTGGTGCCTGAAAAAAAGTAACGTTTTAAAATTATTTGTTGCAATTTACATATAAAGTTACACCACTCTAATTTGACCAACAAAAAGAGGCATAAAAATGCGTAGGCGGTAGCTTGATAGCAGACAGGAGCTTTTTGCATTACTGAAGACTTGTCCTGTATTAGGCAACCCCTGTATTAACCCTTAACTCCATAAATATGCTTTTCTACGCCTTTGCAAACACAAGACCCAGATCAGATGGCTCCTCTAGGGTCTGCTGTGTTTGCTTATGATATAATATAGATTATTGTACTACACTTTCTGCCAACGCCAAAACCTCCTGTGTCCATGTACTGTTATAACAATTAATCTAATTAATATTCATGACATCATTATTTCTCACATGAATATTCAAGGAGTAATGGGTTAAAGGACACCAATGTCTATTCATTAAGTGGATGTTAAAGGACACCTATGTCTATTCATTAAGTGGATGTTAAAGGACACCTATGTCTAATCATTAAGTGGATGCATTTCTTTCATCCTGTATAAGCAACTAGCTGCTTTAAAAGACACCAATGTCTATCCATCAAGTGGTCGCATTTCTTTTGTCCTGTATAAGCATTGAGCAACCAGCTGCTTTAAAACAGGTCAATGTCTATTTGTTAACCCTTTCCTTCATATAAACGCATTTTTCACACATTTGCAAACAGTAGACCGAAGTCAGATGGCTCCTATGAAATAAACATAGAACAGGCAACTAAAAGTTAAGAGGTCATTTTACTGAATGGGATATCATAAAATGAGAAAAAAATATAAATGTGCATCCATAGGCCACTGATGCGCGCTTTAGATCCAAATGCCCATTTGCAAGTCATTTCATCTGGATCCAAACTGTCTGATCTGGTACTGCTCTATTTGCAAATGCATGAAAAAGCATTCATATGAAGGCCAGGGTTGATATCAAGAAAAGGAAACTTACATGTACCTCGTGGAATAGTCATGTCAGACATAATGACATCGTGAATATCAGCTGAAAGGCACCTTGCCATCTCATCAGAGACCAACTAATGACTACTCAGCTGATAGGCAGAACAAATGTGACTGAGAAGGGATTCCAGTAATATAACAATATGACCCATTGGAATGGAGGCTAGTTTGTATTGACAATTAACCCTTTCCCTCATATAAAATGTTTTCATGCATCTGCAAACTGAGTAGACCCAGATCAGATGGCTCTTATGGAATTTGATAGATGTGTTTCTATACTTTCTAAAATGGCTACAGTGATCCACCTTCCATATTTCATTATAACTGTTTTATCCATGAACATTCAATAGGTATTGAAATTTGCAAAATATATATAGAGATTGCTAATGCAATCTGTCTGATAAGGGCCTGCTCTGTTTGCTAATTGAATATTATACAGTGAAACCCCGCTAATGCGACCACTTAATAAACAGCCACTAGTGTCGTTTAAAGCAGGTGGTTGCTTAATGCAGCACAAAAGTTATGCAGAAAGCTCCTACAGGAGCTTTCTGCATAACTTTTGTACTGCATTAAGCAACCACCTGCCTCTGCCACCCAGAATTATGTCCCTTTTTGGTGGTCCCATTAGCGGGGTTTTACTGTAACTATCATTCTTCAATTTCTTCCATGTCCAATTTTCATACGCCATTATAAAAAGGTTTACAATGTTGACACATACCCTGATATCATTGTCTGTAGCCTGTACTGTGAACACTGGCTGGAGTACATTATGAGTCTCTAGAATAGTAGTGACGTAGTTTGCGTTTTGAGTAAACACTGGATTGAACTCATTTCTCAACACAATCACATACAATGTAGAGTCAGTGCTGCACGATCCCCCATCCTCTGCTCGGATCCTCAGCTGTATCAAAAAGCATAATGTGAAGTGTTATTTCATGCACAGTATTGAACCATTTTACCATATCTATATTAACCCTTCGCTTGCTGAATTATAAAATACATTTCTCCTTCTTTACCCATGTCCTGTTGTATAATTACATATAGCTTCACTGTGTACAAGTATTTCGCTGTGCAATCACTGCTGTGGAGTGCACTTGTTGCACAATTAATTTGTAAATAGTGCAGAGTCTTCACTATTTACAGGTACGTATATTGACGTGAATAGCAAGCGAAGGGTTAACTGTTTCTATACATTTTTACGAACAATGGACCATGATCATACAGCTTCTGTAGATAATGCTATAGATCTGATTCTATAGATCTGAACACATGTTCCAAAGTCATGAAAATTTTATTCAATATTAATGAAACTATAAATTCTTACATGAATATTCATGAATTAAAGACTACACCAAGTTTATTACTATGTTAAATCATTGCTATACTTGATCCTTAGCCCATATATATATACACGTTTTAACCCTTTCCCTGTTCTATGTTTATTTCAAATTTCAATACCTACTGAATATTCATGAACAAAACAGTAACAATGAAACCTTGAAGGTGGACCATTGTAGCCATTTTAGAAAGAAACAGAACTATTCAAATTCTACTAGCAAACAGAGCACACCCTGATCAGACGGCTCCTCTAGGAGCCATCTGATCTGGGTCTACTGTTTGCAAATGCGTGAAAACACATTTATATGAGGGAATGGGTTAAACCTTTGCAAACAGAGCAGAACCGGAATAAATGGATCATCTAATTATAGAGTTTCTGCCATGGCAAACATTTCCTGCGTTTACATGCCATTATAAAAAGATCATCTAATAAATATTCATGATATCATTACTTTCAAATGATTCTTATGGAATAAAGGGTTAAGACAGCATGCTCAACCAGTTGAAAAAATGCTATACTCATTACAAAATTCAGACAAAAGCGGATATTTTATATAACTATGTGCTATGAGAAAAGTAATGATGTAGATCTATGTATTCCTTGCAAGAATATTCACCAAGGGTCAACCTTTTCCCTCATATAAATGCCTTTTCCACATTTGCAGACAGTAGACCAAACTCTGGGCCTACTCTTTGCTTTTTACATGATATAGATCCGATTCCATAGATTTTGTCAGAGCAAAAACAAATCTTTGAAATGCTTACATTCTAAAAATTCAAATAAATATTCATGATGTCATTATTTCTAACATGAATATTCATGAGGTAAAGGGTTACTATATACATGTAATAGTAAATCTACTGTCTACTTACAGTGTAGGTGATATCATTATCCGAGAATAATGCATTGTTCTGCGACACAAAAATATTTCCAGTTTGGTCAATGCTGAACAACACCTGAGCATTGTTATCTCCAATTAAAGAGTAGGTGATGTCGCTGAAACGTCCCTGCAAAACAGAAATGACAATTAAAAACTGCAGCATGTCAAATGGATAGCATTAACCCATTCCTCCATAAGCTATTTTTAGACCCAACCTCTTTAAATAAAATGAATCTACCCAAATGGAGTATTAACTAGAGAAAATGAAAATGTTAGAATTATGTAGTATTGAAACCATTGTGATAAATAGATAGGACCATAGGAGCAAATGCTCTTTTTATCACAATGGTTTCAAGAAGTTGACTATTAACCCTTCGCTTGCTATTCACGTCAATATACCTATGTGTAAATAGTGAAGACCCAGATGAGACAGCTCCAGCAGGAGCTGTCTCATCAGGGTCTGCACTATTTACAAGTTGATTGTGCAACCAGTGCACTCCACAGCAGTAATTGTACAGCGAAATACTTGTACACAGTGAAGATATATGTAATTATACACCAGGGCATGGGTAAAGAAGGAGAAATGTAATTTAAAATTTAGCAAGAGAAAGGTTAAAGTGGCATAGCAAGGCGTATTTATGGAAGACAGGTTTAAGTTGTGCCATGCAATGTAGAATGAGCTTAACATGTGAAAAAGAAAAGTAATAAGTTCACAAAAATGATACATTTGTTTTTTAGACCTGTGACAACCCAACTGTATGGACAAAGACCAACAGTTTCTGCTGTATGAGATGCAGTCTCTGATCAGCAAATACACTATGTCTGCTGATCAGATAGGAAAACATTATAATCATCCAAAACAAGAGATGGGACATTTTGATAATGTCTTTTAATCTACATGTACACTATTTACAACGTAATTATGAGATATATTATGAGAAATGTGAACTGGAAGTTATTGTCATTTGTTTAAGAGTTTACCATAATTTCTGTCAAACAGTTAGCCTAAATAGCTGCAAACAAGAATATGCTATTATAAATTACGACAAAATGATTTTTGTTGTATGGCCTTCACCCAATGATATGAGTACAGCCATTTGCAAACAGTATAAACCCAGATCAGAGGGTGACTAGAAGAGCCCACAGATGAAAGTCTGCACTCTTAGTTATTCAAACTCCTTTCACAAACTATACCCTCTCGTCCTAAATAACATCTTCCTTTAAATAAAGATGGTCCAAGGTTGGTCTGTCTTAACCCATTACCTCATAGGCTATTTTTAGATACAACCTCTTTGAATAAATCTACCGAAAAGGAGCATTAACAAGAGAAAAGGAATTTTTTTTAGAATTTTGTAGTTTGAAACCATTGTGATAGAGCATTTGCTCCTATAGGAGCAAATGCTCTATTTATCACAATGGTTCTACAAAGTGATTTTTACAGAGTCGTCAAAAGTCATCAATATGAGTGAATGGGTTAAACAGAGATGGTCCAAGGTTGGTCTGTCTTAAAGGCATGGTTCAAAAATACTTACTACAGGGTCTGCATCAGTGGCGTTCACATCATACACTCTTGCATTTGAAGTCTGTGACTGGGGAATAGACACCGTGTTTGGCAAATTGGCATACACTGGGCAGTTCCGATTCCTAATGACATTGATAACTACATTTGCCTGGTTTACACTGAATCGTGATGGGTTGCCCAAGTCAAAGGCTCGAACGGTCATCTGAAAGAAATATACAAGATGTGTTTGTGAAATGAGATTTTTAAAGTAAAATCTGTTTTAGTTAGACCTGCTGTGAAGTGAGCAGATGAAGTAGCCAATGGTCGAAATATTGAATGAGAATAACTATGGCGGAGAAAGGCCACTACCACTCCCATGAGTATAGTGAAAACTCTGGGGGCTGTAGAAAGGCTGAAAGGCAGAGTCTGGAACTGAAAGACGAAACCCCATGACAAAAGCGTAGGAGCGTCTGTCTGACTAATGTATAGGTGCAAGGACGTATGCATATGACATGTCCATAGAGATGGCCCATTGGCTCGAAAAAGATTAAAAAAAAGTTTAAGGTTCAAAGGTTTAAAGGTTTGATCTTTACAAACCCGTTTATGGTTGAAAAATAAAAAACACCTGAAATGTGCCATTTTTTCTTTGGAACAAAAAGCAGGCGACTGTAAAAACCTGGCAAGTTCTCATTCCGTACCCTTTCTACCACCCCTTTGTGGAGAAGAGACAACACTGAATTTTGCATTTGAGGATGCTTCGACGAAACATGGATAGGGACACTCGAACTGAAGAGAGGAGGCTACCGGTGCAGATGCATGAAAAGGTGTTAATATAAAGGAAAGAGTTAATAATCTTAAGAAGAAGAAATAATGAGATTGTGTAGTAACCCTTTCCTTCATATAAACACCTTTCCACACCCTTTAGTTTCTACAATGGCAACAATGTCCCGCCTTCGATATTTCATTGTAACTATTTTGTTCATGAATATTAAGTAGGTATTGAAATTTGGAATAAATATAGAACAGGAAAAGGGTAACTAATTTTTTTATAATAGCATTTGAATGCAGTTCATTTTGACCATAGCAGAAACTATTTTGTAAGCAAATAGCACAAAAAGGCATTTACATAAATTAAAGGGTTAACCCTTTACTCCATAAATACGCCTTTCTACCCATTTGCAAACATAGTAGACCCAGATCAGATGGTTCCTATATAGTGCTTATGATGTAATATAGATCTGGGTCCCTGCTTATAAAACTTTTAGTTAAGTCTGAGAATGTTCTCAAGCATTTGATTGGTCAGATTTGAGCCTTTGGCTCAAATCTGACCAATCAAAAGCTTGAGAACTCAAATCTGACCAATCAAAAGCCTGAGAACGAAACTCAGACTCAACTAAAAGCTTTATAAGCATGGACCCTGATTCTAAAGCTTCTGTCATGGCCTGTTATTCCTGTGTTCATGTGCCATTATATCAAATTAATCAAATTTATATTTATAACATCATTATTTCTTACATGAATATTCATTAAGTAAAGGGTTAAAGACAGGTTGTAGGTTGACAAAGTCATGTAGAAAGCTCAAAAAGGAGAAAAGAATAAAAGAAGGATTTTTTTTCCTCATTTGTGGTTATGCCCCTTGCCTCACCTGATATCTGTTGGTGAAGAAGTTATCCACTGACAGTGACCGTATTGCAGTGACAGAACCATCTGTACTCCTCACATCAAAGTAGTTCAGTGCATTTCCCGATTGAGCAGCAACAGCTTCATAACGCACAGTATTGTATGGAGAACGACTGTCATCATCAGTAGCAAATACTCGCAGAATTTCTTCACCTAGGATCTGATCTTCATAGATAGTTTCCTCATAGTCGACAACAGTAAAACTCGGTGCAAAAAGATTCCTGTTGACAAAAACTGTCAACACTGTCGTGCTTGAGAGACTAGGTTGGCCACCATCACTGACCAGAAGCCTTACCTGTAACAAACATATTTAAGTAGCTCTTTCGCTGCCCAATATTGTCATCTACAAAATATGTCATCTGCTTTCATATCATCCGGATCAAAACTGTTTGCATAAGTTATGACATAGGCAGTGAATTTACTAGTATTGGACTGATAGAGCTCCAGAAAGCAGTCCAACTATTAACCCTTCTCTTGCTATTCACGTCAATATACCTACCTGTAAATAGTGAAGACCCAGATGAGACAGCTCCTGCAGGAGCTGTATCATCAGGGTCTTCATTATTTACAAGTTGATTGTGCAACCAGTGCACTCCACAGCAGTGATTGCACAGCGAAATACTTGTACACAGTTAAGATATGTGTAATTATACAACAGGGCATAGGTAAAGAAGGAGAAATGTATTTCAAAATTCAGCAAGCGAAGGGTTAATAAAGGGCAAGTACAACAGTAACAGGTATATAGATAGGATGGACTGCAGTGCATGAACCCTTTCCTTCATATAAACACATTTCCACGCATCTGCAAACAGAGTAGACCCAGATCAGATGGTTCCTATAGGAGCTATCTGTTCAGGGTCTGCTCGGTTTGCTAATGGAAGTTGATAGATCTTTGTTTTTGGTTTCTAAAATGGCTTGAATGTCCCACCTTCTATATTTTTCACTATGACTATTTTTTCCTTTACTCTATAATTATCTTCTCCCAATACTGGCTACATTCAACAAACTGAATATACTGCCATATCCATATCATTAAGGAAATTGTGACTATGAATAGTATTTAGTATTTAGCTCCATTCACCAATGCATAAATCGACCTGTACCCATGCTTATAAAACTTTTAGTTGAGTCTGAGTTCGTTCTCAAGTTTTTGATTTATTCAAAAGCTTTGGAACTCAAATCTGACCAATCAAAAGCTCGAGAATGAACCCAGACTAAAAAGTTATCTAAGCAAACACAGTTCAAACATACTGTCTTATGGAACCTCATGGAGACCATACAGTTTAGAAAACAGTGAAAGCCAGGTATATTATGAATTTTTATTCCCTTGGTGGTGGGGTAAAAATAATTAAAATTCTATTGGTGGTACCCCTTATTTAGACTGTCGTTCCTACCCTCCTAGGGAGATTTTCCTGGAATAACCCTGATCAAATGTCATGGTTTAGACAGCCCGGTCTGAATATACATTGATTGCAAATTTATAACCCATATTTGGCCCTTTACCCAAACTCAAACAAGCCTGCCATATAAGAATTTAGTCATTACTTAATCCTTACCCTCATATAAACAGGTTTTCACGCATTTGCAAACAGAGTGCACCCAGATCAGACGGCGCCTATAGGGTCTGCTCTGTGTGCTAATCAAATTTGATAGATCTGTTTCTTTACTTTCTAAAATGGCTACAATGTTCAATCACGAATATGTGCCGATGACAAAATGGGTAAAATTTTTGGGTCAGATTTCCAACACTTGTTTCTACCAATACCAAAAACTCCTGTGCTATTATTACTGAGCTATTAAGCCACACAGCCAAACTCTATCAACTGTTTCACCACATTCTCTACCCAGCTACATGAAGTAGATTTAAGTAATGGATTACAATAACAAACTTGTTTGTCAAACAAAGTAGCTGTACTTACTCTGTACGATGTATTTTCATCCAAGTTAACTCGTGATATCAGTGAAATTTCTCCACTGGTACTATTTATACCAAAATAGGTTGTAGCAGTATCATCACCAATAATTGAGTAGCTCCTGGTATTGAATGGATCCTACATAAAACAAAAACAAAAAAAACACATTAAAATTAACACCATTCTATGACAAAAGTAGTGTAATGCAAGCCCATTCTGTATCTAAGATTCAAAATTATTTAACAATACAGTAAAACCCCGCTAATGCGACCACCTAAAAGAGGTATACTTTTGGATGGTAGAGGCAGGTGGTAGCTTAATGCAGGACAAAAGTAATGCAGAAAGCTCCTAGGAGCTTTCTGCATTACTTTTGTCCTGCATTGAGCAGTCACCTGCTTATTAAGACACCCATGTTGATTCATTAAGTGGTCGCATTAGAGGGGTTCTACTGTATTTCTGTTTTGAATTTACAGTAAAACCCCTCTTAAACTGGAATTCTAGCAAAGATGATTTATACTAAATTAAACATTTGGTTCAGAGGGGTTTGACTGTACCACTTGCGAGTTATACATGAAACAAAAAAGAGAGATGGACAAATGGACAACGACGGACCAAATAACAGACAAACATGGATAAAATTAACTCTTTCCATGCTAGTCATGAAACCCTGGTTACCTATACACAGTTTGGATCAAGATGAAACACTGCATAATGCTGTGTCTCACCAGGATCTAAACTGTCGCTTTGACCATATTTTTGCAAAGAAAAATTACTTAGCATGCAAAGAATTATTGTAGCATACTATAGCCATTATATACCATGAAAATGTTTACCACTTTATACCACTTCATTTTACCATTTTGTATTAGCATATTACCATTTTATTCTAATTTTTCACAATTTTATATTACCTGTTTATCATTTAATCATTTCACAACATTTTCACACCATTTTACTATTTCATACCATTATTTTAACATTCTGCACAAACAGTTAACTATTTCAGACCAAACTTTTACCATGTTGTACATGTACATTGTACTAACATTGTACATGTACTAACATTTTACCATTGTACATGTACTAACATTAATTTTACCATTTTGTACCAGTACTGTACTCTTTCACAGCATCATGAATATCAACATCTGTTTCACAGAGACCTGGGTCCATGCTTATAAAGCTTTTAATTGAGTCTGAGTTTCGTTCAAGCTTTTGATTGGTCAGAGGCTCAAATCTGACCAATCAAAAACTTGAGAACGAACTCAGACTCAACTAAACATTTTTATAAGCATGGGGCCTGATCCTAGTTTTTGTCAAAGCAAAAATTAGCTTGAAAAGTTTAAATTTTAAAATTCAGTTTATATTCATGTAATAATTTCTTACATCAATATTCAACAATATCATCTGGATCCAAACTATTTATATAGGATTTTACATAACCCTTTCCTTCATATAAATGCCTGTTCACGTATTTGTAAACAGTAGATCTAAATCAGGGACTGCTCTGTTTGCTAATGGAATTTGATAAACGGCTAAAATGTTCCATCTTCCATATTTCATTATAACTGTTTTGTCCAAGAATATTCAGTAGGTATTAAAATTTGGAATAAACACAGAACAGGGAAAGGGTTAACCCTTTTCTCCATGAATATTCATGTAAGATATAAAAATTCATATATTCATTATGTCATTATAACAGCACATTACCACAGGAATATTTGGCCCTCAATATTATATCATAAGCAAACAGAGCAGACCCTGATCAGACAACTCCTATAAGGGCACAAAAAAGTGTATTTATGGAGTAAATGGTTAACTTACTTGGAAAATGAGACTAAACTAGAATTGTTTTTGATACAAAAACTGAGGTCTCCCCCAGCATGTGGACAAAATTTTCCAAAGTCCCATAACTCTGCACAAAATCACAGAACCGGAAAAGGAATAAACTATGCACAACTAGGTATGGTGCTGATCAATCCTATGAAATTTATGAAAATCCAATAAAAGATTTTTGGGGAAATCCCACGGACAAAATTTCCATGTAAAAATTTCAAAGTCCCATAACAGAAAATGGGAGACAATAACTCCCAATATTATTGTGCCACAGCATTTTGAATCCTCCAAAGGGTTTAAGAGATATGGAGAAGACACAAAGGATATGGTTTAAAATATTTGACCTTGAATTGTGACCTTGACCTTTAACCCATGTGCCTGAATCGAACACTCTGCATTTTGAAATCCTTCCATATTTGTGAGAGATATGGAGCAGACACAAGTGTGACAGACAGACGGACGGACACACGGGCAACTTGACCAAAAACAATATGTCTCCCCATAATAAATGGGGGAGACATTATTTACATTCTCATTGAAACAACAGAATTTCAGATTCTTACCACAGTGTCTGGGTCAGATGAGGAAGCTCGGTAAACAAATGATCCAAACAGAGAATCCTCAGGCAAAGAAGCCGAATATGGTGCATTTAAGAAGAACGGAGATCTGTTTCGTATAACAAATACTGTGATGTTCACCTCTGCACCCTCCAGTGGCGGATTGCCTAAATCATATGCTTGTGCTCGCATCTGTAAATATAAAATTTTCAGTCTAGTTAGATCTTTTACCAACAGTTGATATTTTAGATTTAGATACCTCTTTGAATAAATCTACAAAAAAGGAGCATTAATTAGAGAAAAGATTTTTTTTTAGAATTTTGTAGTTTGAAACCATTGCGATAGAGCATTTGCTCCTATAGGAGCAAATACTCTATTTATCACAATGGTTTCACAAAGTTTCATAAAGTGACTTTTATAGAGGCATAGAAAGGCGTATTTAAGGAGGTAAGGGTTAAGTAAAAGTAACCTTGACATGTATATACAAATAGTAAAACCTGTACATTGCTACACTGGGTCATTATAATATTTTAGCAGTACAGATTGTATCATGCTGTCAATTGCAATATCCATATGGACCTTTTCCTCAACTCTTTGCACGCTAGCGACAAAACTGTGATTACCTATGCAAACAGTTTGGATCCAGATGAGACGCCGCATAATGCGGCGTCTCATCAGGATCCAAACTGTTTGTCATCTTGACCATATTTTTGAAAAAAAATGAGAGAAAGTTTATATAAGAATTGAAGCAGACGACAATTGTTGCAGACGAAAATTTCTTAGCGTGGAAAGAGTTAATGAGCATTTTAAGTGTGAATTTATATTTTCCTGAATATTCGTTAATGCTTGCCTTTATATGAACGCCTTTTCACACATTTGTAAACAGAGTTACCCAGATCATATGGCTCCTAGGAGCCGGCTGATCAGTGTCTGCTGTGTTTGCTAATGGAATTGAATAGATCTGTCAGAATCTGACTAATCTACAGCTTGAGTATGGTTTGCTTCTATTAGACTCAATAAGTTTATTTTCAGAAGCAAGCAGAACAGACCCTGATTATACGACTCCTACAGGAGCCAACTGAATAAAAGCACGAATAAGCATTTATATGAGGGAATGGGTGAACTCATTCCGTCATATTAATGCCTTTTGATGCCTCTGTAATATTCACTTTTTAAAGTCATTGTGATAGAGTATTTGAGTACTCGATTAAGTCACAATCTGTCTGCTATATGGATCTATCACGTGGAAACCCACATTAACAAAAATAATTTTATCATACATACAAAGAATGACTGGAAGCGGCATGGATCAGCCTGGAGAGAACGCCTCAGGTAAAGCTGCCCTGTAACTTCATTTATTGTGAAGCATTCCAAATCTTCTGGATCTCTGGTCAGCCTATATCTGACAGTATTGTGGGGACTCTGCAAATGAGATACAATACATCTAACCTTCTACATCATGAATATTTATCGCCTATATTATTTCAAAAGAAAATAGAGTAGACTGGGTCCATGCTTATAAAGCTTTTAGTTGAGTCTGAGTTTCGTTCTCAAGCTTTTGATTGGTCAGATTTGAGTTCTCAGACTCAACTAAAAGTTTTATGAGCATGGACCCTGATTAGTTATCTCTTACAGGAGAAATCTGATCTACCGATAGGTTGTTAAAAGGCATATCTATGAAGAAAATGACTAATCCCATCTTAACCCTTTACTCCATAAATGCACCTTTCTATACCTTTGCAAACAATAGAAGCCATCTGACCAGTGTCTGCTCTATTTGCCTATGATATAATATACATGTACATCTGATTCTAAAGTTCCTACAATGGCCAAAAGTGCATCCGTTGATAATGCCACTATTAGAGTGAGTGAGTGAGTTGGGTTTAACGTCCGACCAACAGTATTTCAGTTATATGCAGACGGCACCCGCATGAGACAAGTTATAGTGCTGCCTCACTGAAATACCCCTGCCGCGGGCACATGCAAAGGGCATCCCACCCAGTCACATTATCCTGACACCGGGCTGACCAGTCCTAGAACTTTTAATGTCGAGCGCAGACAAGGGAGCTACAAGTACCAACTTTTAACGACTTTTGGTCTGTCGCGGCCGGGGATCAAACCCACGACCTTCCGTACCGCAGGCGGACGCTCTACCACTGAGCCATGCGGCCGGTGCCACTATTAGAAATCAACTCATTAATATTCATGGTATCCTTTCTTCCATGAATATTCATATAGTAAAGGGTTAATCAGAACAGCTAAAAAGGTTTATCAGAATACAGGTGGTAGCTTAATGCAGACTGCAATCAATGCAGAAAGCTCCTCATGGAGCTTTCTGGAAAAATATATTCATTCCTTCAGCAATATGCAAACACATGTGTAGAAAATGCAAGTTCCTTTTAAAAATGTTATGCCCTACAAATATTTATTAGAGATAATACGAAAAGGAAAAGAAATAATCAGTTTCAAACAGAACAAGGAAAGCTTTCCCTGTAAGTCATGTTAAGACATATATACAGTAAAACCTCTCTTAACCGGCCATTAAATTTAGTATGAATATTGGTCTTGGAGACAGGTGGCAGCTTAATGCAGGGTGAAAGTCATGCAGAAAGCTCCTCTAGGAAAAAGTATCTAAATTCTTATCTACTAGAATTCCGGTTAAGAGAGGTTATACTGTATAGGATTTGTAGAAACCATAAAACCAGGTCTACAGTGCTCCCTCCCTACAACGGCCCTCTCAATAACGATTCCCTCCTTACAGCAACGCATGTCACTGTTTCCGAAACAATAAGCCTCCAGAAATATCTTTTTACATCGTATTTTCTTTATGCCTCGATCAAACCCTATGTTGTGACCACTCTTTAGAATCGTCACTCTGTGACGATTCTAAAGAGTGGTCACAACATAGGGTTTGATCGAGGCATAACGGTTTTAGTTTTCGAAATACACATTATCTAGGGATCTGCAAAGAAGCTAATTATGTTTGATTTTCCCTCCCTATAACAACTCCCTCTGAACAACACATACAATCTTTGTATCCCAAAGGGTGTCGTTGTAGAGAGGGAGCACTGTATTATAATTTCATAAGCAAAGACAGCAGAAAAAGCATCTGTATTTGAGAAAGAGTTAAACCTCAACTTAACCCTTCTCTTGCTGAATTTTAAAATACATTTCTTCTTCTTTATCCATGTCCTGTTGTATAATTACATATATCTTCACTGTGTACAAGTATTTTGCTGTGCAATCACTGCTGTGGAGTGCACTGGTTGCACAATCAACCTGTAAATAGTGCAGACCCTGATGAGACAGCTCATGCAGGGGCTGTCTCATCTGGGTCTTCACTATTTACAGGTAGGTATATTGACGCGAATAGCAAGCGAAGGATTAACCCTTTACTCCATAAATACCCATTTTCTATGCCTTTGCAAATTAATTTGACACAAACCAGAAGGCTCCTATAGGATCTGCTCTGTTTGCTCATAAAAATAATCTATAATTAATGTTCATGATATAATTTCTAACATCGGGGTCCAAGCTTATTAAGCTTTTAGTTGAGTCTGAGATCGTTCTCAAGCTTTTGATTGGTCAGATTTGAGCCTTTGGCTCAAATCTGACCAATCAAAAGCTTGGGAACTCAAATCTGACCAATCAAAAGCCTGAGAACAAAACTCAGACTCAACTAAAAGCTTTATAAGCATGGACCCAGTATTCAAAGAGTAAATGGTTAATGAATAATCATGTAAGAAATAACTAGAACTATCACTAAAGGTGATGGAATACCCCACTCACCTGCCATGATTGTAAATCCAACAAAACCTAACTAAATTTTATTGGTTTAAAAAAGGGCTACAATTCTGTCAAAATGCTTGACAGGGTTATGTACTCTTGCCTACAGATAAATCTTGTAATAGTGAACAAGTGTGTAAGGTTTCAAAGCTTTATCCCAAAGGGTTATGTAGATAAATAGACTTTAACAAAAATCTTAACCAAAAAAAATAAGATAAAAAGGGCCATAATTCTGTCAAAATGCTTGACAGAGTTATGTACTCTTGCCTACAGATGAAGTGTGTGATGGTAGGCAAGTGTGTAAAGTTTTTAACCTTTATCTCAAAAGGTTATGTAATTAACCAGGTTGTGCCGTGGACAGACAGACCAAATGACTGACCGACCAACACACCGACTCTTATATACCCCCTCTCAAACTTCGTTTGTGGGAGGTATAATGACATAACACATACTCTGAAATATTCTTAAACAGGTTTCCTCAGTTCCCAACTTCTACTACATTACTACTGTGTTATGATAGCAACCATATTGAATGTAAATTTTGGTCCAGGGCCCAACTATATAAAACTTTTTGCTTGAGTGATACTTGAGAATGTGTTGATCCTCAGGGTTCCTTACCAATGGATCATTGTCTCTTGCAGTCACAGTCAAAATGGTCTCGCCAAGTGAAAGTGTCTCTATCTTGGTCGCGGAATAAGATTGGTTCACGAAGAATGGGGCTTGGAAGTTCTGCTGAACGCTAACTCGACATTCAGCATAGCCAACCTTGGGTGGAATGCCCCCATCACTAGCTTGAACACGGATCTGAAACCATATTCAACAGGACAAACTTCATAATTACATGCAACTCTCAAATAAAAGCAGAATAACAAATATCATTGAAATTGAACCCATTTCAGCTACAATATTGGAAAGTGAATCTAAACACCCTCTTAAGGTTAGTGTATTATATCGGTAAATAATGCATAATACAGAAACCATTTTATTATATGACAACTGAATTACTCAACACTTACAAAAACTAGTATAGACTATACATTTTATTTACAGTAGAACCTGTCTTAAGTGACCATCAAAAAGGTCTAATTATGGGTATGTAAGGCAGGTTGTAGCTTAATGCAGGTCAAAACTAATGCAGAAAGATCTTTACTGGAGCTTTCTACAATTACTTTTGCCCTGCATTGAGCAACCACCTGGTTTTTAAGACTCCTATGTTTGATAAATACTGAGACAGATTCTACTGTACAGTAAAACCTCTCTATAACGACCACTAACTTCCAGTAAAACCTCTCTATAACGACCACTAACTTACAGTAAAACCTCTCTATAACGACCACTAACTTACAGTAAAACCTCTCTATAACAACCACTAACTTACAGTAAAACCTCTCTATAACGACCACTAACTTACAGTAAAACCTCTCTATAACGACCACTAACTTCCAGTAAACCCTCTCTATAACGACCACTAACTTACAGTAAAACCTCTCTATAACGAACACTAAATTACAGTAAAACCTCTCCATTATTACATCCAAGTATTTTGTGTTAAATGCAGGTGGATGCTTAAAGCAAGGTGAAAGTTAAACAGAACGCTCCTATAGGAGCGTTCTGTTTTACTTTCACCTTGCTTTTAGCAACCACCTGCCAAAAATACCAATTAACACAATTTAGTGGTCGTTGTATAGGGGTTCTATTGTAATTGCAAGTATATGTACAGAGCAAAGTTTGTTTTGAATAACTTCACTATTTGGGGGAAAATATCTATGGACTCAAGACTTCGCACTTTATCTTAGATATGCCTTTTAACGCCTTTGCAAAAAGTAGATCTTAATTAGATGGCTCTTAAATATTAACTGACTCTTTATATAGCATGTGAAAAATGGAATATTTGGCCCAGACAAAATCAGTAAGTAAAGGGTAAAGTAATGGTAAACATTAAGTAAAGGCTTAATGCAGAGGCTGAAAGTAACGCAGAAAGCTATTCAAGGGACGTTTTGAATAACATTCATTCTGCTTCAACCCATTCCTTCATATAAACGCCTTTTCAAACCTTTGCATACAGTCCATTGCGATCAGATGGCTTCTGTCGGATCAGGATCTGCTTTGTTTGCTTATGAAATTATATAGATCTCTACACTTTGTTTCAGCCAACAATTTTCTTTTTTAATTTTTCCTTCATATACATGTAAATGCCTTTTTATGCATCTGCATACAAAGTAGACCCAGATCCATTTGATCAGGGTCTGATCTGATTTCTTATGAAATTTGATAGATTTGTTTTAGTTTCTGAAATGGCTACAATGTTCCATCTTCCAAATTTCATTGTAACTATTTTGTCAATAAATATTCAGTAGGTATTGAAATTTGGAATATACACAGAACAGAGAACAGATTAAAACAAGAGCTGTCCGCAGACAGCGCGCTCCACTTTCTTCAGTGCTGGATAGTGTAGTGGAAGTCTAAGTCAGAAAGGGGAGATAACAACAGCAAAATTAATTTTAGGGTTACCCTACCTTGTGAAATGGGTCCCCCTTGCAATAGTTAATATGTATACCAAAGATGAACCAAATATCTTGGACAGTTTTTGAGATATGGACCTGAACATAAAACTTAACCAACAATGAAAATTGTAAGTCGAAAAAGGGGCATAACTATGGCAAAATTAATTTTAGGGTTACCTACCCTTGTGAAATGGGTTCCCCTTGTGATAGTTAATATTTATACCAAAGATGAACCAAATATCTTTGACAGTTTCTGAGACATGGACCTGAACATAAAACTTAACCAACAGTGAAAATTCTAAGTCGAAAAAGGGGAATAATTATGGCCAAATTAATTTTAGAGTTACCTACCCTTGTGAAATGGGTTCCCCTTGTGATAGAAAACATACATACCAAATATGAACCAAATATCTTTGATGGTTTCTGAGAAAAGGACCTTAACAAAAAGGTTAACCAACGCCGACGCCGACGCCGACGAGAGGGTCATGACAATACCTCCACTTTTTGAAAAAGTGGAGCTAAAAATGAATTTATAAACCAGGTTCCATGCTTATAATACTTTTTAGTTGAGTCGGAGTTCATTCTCAAGTTTTTGATTGGTCAGATTTGAGCCTTTGGCTCACATCTAACCAATCAAAAGCTTGAGAACAAACTCCTCAGACTCAACTAAAAAGTTTTATAAGCATGGACCATTGTCTACCCATTTGCAAACATGTTAAAAGTGTATATATAGAGTAATGGGTTAACCCTTTACTCTATGAATATTGATGGAAAAATAATGACATAAATAGTTATTAGAATATAAATATCTTTTGATAGAATATGGGCACTATAATTTGTCCATGGCAGATCATCATGAGCAAACAGAGCAGACCCCGATCAGCCGACTCCTACAGGAGCCATCTGATTTGGGGGCTACTCCATTCCAAAGGCATTGAAAGGCTAATATTATATTCAATAAAATCACTAACACCGATACTGCTTTAACATTAACATATTCCTGTTGTTAGAGAAGACGTGATAAATATAATACTCACGTTATACACTTCAGTATTAGTCTGTGACAGATCTCCTGTGATTGTTATCCTTCCATTGATTGGGTCAATGCTGAATACGTTGAAAGCAACGCCATCACCAATTATTGCATAACGAACTGTTCCAAATGGACTCTGCAATTGAAAATTTCATTGTTCACCACAGTTTAACTCCATGAATATTCAAGTAAGCAATAATGACATGAAATATATCATAAGCAAACAGCAGACCTTTAGAAATCTGTAGGAACCAACTGATGTGGATCTCATCTGTTTGCAAAAAGATATAGAGGCCGTATATATAGAGTAAAGGTTGATCCTCTACCTGAATGTGATGCCTCGTGATACCCTTGCAGAGTAGACCTTGATTAAACTGATGAAATTTGATTGCTCCTAGTGGTGCCATCTGATCAAGGTCTGCTCTGTTTACTTACCGGAATTATACAGGGTCCATGCTTATAAAGCTTTTTAGTTGAGTCTGTTAGTTTGTTCTCAAGCTTTTGATTGGTCAGATTTGATTCAGACTACTGAAAAGTTTTACAAGCATGGATACAGATATGTTAACAATGTAAGCCATGGCAATGTATAGATACAGTGAAACCCATGTAAAAAATGGGACACTCATGCCATAGGAAACATCTGTGTGAAAAAAGAAATACAGCAAAATAGCCATGTCAATGAAATTATCCAAATTAAAGGAGAAACACTACAGTAATGCCTTAATGTAAATGTATGAAAATAAATGTCTTGTACATACATCTATTTGTTTTCATACAAAAACAGCATCAAATCATTCAAATGAAAACTGATGCCCCACTTCAGAATTTTAGTCACAGAAAGTAAGGGCCATAATCATAAAATTGATATATGCTCATGAACATGTATGTAATGTATGCAAACGACTGAAGTCATTTACATGGCTACCGAACTTGACCAAGATCTAATGGCCACAAACATATGTGTAAAGTTTGATGTGGATTGGACAAATACTTTCAAAAAAGGGTCCAGACAAGATATTTTCAGTCATTTTTTGAAAATAAAGGGCTGCAACTCCTAAATGACTAAATCAATTTACATGGCTATCGACCTTGACCAAGATATAATGACCATAAACATGAGTAAAGTTTGATGTGGATTGGGCAAATACTTTCCAAGAAAGAGTCCTGACAAATTCTTCTAAGTGTGCGTACAGACAGACTGATGGACAAGAGCAACCCTATAATTATGCAACCACATTGTGGGGGCATAAAAATACAGCTACCTGGTAATAAATATGCATTTGATCATTTCTTACATGAATATGTATCTTGTAAAGGCTTTGAATAAATCTACCCAAAAGATGTATTTACTAGGAAAAGGAAAAGTTTAGAATTGTGTAGTCTTCAAACCATTGTGATAAACAGCATTTGCTACATAATTAATATGCATGATATCATTATTTCTTAAATGAATATTCATGGAGGAAAGGGTTAATACAGGAGTGGCCAAATTTGTCAAAGACAACAGTAAAACCCTGCTAATGCGACCACCAAAAAGGGGCAAAACTCTGGGTGACAGAGGCAGGTGGTAGCTTAATGCAGGACAAAAGTTATGCAGAAAGCTCCTATAGGAGCTTTCTGCATAACTTTCGTCCTGCATTAAGCAACCACCTACTTTAAACGGCGCCAGTGACTGTTTATTAAGTGGTCGCATTAGCGGGGTTTTACTGTATTTTCAACCCAGTAAATTACCACTGCATACTTACTACTACGTCAGCATCCAGGGCAGTCACTTGTGTCAGGAATACCTGGTTGTTGATGTTCTGATTCAAGCTAACATCGCATGGCAAATTGTCAAAAACTGGGGCATTTGCATTTCTTATAATCCTAACTGTAACAAAACCGCTTGTTCCTGCTAATCTGGGAGAAACTGGATCATCATCTCGTACTGTAAATTCCAGCTGCAAAATAGAAGAATGTTCATGGAGAGTAGGTAAATTTTTTATATTTTGGAAGCTATGTACACTCCTTTTGACCCTGGTAAATATTAAATCTACAATGGATGGATTCTGTAGGATTGAAGTTGTGACTATCGTATCATAATTTGTTTTATATATGCTTGGTGGAATACTAATTTTGGTTGCAAACTGAAGATCTTTATCAAGCAGGATTTTAAATTTATTTAAAGCTAGGCTGATTCATTGTTTATAAAGATAACTAGAACTATCACTAAAGGTGATTAAAACCCCCACTAGCACATTTGACACAGAGATGGTGTCAATGCAGGACAACTTCAGTCCATAGTACTACCCATCAACTAAGATGATATTATACCTATCCCAGGGTCTAAACTGCAACTTAACATAAGGGGAGATAGTTCAATAATGATGTGAAGGAGTAAAACCAAAACTCACAAGAGTACAATTTCAGATGGTATTTAACAAACAGCAATTTTTTTTTTAAAAAAAATCCATTGCAGTGAGTGTGTATGTGTTTCATTTTCATTTGTTAACTTAGGGAAAGGGAGATAATTAGCGAAAAGAAGAGAAGAATCAAAACCCTTGTAGCAGGTGCACAACAACAGATGTGTTCAATAATACTCAAAAATTAAAAATGGTTCTGTTGAGGTATGACAGAGTACAGCTCTTTTTCCAGAGTAAAGCTCATTTGTTAAATTATGAAAAGGGAGATAATTCATTCATGCACAAAGCGACAAATCAAATCCTTTATAGGAGTTGCACAACCTTAGATTATCGTCAACAATAGTGCAAAATTTAAAAAAGTTCTGTTGAGGTATGACAGAGGAAAGCTCCAGACAATTTAATTCATAAAAACTAAAAAAGGGAGATAAATCATGAATGAAGAATCAAATCAAAAGCGCAATTGCAGGTGCACAATATCAGATGATATTCAACAATACCTGTACTACTTAATTTACAAGAAATCTGTTGAGGCAAGGCAGCATGGACTAAATTTCATATATCAAAATTACGAAACGGGAGATAATTCAATAATGAAATGACGAATCATAACTGCAATCGCAGGTGCACAACTTCAGATGATGACCAACAATACTGCACAATTTAAATATGTTCAGTTGGAGAAAAAATGACAAATTCCCCCTATTAACGCTTTCCCTGTTCTATGTTTATTACAAATTTCAATACCTACTGAATATTCATGGACAAAATAGTTATAACGTAATATTTCTGCAGCATCTTATTATTTGTGGAATTTATTGTTAATAAATGCGCAAAATATTCAATAGATTTTTCCCTCTAGTGGCCCCCATATCAATGTAACTTCACTTCCCCTAATTCTTCTAACTGCTGACACGCACACAGTTATTATGAGTACCCCATACAGCAGTACACAAAAGCCAGGTGACAAAAACAACCGCAAAAATAACCAGTTATATGGTATTGTATCCATTTTAGAAATTAAAGAAACCAATCTTTCAAATTTCATTAGCAAACAGAGCAGACCCTGATCAGACAGCTCCTATAGGAGCTCTCTGATCTGGGTCTACCCTGTTTGCAAATGCGTGAAAACACGTTTATATGAGGAAAGGGTTAAAATTACGAAAGGGGAGATCACTCAAAACTGCAATCGCAGGTGCACAACTTCAGATGGTAATCAACAATACTGCATAATTTAAAAATGTTCCCTTGAAGGATGGCAGAGTAAAGCTCCGGACAAAATTCCGTCTACAGACAGACAGACGAACGGACAGAGTGATTCCAGCATACCCCCAACCCCTACACTTCGTTGTGGAGGGTATAATTAGATACATACTAAGAATAAAACTGTAGATTGGGACAAGAGATTACCTTGAGCTCATCAGTGGAGAGGAGTAGCAGAAGAGATTTACGAATGAAGACATCTCCACTTGTAGTGATACCAACATATTCTGTGGCAAGAGTGTTTCCAACATTGTTGACAGCACTGAATACCGGTGTATTGTATGGAGGCTAAAATAAAAGAAAACAACCTGTCATTAGCCAACAAGGACTGCAGTGCCTAACTAGACTGCTATGCAGAATGGCAGTTGTCAGGTAGACAGGTTTACCATGGGTTTGATGTTTACTTTGCTTACTTCAAAGAAAACAAAAATCAACCATGTCTAGTATACAAACCAGGGATAAGCTTATAAAACTTCTGAACTGGAGTCCGAGTTCTTTTTCAAGTACAGTAAAACGCCTCTTAACCCTTTCCCTCATATAGACGTGTTTTCAAGCATTTGCAAACAGAGTAGACCCAGATCAGACGGCTCCTAGAGGAGCCGTCTGATCAGGGTCTGCTCTGTTTGCTCATAGAATTTGATAGATCTGTTTCTATACTTTCTAAAATGTCTACAATGTTCCACCTTCCATATTTCTTTATAACTATTTTATTAATGAATATTCAGTAGGTACTGAAAATAGGCTTAAATACAGAACAGGGAAAGGGTTAATTGGACATTAGATTAAGTATTGATACCAGTCTAGGGAGACAGGTGGCAGAAGGTCATGCAGATATCTCTGAGAGGAGCTTTCTGTTTGACTTTCACCCTGCATTAAGCTGCCACCTGCATACAAGTACGATGTATCTAAATTAGAATTCCAGTTAATCCTTTCCCTGCTCTATGTTTATTGCGAATTTCATTACCTAATGAATATTCATGGCCAAATTAGTTACAATGGAACGTGGAAGGTGGAGCAGGGTCTACTCTGTTTGCAAATACGTGAAAACACGTTTCTAAGAGGGAAAGGGTTAAGAGGGGTTTTACTGTTATCTTATTGGTCCGATTTTGATGATACACAATGCTTGAGATTGAATGCAGTGTTGAGAAAAGTTTTATAACCTTGGAATCAGGTCTTGAAATTATAATACATGTATTCTCATGCAAAGTTGAGCAAAGTTTATAACCTTGGAATCAGGTCTTGAAATTATAATATTCTCTGTCTCAAAACTCAAGAATACATCAGCATGCCCACTCACGCAACAGACTGCGTAAATCGCACATAAAAATCTGTGCGCACGCATTATTTTGCATGTTGTCGGGTACTAGCACGCAAAGTTTTTTTGCCAAACAGGAATATTGAAAATGATGTAACTAGCATAAAACACAATTACAATGCATTAGCTATTGAACAAATCTGAAAGAAACCATCGAAATATAACAAGTTTACTACTTGTATGTGTGTACAGAGTTTGTCTGAAATGGTCTAGAATTCTGAACCTTCGCTTCATTTCGGACATTTTATATTGTTGGATTACTGCCGATGCAATCCAAACTGGTTTTCAAAGACTTTTTAGTACAGTTTAGAGTTGTTGTTCTTACTTGCGGTGCAGTAAATTGTCGGCTGCTCCAACCTGGGCCCTTATGTTAATAGTTCAGGTCTGTTGAAATCTTTCTTACCTCCGAATAGTCTTTGAATGCACACAAAAAGTGCCTGGGGGTGTCCGATTTTGTCATTCCTATATCCAACCTGCCTATTGCATGTTCACACATGCTTTCCCATAATGTTTGCATTGCATTTATAGGATAACAACAGGAATAAATGAACATTTTGTTTTCCAAATAACAGTGTCAATAAGTAAAACAGGACTATTTTCACATGCCACCATGATGTACATTTGGAACTCGTTCATTTTGCAATACTTACCTATAACGTCAAGAGCTCGTCACATTCAACTGATAGCAACCTAACCAAGCTTAAAATGGTCAGATCTCAATAAACAAACATAATAAATGAATTATTGGGAATGAGTATAACAATTTTGACAAAATCTGAAAACTTTTATGGGACAAGACTTTTGAGCTTGAGAATACCTATGGTACTACCTATAGTGATATACTGTGTTCACTCACCAATACATCTTGGTCATTTGCATTTACTGATGTGATTGTTATACCCAGATCTTGTATCTCGTTCACTGTGACACTGTAGTTAACAGGAGAGATGATCGGATCAAAGAGATTTCTCTGTATGTTGACTAGCACTGTTGCAGTACTGGATAAAACTGGTGTACCACCATCAGTGGCACGAACTCTCACCTGAAAAAAGGAGGCACTCTTAGTCAAAAAAAATGTTTGAAAGATGCTGTGCATCAGATGCAAGGAGAAGTACTAATTGAAAAAAATGGAAAAAATAATTTGTGCCCTTGTACTTTTGTATGTGTTACAACTTTGGCCGATCATTAAAGTAGATGGCTGCTGCAGGAGATTTGTGCTAATCTCTCATCCAGCATTAAGGTACCACTATTTAAACCCATTACCTCATAGGCTATTTTTAGATCCAACCTCTGAACAAATCTACCAAAAAGGAACATTTACTAGAGAAAAGGAAAAGTATAGAATTGTGTAGTTATGAAACCATTGTGATAAATATTGTAAATCTATTTATCACAATGGTTTCAAAAAGTGACTTTTACAGAGGCTTCAAAAGGCACCAATATCAGGAAATGGGTAAAGAATCTTTCAGATGTTGTATGAAACAGACTTAGTAAAGGAAGTAGGGGTTAAGCTTCATATGCTAGTTTTTGACCAAATTCCATCTTATTGTAATGTATAAGAATCTACTCACTGGCGATTAATTCTGATGAGATTAATACTCCTACTTAACCCTTTACACCATGAATATTTATTAACCCTTTCGGCCCCAAATTTCTATTTGTCGTCTACAATCCAAGTTTGTTAAATCATTCTGTAAAATATGGAAATGAGATAAATAAATGCAAATTTCAAAGGAATAAAGCACATATATAGAAAAAGAGATTGAGACAAATAGTGAAGTCCCTGATCAGACACCGCCTTGAATAGGCGGCGTCTGATCTGGGACTGCACTATTTGTCTTGGTGCATTTATGCGACTGCAGTAGTGATAGGGTTAAGAAAACATGAATATATATAAGCAAATTAATAGAGCAGACCCTGATCAGACAACTACAGAAGCCATCTGATCTGGGTCTACCCTGTCTGCAAAGGCATAGAAAAACGTATTTATAGAGTAACGGGTTATGTGTTTGTCAAAAAATCAATGGGCTTTAACCCTTTACCTGATAGAAGCGGCTTTTAGCGTGTTTGATTTATTCCTCCGCGGAAGAAAATAGTTCAAATTCATACAGTCATGAACATATTGCATAATAAATATTTTCTATATCCTAGTAGGTGGTAGCTTAAAGCAGGCTGAAAGTAAAGCAGAATGCGCCTTAAGGCGCATTCTGCTTTACTTTCAACCTGCTTTAAGTGGTCATATGTCTTCAAAACTAGAAACAGACTATTGGGTAAAGGGTTAACTGAAAAACATAATACCGTCTGTGCATATTTTGATAATGCTGCTTGCAAGGTTTGCTCTTGTTCTCAAAGCATAATGAGTGACCTTTCTTACCTGAAGATCTGTAGACTTACCACATAGAATCGGTTGTTGTCATTAAACAAACTTAGTGAAGAGGTTGAAATCAGTCCTGACACCGGGTTTATGGTAAACCTGCTTAGTGCTACATTATCTCCAATCAGTGCGTAGGTCACTTGGTTGAAAGGGTTCTGAAATTCAAAATCGTCATACCTGTTAATCCTTTCCTTCACGTGTTTTCATGCATCTGCGAACAGTGTAGACGCAGATCAGATGGTTCCTTATAGGAATCATCTGATCAGGGTCTGCTCTCTTTGCTAGTGGAATTTGAAAGATCTGTATCTTTACTTTCTAAAATGGCTACAATGTTCCACCTTCCACATTTCGTTATAACTTTTGTCCATAAAATTTGAAATATACAGTACATAGAATAGGGAAAGGGATAAAGTAGGATCAAAAGTAATGTTACTCTTAACCCATTCCCCCATATTGACGACTTTTGACAACTGTAAAAGTCACTTTATGAAACCATTGTGATAAATAGAGCATTTGCTCCTATAGGAGCAAAATTTAATGCTCTATTTATCACAATGGTTTCAAACTACAAAATTATAAAAAAAATCCTTTTCTCTAGTTAATGCTCCTTTTTGGTAGATTTATTCAAAGAGGTATGGGTTAAAGCTCCTACAGAATGCGAATGTCTACTTATTAACCCTTTACCTCATAGGCTATTTCTAGGTCCAACCTCTTTGAATAAATCTACCGAAAAGGAGCACCAACTAGTGAATTGGAATTTTTTAGAATTTTGTAGTTCTGAAACCACTGTGATAAATAGAGCATTTGTAGAAAACCATATTTATGGATGAAAGGGTTAATAAGTGGTCACTTTAGAGTTTTACTTTATTCATTTAACTCGATCTTAAACAATATGACATTTGAAGTTTACACTCTAGCCATGTAAAGGAATTGTTCCATAAATCTCTTGCAGCTATATTTTTTCATGGTACGGAACATATTTGAAGGAATTTTAGACAGAGTCGCCCAAAAACCATTTTAAAAAGTTTGATTTAAAATTTTGAAATTGGGTTAGTTGGTTCTAACAAGCAGATTTTTAAAGTTCATATTGGAGAAGTTGTTTCACCCTTTCCATGTTCAATATTCATATAAGAAATTATGATATCATGAATATTATAAGCTTTTTTTTTTTCAAGGGAAATTTTTGCTTTGACAAAAATTAAAATCATATCTACATCATGTCATAAGCAAACAGAAAACATAAGTAGATAGGTGCCATCTAATCTCGGTCTACTCTGTTTGCAAATGGGTGAAAAGGTACAGTATAACGGCGTTATTTCGACTCTCGTTTTTCCGAGATACCCTCTTATTCCGAGGGAATGTTGAGGTCCCGGCTGAAATTCTATCAAATCTAATTGGCAATACCTGCATTAATCCGAATAGCGATAATCCGAAAATTCGAGCATGTGTGCTGGTCCCGCGGATCATTCTGGTTCCTTTTATTGATTGTTTAATTCGAGCACGGCGTTTTCCCACCTCCGAGGTAATTATTCACACCTTCTCGATACGTTGTCGTGACCTTTTGAAAGATCCGTCTATGGGGCATTAGATCTTCCAAATGTGTGAATAACACATTCATTGAATGCAGACTTTACTTTGGTGTAAATAATGATGAGAATTTAGAAGACTGAAGTCTTAATAAACAAAGAGTCACAATCATAATTTGCATACGTTCGCAAACATGTTGTGAATTTTCGGTACCGCTGAAAGGGTGCCATATAACGCCTTTCTGCTTTAAATTTAGAAATAAAGCAGTGCTTTTCGTGTAGTGCTTTGAAATTCGCAATGTTTTTGTTAATTTTAGACAGTCTCGTTCATGCAAACTCTTGCTACGAGAGATGAACGAGAATAACTATGTCAGACGAAAAAGGCCGAGTGTTCCGATTATTAATTAATTTGGTCACTCGCCCTGATTTTCCTTACTACGAAACAGCACGGGAACGAAACGAAAATGTTTGTTTGTGCACCAACTCAGTACCAACAACTAAATTAATTTCGACAAATGGAAAATATGCAAAATAAACGACATAACGCTATATGCCACGGCTGTTCAAGAGATATGTCTAAATGGTTTGAAACAAGTTTTGAGTTTATTTTGAAGGGTCCGTTGAACGGACCCATACAAATTATACTGTTCAAAACTTCGGTCGCCGATGTAAATGGTGTTTTCTGTTATCACTTATATAAGGAAAGAATCGATGAATTATATACGCATTGAAGTTTATGATAATGTTAAAAAGTTTACTGTGAAGAAATATGCTTCCTCTTGTCGTCAAACAATACTCTTGAAAATGCTAGAGATCGGTTATTTCGAGCATTGCGATAATCCGAGGTTTTTGCTGATTCCCGACGGTGCTCGAAATATCGCCAATATACTGTATTTCTAAAAGGGAAAGGGTTAAATATACAGATGACATCTGGATTCCAGACATAAAATGCTCATTTTAGCACTTTGTGCCCAATCAGTTAATAGTAGTCACTAACTAAGTTATGGCAGCAGTTACACAACATTCGATTCTTTGAACATGCCACTTCTTATTTGAATAAAGACCAATTTCAGCAACTTGGCAGCCTTTTGCCTGTAATACCGCTTAATCAAATAAAAGACTTTGATAAACCTACAGGAATCAAGAGGGCCATAATGGCCAAGCACTACCCACCTGGGTCCATGCTTATAAAGTTTTTTAGTTGAGTCTGAGTTTGGTCTCATGCTTTTGATTAGTCAAAGGCTCAAATCTACTCAAAAACTAGAAAACTGAATCAGCATATCTTTTGTTATTATTATTATTATATTATTATTATTATTATTATTATTATTGTTATTATTATTATTCCATATATGGAAGTACAGTTTGAGTTATCACATCACATCAAAAGTGTTGAAAAAAGTGTATGGCATTTTGGATGAATCAAGGGCAGATAGTGATCTGATTCAATCCAAAAACTATACATGTCTTCCTCTGATGATACTTAGTATATATATATGCCCTTATTATGAAAGCATTATGTGAAGTACTGTTTGAGTTATCGCGTCACATCAAGATTGTTGACAGAAGTCAACAGCAAGTTTGAAGAATCAAGGGCAGATAACTCTAGACATAGTGATCCAATTCAATGATGATACTTAGCATATGCCCTTAATATGAAACCAATATATGAATTACTTTTTGAGTTATCTTGTCACATCAAAAGTGTTGACAGTATTTTTGAAGAATCAAAGGCAGATAACTAATGATCCGATTCAACCCAAAAACTATAGGCATCTTCCTCTGATACTAAGCATATGCCCTTAATATGAAACCAATATGTGAATTACTATTTGAGTTATAGCGTCACATCATAATCATTGACGGACAGACAGACAGACGTACAGACAGACAGAAAATGGGCTTCCTATAGGGCTCCTGCATTTTCAATGCACAGCCCTAACAAGATCAGAGTTTCTGCTACAGGTTGGGTCTAAAACAGTCTAGGAGGGAATGGGTTAACCCATTCCTTCATAGGCCATTTTAAGACCCAACCTCATTGAATATATTTATCGTAAAGGAGCATTTACTAGAGAAAACTTCAAAAAGCAAATGTTTGAATTGTGTAATACAGTACAGTAAAACCCCTTTAAACCGGAATTCTAGTAGAGAAGAATTTATATACTTTTAGGCAGGTGGCTGCTTCATGCAGGGTGAAAGTCAGGCAGAAAGCTCCTCTAGCTGCTTTCTGCATGACTTTCACCCTGCATGAAGCTGCCACCTGTCTCCAAGACCCATATTTATACCAAATTTAACGGCCGGTTTAGAGGGGTTTTACTGTATTGAAACCTTTGTGATTAATAGAGGATTTCGAGGGCTTGGCGCATAACTATTCTAACTCCTTCACTTTAGTGAAGGAGTTAGAATAGTATTGCACCAAGCCCTCGATTCGCTCCCATGGAGCAAAGTTTTTAATGCTTTATTTTATCACAATAGTTTCAGGTAGTAATTATTACAGAGGCATATAAAGGCGTATGTATGGAGGAAAGGGTAAAGCACCATAGAAACAAACAACTATCTTACCACTGTATCCGCATCAGTTGCATTGACATCAAATATTGGACTGTTACTACCAACAGTAAACTGGATAGTGGTCTCGTAGGGGGTCTGCTGGAAGATCGGTGAGTTTAGGTTCCGCAACACGGTGATTGTCACACGAGCTGACTGTAATGACACTCTGTTACCGCCATCGCGTGCGCTTACTGTGAAAGTGTACACTGATGTATCACTGTTGTCATCGTACAATGGCAGTTTAACTTTAAGTTCGCCTGTACTAGGATTCAGCTCAAAGTATCTCTCAACTGCACTATTGAAGATCAAATTCTCAATTTGATAAGTAATGGTTGTCCAAGGTGCCTAAACAGAAATCAAGATAGGTGTTATAGCAGAGCTCTAGATAAGATGCATGAATTAAAACATTTTTAATAGCTCCTGCATTTCTCCACCAAACCCTATACTGTGACCACTCTTTAGAATCAACTCGGAGATCATTCTAAAAAGTGGTCACAATATAGGGTTAAGTGGAGAATTGATAATTTCATTATTTGGGTATTCACCTTTATCTGTAGCTCTGTTATAATATTGAAAACATACATCAATTAGCTAAAGACCTAGATCAATTAGCCTAAAACATATAATATCTATATAACAAATAAAACGGCTAACAAAAGAGATAATTCTGGGTCTTCAATACTTTACCTAATGATCATTAATTTTGCCCATGAATTGATCACTTGTTGCATATACTTGGTAAAACTAAATTGGTAAAAGGAATTTTTGGAATAGATAAAATCTGTAGGAAGAGGTATATAATTCCATATTAAGCATATTAAGCATATTGAGCATATTGAGCATATTAAGCAAATTCCGCATATTGACGCCTTTAGACGCTTCTGTAAAAGACACTTTGTGAAACCATTGTGAAAAATAAAGCATTTGCTCCTAAGGAGGAAATGCTCGATTTATCACAATGGTTTCAGAACTACAATATTTTGAAAATTTCCTTTTCTCTAGTTAATGCTCCTCTTTAGTAGATTTCCTCAAAGAGGTTAGGTCTAAAATAACCTAAGTGGGAATGGGTTAACAGAGCAGACCCTGATCAGCCAACCTGCAGGAACGATCTGATCTGGGTCTACTCTATTTGCAAAGGTATGAAAAAGCATTTATATGAGGAAAGTGATTAAAACAGATCTGATGATAGCTTCAATTTCAGGATGAAAGTTATGCAGCTTTCAGTTTTACCTTTGTCTTGCATTAAGCAACCATTTGCTTTAAAAGTGAGGATGGCAAAGTTTAACGGAATAATCAATTGATTAATGTTCGGCAGTCAAAAAAACGAACTTAAGATGAAAAGCAGACAGTTTCCGTTTCTGGAAACTATGGGCAAACTGGATGCCCCAGAGAGAAGGGACAGGATACAGAGAAATCATGGCACAGTGCCATACTCAGAGTTTCTCTGGTTCTTTTAAATTCCCAGGGTAAAGCACTGATACATTGAACCTCGGTTTAGAGTCTCATCCGAAAGACTTGGTCCAGTGGGGATTGAACCCGGGACCCCTGGTATTGTAGTTCAGTGCTTTAACCATACAACCACGTCTACTGTACTGTTACATGTACATAACTGATATCTTATGACTATATTCTAGTCCCTTTATTTTGTTGATAAAACATTAACGATATTCATATTTGTTTGCAAGTGTCTGTAAGTACGAGGAACTAGATCTTCCTTCACAGTGTAAGCTTATACACCAATAATCAATCTAACCAAGTACTTGCCCACAACTTACAACTATTCACCACGCATCTCACATTAAAACGTGTTCAGCTTCATTTGGATATAGATCTTGATATATCTTGATATAAGACTAGTTTTGGAACCAACCTCTTAATAAAAAATACAGAAAAGGAGCATTTATAAGCAAACAGGAACATTTCAGAATTGTGTAGTTTTGAGTGAGTGAGTTGAGTTTTACGTCAGACCAACAGTATGTCAGTTTTTTGCAGACGGCACCTGCTTGAGACAAGTTATAGTGATGCCTCACTGGAATGCCCCTGCTGTGGGCGCATGGCAAGGGCACCCCACCAAGTCATTATCCTGACACGGGCTCACTTGTCCTAGAACTACCCTTTTGATGTCCAGTGTAGACAAGGGAGCTACTAGTACCAATTTTTAACAACTTTTGGTCTGTCGTGGCCGGGGATCGAACCCACAACCTTCCATACCGCTGGTGGGCGCTCTACCATTGAACCATGCGGCCGGTGTGTAGTTTTGAAACCATTGTGATAAATAAAGAGTATTTGTAATATGAGGGAATGGATTAATAGGCCAGCATAAAAATTGTTAGTAATAGACAGTTTGGGTACAGTAATACACTTTTTTAAATACAATAATTTAATCCATTAATGGCATGACCGATTAATCAGCCACTGCTTTTACTAGTCCATGCCATTGTCATTTAACCCTTTCCTTCATATAAATGTCATTTCACGCATTTGCAAACAGAGTAGGCCCACGATAGACAGCTCCAATAGGAGCCGTCTGATCAGGGTCTGCTCTGTTTGCAAAGTGAACTTGACAGATCCGTGTCATTACTTTCTAAAATGGTTACAATGTTCCAACTTCCATATTTGTTTATAACCATTTTGTCCATGAATATTCAGTATTTATTGAAATTTGAAATAAACATAGAACAGGGAAACGGAAAGGGTTAAAAGACATCAGTATCTATTCATTCACCCATACATTTTGTATTCCATAAGTAAATAGAGCAGACACCATCTTATATGGGTCCACTCAGAAGAGGCATAAAAAGATTTTCTATCTGGTAAAGGTCAGAGCTCCAGATAAGAAGCATAAATTGAAATATTTTCAAATATCATTTCTTTGTTTCTCCACCAAATCCTATATTGTGACCACTCTTTAAAATCATCCCAAAGGAACGATTCTAAAGAGTGGTCACAACTTAGGATTTGGTGGAGAAATGAGGATGTTCGTATTGGATTATTCACTGTTATCTGTGGCTCTCAATAAAGATATTAACCCATTCCCACTTAGGCTATTTTTAGATCCAACCACTTTGATTAATTCTACCAAAAAGGAGCATTAACTAAAGAAAAGGAAATTTTCAGAATTGTGTAGTTTTGAAACCATTGTGATAAATAGAGCATTTGCTCCTGTGGAGCAAATGCTCTATTTATCACAATGGTTTCATAAAGTGTCTTTTACAGAAGCGTCAAAAGGCGTCTATATGCGGGAATGGGTTAACAAAGTACTTACAATTCTGTCAGCATCTGTTGCTAACACTGTCAGGATGACACTGCTGTATGGCTCTGTCTCCAGAATCGTTTCTTCATACACTGTCCTTTCAAATACAGGAGCATTTAAGTTTCGATTGATATTAATTATGGCAGTCACTGTTGCACTTCTAGCTGGTGATCCAGAGTCATAAGCAACAATACGACCAACATATGCGCTTCTCGTCTCCTGTGTTAGTGGGTTTCTTACAGTGATCTGTCCTGTTGTCTCGTTTAGGGAGAAGTATGTCCCAATTGTTCCATCACCAATCAGTGAGAACCTGGTTATTGGTCCCTGAATATAATGCAAAGGTCCAGATAAGATGTGTAAATTAAAACATCTTCAAGAATAAATTTTTATTTGCCCACCAAACCCATTGTTGTGACCACTCTTTAGAATGAATGAATAAATGGTGTTTTACGGCCCAACAACACTAATGAGTGGTCACAACATTGGGTTTGGTGGAGAAATGATTATGATGTACTTGAGTAAGAACCTTTATCTGTAATGTGTATAATGTTTAACCGTTCATATGTGTAACAAATAGATTCTAATCCTCATCTGTCCAATTTTCTATCAAACATACCTCTACATGCATGGTAGGGTTATCAAACATACCTCTACATGCATGGTAGGGCTATCAAACATACCTCTACATGCATGGTAGGGTTATCAAACATACCTCTACATGCATGGTAGGGTTATCAAACATACCTCTACATGCATGGTAGGGTTATCAAACATACCTCTACATGCATGGTAGGGTTATCAAACATACCTCTACATGCATGGTAGGGTTATGGTAAACAAAAGTTTCGTTTGGGTATGACCCAAGTTGTTGGAAGTTGTGACAAGGCAACCCATTATACCATTAACCCATTCCGCCATAGGCTACTTTTAGACCCAACCTCTTTGAATGAATCTACCAAAAAGGAGCATTTACTAGAAAAAGGAAAATGTTAGAATTATTTAGTATTGAAACTATTGTGATAAAAAGAGCATCTGCTCCTATGGACTAAGGGTAACCGTATGGGGTAATGTTGGATCAGTGGGCTTCTAGAGGAGCCCTCATTCACAATCAAGTAGCATATTTAAGCCTTTCATACTAGTTAAACACTGATGGGCTATTCCAATCTGATAATTCAGGGTTCAAAGGGTTAAGAAGGGTTCTAATGTAATGGAATGGGTAGTCTGGAACAGCTTGTAAAGTACAAAATGAACCTGGAATGGGTAGTCTGGAACAGCTTGTAAAGTACAAAATGAACCTTTTGTTTCATAAATCTCATGTGGTAAGCATACATTTATGCTTGGTTACTTACAGATTCATCACTGTCTCTTGCAGAGATCGTCAGTACAAGGGACCCAAGTACTGTAGTCTCCGGGATAGTTGTAATATATGGTGTGCCTACAAAGAATGGGTCATTCTCATTTCTGACAATCTGTAGCCTCACTGTAGCAATGTTGGATGCCTGCCTGTTTGGAATGCCATTGTCAACGGCTGTCACGGTCATCTCAACGTTACTAAAGCCAAGATTTGTGAGAGACAGTCTTGTTGTCAACAGACAGTCATAGGGGTTCAAGTAGAAAAAGTCTCGCAGGTTATCAGGCTGGTTGAAGATGTTGGGTATCGTCACCGAATTTAACTCACATGTGACTTGGTGCTGTAACAGGAAAAAATAAATTAGTCATATTACTTCAATTAACCCTTTTCCTAATTAATATTTTTATAAGAATTTGTGACTTCATGAATATTCATTCCTTCAATTTGTATATTGTCAGAAACTGTACAATCGGATCTACAATTCTATATGCAAACACAGCTGATCCTGATCAAACGGCTGCTACAGGAGCTACTGTTTGCAAAGGTGCCAAAAGTGGTCTTTATGATGGAATGGGTTAACCAAGTCTCTGTTCTATGTTTATTTCAAATTCCAATACTTCCTGAATACTGATTTACAAAATAGTTATAATGAAATATGGAAGGCGGTCCATTGTAACCATTTTAGAAAGTAAAGAAACAGATCTTTCAAATTCCATTAGAAAACAGAGCAAACCCTGATCAGACAGCTCCCATAGGAGCCATCTTATCTGGGTCTACTTTGTTTGCTAATGCATTTAAACATGTTTATATGAAGGAAAGGGTTAATCAAGCCTAGATATCCATTAAATTATAGAATATCAGAATAGTATCACCATGTCTGTTATCAAATGAGTCATTTTCCTTTTACTATACCTATTTTTATGGCATGCTCTTACACGAGTCTAACTCTTAACCCATTCCCTCATATTGACGACTTTTGACGACTCTGTAAAAATCACTTTATGAATCCATTGTGAAAATAGAACATTTGCTCCTAAAGGAGCAAATGCTCTATTTATCACAATGGTTTCAAACTACAAAATTCTAAAACAAATCATTTTCCCTAGTTAATGCTCATTTTCAGTAGATTTATTCAAAGAGGTTGTATCTAAAAATAGCCTACGAGGGAATGGGTAAACCGGCTAAAGATGCCTTTTAAGACTTAACCCTTGCCCTGTTGCATATTCATGTAAGAAATAATTACATATATTATTCAATATTATCTTATTTTTTATAATGGTATATGTACACAGGATATGTTGGTTTTAGTAATAAATGTTGAATTAGATCCGTTATAATTCAAAAAGAAACAAACAGAGCAAACCCTGATTAGACGGCTCCTGTAGGAGCGGTCTGATCCAGGTCTACTGTTTGCAAAGGCATGAAAAGTGTATGACAGCAAGGATTAAAAAATTTGCTTAAATAATATCTTAGATCTATTTCTATATATTATGTCATACAGGAGTCACTCGATCTGGGTGTACTCTGTGGAGGTGTGAAAAAAGCATTTATGTGTGGGAAAGGGTTAATATGTCATGTCTTACATTATCAGCATCCGAGACAGTTATCTGAATCAGTGACAGGCCTATGGTGTAGTCTTCATTCACCACTCTTTCATAAAGTGTTGGGTTGAATGCTGGTGAGTTGGGGTTTCTGTTTACCCCAATGGAGATGTTGGTATAGGCGATCTGGGTTGGGTAGGCTGTATCATAAGCTAAGAGTCCAAGCTGAAACAAAAAAAAAATGAATAAAATGAAACCATTAATTTCAAACATAACATTCAACAACACTCCTTAGTTTTCATATTTTTTTCTAATTCTTTTCAAAAAACTGTCTTACAATATTTCAATGAAAAGCTCACTGCTTGTACTGTAAAACCGGTCTTAACCATCAAAAATAGGAACAAGTATGGGTCTGTAAGGCAGGTGGTAGCTTGACACAGTTCAAAAGTAATGCAAAAAGCTCTTACAAGAGCTTTCTGCATTACTTCTGTCCTGTTTTAAGCAACCATCTGCTACCGTTACTATTTCCAATCAATATAAGGTTGCTTAAGTTGCTTCTGTAGTTTCATCCAAATCCAAACCTTATTCATAAATCAATTTAACCCTTTACTCCATAAATATGCCTTTCTATGCCTATGCAAACAGAGCACACCCAGATCAGACGGCTCCTATAGGAGCCGTCTGATCAGGGTCTGCTCTGTTTGCTTATGGTATAATATAAATATGATTCTACAGTTTCTTCCTTGGCCAAAACTACTTGTGCTATTATAACAAATTAATCTAATATATATATTCATGACATCATTATTTCTTACATGAATATCTATGGAGGAAAGGGGTTTAATAGAACAGACTGAAATGACCAGTTTGCACTGAGTGGTAGCTGATTCACATGCAATACAGTAAAACCCCTCTAAACCAGACATTTAGTTTAGTATAAGTATTGGTCTTGGAGACAGGTGGCAGCATAATGAAGGGTGAAAGTCATGCAGAGAGCTCCAAGGGAGGTGGCTTTCTATGTGCCTTTCACCCTGAATTAACACTTTCGCTACCAAACTCTGTCTGCTAACTTTGTCGTCTGCTACAAATTTTCATTTTTTTTTATTTTCTTTATTTTCTTTTTTTTTCATTTTTTGTTTCATGTTTGTAGTAACAGTAACAAACAGTTTGGATCCTGATGAGACGCCGAGTTACTCGGCGTCTCATCTAGATCCAAACTGTTTGCATAGGTAATCACAGATCCAGCGGCGAAAGGGTTAAGCAGCTACCAGCCTATCATCTCTTTCCTACAAGAATTCTGGTTTAGAGGGCTTTTACTGAAAGTCCCATTTTAGAGGCGCTCAATTAAGAGAGTCCTATTGCATTGCAAATGGTGTAAACCAAGGTGGAAAATTCTATTAGCAAACAGGGCAGATTCTGATCAGACTGCTCCTATAGGAGTGGTCTGATCTGGGTCTACTATTTTTGCAAATGCGTGAAAACGTGTTTATATGAGGGAAAGGGTTACCTCAGACCTTATTCCACTGAAAACAGTAACAGTATCAAGTTGAGTGAGTTTGTTCAAGTTTTGATTGGTCAGATTTGAGCCAAAGGCTCTTTGGCTCAAATCTGACCAATCAAAAGCTTGAGAACAAACTCAGACTCAACTAAAAAGCTTTATAAGCATGGACCCTGGTGTAATTTATGCTTGCTTCTAACTAAGAATCAGCAATCATTATCCAAACTGCAGATACAATAGATAAATGAGCCATGAGGTTAAACATTGGAAATCATTCTCAAGCATAATATGATTGGTCAGATTTTGAGCTTGCTCCAAATCTGACCAATCAGATACTTGAGAATGACCCAGGCTGAGGATCGCAACCATGACAGAAGAGAAGTCCAGCCCTGGGGCTAGATACTAACCGTGTAACTTGTTCTCACATCCGATGACAAGGGGTTTCGTACCAAAATATCGCCTGTATTTGTGTCAACTTCAAAGTAAAATGAAGCAGAGAAGTATTGACCAGTCAGTCCATATCGCAAATCTCCCTGCAATGAAAATTGTGAAAACAATAACATGTATAACAGCTATTTCTTTTACATTTCATTCATCAGTGAGGGTAAGAAAATATAACACTAACCCTTCCCTTGCTATTCACGTCAATATACCTACCTGTAAATAGTGAAGACCCAGATGAGACAGCTCCTGCAGGAGCTGTCTCATCAGAGTCTACACTATTTACAAGTTGATTGTTCAACCAGACCACTCCACAGCAGTGGTTGCACAGTGAAATACTTGTACACAGTGAAGATATATGTAATTATACAACAGGGCATGGGTAAAGGAGAAATGTATTTTAAAATTCAGCAAGAGAAGCGTTAATACACTCAGATAAACTGGTAAATAAACTGCAAACATTTCAACAGCATTTAACTACATGCTCTACATTTATTCCAAATATATATACCTATTATGAATATTCATAGACAAAATACATGTAGTTATAATGAAATATAGAAGTTGGAACAATAGCAAACAGATCAGACCCTGATCTGATGGCTCCTATAGGAGTCTATGCTGTCTGCAACTATGTTAAAAAGCATTTATATGTAGGAAAGGGTTAACTCTCAGCTAAACAATTTTGTTGTCTGCTCAATTGTCATTCACATGGGGCCTGATCAGAACACACTCTTTGCGTAGGTTATAAATGGCAGGAAAATCCGTTGGTAGCATGCAAAGAGTTAATCAAAAATCAATGCAGTGACTATGCAATTATTATTTAACCCTTTCCCTCATATAAACATGTTTTCACGTATTTGCAAACAGAGTAGACCCAGATCAGACGGCTCCTCTAGGAGCCGTCTGATCAGGGTCTGCTCTATTTGCTAATAGAATTTGTAAGATCTGTTTCTTTGCTTTCTTAAATGTCTACAATGGTCCACTTTTCATATTTATTTATAACTATTTTGTTAATGAATATTCAGTAGGTATTGAAATTTGGGCTAAATATAGAACAGGGAAAGGGTTAATCCATTCCCTGTTTAGTGTTCATGCAAGAATAATGACATGATTATTTATGAGACAATGTTTTATAATAGAATATGTACACGTAAATTTTTGGTATTGGTAGAAAGTGTACAGTGAGAATCTATAATCAAACAAGAGAGTCTCATCTGAAGGCTCCTACAGTAGCCATCTCATCTGGGTCTACCCTGTTTGCAGAGATTTCCTACAGTAGCCATCTCATCTGGGTCTACCCTGTTTGCAGAGATTTCCTACAGTAGCCATCTCATCTGGGTCTACCCTGTTTGCAGAGATTTCCTACAGTAGCCATCTCATCTGGGTCTACCCTGTTTGCAGAGATTTCCTACAGTAGCCATCTCATCTGGGTCTACCCTGTTTGCAGAGATTTCCTACAGTAGCCATCTGATCTGGGTCTACCCTGTTTGCAGAGATTTCCTACAGTAGCCATCTGATCTGGGTCTACCCTGTTTGCAGAGATTTCCTACAGTAGCCATCTCATCTGGGTCTACCCTGTTTGCAGAGATTTCCTACAGTAGCCATCTCATCTGGGTCTACCCTGTTTGCAGAGATTTCCTACAGTAGCCATCTCATCTGGGTCTACCCTGTTTGCAGAGATTTCCTACAGTAGCCATCTGATCTGGGTCTACCCTGTTTGCAGAGATTTCCTACAGTAGCCATCTCATCTGGGTCTACCCTGTTTGCAGAGATTTCCTACAGTAGCCAACTGATCTGGGTCTACCCTGTTTGCAGAGATTTCCTACAGTAGCCATCTGATCTGGGTCTACCCCGTTTGCAGAGATTTCCCACAGTAGCCATCTGATCTAGGTCTACCCTGTTTGCAGAGATTTCCTACAGTAGCCATCTGATCTGGGTCTACCCTGTTTGCAGAGATTTCCTACAGTAGCCATCTGATCTGGGTCTACCCTGTTTGCAGAGATTTCCTACAGCTGAGATCAAATTCAAGGACACAGTGACCTGAAAAGGGCCGTGACACTCCACCATCCCAAGATGTACACACCAAATTTGGCACAGGCATTTCTATGCTGAGGTCAAAGGTTAAGGCAACAGTGACCTGAAATGGGTATTTGACACTCCGCTATCCCAAGATATACTCACACACCAAGCAAGCTTAGCAAGCTTAGCTATGCAAGCTTGGGGGGGGGGGGGGGGGGGGGGTTACTCTGTCTACATAGGTGTACTTATGGTATAAAAGGTTAATTCTTTGCACCTTAGTAGAGAATTCCTGATGACCAATCTAAACAGTTTGGATCCAAATGAGACAATTGCTTACCGATAAGTCTTGGTCAAATGCTCTTGACTGAGAGTAAATAACAGTGCCCACAGCAGTGTCCACATTGATACCAGTGGCATACGGTGCATTATTGGTCCATATCGGTGGCTGGAGGCTTCTGCGAACATTGATTCGCACTGTAGCAGTCCCAGTCTTCTCTGGGTTAGATTGATCTCGGGCAAGTACAAGGAACTGCAACAAAATGCCACATTTTTTTTATTTTTCACCTTATACTTCTTGAAGATTTATGAAAGAATTTAAAATGATGTCTTGAATATCAAGCGGATTTATTTGTTATAAAAGCACATGGATGCAGGAATCTATTGCCATGGCAGAAACTGTAGAATCATATCTATATTACATCATAAGCAAACACAGCAGGACCTGATCAGACAGCTCCTATAGGACCTGTCTGTTCTGGGTCTACTCTGTTTGCAAGGGCACAGGAAAGTTTTTATGGAGTAGAGGGTTATATCCAAATCTTATTAGCTAGATGAGACTGTATATCTGCAGGAAACTATAACACTCAAAATTCCAGGGCTTGGTGTAAAACTATTGTAACTCCTTCAAGGATTTACAATAGTTTTACACCAAGCCCTCAATTTATAATCATGTGAGAAATAATCACAAAAAAAATGTGCTGTTTTTTTATTATGGCATATGCATAAATTTTAGGCCATGGTGGTAACTGCAGAATCAGGGTCCATGCTTATAAAGCTTTTAGTTGAGTCTGAGTTTCGTTCTAAGGCTTTTGATTGGTCAGATTTGAGTTCTCAAGCTTCCCTGTTGAGCCTTTGGCTCAAATCTGACCACTCAAAAGCTTGAGAACGATCTCAGACTCAACTAAAAGCTTTATAAGCATGGACCAAGATCTATATTATTTCATGAGCTATCAGAGCAGTGTTTAATCAGCAGATTTAATGGAAGCAGTCTAATTAAGTCTATTTTATGGAAGCAGTCTAATTAAGTCTATTTTATGGAAGCAGTCTAATTCAGTCTATTCTGTTTGCAAATTTGATTGGAAAATAATGAAAGTATATGTAATGATAAACCTAGAATTAGACCATAAACCAACTACATGTATTAAATATACAGTTAAACCTCTCTATAACGGCCACTAAATTATATAAAGGTTTTGAGTTAAAGGCAGGTGGCTGCTTAAAGCAAGGTGAAAGTAACAGAACTGCTCCTATAGGAGTTTCGTTTTACTTTCACCTTGCTTTAAGCGACCACCAGGTCCTGCCCTAAATACAAACTAATTAACACAATTAAGTGGCAGTTATAGAGAGGTTTTTACTGTAACATCAGGGTCCATGCTTATAAAACTTTATGTTGAGTCTGAGAATGTTCTCAAGCATTTGATTGGTCAGATTTGAGCCAGAGACCAACAAAAGCTTGAGAACTCAAATCTGACCAATCAAAAGATTGAGAACGAAACTCAGACTCAACTAAAAGCTTTATAAGCATGGACCCTGGAACAATGGAAGAATACAGGTTATGCAGAAGTTCTACTGTCATTAAGAGAGCATCCATGGTACAGATCAGTATTAGTTTAGTGATCTTTAACCTCTTCCAAGTTAAATATTCATGTAAGACATTTTTAACCTTTTCCCTCATATAAGTGTTTTCAGGCATTTGCAAACAGAGTAGACCCAGATCAGATGGCTCCTAGAGGAGCCGTCTGATCAGGGTCTACTGTTTGCTAATGGAATTTGATAGACCGGTTTCTTTACTTCCTAAAATGGCTACAATATATCGCCTTCTATATTTCATTATAACCGTTTTGTCCATGAATATTCAGTCGGTAATGAAATTTGTAATAAACAGAGATTAGTGATATATCTATGTAAAAAAATAATTGTATGAATATTATGTCATATGAACAAAAAAGTTTTGGCCCATGTCAAAACTGTAGGATCAGATCTATGTTGTGACTTTATAAAGGAGAACAGCTGGCTCCTACAGGAGCTGTCTGATCTGTGCCTACTTCTTTTCCAAAGGTCTATGGAGGAAAGGGTTAAATGCAGAAAATTGAGTTTTCCACATGTAAATACATATAATGTACACCCTGGGTCCATACTTATAAGACTTTTAGTTGAGTCTGAGTTGGTTCTCAAGTTTTTGATTGGTCAGATTTGAGCCTTTGGCTAAAATCTGACCAATCACCCTTGAGAACTCAAATCTGACCAATCAAAAGCTTGAGACTCAACTAAAAACCTTTATAAGCATGGACCCAGATAGATAGGCTCTGGACAGTGTCTACACGGATTTTCATTAGAAATTTGGATATACTTTTCATTTGAAAAGAAATGTACAAATCAAAAGGGCCATGATGGCCCTGATATCGCTCACCAGATTTTCAAAGTTTTCACTATGTTTATATAGAAAACTAGCTTTTGTAGAGGACCTATAGGTGATGTTATGTGCCAAAGATGAATGCTGAGAACCCTGTAGATTCAGGAGAAGATTTTAAAGATTCAAATTGTTGACACAGGATGACAGACGATGGAGGAAGGCAGACAATGGACATCAGGCGTTCATAAAAGCTCACCCTTTAGCACTTTTTGCTCTGGTGAGCTAAATACAAATGACAGATAATTCCATTTAGAAATTGTATTATTCAAAGGGTTGATATCTGTATAGTTGTATTGTAAATACCCCATTATCCCAATCCTTTACTTTGACGCCTCTATAAAAGTCAGTTTGTGAAACCATTGATTTATTCAGTTAACCCTTTCCCACATATAAACGTGTTTTCACGCATTTGAAAACAAAGTAGACCCAGATCAGATGGCTCCTAGAGGAGCCGTCTGATCAGGGTCTGCTCTGTTTGCTATTGGAATTGATAGATCTGTTTCTTTACTTTCTAAAATTGCTACAATATTCCACTTTCCATATTTCATTTATAACTATTTTTCCATGAATATTCAGTAGGTATTGAAAGTTGGAATAAATAAAGAACAGGGAAAGGGTTAAAGCGAGCAGTGGAGATGTCTTGTGCTACGTAAGTGCAGCAAACTTTTTGATCCAAATTTTTATATTTTTTAGGTTAACCTTTTGATGGAAAGTGAAACCTGTTAACCAAGGTTATAACGGTCAACCGATTAACCCTTAACAACTCTATAATAAATAGAGCATAAATTTTGCTCCATAGGAGCAAATGCTCTATTTATCACAATGTTTTCAAACTACACAATTCTAAAAGTTTACTTTTCTCTAGTAAATGCTCCTTTTCGGTTGATTTATTCAAAGAGGTTGGATCTAAATATAGCCTATGAGGGAATGGGTTAGGAGAGAAAAAATTTAATAGTGTACACTCAAATCTTTCAGAAGACATTATATCCAGCTTCACAAACTGGTTAAAAAGGGAGATTCAGTATCCAAATATTTCGGTAAATTTGGCACAGAAAACAACAGTGCCTCATCAAACTGGATCTACTAAATTTCCTTACTACAAAGGAAATCATTGTGATCCATCGCAATAAATAGGTAGGAGCAAATGCTCTATCACAATGGTTTCAAAAAGTTATTTTTACAGAGGCGTCAAAAGGCGTCAATATGAGGGAACGGGTTGCTTAACGCAGACTGAAAGCCTGCATGCATGCAGAAAGATCCTAGGGGAGCATTCTGCTTCACCTTCAGTCCATGTAAACCCTTTCCCTGTTTAGCATTCATGTAAAAAACTAGAGGTTTTTGTCAAAAAAACGGGATAACTCCAATATTAGTGAAGCCAGAGTTATGGACCTTGTGTATGACACTTCCTCTCATTATGCTCTTTCCATATATGAAGTTTCAATCAACTGGCATCAAGCATATTGAAGTTATCGTCCGGACAAAAAGTGTGACAGACAGACGGACAGACGGACGGACAGACAGACAACTCTCACGAAAACAATATGTCTCCCCCATATAAATATGGGGGGAGACATAATAATGACATTATGAATATTTATTTTATAGATTTTGATCATGGTATTAAGGGCACAAGAAATTCTTGCCTTGTCAGAAATTGTAGAATCAGATCTATTTTATTTCATAAGCAAACTGATCTGGTTCTACTCTGTTTACAAACACTTGAAATGTGAACAACCTCCTCCCAACCCGCCCAAAGTAAGGGCATGATGAACAAAGGCAACGCTTATTAGAGAGAATACCTTGGACTCCAGGGTCCATGCTTATAAAACTTTTAGTTGAGTCTGAGAACGTTCTCAAGCATTTGATTGGTCAGATTTGAGCCTTTGGCTCAAATCTAACCAATCAAAAGCTTGCGAACTCAAATCTGACCAATCAAAAGCCTCAGAACGAAACTCAGACTCAACTAAAAGCTTTATAAGCATGGACACAGATTACTTACATTGTATTGATTTGTTCCTGTATTTGTGAGCACTTGACGGAGACTTATCAGACCTGAGCTTGGGCCCACATAAAATGGATCAAACGTTGTAAATGTAAATGACAGATCTGTGAATCCTTGGAAGGTCAAGACATCCTGTAAAAGCAAAAAACAAGAGCATGTTCAGAATCAATTTCCTGGACCCCATCTTTCTTTTCCCACTGTGAAAATATTATGTTTACTCAAATCTGATGCAATTTTTGATGCAAATGCTTTTGATTGGTCAGATTTGAGTTCTCAAGCTTTTGATTGGTCAGATTTGAGCCTTTGGCTCAAATCTGACCAATCAAAAACTTGAGAACGAACTCACACTCAACTAAAAGTTTTATAAGCATGGAGCCAGACTTGGTTAAACTTTTGAGAACTTATTGACTGAGTGTCAAACAGCCTAGATACCAGTGAGATGAGTGTCAAACAGCCTAGATACCAGTGAGATGAGTGTCAAACAGCCTAGATACCAGTGAGATGCTGAGTTACTTGGCATCTCATCTGTATCAAAGCTGTTTGTAAATGTCACTTAGGATGTGCTTAGCAGGCGAAGGGTTAACCCTTTACTCCATGAATATTCATGTAAGAAATACAATGAATGTTTATTAGGTTAATTTATATAATGGAATATGAATAGGGGGACTTTTAGCCTTGGTAGAAACTGTAGAGTCATTTCTATGCATTATTTCATAAGCAAACAGAGCAGATCCTGATCAGATGGGTCCTACAGGAGCCATCTGATCTGGATCTACTGTTTGCAAATGCACAGAAAGGCATGTTCATGGAGTAAAGGGTTAAGAAAGACAATAACCAAAAAAGTCCCAATGATACAAAAATGATCATATTTTCTGTGCAACAATTTAGCTAAGACATGTAAATGAAAACAATATATCAACCCTTTACTCCATGAATAATTATTTAAAATGACACCAAATGAATATCAAGTAATACTGATTTTTATAATGGCACATGGACACAGTAACTTTTTGTCCATGGCAGAAACTAAAATCATATCTAAAGCATTTTAGAGTAGTTACTGATCAGACAGCTCCTATAGGAGCCTACTGGTCTGGGTCTAATCCTTGCAAAGGCATGGAAAGGCATATTTATGGAGTAAAGGGTTTATTGGCATACACAAGATGTATAAAGTAAAACCTCTCTATAATGACCAATAAATTGTGTTAATAAGTTGGTATTTTGGGCAGGTGGTTGCTTAAAGCAAGGTGAAAGTAAAACAGAACGCTCCTATAGGAGCGTTCTGTTTTACTTTCACCTTGCTTTAAGCATCCACCTGCTTTTAACACAAAATACTTGATGTAATTTAGTGGTCGTTATAGAGAGGTTTTACTGTAAATCAAAATAGTTTTTAGAATACAGTAAAACTTATTGATAACAAACTCTGATAAGGCTTATAGCAAACTGAATTCCGTTACCCGGCCGATCTCTTCATTAATTCTATACGGACTATAATGTTTAGTGTGAACTTGGTTATAGCAAATTTTCACTTAGAGCAGACTCATTTTCCAGCACATGTACCATTATTCACAAAACACTTTAAATTGCCTTCGTTAAAGCAAAGTCTCACCTTGCAACAAATGTTACTGTCTTCATGCAATCACCTGTGTAATTAGCACAATTACACTGTATCGCATAGGTGTTAAACACTAATGCTGGAGTGAATTGATACATGGTTCATGTGACACATGGTACATGTTTAAAACACCTGTTGATTACGCAAAGTGTGCTGGACTATTGATTTTTTTGCCATTGACAAGAATTACAAGATTCTGAATCGCTTGCTGATGTTTAAAACCAAGCTGTGTTTTATGCATACAATTTTCTGTACATTAAAAGAAAATGCAGCAATGAAGATTTTGAATTTTACCACTGAAAGAAGTTTAACACAAACTCCACATGATGTGTATTAAGAATCATGTTATCATTATGTGATGTGATGTGCAGCTTAATCTTGACCTTTGACACAATGCAAATAATAGTTTGGAACGCAGTTGGCTGCAACATTTAATTGCCTGTTTGTAATTCGAGGGCTTGGTGCAAAACTATTCACAAAGTGAAGGAGTTAGAATAGTTTTGCACCAAGCCCTCGGTATGTAAATCATGTTAACTAAAATCAATTGGGATTTATAATGATTTTACAAGGTAAGTAAAATTCGACAAGTGTCTAGCCCTTGATATGGTTTAGTGACTAAGTGAGAATTTTAGTATGAATTGGAATATATATATTTGAATATATTTTGAAATTCAGCAAGAGAAGGGCTAAGCAATTGGGTATGCACCTTTAACTGTAGCACTGATTCATTTACAGTATTGACAAGAAATAGCGAACAATAAAAATGGTTAGGGTTGATGTATGCAATATTTCTGCTACCAAGAATTTGCTAAGCAAATTGACAAATGAGCCTGTATTTCTATGTAAATTCGCCAAAATACAAGCACTTATGTACAGTTTGAAATTTAAAGATAAGTCTGAAGAGGACTTACAAAGACGTCATTATCGGAGGCCGTCAGCTGGACTATGCCAGACCCTAGAGTCTGTGTCTCTGGTATAGTTACTTCATACAACTGTCTGTCAAACTCCGGTGTATTAAGGTTACGGGTCACTGTGATTTGGACATTGGCAAAGGCCGTTTGTACGCCAGTACCGAATGTTTTAGTAGCCTGGACACGGAGCTGTCAAGTAAAAAGAGTTGGACAAAGTGATAAATGAGAAGAAAAACTGATTCAATATTTTACCTGAATATTGAATAATTAGCTGAACTTTTATATTCACTTTTCTAGGATTTTCAACAAACTGTAGCACCAGATCAATGTCATCAAGAGCAAACAGAGCAGACCCTGATCAGACAGCTCCCATAGGAGCCATCTCATCTGGTTTACTGTTTGCAAATGTGTGAAAATAGAATTATATGGAAAGGGTTACTCCTTTACAAGATACAAGGTTCTTTATTTGGAGTCAGTTATGAAAAACATAATAAAAGTACTATTTTCCAACAAACAGAACAAGTAATCAGTAAATAGAACACCACATATATCATATTTACCTCATGAATATTCATGTAAGAAATAATGACATAATGAATATTAACCCATTCCCACTTAGGCTATTTTTAGACCTAACCTAATTGATTAAATCTACCAAAAAGGAGCATTAACTACTAAAAAGGACAATTTTAGAATTGTGTAGTGTTGAAAAAATTGTGATAAATAGAGCATTTGCCTATTACCTTTCAATGCCCCAAAACACCGGATTTAAAAATAAAATGTTATTTGTGCATAAGAAACCATATTTAGTTGTTTTCTCCACTGCAATTTTTATGACATGCAAGACACACTTATAATGATATTTGGATACAACACGATTTATCTCAGGGCCTGAGTATCATTATCAGTAGTTTACTCTAATTTGTAAGAAATGGAACTTAATTGACAAATACTGTAAAACCCCTATAAACTGGACGTTAGATCAAGTATAAATATTGGTCCAGTACTAAGCATCAACCTGTACTACTACAGTTCCATTTTAGGAGTTTTACTGTAATGAAATAAGACTAAACAAAAGTCGCACCAAGGTTCGTCTGATTTGGTGCTTGTCCACTGCACCAATCTATGAAGTTTCACGTTGACACCTCATACTTTTTGATTAACCAGCTACATTAAAGTTTTTGCACGCCAACAACCACAACGACACCAACAACTATGAAAACGCCTACAACTACGACAACGCCTACAACTACAACAATGCCAACAACCACAACAACTATGACAATGCCTACAACTACGACAACACCTACAACTACGATTATGCCTACAACTACAACAACGTCTACAACTACACCAACGCCTACATCTACGACAACGCCTATGACTCGGTGATCACAATAGCTCAACATTTCTTCAAACAGATGCTCTAAAAATCAACAAAATTACGCTGGTACATTGTATTATTGAAAGCAGCATTACAGTAAAACCTCTCTATAACGACCACTAAATTGTGTTAATTAGTTGGTATTTAGAGCAGGTGGCTGCTTAAAGCAAGGTGAAAGTAAAACAGAACGCTACCATAGGAGCGTTCTGTTTTACTTTCACCTTGCTTTAAGCAGTCACCTGCCTTTAACACAAAATAATTTATGTAATTTAGTGGTCATTATAGAGGTTTTACTGTACTTAGTAAACTCGTTGCAATAAATTCAGTCAATATGGAATAATTCTTGCTCACATCAATGACAATATTATGCTAACTTCAGTAACCATTATATTGTGCTACCTTTAACACATATTGCAATTTTAACTCATTCTCTCCTTAATAACTGACGCCTTTTGACACTTCTGTAAAAGTCATTTCTGAAACCATTGTGATAAATAGAGCATTGCTCCATAGGAGCAAATGCTCTATTTATCAATGTGGTTTCAAAACACATTTCTAAAAATTCTCCTTTTCTACACTTAATGGTCCTTTCTGGTAGAGTTATTCGATGAGGTTGGGACAAGGAGAGAATGAGTTAAGATAAGTACAATAAAACCTGTCTATAGCAACCACAGGGTAACCTGGAGGTATGTAAGAGAAGGGCCTTGATTAACCTTTTCCTTGTTCTATATAAAGTCAAAATTTCAATATCTACTGAATATTCATAGACAAGTTATAATGAAATATGGAAGGTGGAACATTGCAGCCATTTTAGAAACTAAAGAAACAGATGTATCAAATTCCATAATTAGCAAACAGGCAGACCCTGATTAGATGGCTCCTATAGCCCACCCTGTTTGCAGATGTGTGAAAATCATCAAACCGGAACAGTAATAAAATATGCACAACTAGGCATGGTGCTTATCAATCCTATGAAGTTTACTGAAAATCCAATAAAAGATTTTTGGGAAAACACAGCGGAGGGGATAACTCCAATATTATTGAAGCCAGAGTTATGATACTTGTGCATAACACTTCCTTCCATCATGCTCTTTCCATACTTGAAATGTCATTCCAACAGCATCAGTAGAGCGGGAGTTATTGATTGGACAAACACATGTAACAAAGGGCAATAACTCCAAAAGTATTGAAGGCAGAGTTATGGCCCTTACACATAACACTTCCCCTTATCATGCTCTGTCAATGTATGAAGTTTGAATCAAATGGCATTAGCCATGTAGAAGTATTCATCCGGACAAGAAAGTGAATAAATGACCTTGAATTGTGACCATGACTTTAAATTGTGACCTTGACCTTTGACCGATGTGCCTGAATCCTGCTGTATGCACATCAGCTTGTTAATGAGAACATTTATGCCACAGCATTCTGAAATCCTTCGAAAGGGTTTAAGAGATATGGAGAGGACACGAAAGGTGTGGCTAAAAACATTACCTTGAATTGTAACCTTGACCTTTGACCCTGGTGCCTGAATAAAACACTCTGCACATCAGCTTAGAGTCAAACATTTGTGCCAAAGTATTTCTAAATCCTTCCATATTTGTGAGAGATATGGAGCGGACATGAGAGTGATAGACAGACAGACGGATGGACAGACAGACGGACTGACAACTCAACCCAAAAACAATAAGTCTCCCCATTATAAATGGGGGAGACATAATTATACTTACATTGTGGTCGTTATGGACAGGTATTACTGTATGTCATTTTACTTATCACTAATGCTCACATGGCTAATCCAAGCATAATACTAATAACTTTCTTACAATGTGCAGTGGTTTCTTGTTCAAATCCAGTCTTAAATCAGATTTCACAAAGATCTGACCAGTAGTGAGGCTGATATTGAAGTAGTCCGGGCCATCACTGACACCAATCAATGTGTAGGAGATATCTGGCTGTAAAACAAATTAACAGATTATTAGATCACCACTGGCAAATACTGCATTATATAAGTTGAATCATAAATGTTAAATACATTTTTAAAATAACTTTCTTGCATTTTTTACACGGGAGAGCTTTTCGCAATGCTTTCAGTTTGCATTAAGCTACCACATGTATTTCGAAAAACAGTTATATAGGGTTTTGGACATTTTATTGATCAATAATTCCCCTCCTCAACAAAGGAATTGGAGGGGGTGGGAGGCATTTATCAGAGTCTGGGCATTTATTAGAGAATATGGTTCAGTTCAATAAGGCTGCTAATAAACTTGCTAGCAGCTACAGTAAAACTCCTCTAAACCAGATGTTGAATTCAGTGTAAATATTGGTCTTGGAGACAGGTGTCATCTTAATCCATTCCCTCATACGCTGTTTTTAGACCCAGTCTCTGAATTAGTCTACCGAAAAGGAACATTTACTAGGGAAAAGCAAAATTTTAGAAGTGTGCAGTATTGAAACCATTGTGATAAATAGAGCATTAATTTTGCTCCTAAGGAACAAATGCTTTATTTATCGCAATGGTTTCAAAAATGACTTTTAAAGAGGCGTCAATGTGAGGGAATGTGTTAATGAAGGATGAAGGTCATGCAGTAAGCTCCTATAGGAGCTTTCTGCGTGACTATCACCCTATATTAAGCAGTCACCTGCATAAAAATATCTAAATGCTTCTCCACTAGGATTCTGGTTTAGAGGAGGGTTACTGTTCATCCTATATGCAAACCCCAAACTATTTTGTCAGTGTAGATTAGACTTAATTAACTCTACTTATGCTGAATATTCAAATGTTAATGTATGAATATTAATTAGCTGAATCATTCTAAATTTCTAAAGTATGAGACAGCTCCTCTAGGAGTGGAGCTGTCTCATGGGGGTCTACACTGTTTGCAAATGCACATATGTACACTAATAGCATTAGAAGGGTTGGGCAATTTTGCTTCCTCATTTCACTCTGAAATCAGCTGAAGCGAGCTATACTGCATTCCGAATTTCCCTCCTATGCTTCATTCCAAGTTTCCCCTGTAACTGATTCATTAGCTGTGAATTTTCAGAGTGGAGTTGTCCATCACTGTTTAATTGCAAGTCCATTCAGTTGAAGTGGGTATAACTTACAGGAGGATTCTAATCTCCATTTTGGGTCTATACTATTTGCATCAGTACTCATTTTCCGCATCAAATCAGTCAAATCGTATTAGACAGCAAAATCAAATCAGTATCAGGGTCCATGCTTATAAAGCTTTTAGTTGAGTCTGAGTTTCGTTCTCAAGCTTTTGATTGGTCAGATTTGAGTTCTCAAGCTTTTGATTGGTCAGATTTGAGCCAGAGGCTCAAATCTGACCAATCAAAAGCTTGAGAACGTACTCAGACTCAACTAAAAGTTTTATAAGCATGGACCCTGGTAACCTTTAACTCCATTAATGTTCAGGCAAGAAGTAACTAGAACTATCACTGAAGGTGATTAATACCCCCACAAACTTGACAGTCACATGAAAAAGCTTAGCACAATTCGAAGGGGCATAACTCTGTAAAGAAAAATATAAACTGGACAACTCTAATTGGATGCACATGACATTGTTCTCTTTATGATAAAGCATCATGTCAAGCTTCATTGGATTCCATTCAGGGGTTACTGAGAAGCCGCGCGGAAACAAAAGTCAACAGAACAATACAAACGTTTTAAACAAAGGGGCATAACTCTGTAAGGAAATCACTGAGCTAGAAAATAACAATTTGATTCACATGTCCTTTTTACAATAAAGCATCGTGTCAAGTTTCAATGATTTCTAGTCAGCAGTTACTGAGAATGTGTGCAGAAACAAACCAACACAAACATTTTAAATAAAGGGACATAACTCTGTAAGGAAATCACCGAGTCAGAAAATAATAAATGGATGCACATCTATTTATGATAAAGCATCATGTCAAGTTTCATTGAATTCTAGTCAGCAGTTACTGACCAACCCCACAGGAACAAAAGTCAACAAACCGACCAACATGAACATTTTAAACAAAGGGGCATAACTCTGTAAGGAAGTCACTGAGCTGGAAAATAGTAATTGGATGCACATGTCCTCTTTATGATAAAGCATGTTAAGTTTCATTGAATTCTAGTCAGCAGTTACTGAGAAACCGCACTGAAACAAACCAACACAAAACATTTAAACAAAAGGGCATAACTCTGTAAGGAAATCACTGAGCTGGAAAATAATAATTGGATGCACATCTCTTTATGAAAAAGCATCATGTCAAGTTTCATTGAATTCTAGTCAGTGGTTACTGAGAAACAGCGTGGAAACAATAGTCAACCGACCGCCCACCCGACCAACCGACAAGGTGACTCCTATATAACCCCCCCCCCAAAAAAAAAATAAAAAAATTTGTGGTGGTATAATGACATTACAAATGTTAATGAGTTGAATTCTAATGGGTAAAAGTATTACAAACACAGGCATTTTTTGCCATTGCAACTATATTATATCAAACACATCTGGGTCTATTCAGTTTACAATTGTGTAAAAATGAGTATCTATGGAGTAAAGGGTTAAAGCTGTTGTAAAAGAACAAAAATCAAATTGGATTGGATTGTACAGTGAAACACCGCTAATGCGACCACTTAATAAACAGCCACTGATGTTGTATAAAGCAGGTGGTTGCTTAATGCAGGACGAAAGTTATGCAGCATAACTTTCGTCCTGCATTAAGCGCTACCACCTGCCTCTGCCAACCAGAATTATGCCCCTTTTTGGTGGTCGCATTAGCGGGGTTTTACTGTATATTTACCTGAGGCTGGGCAGACACAGTCAAGACTGAATCTCCAACTGCACGGTTTTCAGAGATGGTTTCAGTGTACAACCCAGTGAAGAAAGCCAATGTTTCTGTTGTTCTTATGACAGAGACATCCACAAATGTTCTTGCAGTCCGAGACGGTGATCCCCCATCATATGCTTGAACCTCCAGCTGCAAAGAAGATGAGCAGTCGGCTATGACAAAAACTAAGACACTTTAGGTACAGTATTTCTTTTGATACAACCCTGAAAAAAGGTTTCTGTTATGAAGGTAAACTGGGTATATATTTTTTTCCTTGTATAACCAACATTGAAAGACTTGAAATCAATGTTAATTTGCAGTTGAATATAAAATTAACAAGATGTGTTTGTGAAACACTATTCCCCAGATTATATCATAACCAAATAGAGCAGACCATGATCTGGGTCTACTATTTGCAAAAGCATAGAAAGGCGTATTTAAGAAGTAAAGGGTTACCGACATCGTGAGAATCTTTAACCCTTTACCTGATAGAAGCGGCTTTTAGCGTGTTTGATTTATTCCTCCGCTGAAGAAAATAGTTCAAATTCATACAGTCATGAACATGTTGCATAATAAATATTTTCTATATCCTAGTAGGTGGTAGCTTAAAGCAGGCTGAAAGTAAAGCAGAATGCGCCTTAAGGCGCATTCTGCTTTACTTTCAACCTGCTTTAAGTGGTCATATGTCTTCAAAACTAGAAACAGGCTATTGGGTGAAGGGTTAAGGTGAATTTTAATAACGGCATTTGAACACAAGAGTTTTGGCCATCACAGAAACTAGAATCTGATATGATTTTACAGCTCCTGTCATTAAGCATGCCAACAACAATGACAAGGCCTACGACCCATTGATCAGGGTTTTTGTGCAGTGTCATTGGCTTCCTTGAGATCTATCATCATATAAAGTGTTGTGGTCATAAGTTAAAAATACGTTTTGAGTAATCAGCTACACAAAATGTAAGAATAAGAAATACAAAGGGCAATATTCACAAATTTAGAAATCAAGAGTTATAGTTCTTATGTAGGGGCCTTCTCCTGAACAAGATCTAACCTATGAAGTTTCATGTTGATACCTCTTATATTTTACGAATATTGACTAAAGAATATACACTAAAGTTTTTGCATAACCACGACGACAACAACAAAGACGACAACGCCTATGACCCAGTGATCACAATAGCTCGACTTTTCGTCAAAACAGAATGATGAGCTAATAAAATTTCAGCTAATATTTATAAAGTTGTTATTTCTATGTGTCTATTGCTTTCCTTCATATAAACACGTTTTCACACACATGCAAACAGTAGATTCAGATCAGATGGCTCCAATAATGTTTCTTTACTTTCTAAATGGATACAATTTTCCACCTTTCATTTTTTCATGAACATTCATTAGCTATTGAAATTTGGAATAAACAAAGAACAAGGAAAGGGTTAAATAAAATAAGAATGTTTTTTATACATACCCTGTAAAAGTCCAAATTTGTGTTGAGGACACTACTCAGGAGCGTAATAGTTCCAGTTGCTGGGTTCAGATAGAAATACTGCGAACTTTGAACAAATCGATATTGGACAACATTCTCTGGAACCTGTACAAACAAACGAAAAAGCATATACATGTACAGTAGAACCCCTCTAATGCGACCACTTAATGAATAAACATGGCTGTCTTTATAAGCAGGTAGTTGCTTAATGCAGGACAAAAGTTATGCAGAAAGCTCCCCTAGGAGCTTTCTGCATTACTTTTATCCTGCATTAAGCTACCACCTGCATCTAGCACCCAGAAGTATACCTCTTTTAGGTGGTCGCATTAGCGGGGTTTTACTGTACAATGAAAGTAAAAAATTCTTACAATATCACAAATCAAAATCATTCGAAAACAAGACAGCTGTATGAAATGAAATTATGTCTCCTCGAGGCTCCAGGGCTCAAATCTCATTAAACCGCATAACGATAATCCCAAAATTCGAACATGTGTGCTGGCCCCACAGATCATTTTGGTTCCTTTTATTGATATTTTATTTCAAGCACGGTGTTTTCCCATCTTCGAGGTAATTATGCACACCTCGATACCCTTTCGTAACCTTTCGAAAGATCTGTGTAGGGCATTAGATCTTCTAAATGTGTGAAAAACACATTCATTAAATGTAGACTTTACTTTGGTGTAAATAATGATGTGAATGAAATAGATTAAAGTCTAATAAACAAAAACAATCATAATTTGCACACATTCACAAACGTGTAGTGATTGTAAACAATCATAATTTGCACACGTTCATGAATGTGTAGTGATTGTTCAGTACCGGTGAAAGGGTGCTATTTAACGTCTTTCTCCTTCAAATTTTTAAACTGTGCAGTGTTTTTCGTGTATTACTTTGAAATTCACAACATTTTAGATACTTTTAGATAGTCTTATTCAAGCAGACTCTTGCTACGAGAGATGAACGAGAATAACTTTTTAAGAGTGTTTCAGACGAAAAAAGCCGAGTGTTCCGATTATTGATTAATTTAACAAATGGATCACTCGCCCTGATTTTTTTCACTAGGAAACAGCACTGGAAAAAAATAAAAAAAATTGTTTATGCACCCAACTCAACATCCACAACTAAATGAATGTTGATATATGGAAAATTATGCAAAATAAGCGGCATAACAATATACACTACGACTGTTCTAGGGATATGTCTAAATAGTTTGAAACAAGTTTTGAGATTATTGTGAAGGGTCCATTGAACGGACCCATACAAATTACAGTTAAAACTCCATCGCTGATGTGAATGGTGTTTTCCATTATCACTTACATAAGGAAAAAGTCAATGCATTATAATATATGCATTATACAGGCAATGACAGAAAATGCTCTAGGTTCTTTCGAGCATTACGATAATCCGAGGTTTTTACTGATTCTCGGTGGTCCTCGAAATATCGCCAATATACTGCATATGCAAACAGAGCAGACCCTGATCAAACGGCTCCTACAGGAGCTGACTGATCTGAATCTACCATTTGCAAAGGCATAAAAATGTGTATTCATGGAGTAAAGGGTTGAATGTATGACTAATATGTAAACCTGGGTCCATGCTTATAAAGCTTTTAGTTGAGTGTGAGTTTCGTTCTCAAGCTTTTGATTGGTCAGATTTGAGTTCTCAAGCTTTTGATTGGTCAGATTTGAGCCAAAGGCTCAAATCTGACCAATCAAAAGCTTGAGAACGATCTCAGGCTCAACTAAAAGCTTTATAAGCATGGACCTTGATCTTTGTTTTAGGATGCTTCAATATAAATTTTGCACAGTCTCGATAAGCCCTGAATCCATGGAGAAACACAGGTTTCCCAAGAACCTGGAAGAATTACAACAAAAATCCAAGGAATAATTTCACACGCTTCTGTTCAGTCTGGAAATATTATTTAAAGATTTGGAGGTATTTTGCTTAGAGATTATTTATTGCTAAATAACTTACAGTGACATCAGCATCAGTTGCATTCACATCCACAACAAAGGTGCCAGGAACAGTCGTCTCAGGGATAGAAACTCGAATATTGCCAAAAGTATCGAACACTGGGGAGAAGGAGTTTCGTTGCACATTAATGACCAACACAGTTGTGGCAGACCTTCTAGCAAATCCAAATGTTCCATCACCGTCTATGGCATATAACCTCAACTGAAACAGACAAAACATACATTTAACCTCAACTGAAACAGTGAAAACATACATATAACCTCAACTGAAACAGTCAAAACATACATAATTATAACCTCAACTGAAACAGACAAAACATACATATAACCTCAACTGAAACAGTCAAAACATACATATAACCTCAACTGAAACAGACAAAACATACATAAAGAGTGTAAGCAATACAATAGAACCCGTCTAAAGCAACCAATCGTTTCTTCAACATAGAAGCCTTAAAAAGCAGGTGATTGCTTAATTCAAGGCAAAGGTAATGCATTACTTTTTAACTGCATTTAGCTACCACCTGCCTCACAGACCCATAATTTGAACTTGAATGGCTGCTTCAGAAGACAGGTTTAGTAAAATCAAACAAGACTTACTACAAATGGCTCTAAAGACCCTGAAATTGCCTTTTGTTATGCAAATTACATTAAACTAGAGGTTTGTTTTTGTTACAAAAACAGATGTCTCCCCCTCCAATCCTCTTTCCAATACACAAGTGTAATGTCTGTAATTCCAAACTTATCAGGTCTAATTTTTCAGTCCAAAGTTAACAAGGGGAGACAATTAAAAAAAAACAAGAGCAAAATAACTCATGCTAGTGAACAATCCTGTGAAGTTTGGTGAATCGAGCCCTACTGGTTTCAGAGATACGTGCGACACAAAGTTTGTATAACTTTAAGTATTCATATCAGGGGCAATAACTCAAGAATTATCAGGGGGAGACAATTCAAAAACCATAGGTGCACAACAACTCATGCTGGTGAACATTCCTGTGAAGTTCGGTGACTCTAGTACTAGCGGAGAGACAAACAGACAGACCACTTTGGCAAAAACAATATGGGGAGACATAATAAATGCCAAGTAAATCAGCGTCTCATTGGGATTCAAACAGTGACCCTCTCATCATGGCTTTGAAAATAATGGAAGAAAGTCAGCTTCAGTATCTGAATTAGATCAAATTACCTACCTTCGAAACATTTGTTTAACATGCTTAAGGTTTATAAAGGGGTGCCACCATACCTGGTAAACAGTATCTGTGTCAGCAGATAAGTCACCCACATTAGTTGCCCTGACAACGTATACATTTGTAGCGACTTCCACAATGTAGAAGAAGGTTGGTGCAATGTCGTCTCCTATAGTAGACACCGATACTAGGTTGAATGGAGTCTATTGAAAGAAAAGAAGATAATTAGCTCTGATTACAGTATAAGTCATAACCATAACAATCTTTATAAATTTAAACATTTTAACCTCTACTACATGAATATTCATATTAAGCAATAATGGCATCATGAATATTAATTAGATTGTTACAATGTACAGTAAAACCTCGATTATTCGAATTTTCGGTACAGAAGAATTTAGACCCTTTTAGGCAGGTGGCTGCTTAATGCATGGTGAAAGTCATGCAAAGCTCCTAGAGGAGCTTTCTGCATGACTTTCATCATGCATTAAGCTGCCACCTGTCTTAAAGATCTATAATAATACGTATTTTAGTGTTCGGATAATCGAAGTTTTACTGTATAATAGCTCATACACACAAGAATTTTTGGCCATGAATTATATCTATAGTATATCATAAGCAAACAGAGCAGACCCTGATCAGATGGCTCCTGGATCCTACAGGAGCCATTTGATCTAGGTCTACTGTTTGCAAAGGCGTAGAAAGGCATAGTTATGAAGTAAAGAGTCTCATGAACAAAAAAAATTATATAGTAGAACCCCACTAAACTGGATGTCAAATTTAGTATAAATATCCGTCTCGGAGGCCGGTGGCAGCTGAATGCAGGGTGAGAGTCATGCAGAAAACTCTTCTATGAGCTTTCTGCCCAACTTTCGCCCTGCATTAAGCAGCCATCTGCCTTAAGTATCTAAAATCTTCTCTACTAGAATTCCAGTTTAGATGGGTTTTACTGTATAAAGCCTGTACTCCACGAATATATTCGTTTAAGAAATAATTACAACATGGATATTAATTTGGTTTGTTATAATGGAGCCGTCTGATCTGGGTCTACTCTGTTTGCAGGTGTGTGAAAACACGTTTATATGAGGGAAAGGGTTAAGACAGGTTTTACTGTAATGACTATATGAATGGTAGTTAGTTTTTTACAATGGCATATGAACACAGAAATTTTGGCCATGGCAAAAATGATTAGTCATATCTATATTTCAACAAGAGCAACTGATCTGGGTCTATTATGTTTGCAAAGGCGTGAAAAGGCTTTTACATGTGGGAGGGAAAGGGATTATGAATATGTATTATGTATTTTAATAATGATATACATTAATAAAGATAATTTTAGCCATTGCAAAACATTTAGAATCAGATCTGTATTATTCTATAGCAAATGATACTTTGAACAAATGGCTCCTACAGGAGCTGTCGATTATGGTCTGCTCTGTTTAAAGTGTATTCACTTTCTAAAAAAGTCTTTATTCCTTGAATATTCATTAAAGAAATGATACTTCATGAATTGTAATTATATTTTGACCGTGGCAGAAACTGCAAAATCATGTTCTATATAATTCCATAAGCAAACAGCATAGAAAGGTAAACAGTAAAATCGCGATTATTCGAAATTTTAGTATTGAAGAATTTAGACACATTTAGGCAGGTGGCTGCTTAATGCATGGTGACTTTCACCATGCATTAAGCAGCTGCCACCTGTCTTTAAGTGGTGGTGAACAAGTGTTCCAAGTTTGAAAGTCTTATGCCAAAGGGTAGAGGCAAAAAGTGGACTTTAACAAAAACCTTAACCAAGGTGTGACGCGGACGCCGACGCCGGGGCTAGTAGGATAGCTCCACTATTCTTCGAATAGTCGAGATAAAAATGGAAGAAACGCAGCAAACAAAACATATCTGCCGACAACTGGGCCCAAGGTTGTAAAACTTCTGAGTCTTAGTGAGATCATTCTCAAGTGTCTGAGCTTGCTCAGAATCTGACCTATCAGGGTCCATGCTTATAAAACTTTTAGTTGAGTCTGAGTACGTTCTCAAGTTTTTGATTGGTCAGATTTGAGCCTCTGGCTCAAATCTGACCAATCAAAAGCTTGAGAACTCAAATCTGACCAATCAAAAGCTTGAGAACGATCTCAGACTCAACTAAAAAGCTTTATAAGCATGGACCCAGATGCTTGAGAATACTTAGCATGCAAACACTTAATTCATCACCCACCTGAGTGTCAGCATCAGAGACAGTGAATCTGAAGATTTCGGCATCGGTAAGAACATTCTTGTCTATTGTGGTACTGTATGGTGATGACACGAAGACAGGTGGGGACCTGTTCTTATATACACTGACAGTGACTGTGGCCGTGTTTGTGCCTTGTAGAGATGGGATGCCCAGATCACGGACACGGACATTCAACTGTAAAAACAAACAAAAGTTAATGTCCATTACATTCAAAAATATTTTTAGCAATAGATATTGATGTTCCATTCACTATCACAACTTAACATATAAACAGCGCAAACATATATTTTGTAGGTGTTCCATAATATATCCTATCAACCTTAAGCCTTTACTCCATAAATACACTTTTCTAAGCCTATGCAAACAGTAGACCCAGATCAGATAGCTCCTATAGGAGTCATCCAATCAAGGTTTGCTCATGGAATAATATAGATGTGATTCTACTGTAGTGAGTTTTTGCTTTGTTAACTCTTTCCCTGTTCTAAATTTATTCAAAATTTCAATTCCTACTGAATATTCATGGACAAAATAGTTATAATGGAATATGCAAGGTGAAATATTGTAGCTATTTCAGAAAGTAAAGAAACAGATCTGTCAAATTCCATTAGCAAACAGAGCAGACCCTGATCAGACGGCTCCTCTAGGTGCCGTCTGATCTGGGTCTACTGTTTGCAAATGCGTGAAAATGCGTTTACATGTATATGAGGGAAAGGATTAATCTCCGAGATGTATATGAGGGAAAGGATTAATCTGAGATTTATATGAGGGAAAGGATTAATCTCCGAGATGTATATGAGGGAAAGAACCAAATTCGAGATGTATATGAGGGAAAGGACTAATCTCTGAGATGTATATGAGGGAAAGGATTAATCTCCGAGATGTATATGAGGGAAAGGATTAATCTCCAAGATGTATATAAGGGAAAGGATTAATCTCCGAGATGTATATGAGGGAAAGGATTAATCTCCGAGATGTATATGACGGAAAGGATTAATCTCCGAAAGGATTAATCTCCGAGATGTATATGACGGAAAGGATTAATCTCCGAAAGGATTAATCTCCGAGATGTATATGAGGGAAAGGATTAATCTCCGAGATGGCTTTTGCAAACAGTACAACCAGATCAGAAGGCTAATTATTCACTTGTTTTATAAAACAATTTTAACCATTTCACTCATGAATATTTATAAAGTAAATTATGATAACATGAATAATCATCAGCTGGATTTTTATACTGCTGTATGGGTACAGGATTGATTGGTATCCTAATCAGATGACTGCTACAAGGTCTATTCTATTTGCTAGGTCATGACAAGGAGTTTGCTAAGTCATGACAAGGAGTTTATGTGAAGGAAAGGATAATGTATAAGCTTTTTAACTCTTTCGACGCCAATGTCGCCTGTTGGCACCATTGAAAACAGTTCAGTCCCAGGTCAGATGCTGCCTTTTTAAGTATTATTTCTGCATTATTTTAGCCCAGGCATACAGGTTTTTAAAAAGAAATGTTTTACTACAGTAAAACCCCGCTAATGCGACCACTTAATAAACAGCCACTGGCGTCGTTTAAAGCAGGTGGTTGCTTAATACAGGATGAAAGTTATGCAGAAAGCTCCTATAGGAGCTTTCTGCATAACTTTCGTCCTGTATTAAGCTACCACCTGCCTCTGCCGCCCAGAATTATGCCCATTTTTGGTGGTCGCATTAGCGGGGTTTTACTGTAATATGCCTTTTTTATTTAGTTTAGAATTATATTTAATATGAAATTATTATTGCAGACGACACTTTTAAATTTGGCGCCAAAAGAGTTAATGCCTTTGTAAACCAAGTAGATCCAGATCAGGTTGCTCCTGCAAGAACTGTTTGATCAGGGTCTGCTCTGACTGCTTATGATATACAGTAAAACCTCCCTATAACAACCACTAAATTAGATCAAGTATTTTGTGTTAAGGCAGGTGGCTGCTTAAAGCAAGATGAAAGTAAAACAGAACGCTCCTGTAGGAGCGTTCTGTTTTACTTTCACTTTGCTTTAAGCAGCCACCTGCTCTAAATAGCAACTAATTAACACAATTCAGTGGCCGTTATAGAGAGCGACTAATTAACACAATTCAGTGGCCATTATAGAGAGGTTTTACTGTATATCTAGTTAATAGTTATGATGTCATTTCTTAAATGAATATTCATAGTGTAAAGGGATACTACCTGAAGGGCTCTACTCAGTGTACTGTTTATGAAATTAACCCTTTACTCCATGAATAATCATAAGAATTAAGGAAATCATGAATAGTTTCAAAGCTTTATCTGAAAGGGTTATGTAAATAAGTGGACTTTAACAAAAAATTGTTCAACATAAATTGAGGTTAATATGTTTGCTTAAGTCCAATTGTGCGACATTGACCTTGGATATATGTACCGAGACACACCCATGCTACTGTAGCATGTCCAGATAAACATTGTGGTGAAATTTTAGAATGATTCACCCAGCAGAACTTGAGTTAGAGATGTTACAGACAGACAAATGGGCATATAAAAATCAGCTAATAAATATTCATGATGTCATTATTTCTTACATGAATATACAACAAGGAAAATTAAAACCCTTTCTCTCATAATTGCCTTTTCTCTCCTCTGCAAACTGACTAGATCTAGATCAGACGGCTCCTGTATGAGTCATGTAATTAGGGTCTGCTCTGTTTATAATATTATAAAAGATCGGACTACATTTTCATACCTGATTATTCAAAAGGAACGGGGGTTTTAGCTGTAATATGAACAACCCTTTATCATGAAAAATGTTTTTCTTTTGTGCTCAATGATTAATAGATGAAAGGCTTCAAGTGCATTAACCCTTTCCTTGTTCTATGTTCATTCAAAATTTTAATACTACCGAATGTTCATATACAAAATAGTTATAATGAAATATGGGTGGCAGAACATTGTAACCATTTTAAACGGTAAAGAAACAGATTTATCAAATTCAATTAGCAAACAGAGCAGATCCTGATCAGACAGCTCCTATAGGAGCTGTGTCACAGGATTGTTTTTACTATTAAGAAATATATAGTTTTACATATATATTTACAGCCATATTGGACGTTTGTCTTCCTCAAAATAAAGAACCCGTCTGGCTGAGCCCGGCGACAATGGCACCCAACATGTAGTCTGATCTGGGTCTACTCTGTTTGCAAATGCATGACACGGCGTTTATATGAGGGAAAGGGTCAAGCCCATCTTTTTTCTTTTTATTTGATAGCAGGGTACCACCTACCGTGTATGGGTTATCATCCGTATCTTGGTACACTGGTTTGATAAGGGAAACAATACCAGTTGTTGGATCAACCTGGAAGTACTCTAGTGCACGAGCATTTCCCTCTAATGTGTAGGTCACAGTGTTGAAAGGTGCCTGAAATGGCAAGACATCTATTAGTGAAGCACATCACTGCAATCATAGTAAGAGTTATCATTTTTCAGTAGAACCTCTAACTCATAATGAATATTAAGGCTTACGACTAAACTGCTTATTTTTCCATTGCACTAAACTTTTGTTTTAAATGTTTAATTTTCAATATCACAGGCATGCAACCGAGCAATTAACACATCCATGCTCCCACAAAGCCTCAACACATCCATGCTCCCACAGAGCCTCAACTAACACATCCATGCTCCCACAGAGCATCAACTAACACATCCATGCTCTCACAGAGCCTCAACTATCACATCCATGCTCTCACAGAGCCTCAACTAACACATCCATGCTCTCACAGAGCCTCAACTAACACATCCATGCTCTCACAGATCCTCAACTAACACATCCATGCTCTCACAGAGCTTCAACTAACACATCCATGCTCCCACAGAGCCTCAACTAACACATCCATGCTCTCACAGAGCCTCAACTAACACATCCATGCTCTCACAGAGCATCAACTAACACATCCATGCTCTCACAGAGCTTCAACTAACACATCCATGCTCTCACAGAGCCTCAACTATCACATCCATGCTCCCACAGAGCCTCAACTATCACATCCATGCTCCCACAGAGCCTCAACTAACACATCCATGCTCTCACAGAGCCTCAACTAACACATCCATGCTCCCACAGAGCCTCGATTAACACATCCATGTTCCCACAGTGCCTCAACTATCACATCCATGCTCTCACAGAGCCTCGATTAACACATCCATGCTCTCACAGACATGCAACCAAACCAAATCTAACAGAAGTGACAGCAGCACCCATCTAACCTAGGAAGCCAAGATATTCTGTTCACATATTCATGTTTCCACAGACACTCAACTTGTACACTCATGCTCAAACAGACACTCAATTCACATACCCATTCTCCTACTGACACTCTTATAGACACTAAAATCACACATCCATGCTCCAATGAACCATAGTCGCACATTCATGCTCACAAGGACACTCATCTCATACACTCATGTTCCAAACAACAATTTCCTCACACGCATTCTCCATCAGACACTCAACTCCTACATGCATATTCACATGTTCAAAGTTTATAAATTTCTGAGAGATCATTCTCAAGTATCTGATTGGTCAGATTCTGAGCAAGCTCAGATCTGACCAATCAGATGCTTGAGAATGGCCTCAGACTCGAGCAAAACGTTCTAAAACCTCTGAGCATGGACTCAGTGAAAATATCCATGCTCACATGGACACTCAATGCAAATGGAGGCTCACAAGGACGCTCTCAGCTACAAGCCTACTACAATTAACCTTTACATACCCCATTCCTCCATAGGTTATTTTTAGACCCAACCATTTTTGAATGAATCTACCCAAAAGGAGCATTAACTGGAGAAAAGGAAACTTTTAGAATTTTGTAGTTTGAAACCATTGTGATAAATGGTTTTCACAATGTTTTCAAGAAGTGGTTATTATAGAGGCGTAAAAAGGCGTATTTCTGGAAGAAAGGGTTAACCCATTCCCTCATATTGACGGCTTTTGGCGACTCTGTAAAAGTCACTTTGTGAAACCATTGTGATAAATAGAGCATTTGCTCCTATAGGAGCAAATGCTCTATTTATCACAATGGTTTCAAACTACAAAATTCTAAAACTTTCCTTTTCTCTAGTTAATGCTCCTTTTCGGTAGATTTATTCAAAGAGGTTGTATCTAAATATAGCCTATGACGTAATGGGTTAAATAGGCAGAGCTCGAGATAAGATGCGTATGAGAATAACTCCATTATTTCTTGGTAAAACCCTATACTGTGACCACTCTTTAGAACGATTCTAAAGAGTGGTCACAGTAGGGTTTTATGGAGAAATGACAATTTTAGTATGGTATGCTCCGGTCGCTTATGAAATCACAGTAGGGTTTTATGGAGAAATGACAATTTTAGTATGGTATGCTCCGGTCGCTTATGAAATACAGATATCAGTCTACACTTTTTGCTCTAATACCAATATTATAAAATTAGTGCTCATACTGCCATTAATTCTTACTAAATACTCATCAGGTAATGGATTTATAAATTTTGTTATTAGTTATTACCGCAGTATCCTGGTCAAAGGCAGTTACTCTCTCAATTTCTATACCAAGTGGCTGGCTTTCTGGAATCAGCTGGCTGTACGAAGAGGGACTAAAGCTAGGACTGAATCTGTTCCGTGTAATATTGAGGTAAACTACGGTCACATCAGACAGAGAAGGGCTGCCACCATCTTCAGCCAAAACTCGTACCTGCAAAAATTGTCAATAACAAGCATGAACATAGTTTCATTAAGCCTTAGGTCTTTCTACACCTTTGCATACTTCAGACTTAGATCAGATGACTCCTTTAGAAGCTGTCTGATCAGGGTCTGCTCTGTTTGCTTATAATTATAATATAGATTCTTCCATTGCCAAACTCTATGTTCATGTGCCATTATAAAAAATAAATTTTATGGAGTAAAGGGTTAATTTCCTTTATACATCATGAATAATTTGAAACTAGGCTGATTGTTTGAATAGAATCCAAATTACTTGAAAACCATATTTTCAAATGAATGGAAAAATAAACAACCATTTTGCAAAATCAAGCAGACATTTTCAGAAAATCATTGACCCTTTACTTAATACAGGTTTCAAAGTTTCAAAGTTTATTGTGATATAGGCCACCCGCCCTAACACAAACATGTATCATTAGTTGTAATACAGAAATTGGCTAGTGTGTGCACAATACAAGTATATACAGATGACATTTTTATACAGCAATAAACCACCTGAATACCCTAGCCCTTACTGGATCGAGACCTGCATGCTTTAATCTTTAACAATGCAGATTTGCTGATACAGGATAAATGTATCCTACACCATGCCATATAAAGAAATTCATAAACAATGCCATGTTAGGAAAGCAATGTCAAAGTGACCCAAGACATACAATCCCCATTCACTGTAGTGGGGTTTGCCTGCCTAATACCTTTACACAGGTACAATGTATATACATTTCTCAAGATACCATAGAAACTAATTATGGAACTTTTAAAAATATAATAGAAAGTAATTATGCAAACCTAGACAGAAATTCCTTACATTGTAACCATGGTAAATGAAGGTAGCCAAATTTCTTATTACTGATTCATTTGTATTTGACATAAGAATACAAAAACGATGTCTTGATGGCTGTTTATAGAATATCTTTTGTATGTGTTTTTCTTTTAAATCATGGTATAAAGGGCAAAACAGAATAAAGTGTTGTTCATATTCAATTTCTGTCTTACAAAAAAGACACAATCTTTGATTTCTATCAATACCTAGGCATCTTCCTTTCTCTATCATTAAAGGGTGTGACTAGCATCGCAATGAAGTATAGGCATACTATCATACTATTTTTCAAGCCTTTGGAAGTTCTGACTTTTCTGATCTGGGTCTAAGCTATTTGCAACATAAATATACCTTTCTACAACTTTGCAAACAGTAGACCCAGATTAGACAGCTCTTATTTGAACCATCTGATCAGGGTCTGCTCCATTTGCTTATGGAAAAATATACAGTAAAACCTCTCTTAACCAGACATTGAATTTAGTATAAACATCGGTCTTGGGGACAGGTGACAGCTTAATGCAGGGAGGAAGTCATGCAGAAAGCAGGAGCTTTCTGCATGACTTTCACCCTGCATTAAGCAGTCACCTGCCTAAAGTATCTAAATTTTTCTCTACTAGAATTCCAGTTAAGAGAGGTTTTACTGTAGATCCAATTGTACAGTTTCTACATTGAAAAAAGTAATGTGTTAAACACCTTTTCATGCATTTGCAAACAGTAGACCCAGAACAGACGGCTCCTATAGGAGCCATCTGATCAGGGTCTGCTCTATTTGCTTATGGAACTATATTTGATCTGTCTAGTCTCTACCAATATCAAAAAGTCCTGTGTAAATATACCATTTAGTATATAAATATTCCTGATGTTATTTCTTACTTAACCTCTTCCCTCATATTGACGACTCTGTAAAAGTCACTTTGTGAAACCATTGTGATAAATAAAGTATTTGCTCCTATAGGAGCAAATGCTCTTTTTATCACAATGGTTTCAAACTACAAAATTCTAATATTTTCCTTTTCTCTAGTTAATTCTCCTTTTCGGTAGATTTATTCAAAGTGGTTGGATCTAAAAATAGCCTATGAGGTAATGGGCTAAATGTTAAACAGGGAAATGGTTAACCCTTTCCCTGTTGAATATTCATGTAAGAAATATATTTTCATGAATATTTTTTAGCTGATTTTTTTATAATGACACACAGACATTAGAAGACACTAATCAGCTCTTTTGTAATTCCATTAGTAAACGAAATTGTTACGGACAGACAGACAGACAGACAGACAAACGAAGGCCATTCCTATAACCCCCCTCCGCTATGCGGTGGGGGATAATAACAGTGCATACCTAGGATAAGACTGATTTTCAGTCGTCAATGCAGAGAGATTTTATTGTACTGGAAGATTCAATGTTCATAGTCAAATTGAAAGTTATTATACTGTACCCTGTAAATGGAGGTGCTGTCAGTGTCTACACTGACACCAGTTCTGAATGAGATCATGCCATCATTCGGATCTATGAGGAACAGGCTTGGAGCAGAGTCGTCACCAATGATGGAGTAGCGTACGGTGCTGAATGGAGTCTGAATGGTAAAAAAAGCATTCTAATCTTGAACAATCTATCTAAACATGTACATATGTACATGTATACAATATATCATCAGAATTCAAAGTTGATCAATCATTGATTTCCCGAAAATTGAGGAAAAAGCTAGAACTGGATGTGATGAATAGCAGCGCATGGCAGCCTTAATGCAAATCCCTTGGCTGGTAATTCCTGTCCGTAATGTAATAAACATCTACACTTTATAGAGATGCTGTATATCAGGGTCCATGCTTATAAAGCTTTTAGTTGAGTCTGAGATCGTTCTCAGGCTTTTGATTGGTCAGATTTGAGCCTTTGGCTCAAATCTGACCAATCGAAAGCTTGAGAACTCAAAATTTCTGACCAATCAAAAGCCTGAGAACGAAACTCAGACTCAACTAAAAGCTTTATAAGCATGGACCCAGCTTTCATTCAATATGTTGAATAAGCCTTTACTTCATAAATATGACTTTCTATGTCTTTGCAAACAGTAGACCCAGATCTGATGGCTTCTATAGGAACAGTCTGATCAGGGTCAGTTCTGTTTGCTTATGATATTACATACATATGATTCTACAGTTTCTGCCATGGCCAAAAAGTCCTATGTCTCTATGATATTACAACAATGTAATTAACATACCTGTATTTAATAAATTAATATTTATGAAGGAAAAGGCTGATGTAGAAGTTCAAACTTTATTCTCTAGCAACACATTTGCTACATGTCCAACTACTGCAGTTCATATGATAAGTTCATAGGTACCCCTATACAACATATTACTCCATATAACCTAGAAACAGGCAATTGAAAATTATATCATAGGTAAATATACCTCATAAGAGCAATGTATATAAACTTTCCTTGAAATCTGTTAGAAAGTTAATTCTGCAATGCCTGGTGTTAAGCTCGCAAAAATTGCATTTTGCACATCTACTTGTGACATTATTTTTGGCTATTGTGTATGGCAAGCATAAATTCAATAACTCAGTTCAAGCGGAGATAAAATTCTGCAATTCATGGAGATAAGCACATGAAAAATTGTGTCTTGCACATCTATTTAATGTTATTACATTATGTATTGCAAATATAAATTCTATAACTTTAAACTTAAGAAGGTTGTGACAGTCATGCCAATCCCCCCTCCCCCTGGAAAAAACACTCAAAGTTAAAGGTGAGATATGTATGCTAAATACAAATTCAATCATTTAAATTAATGGAGGAGTTTGCAATACCAACTGCCCATGTTCAAATGCTGATGGTTGGACTGACCAACTGATAGTCCAACCGAGCTAATGGCCGACCAACTGACAGTGTGCTTCCAGTATATCCCCGCAAACTTTGTTGGGATATAAGCAGAGTTGTCAACTAAGTATGACAAATACCCTTGCAAAGTATTTTCCACCTTTCACATGAAACATCTGTGTGAAAAAGGAAATACAGCAAAATAGCCATGTCAATGAAATTATCAAAATTAAAGGAGAAACACTACAGTAATGCCTTAATGTAAATGTGTGAAAATAAATGTCTTGTACACACATCTATTTCTTTTCATGCAAAAACAGCATCAAATCATTCAAATGAAAACTGATGCCCCACTTCAGATTTTTTGTCACAGAAAGTATTAGGGCCATAATCATGTATGCAATGAAAGAAGGGATTTATGCCATGTTTGCAAATAAAGAGCTGCAAATGAAGTGTTTTACATGGCTATCAAACTTGACCAAGATATAATGGCCACAAACATGTGTGTAAAGTTTGGTGTGGGTTGGACAAATACTTTTCAGGAAAGAGCCTGGACAAGATATTCTTAAAGTCATTTTTGCAAATAAAGGGCCGCAACTCCTAGACAATTAAAGTGATTTACATGGCTATCAATCTTGACCAAGATGTCAAATTCAAGGGGACATAATTCTGTAATGCCTTAATGTACACGTGTATACTATTTATATTCACCATGATCTGATCAGCCGTCTGATCTGGGTCTACTTTTTGCAAAGGTGTACATGTACATGATTGTATAAAGACATTTTCATGGAGTACAAGGTTCAGGTAAAATCTTACAGTGATGTCCGCATCAGTGGCTGTAACCCGGATGATATTACTTCCCGGAAAGATTCTGTTAGTGATATCAATTGAGTATGGCTCATTAATGAACCTGGGTGGATTGTTGTTGCGCAGGACAGTTATGGAGACTGGAATGTCATTGCTTTCTCTGGATGGGGAGCCAAGATCTGTAGCATACACTGTGTACTGAAAAACAAGGTATACAAACTATTAGTACACTAACGGCCCTAACTGACAAACTGGGGCAAAAAGTGCAGACCCAACTTTACAAACCATTGGAGACAGGAGATTGGGTGTCCAATAGGTTCAGATTAATACAGTACAGTAGAACAACTTTAAACCAGATGTTCAATTTAAAATAAGTTATGCTCTTGGAGACAGGTGGCAGCTTAATGCAGAGTGAAAGTCATAAATAAAGCTCCTCTGCCTGACTTTCACTCTGCATTAAGCAGCCACCTGCCTAAAAGAATCTAAACCTGTTCTTTATTGAAATTCCAGTTTAGAGTGTTTTTACTGTATAGCAATTTTATTTCCCCTCATTCAAAGGCTAACTGTTTGCACACTACCTGTAAGTAATTATTCATCTGCAGGAATGGCTGTCTGGTGTCTGCTTCACTTCATTAATATAAATTTTCTTCGCAAATATAGTAAAACCTCTCTATAATGGCCACTAAATTATGTTAATTAATTGGGGTATTTAGGGCAGGTGACTGCTTAAAGCAAGATGAAAGTAAAACAGAACGCTCCTTTAGGAGCATTCTGTTTTACTTTCACCTTGCTTAAAGCAGCCACCTGCATTTAACACAAAATAATTTGTAATTTAGTGGCTTTTATAGAGAGGTTTTACTGTATACGATCAGAATGTCAAAGAGCTTGGATTCTGACAAGACATCACATAAATAATGTGGTTTCTCATCAGCATCCAAACTGTGTTCATAGGTCAGTATACAGTTAACCCATTCCCTCACAGGCTACTTATAGTTCCAACTTCTTTGAACAAACCTGCTGAAAAGCAGCACTTAGCTCAGATTTTATTTTTTGAATTGTCTAGTTTTTAAAACATTGTGATCAATAGAAAATAATTTTGTTACTATTGAGCAAAATTTAATACTCTTCATAACAATGGTTTCAAAAAGTGATGTTTACAGAGGTGTCAAAATGCATCAATATGAGGGAGTTATTCCATTCCTCCATAAATACGCCTCTGTAATAGTCACTTCTTGAAACCATTGTGATAGAGCATTAATTTTTGCTCCAATGGAGAAAATGCTCTGTTTATCACAATGGTTTCAATACTACACAATTCTAAAAAATTCCTCTCCTCTAGTTAATGCTCCTTTTGGGTAGATTTATTCAAAATGGTTGGATCTAAAAATAGCCCATGAGGTAATGGTTAAACAATAGGTCAAGCGGAAAGCAGGCAAGATCTTGTTGAGTCTCAAAATTACGGTGCAAGAGAAAACAGTTTTGGTCCAGATGATATACCTATTACTCCATGAATATTCATGTAAGAAAAAATGACATCATGAATATTTATTAAATCATTTTTTATAATGGCACATAAACATGGGACCTTTTGGCCATGGAGCAAACTAGATCTATATTATATGACAAGCAAACACAGCAGTCCCTGATCTGGGTCCATGCTTATAAAACATGTGTATATATCTACAGTAAAACCTCGATTATTCGAATTTTCGTTATAGAAGAATTTAGACCCTTTTAGGCAGGTGGCTGCTTAATGCATGGTGAAAGTCATGCAGAAAGCTCCTAGAGGAGCTTTCTGCATGACTTTCACCATGCATTAAGCTGCCACCTGTCTTAAAGAGCGATAATAATACGTATTTTAGTGTTCGAATAATCGAGATTTTACTGTATTATCAAAACGATCTCAGATTTAGAAGACCTACGTACTTAACATAATCATTAAAAAACTTCAATAAAGGGCATGAATTTTCCTAGATCTACATCTTTAAACAAGAAACACTTGCCCCGACCTTTGACCCTGAAGGATGACCTTGACCTTTGACCCATGGACCAGGGGGTTGAATGCGACACATCGTCTTTGTATGGTGAACATTTGTGCCAGGTTATTTTGAAATCCATTCACAGATAAAAAAGTTATAGAAGGGACACAAAATTTGGGACGGACAGAGGGACGGACAATGCGATTACTATATGCCCGCCATTTTGGGGGGCATAAAAAGTATTGAAAAGTCACACTTGTATTCTTGAAAATATTTTAATTTACGCATCTTATCTGGACCTCTGCTATATTTTGCTTTTTCTTTTACATTTCTCACCTGAAATTCAGTCTGAGTTTCTCCAATCAGGCTCCTTGCCACAGTGATATCTCCAGAGACGGGATCCAGCCTAAACCTGCTGACAGCCTCTCTGAAGTAATACCTCACAGTGTTGAATGGATCCTAAATATAAATAAAAACAACACATCATAAATTAGCCTGCAACTATCATCAAAAGTTTCTGGCCATCAAATTACCTTCTTCATAACTAAATTTTGAGAATTTTACAGATTGAATATGTTAAGAATGAAATGTTTACTCAATATATAATTTCATATTAAGCTGTTCAACTATGATTGTAATTGCAAAAAGAAATAGACAAAACCTGATTAACCCTTTCCCTCTTCTGTATTTAGGCCAAATTTCAATACCTTCTGAATGTTAACTAACAAAATAGTTATAAAGAAATATGGAAGGTGGAACATTTTAGACATTTTAGAAAGTAAAGAAACAGATATATCAAATTTTATTAGCAAACAGAGCAGACCCTGATCAGACGGCTCCTCTAGGAGCCGTCTGATCTGGGTCTAATCTGTTTGCAAATGCGTGTAAACATGTTTACATGAGGGAAAAGGTCAACCCTTTGTTTTGCATAAATGCTTCTTCACGCCTCTGCATACAGTAGACCCAAAAGATATGCCATTACTGAAATTCTGCTATTAGATATTCATGATATCATCTTTGTGACCCTTGTGCATGCCACATCCTCTCGTCATGCTTGTTCCATGTGTGAAATTTGAAAGCTGTATAATGATTAGTTTAGAAATGACAGCCAAAAAAATAAATTGTGATGGACAGACAGACAGACAACGGAAAAGTGATCCCTAAGTGACACACTGCCTCTCGGCAGGTGACATACGAAGTAGCTGGTTGCTTAATGCATGGCAAAAGTAATGCAGAAAGTTGCTATATGAGCGTTTTGCATTACTGCATTGTCCTGCATTGTTTTGCATTGTCCTGCATTAAGCTACCACCTGCCTTACAGACCTAAAACTAAATAAATGACCATGCAGAGAGGGCCATGCAGATGATCTTTTGTTGAATATGGCATTTTTGATAAATCATGGGCAGATAACTCTGGTCATTGTGATCTCATTCAACCCAAAAACTACTTGTAAAGAATTTTACAATAGGTAAACCAGTTTGTCTTTAATTAAATTCTTACATGATAATCCATGAAGTAAAGGGTTAAATATTTACATGATCAATATTCATGCAAGATTCTTAACCCTTTACTGCATATAAATGATTTTGCATGCATTTGCAAATATAGAAAACCCATATCAGACAGATCCTCTACTCCAGTCTGATCAAGGTCTGCTCTGCCAATGAAATACCATGATTCTTCAGATTCTGCCATAGCCAAAATTCCAGCGTCAATGTGCTATTATGGCAATTAATCTAATATTTATGATGTCATTTCCTACATGAATATTCATGAAGTAAATGGTTCAGAGAGACTTTTCTGTGTATTTGTTCATTTTATGGCTGGAATGGAAAGGTTTATAAGTTTATCCTTTCCTTCATATTTATAAACATGTTTTCATGCATTTGTACACAGAGGACCCTGATCACTCTACTCCTGCAGGAGCCGTCTAATCAGCGTCTGCTGTTTGCCAATGAAATTTGGTAGATCAGTTTCTTTATATTCAGTAGGTATTGAAATTTGGAATAAACATAGAACAGGGAAAGGGTTAACAAGACTTGAAACAAGCTACTCACAGACAGGTCATTGTCTCCTGCAGTGACTGTCAGTACCAATTGGGAGGGTGGAAACGTCTCTCGGATTGTGCTTTCATAGGAAAGATCATTGAACACAGGATCATTCAAGTTCCTATCTACTGCTATGTCCACGGTTGCTGTTGCTGTCAAACGTGGGGTACCATTATCAACAGCTAGAACTCGTAACTGTAATGATAAAATAATTAACTGAATTTTATTATATAAATTGGCATAGACATAACACTGAATTGAAAAAAAATAATTCTAAACCAGAATAATTAATATCAGGCAAGTGCCGTTTAGCTCATTCCCTCTTATTGACACCTTTTGATGCCTCTGTAAAAGTCATTAGCTGAAACCATTGTGATAGAGCATACGCTCCACAGGAGCAAATGCTCTTTTTACCACAATGGTTTCAAAACTACACATTCACAAATTTCCCTTCCCTCCTGTAATTGCTCCTTTTCTTTAGATTTATTCAAAGAGGTTGGGTCTAAAAAGTCTGAGAGGAAATGGGTTAATGCAATGTGAAGGTCTTGTAGAAAGCTCCTTTTAGAGCTCTCAGTACTCCATGAGAAAGGTCTTCTATGCCATGGTAAAGATAGATATGCAGTAAATTATAAGCAAACAGAACTACAGCTGTCTGGTCTAGGTGTACCTTTTTTGTAAAGGTGTACAAAGGTTGGGTATTTAACCCATTCCTACTTAGGCTATTTTCAGATCCAACCATTTTGATTAATTCTACCAAAAAGGAGCATTAACTAGAGAAAAGGAAATTTTCAGAATTGTGTAGTTTTGAAACCATTGTGATAAATAGAGCATTTGCTCCTGTGGAGCAAATGCTCTATTTATCACAATGGTTTCATAAAGTGTCTTTTACAGAAGCGTCAAAAGGCGTCAATATGCGGGAATGGGTTAACCCCTTTCCTTCATATAAATGCATTTTCATGCAATAGGAGCCGTCTGATCAGGGTCTGCTCTGTTTGCTAATGGATTTTGATAGATCTGTTTGTTTAGTTTCTTAAATGGCTACAATGTTCCACCTTCCATATTTCATTATAATTATTTTGTCCATTATCATATACATTAAGTAGGTATTGAAATTTGAAATAAGATAGAACAGGGACAGAGTTAAGTACAAGAGCTGTCACAGGACAGCGCGCTTGCCTATTTTCAGAACTGTTAGTGTAAAAATACTTGATAGTGGACTAAAATAGTGTCTAATGATACTAGAAGCAAGTAATCAAAGTCCCAAAATATCTTTAATAGTATTCAGGATGTAGGATCTCTTTGAAATTTTAAATGAAAGAGAAAAACTTAAGCAACAAAGACCAATAATTTCTGTTAAAATGCTTGACAGAGTAATTAATGTACTATTGTCTACAGTTGATGCATGTGATGATGAACAAGTGATCCAAGTTTCAAAGCTTTATCTCAAAGGGTTATGTAAATCAGTTGACTTTACCAAAAACCTTAACCCAAATTTATATGTTAAAAGGGCCATAATTCTGTCAAAATGCTTGACAGAGTTATGTACTCTTGCCTAGAGATGGAAATTGTGGTGGTGAACAAGAGTTCCAAGTTTCAAAGCTTTATCCTAAAGGTTAGAGACAAAAAGTGGACCTTAACAAAAACCTTAACCAAAAATTCTAAGTTAAAAAGGGCTGTAATTATGTCAAAATGATTGACAGAGTTATGCACTCCAAAAACCTTAACCAAGGTGTGACGCGGACGCCAACGCAGGGGCAAATAGGATAGCTCCATTATTCTTCGAGTAGTTTAAAAAATACATCAATGGTTTCTAAATTTTTTTCAATTATTACATTCTTTATAGCAGTAAAAACTAGGTTTAGCTCTACAAATAGCTGAGTTGAATTGGTTATTATCTATTGACTCCATATTAAACATGCCTTTAACCTTTTACTCCATGGATATTCATTTAAGAAATAATGACATCATGAATATTAATTAGATATTATTTCTTATAATAGCACATGAGCAAAGAATTTTTGGACATGGCAGAAACCTCACAATCAAATCTATATTCATAAACAGTGCAGACCCTGACCAGATGGCTCCTAAAGGAGCTGTCTGATATGGGTCTACTTCATTTGCAGAGGCATAGTAAGGCGCATTTATGGAGTAAAGGGTTAAATGCCTTTGCAAATAGACCTAGATCAGACTGCTCCTGTAGGTGCCATCCGGTCAGGGTCTGTCCTGTTTGCTTATGGAATTATATAGATCTAATTTCTTAGCTTTTGCCATGTTCAAATTTCCCGTGTTCATGTGCCATTATGAAAAATAAATTGATAATCATGATATCATTACTTCTTACATGAATATTCATGGAGTAAAGGGTTAATCATCTTATCTGTTGCTTTGCTTGCCTTGTATGATGTATCCAACTCGTTAAGTAAGCTTTGTGTCAAAACTACGTCTCCACTGGATGGTTCAATTCTGAAGAAAACTGGCCCCTGGTCATCACCTAACAAACTATAGGTGATTACATTGTATGGTGATGGGTCTGAGTCGGTGGCTTCTACAAGAGTATAAACTCTATTACCAGAATTTGTATTGTAAGGCAATGAGAAGTCATAAGGTAAATTGCCAAATACAGGTGGTTGTCGATTTCGAATGACAGTAATTTCAACAGTAGCTACTTGAACAGCTGAACGAGAAGGAACTCCATTGTCTGTAATGGATACTGTGAAAGTATACCGCTGTGTGTCTGACAGGTCATTATACAGGAATTGTCTCAGAGTGATCAAGCCTGTTTCAGCATTAATTACAAAGAACTGTGATGCTAGAGAATTGAAGTTATTATTCATTGTGTATCTGATGACATTATTTGGCGCAGAGTTATCACCATCATTGGCTGATATCTGAATAATACCAGTATTCAAACCAGTTGTTTCTTCAATTGTGGTATTGTAATTAAACTGTATAAATTGTGGGGGTTGCAGATTCCGCAAAATTGTTACAGCTATTGTTGCAGTTGCACTGCGCCCTGGGATGCCACCATCACGAGCTTCAATTCTCAGAGTGTAGCTTAGATCAGAAGTGAACACAAGTGTCTGGGAAACATTGATAATGCCACTTTGAGGGTCAAAGGTGAAATAATTAGTTGCTTCTCCATCTCCAATGAGTTTTGTTGTTACATCTCCAAATGGTGCAACAGTGTCTCGATCATTAACAGTGATTTGGAAAACTGATCGTCCAATGCTTTCTGTTTCTTCTACACTGAAGAAGTACGGGACGTTGGTGAAAGATGGGTCAAACTGGTTCCTTGTTATAGTGATAAAAACAGTGGCATCTTGTGCACTCCTTGAAGGTGTTCCCAGATCATAAGCACCTACAGTAATGCTGTATTGGGGGACTGTGTCCCCTGTTAGTGTCCTGGCCACTGAAATTTCTCCAGTGTCCTCATTGATGTAGAATCTATCACTGAAAGTACTCGACCTTATTAGATACTTCACTGTGTTATAGGGCGAGATTGTATCAGCGTCAGTTGCAGTAACAGTAACAACAGGAACCCCAAATACAGTGTCGATCCCAAGTGATGCAGAGTAGGTGTTTCGTGTGAAAATGGGCGCATTCTGATTTCTATCAATCGTTATTGTAACTAGGGTTGTGTTACTCCGGGATGGAACACCGTTGTCATATGCTCTCACTCTCAGGAAGTACTGTACTGTCGGTATACCTTGCAAACTCTGACTCAAGCTTATTGCACCTGTGGCTGAATTGATTCCAAAAAAGGCCGGGGCAATACCATCTCCAACAACCTCGTAAGTGACAACCTCAAATGTGTTTATTTCGTCATTATCTCTGGCAGAAACCTGGAAAATGCTCTGCTGTTGGCCAACATTCTCTGTTATTGTAAATTCATAGGGATCATTCAAAAAAAATGGGGTGAACTGGTTCCTGATCACACTTATAGTCAATGTGGCAGTAGCGATGTTGTTCCTGCCTGCCTGGTCTGCCAAGGTTACTTCCAACTGAAATGAAGAACAAAGTCATACTTTAAATGACTAAAATGATTAAAATTTTGCTACTGGAGATCAAATGAGCATTTCACATTTCTTTTTAACCCTTCGCTTGCTGAATTTTAAAATACATTTCTCCTTCTTTACTTATGCCCTGTTGTATAATTACATATATCTTCACTGTGTGCACGTATTTCGCTGTGCAATGACTGCTACGGAGTGCACTGGTTGTACAATCAATTTGTAAATAGTGCAGACCCTGATGAGACAGCTCCTGCAGGAGCTGTCTCATCTGGATCTTCACTATTTACAGGTACGTATATTGACGTGAATAGCAAGCTAAGGGTTAATGTATCTATGATCAGCTGAAAATTCATATGAGTAACTACTATGCACCGACAGTGTTTGGTGATGAATTATATAGTAGTGAAATTAGTTTAACTACATGGGTACTATGTAATAATGATCATCAATATTGATCACTTTAATTGTTGTAATAGCACATGGACAGAAGAATCTTTACTTTTAGCCTTGACAGAAACTGTAGAATCATGCCTGTATTATATCATAAGCAGAGAAGACCCAGATCAGGAGCCACATGATCTTGGTCTACTGCTTGCAAAAGCGCAGAAAGGCACATTTTAATCCTTCGCTTGATGAATTTTAATGCCCTGTGGTATAATTACATATATAGTCACTGTGTACAAGTATTTCGCTGTGCAATTGTAGCCGGGTAGAGATTATGGTGAAATAAGTTGATAGGCTTTACTGTGTGGCTTGGTAGCTCAGTCGGTAGAGTGTTGGCATGGTAAGCCAGAGGCCCTGGGTTCGAGTCCCAGTCGAGTCACAACTTTTTCACCATGTTATATATGGCGACCAACGTAAATAACCCATAAGGTGATTTATATGAAGATAATATGTAGATTATATGAAGATAATATGCAACGATAAGAAACTCGTGGAGTGTTCTTTGAGTAAGAATTCGGGACGAATTCTTGTGTAGAGGGGGGTGTGTGTAGCCGGGTTGAGATTATGGTGAAATAAGTTGATAGGCTTTACTGTGTGGCTTGGTAGCTCAGTCGGTAGAGTGTTGGCATGGTAAGCCAGAGGCCCTGGGTTCAAGTCCCAGTCGAGTCACAACTTTTTCACCAAGTTACACAATCACTGCTGTGGAGTGCACTGGTTGCACAATCAACTTGTAAATACATGTAGTACAGAATGTGATGAGACAGCTCCTGCAGGTGCTGTCTCATCTGGGTCTTCACTATTTACAGGTAGGTATATTGACGTGAACAGCAAGCTAAGGGTTAAGAATAAAGGGTTAAAACCACAGGGGAAAAAATGAAATGCATTTCATTTCCTTAGCTTCTGAAAAAATCTATAATCCTTTCCTTCATATAAATGCTTTTCAAGCCTTTGAAACAGAGTAGTCCCAGATTAGACTTAGATACAAAGAAAATATATTAATTATAGTAAATCTGACCGTTACCCGAAAAAAATCCAATTGTTCAATATACATGTACTGACATTTATATTAACTATTCTTGTTAATCAGAAATCATGAAAAGACTGGCATTTGCCAACAGCCTAGATCCAGATCAGACGCCAAGTCAAATGGTAGCCATGATATAGTAATTTCAATGTGAACTAGATTTGCTTTTGATACAAAAACTGATGGTCTCCCCCAGCTCATGGACAAAATTGTTTAAAGTCCCATAACTCTGCAAAACATCAAACCAAATAGGAATAAACTATGCACAACTAGGCATGGTTCTGATTAATCCTATGAAGTTTCATAAAAATCCGACTGAAGATTTTAGAGAAACCTCACAGACAAAATTTCCATGTAAAAATTTCAAAGTCCCATATCTCTGCAGAAAATCATCAAACAGGAATAAGACATGCATATCTAGGCATGTTGCTGATAAATTCTATTAAGTTTCAGGAAAAATCAGTCAAATGTTTCGGAGAAACTGCGCTGACAAAATTGTTCACGTAAAAATTGCAAAGTCCCATAACTCTGCAGAAAATCATCAAACCAGAACAGGAATAAGATATGCACAACTAGACATAGTGCTGATCAATCCTATTAAGTTTCAGGAAAAATCAGTCAAATTTTGGGAGAAACTGCGCTGACAAATTTGTCCATGTAAAAATTGCAAAGTCCCATAACTCTGCAGAAAATCATCAAACCGGAACAGGAATAAAATATACATAACTAGACATAGTGCTGATCAATCCTAGGAAGTTTCATAAAAATCTAAAGAATTTTGGAGAAACTGCATGGACAAAAATGTCTATGTAAAATTTCAAAGTCCCATAACTTTGCAGAAAATCATTGAACCGGAACAGGAATAAGATATGCACATATAGGCATGGTACTGATCAATCCTATGAAGTTTCATGAAAATCTGATCATAGGATTTGCAGAAACTGTGTGGACAAAATTTTCATATAAATATTTCAAAAGTCCCATAACTCTGCAGAAATTCATTGAACCGAACCAGGAATACGATATGCACATCTAGGCATGGTGGGGATTAATCCTATGAAGTTTCATGAAAATGCGACCCAAGTAAAATTGGACAGACGGACGGACGCCACACAAAAAAACAAAATGTCTCCACAGTATACTGGGGAAGACATAAATATTCTAAATTAGATAAAAAAAACAACATTTGCATGTAACAAATCAATTGCATTTGTAGTGTTGAAATGGGAATGTGAACACAAATAAAATTCTGTCAAGAGCTTTCATACTTAATAAACTGATGATTCTGAGTACCCTAGGTAAACAGACATCAAATCGCCACTTTCCATGTGGTTTGTAAAGCTGAAAACATCAAATTTGCACCATTTTGATAACTTCACAGTAGACCAAAATAGAAAATAGTGTAGACCCTGATCAAACTGCTCATCCAGAAACTTTATTGTCAGATCTATTATAATTTCATACGCAAACAGAGCAGACCTTGATCAGATGGTACCTACAGAGTCATCACTGTTTGCAAAGGCTAGGATAAGCATTTATATGAAGGAAAGGGATAAATACTAGCTAATAAATATGTATACACTTGTAACACTTTACACCATTAACCCATTACCTCATAGGCTATGTTTAGATCAAACCTCTTTGAATTAATCTACTGAAAAGGAGCATTAGTTAGAGAATGGGAACATTTTTAGAATCTTGTAGTTTGAAACCATTGTGATAAATAGAACATTTGCTCCTATAGGAACAAATGCTATATCATAATGATTTCACAAGGTGACTTTTACAGAGTCATCAAAAGTTGTCAATATGAGGGAATGGGTTAAGTACAATTCGAGGGCTTGGTGCAAAACTATTCTAATAGTTTTGCATCAAGCCCTCGAATCTCTATATAGCATAAGCCAACAGTAGATTCTGATCAGATGGCTCCTATTTGAGCTGTCTGATTTGGGTCTACTCTTGTTTGCAAAGGCCCAGAAAGGTATACAGTAAAATTTTGATCTGCCACCTGTCTTAAAGATCGATAATGATACGTATTTTAGAGTTTAAATAATCGAGATTTTACTGTACTTATGGAGTAATGAGTTATAAATGGCGATGGGGACATAGAGAATTTCTGTGCTGGGATCTTACCTCATAGCTCAATTCTGATGCAAAATACAAGCTGGACCTAATTTGCACATTTCCAGTTGTTTCTCCGACATCAAAGTAGATTGCCGCTTCAGGTGTGCCAACAACTGTGTACTTCAGAGTGTTGAATGGAGGAGCCTGCAACAGTTAAAACCATATAATGATAAGTAAAAGTATGATAAGCTTCATTTTCTACAAACAAGGAAAGTTCATAGCTGTCATTGTTTGGATAATAAAAGTTTAATATGGATAAATCAACCGTGGGCTATTTTTAGATCCAACCTCTGAATAAATCTACCGAAAAATGGCATTTATTAGAGAAAAGTTGGTTTTTTTAGAATTTTATAGTTTGAAACCATTGTGATAAATATAGCATTTGCTCCCATAGGAGCAAATGCTCTATTTATCACAATGGTTTCAACAGGTGATTTTTACAGAGGCGTAGAACGGCATATTTATGGAGGAAACGGTTAACCCTTTACTCCATGAATATTGATTAGATTTTTTTAAATGGCACATGAAAGTTTTTCTCAGGGCAGAAACTAGAATATCTATATTAGTTCATAAGCAAACAGAGCAGACCCTGATCAGACTGCTCCAACAGGAGCCATTTGATCTGGGTCTACTGGGTTTGCAAAGGTGTGAAAAGGTGTATGAATATGAGGTAAAAGGGGCTAACATATGTCATACAACTTGAAATTTGTAACCACTCCATTTTTCATGTGGAAAACTGGGAGGGGTCCTGCAAAATTGATGTTGATGAAAACCTAGATATTCATTGGTATAGTAGAGCAGTACAAACCATCACCAGTATTCCATCATACCCCATCTGATCCAAGTATCAAATGCAAATGCTAGTTCACCAATTCCCTTCTAGGCTGTTTTTAGACCCACCCTCTTTAACCCATTACCTCATACTCATACATGTAGGCTATTTTTAGATCCAACCACTTTGAATAAATCTATGGAAAAGGAGCATTTACTAGAGAAAAGGACAATTTTAGAATTTTGTAGTTTGAAACCATTGTGATAAATAGAGTATTTGCTCCTATAGGAGCAAATGCTGTATTTATCACAAAGGTTTCAACAGGTGATTTTCAACAAGTGATTTTAACAGAGGCGTAGAAAGGAGTATTTATGACAGGTGATTTTAACAGGCGTAGAAAGGAGTATTAATGGAGAAAAGGTTAAATAAATCTAGTGAAAAGGAACATTTACTAGACAAATGGAAAACATTAGAATATGAGGATATGGGGTTACAAGAACATGATTAAAAGATGGTATCATTACCTGATCCTGATCAAAGGCTTGGAAAGAGTAGATATTCTGATTGAAGCCCACATTCTCCAACACAGTTGTGGAGGCCCGGTATTGTGTGTTGACATTGGGGTTGCTCCACTGTGGTGTGTTCTCATTCCTTGTGAGTGTTAGCACCACAGTAGCTACATCATATCTTGGAGGAACACCATTATCTTGAGCCAGGACCGACAACTTAAAAACAAGATTTATCACTTTATTCACTGAATATATACATGTATATGCTTGAACATTAGCTTTATACATGTACAGTAAAACCCCTCTAATGTGACCACCAAAAATGTGTAATTCTGCATAACTTTTGTCCTTCATTAAGCAGCCACCTGCTTATAAAGATCGCCATTTTTGTTCATTGAGTGGTTGCATTACAGGGGTTCTACTTATTATAAACAAGAAATTGACACTGGAATCAAGTTTATAGAATTCCATAAGCAAACATGTAAACAAGTCACAATGCCCTCCCTCTGCAAACAGTGTAGACCAAGACCAGTGACCTGTTTGTCATGTTATACTTTTCTTCATCAAATTCCTGAATATTCATGGTAAGCTTGATCTATCTGAAGTTTGGTAAAGTCGGTGTTGAAAGGGTTAAGAAAATCTCTACAGATAAATATCAAGACCAGTTTGTAAACAGGCTGCCCAAAGAGATAAAACCTTGCACACTGCGACACTAAATAGGTCATATAGCGCTGATGAATAATAAGATGACATGATGATAAATGAGTGTAGGAAGATGATTTCGGCTAATTTCATTAGCTCCAAAGCAGCACATGGGACCAAAACCACCCACCTGCCTTTCTTTTAGTTCTTGGCAGAAGGATAATCCCCCAACCATGGCAAGGTGGGATTAAAGGAACTGGGGGTCAGTCGGAGGGAAGAGGACCAAGTAAGTAAGTAAGTAACTAAGTTGTAATTAAGTAAGACAATAAGACCAAATAAGTGTCAGTGTTGGCTCTGATTTATTTATTATTTTAACCCTTTAACGAATTGTTATGCCCTTTTATTCTTTTACAAACAGAAGTTGAACCAGATCAACTCCTACAGATTCTGCTGTTTGCTTATATGATTGTACATATTTGAAATTCTCTAGCTCCTACTGAAGCCGTCTGATCAGACTCTGCTGTTTGCTTATATGTAACCTAGTCAACCCCATCCCCATCCCCTCGCACCAACACATACATACTGCGACATATTGTCACATTGCTGTACATCAGAACTCAATGGACAAGATGTCTGACAGACAGAAGCATCAGTAGAACAGGAGTTATTGATCGGACAAAAAATGTAACGAAGGGCAATAACTCAAATATTATTGAAGCCAGTGTTATGGCCCTTAGGCATGACACTTCCTCTCATCATGAACTTTCCATGTATGAAGTTTCAATCCAATGGTATGGTCCATATAGGAGTAATCGTCTGGACTAAAAAGTGAAAAAAAATGTACCAGGCGCAAAAACTCCAATATTAACTAGAGGTTTGTTTTTGTCACAAAAACAGATGTTTCCCCCTCACATCATCTTTCCAATACGTAAGTGTAATGTAAATTATCAAGGTAATGAAAGTTATCAGGGTCTAATTTTTAAGTCATTTTTTAAGTAAAAAAAACCCAGGTGCACAACAACTCATGCTGGTCAACATTCCTGTGAAGTTTGATGACTGTAGCCCTAGTGGTCGCAGAGATATGCATGACACTAAGTAAAGTTGGGCAGTAACTGTTTGGTGTTTGGTGTCTCTAGTCCTAGCGGGTTCAGAGATACGTGTGACACAAATTTTCTGATCTTAAGTCATCAAGGGCAATAACTCCAAAGTTATCAGGGGGAGACAATTAAAAAAAAACAGGTCCACAACTACTCATACTGGTCAACATTCCTGTGAACATAGCCCTACTGGTTTCAGAGATATGCACGACAAGTTTGTGACAGACAGATGGACGGACAGACAGAGACAGACAGACAGACAACTCTGGCAAAAACAATATGCCTCCCCATATATTGGAAGTCATAATTAAGCCAGAGTTATGACCTTTTGCATGACACTTCCTCTCATTCCATGCATGAAGTTTCAACCAACTGGTATCAGGCATATTGAAGTTATCGTCAGGACAAGAAAGTGTGACGGACAGACATACAACACTCACAAAAACAATAATTTATGTCTCCCCCATATAAATATGGGTCAAACATAATTCTCTACCATGTTTGCCATGGCACAAATTTCCTTATAGTATACTGTTTACACAATAATTAAATACATGTATTGATAATGTGTGGAGACTTGAACATAAATATTTTTCAGGTATAGGGTTAGCCCTTTCCCCTATATAAATGCTTCTTCATGACTTTGCAAACAGTAGTTTTTGTACAAATCTGGATCTACTTTTATTGCAAGGGCAGGCGTGTTTATGAAGTAAAGCATTAATTGACAGTTAAATAAATGTTTAAAACAGGTACATACCACATACTGGGTCTCAGAACGAGACAACAAGCTGTTCAGCGTACGGATCTGTCCAAGGCTGTTGATACTGAACAGATTGGCATTTGTACCAAAAAGGCTGTATGTAACAACATTGAATGTGGTCTGAAATTATATAACTGATGGCTCACTCTCTGCTCAGTATATATACAGTAAAACCTCGATTATTCGAATTTTCTGTATAGAAGAATTTAGATCCTTTTAAGCAGGTGACTGCTTAACACATGGTGAAAGTCATGCAGAAAGCTCCTAGGAGCTTTCTGCATGACTTTCACCATGCGTTAAGCTGCCACCTGTCTTAAAGATTGATTCTAATATGAATTTTAGTGTTCGAATAATCAGGATTTTTCTGTATATGAATGCATTTGCATAAACTGTAGACAAGCAAAAGACATTTATCCCTTTCCCTCATATAAACGTGTTTTCACGCATTTGCAAACCGAGTAGACCCAGATAAGACGGCTCCTCTTGGAGCAGTCTGATAAGGGTCTACTTTGTTTGCTTACAGAATTTGATAGATCTGTTTCTTTACTTTCTAAAATGTATACAATGTTCCACCTTCCATATTTCTTTGTAGCAATGTTACAATGGTTTCAAACTACCAAATTCTAAAAATTTCCTTTTCTCTACTTAATGCTCCTTTTAGGTAGATTTATTTAAAGAGATTGTATAAAAAAATAGCCTAAGACGGAATGGGTTTAGACAAGTTCTACTACATAAGATAAGATTTGTTGATAACCTGTCACTTACATCAATATCAGTAGCTAAGACAGTGTACGCAGTTTCTCCAGTTGTAATACTCTGAGAAATAGCAGCAATATATGGTGTATCCTGGAAAACTGGTGAATTGTTGTTTCGAATGACAGTGATGGTGACAGTAGCAGCCTGTTGGCTCTGAAGCTGGGGGGTTACTTTGTCCTGGGCTATTATAGTCAGCTGAAACGATATAATTACAGACCATAGTCAGCTGAAATGATATAATTACAGACCATAGTTAGCTGAACTGATATAATAACAGATCATAGTTAGCCCAAATGATATAATTACAGACCTAAAGCATGTTTCCTTTTCACGTTTTCACTTTATTTACAGGAAACCCCCTCTAAACCGGAATTATAGTAGAAGAAATAGAATACATTTACTTAATTTAATGTCTGGAATAGAAGTATCTAACTAATTTGTGTATCTTTTCAAAACAAAAATGTGTAAATCTTTACCTGTTCCTTATTTATGCAAGAAAAAAAGAATATTTAATGGCTGAAAGGGATTTTTTTACTTTGACAGAAACTAGAATCAGATCTATATCAGGCTCTGGGTCCATGCTTATAAAGCTTTTAGTTGAGTCTGAGGTTCGTTCTCAGGCTTTTGATTGGTTAGATTTGAGTTCTCAAGCTTTTGATTGGTCAGATTTGAGCCTTTCTTTGGCTCAAATCTGACCAATCAAAAGCTTGAGAACTCAAATCTAACCAATCAAGAGCCTGAGAACGAACCTCAGACAAAGGCTCAAATCTGACCAATCAAAAGCTTGAGAACGTACTCAGACTCAACAAAAAGTTTTATAAGCAGGGACCCAGGCCATAAACAAATATCATACCCTGATGAGACACCTCTCGCAGGAGCCATCTGATCTTGGTCTACTCATTTGAAGCCTTTTGAAAAAATTATAATAAATACAGCATTTGATCCAAAGGAGCAAATGCTCTATTTTATCGAAATGGTTACAAACTACACAATTCTAAAATTTCTGTTTTTTGTTAATGCACTTTTTCAAAGAAGATGGGTCTAAAAATAGCCTACGAGGTACTGAGTTAAGAGCGAAAAGAAACTGAGAAGGTCAAGGTCAAAAGCAGGGAGGGGTTCATACCGTGTACTGATCATTATTGAAGGAGTTGTCTTGTGTGAGTGGCCGTCTTACTGACACTTCTCCAGTGGTTGGGTTAATGGAAAAGTACTGCAGGGCGATCTGAGAGCCTGTGAAAATATACTCAACATCCTGCAGGCCCTGAAAGAAAAACATATTTCATTGTCTCAATATAACCATGCAAGACTTGAGATCACCGTTTCCCCTTGCATGATTGTAAAAGCCACCTAATAGGATTTAAACAGACTGGAGAGTTCTGCATACTTGATTCTTCAGCAGGCTCAATGTAGTGGAAATGTTTTCAAAATAATCTGGTAACTCAATAACAAAAAGAAATGGTTAATTTAGGAATGTCAAATGGTATATCGGACATCAAAGTATGATGTAGAAAAGCATATTTATGGAGTAAGGTGTTACCCCATTCCCTCGTATTGATGCCTTTTGATGGCTCTGTATACCCATTCCCTCGTATTGATGCCTTTTGATGGCTCTGTATACCCATTCCCTCGTATTGATGCCTTTTGATGGCTCTGTATACCCATTCCCTCGTATTGATGCCTTTTGATGGCTCTGTGTACCCATTCCCTCGTATTGATGCCTTTTGATGGCTCTGTGTACCCATTCCCTCGTATTGATGCCTTTTGATGGCTCTGTATACCCATTCCCTCGTATTGATGCCTTTTGATGGCTCTGTATACCCATTCCCTCGTATTGATGCCTTTTGATGGCTCTGTATACCCATTCCCTCGTATTGATGCCTTTTGATGGCTCTGTATACCCATTCCCTCGTATTGATGCCTTTTGATGGCTCTGTATACCCATTCCCTCGTATTGATGCCTTTTGATGGCTCTGTATAAATTCCTTTTTGAAACCATTGTGATAAATTGAGCATCTGGTCTATTTATTACAATGGTTTCAGAAATACACAATTTTAAAAGTGTCCTTTTCTCTGTTATATGCTCCTTTTCAGTAGATTTATTCAAACAGGTTGGGTATAAAAATAACCTATGAGGTAATGGGTTAATGGAGCAATCTTTTATCTTTATTTTATCCAATATTACCATGTGTGCATTGAGTAAAAATAACTTACTGTCAGACTATCTGGATCAGTGGCAAATACTGTCTCAATAGTGTCTCCAAGTGTCTGAGTTTCAAAAATAGTTTGTTCATAGGTCAATGGGTTGAACACTGGTGGCTCTGTATTCCTCTCGACGAAGATGGTGACTATCTCGGTGTCATATAGAGAAGGAATGCCATTGTCATAAGCAAACACGACCATCTGAAAAAAGTATATTTGGCATGAAATTCGATACTACCTAAAAAATTGTAGCTGGGTCAATTAGGTTAATGATTATGAATTTCTGTTGAAGTTCAAAATAGTGTAGACCCAGATCAGATGTACAGCAAAGAAGAATTTAGATTTTTATGCAAATGGTTGCTTAACGCAGGGTGAGAGTCATGCATGACTTTCACCCTGCATTAAGCTGCCACCTGTCTTAACCCTTTCCTTCATACAATTTTTGTTCATGCCTTTGCAAACAGAAGACCCAGATTAGACATCTTCTGTAGGAACTGTCTGATCAGGCTCTGGGTCCATGCTTATAAAGCTTTTAGTTGAGTCTGAGTTCCGTTCTCAGGACTTGATTGGTCAGATTTGAGTTCTCAAGCTTTTGATTGGTCAGATTTGAGCCAAAGGCTCAAATCTGACCAATCAAATGCTTGAGAACGATCTCAGACTCAACTAAAAGCTTTATAAGCATGGACCCTGATCTGTTTTGCTTATGAAATTATAATAGATCCCACTCTGCAGTTTCTGCTTAGACTCTTGTGTACATTATTATATGAAAGCGCTAATAAAAAAAAGTAATTTTTTTTAAAAAACATGATATTACTTGCATGAGTGTTCAACAGAGGAAGAATTAAAGACTGGCTTTGGTGCCGATTTGAATATCCTGCTTAGGTTTTTCTATACACTTTATTTACTGTAATAATCCTAAAAGCTTAGACAACAATAAAACCCCTCTAAACATGATGCTTAATTCAGTATTAATATCAGTCTTGGAGACAGGTGGCATCTTAATGCACTGGTTGAAAGTCCTCTTCCCTACATTAAGCAGCCACCTGCTTAAAAATATCTAAAATTATTCTGTACTAGAATTGCCGTTAAGATGGGTTTGACTGTAGTTTTTCGTTTAGTGTCAACATTGCCAGTATATGGGTTTGACTGTAGTTTGTAGTTTAGTGTCAACATTGCCAGTATATGGGTTTGACTGTAGTTTGTAGTTTAGTGTCTACATTTCCAGTATATGCTACACCATGACTCCAAACCTTTACTCCAGGAGTAGTCAAGAAATATTGACATCATAAATATTAACCCTTTCCCTCATATAAGCGTGTTTTCACGCATCTGCAAACAGAGTAGACCCAGATCAGACGGCTCCTAGAGGAGCCGTCTGATCAGGGTCTACTCTGTTTGCTAATAGAATTTGATAGATCTGTTTCTTTGCTTTCTAAAATGTCTACAATGGTCCACCATGCATATTTCTGTATAACTATTTTGTTAATGAATATTCATAAGGGTTTGAAATTTGGACTAAATATAGAACAGGGAACCAGGGTTAATTGGCTGTAGTTTAGTAATAGCATATGAATGTATAACGTTTTGGTCATAACAGCGGTTGTAGAATCATATCTATAAAAGTTCATAAAGCAAACAGAGCAGACCCTAATCAAATGGCTACAGGCTCCTGTGTCAGGAGCCTGACAGTAGCCGTCTGATCAGGGTCTACTCTGGTAGATCTGATTCTACACTTTCTGGCTTGGTTAAATATTCCTGAGTTCACAGATTATAAAATTATAGTTAAATTAAAGTTCTAGTATTATATCATCATTCTTATCAATAATAATCATGGAATTAAAGGTTAATAAGATTTCAGCTAATTAATATTTATAAATTTTAATCTGAATATTCATTAGTGTTTTACTCACTGTATAAGATGTTCTGGTGTCAGTTGCCAGGCTCTGACGAAGGGAAATTACACCAGTGGCTTGATCAATTTCAAAGAAGGTAAAAGAGTTATCCAGTCCTTGTAGGTCATACGTCACAACTCCAAATGGCTGAAGAAAAATTCCAACAAATAAACTCCATTTCAAACATTTACAAAACTAATTTTAGCTACATATATACTGTCATTCAAAGTTTGTTGGACACCATTTTAATAAACTAAAAAGGCATTTTCATGCATTTGCAAACAGTAGATCCATATCAGACTGCTCTGGTTGCTTATGAAATTTGAAAGATTTGTTTCTTTACCTTCTAAAATGGTTCCACCTTTCATATTTCATTATAACTATTTTGTGGATAAATATTCAGTAGGTATTGAAATGTGAAACAAACAGAACAGGGAAAGGTAAATGCAGAAAGTGACTTTTAAATCCTTTAGGAGCTTTTTCAATTAAATTACTGTCTCTCTGTACTTCACAACTGACTTAACCCTCCACTTCATATACAGTAAAACCTCTCTATAAAGACCACTAAATTGTGTTAATAAGTTGGTATTTGGGGCAGGTGGTTGCTTAAAGTAAGGTGAAAGTAAAATAGACTGTTTTACTTTCACCTTGCTTTAAGCATCCACCTGCCTTTTAACACAAAATACTTGATGTAATTTAGTGGTCGTCAAAGAGAGGTTTTACTGTAATTCTGAGATAGGTTCATACCACAGAATTTGAAAAACATTTGGTCACAAAATTTGAAGCAGACATCAGGTTTCTAATCAAAACCAGTCTAATGGCTAAAAGAACAGTTTGTATTTCATAATTGCCCCATCATTAATGTGGGGATTAAATGCCTGTATCTTTGCATCAGGTACTCAGTTTTTCATGAGCAATAATATACTGAATATTTTAGTGGTTAGCTGCAGCACAACACCACTAATGTAAAGCAAAAAGAAGTTTTTGTCTTATTTATGTCATACAACAATATCAAACTAGAACTACCGGTACCACTAAAGGTGATTAATACCCCCACTAGCACAATTGACACAGATGGGGTTATAGAAATAAAGCTCCCGACTGCTATATTTTCATTCGTTAAATTACGAAAAGGTACTCAACAATACTGCAAAATTTAAAAATGTTTTGTTGAGGTGTGACAGAAAAGCTCCGGAAAAAAAATTCATTGATTAAAACAAGGCAGATTTTGACAAAATAAAAAACGGCAATTACTCCAAAAATAGCTTTTATACTTTGAAAGTTATGATCCTGACAAGTCCGATTTTGAGAAAAATAACTAATGGCATTAACTCCAAAAATTCTGAAGAAAGAGTTATGGACCTTGTGCACTGCACTTGTGGTCAATATGTTCTATCTGTATAAGAAGTTTGAAGTCAATAGCTTTTACACTTTGAAAGTTATGATCCGGACAAGCTCGATTTTGAGGAAAATGACAAAGGGCAAAACAATTCAAAACTACCTCACATACAAACTTAAAATGTCATTAGATTTTGCGAATGTCCTTAATTTTCGTGACGGTTCTGTGACAAAATGTTTGGCTGGACTGGTTGGGATTCAAAATTTTTTAGAGCCCTGCTCCACTTTATATTGGTACACTCATTTAGGTATATTTACATTCGCCCTGCAACGTCCTTATATAACCTTTTTCTAAAAAGAAAGTTGCATAACCTCATGAACACCGGAAGCACGTCATTCATTTCTTAAATATAAGAAATACAATGGAATATAAATATAAGAAATAAATGACGTGCTCCCGGTGTTCATGGGTTATGCCCTTCGGGCTTCACTAACTTTGCTCGTAAAGCTATGCGTTGCATAACCTCATGAACACCGGAAGCACGTCATTCATTTCTTAAATAAATACAACATTGGCAATGAAGATAGGATACAAACCCACGTGGGGACACCCTAATGGATTAGTAAACTGCCTCAATCTAGTCTAATAATTCAGACTTCTGTCAGAATATTTTAAAAGTGTAACTGAAGTTTGTAAAGAAGGTGTCCATAGCGGCTTTAGCTTACTTCCCCTTACTGTGATGGTAAGGGAGTGCATTCAACCTACTTTATAAACCGGTCACCCACCATCAAGTTTATATATTTACATAATTATAGTATGACAGGAAAACTGCTTACATTATTATTAAGGATACTGTCCTGGTCAAATGCAGTCACTGTCAAAACACCCTCTCCAGACTGCTGGTTCTTCGATATGGTAGTAGCATATGGTGTATTGACAAACGCTGGCGGGTTGTTGTTGCGTAAAACACTCACAGAAACTGTGGCTCTCTGGGTGGTTGTCAGAGAAGGAGTTCCCAAATCAAATGCCTTCACAGTCAGCTGGGAAAAGTTTATGAAAGCAACATAAGCCACAATACAAAAGCTCTGACTTAACCCTTATCCTCATATAAACGTGTTTTCACACATTTGCAAACAGTAGACCCAGATCAGATGGCTCCTATAGGAGCCATCTGATCAGGATCTGCTGTTTTCTTATGGAATTTGAAAGATCTGTGTATTTACTTTCTAAAATGGGCAGAATGTTCCAGCTTCCATATTTCATTATAACTATTTTGTCCCTGAATATTCAGTAGGTATTGAAATTTGAAATAAACAGAACAGTGAAAGGGATAAACAGGCCAATGAAGATGTCCAACTCTTTGCACGTGGTGCAACTGATTCCCCATACAAAAGTTAGGATCCTGAAGAGGACTCAGCATCATATAGCACCTCATCAGCATCCTAACTATTTCACCGTTTCACCATATTTCCTAAAAGAACAGTGTAACCCCTCTAGTGTGACCACTTAATAAATAAACATGGGTGTCTTTATAAGCAGGTGGTTGCTTAATGCAGGACAAAAGTAATGCAGAAAGCTCCTCCAGGAGCTTACTGCATTATTTTTGTCCTGCATTAAGCTACCACCTGCATCTAGCACCTATAATTATGTCTCTTTTAGGTGGTCGCATTAGCGGGATTTTACTGTAGTACAAGTTATTTTCGACTGCAGGCGAAAAATTACTCTGCGCACAAAGAGTTCACGGACATTGATCTGTGTGTGGTTTGAAGTTTCTAATGTAGTCAAAATTGCTGTACAAAGATAATAATTTTTTAATCTATATCTTTCGACACCTGTATTGGTATTTATACATGTAGTAAGCTATTCCACTCACTCATAAGCTTTTTTAGATTGAACCTGAAAAGGATCCTTTACTCGCCAACAGGACTTTTTAAGAATTATGTAAGTTTAACCCATTGTGTTAATCCAATCTCTCATAGGCTATTTTTAGACCAAACCTCTTTGAATAAATCTACCAAAAAGGAGCATTTACTATAGAAAAGGAAAAGTTTAGAATTGTGTAGTACTGAAATCATTGTGATAAAAAAAGTATTTGCTCCTATGGAGCAAATGCTCTATTTATCATAATGGTTCCAAAAAAAAAGAGGGATTTTTACGGAGGCGTAAAAAGACATTTATATAAAGAAATTGGCTACGTTAACATTTTTGGAATAGACCAAATACAGTAACTGAATAACTCAAGGTGATCAACACCAAGAACACTTATTCTGCGATAAAATGAAATGTACAAAAACATATGAACAGAATATGAGCAGACAAGAGTTGTCTGACATCCAAAGGATATATAAAAGGCTAAGGCTAAATTAGCCTCAATAAAACTAGCTTAGACCATAAATAAAAGTAGCTTAGACCATAAATAAAAGTAGCTTAGACCATAAATAAAACTAGCTTAGACCATAATTAAAACTAGCTTAGACCATAAATAAAACTAGCTTAGATCATAATTAAAAGGTAACAAGTACACTGCATGTGGATGCCAACCCTGGGTCCATGCTTATAAAGGTTTAGTTGAGTCTGAGTTCGTTCAAGTTTTTGATTGGTCAGATTTGAGCCAAATGCTCAAATCTGACCAATCAAAAGCTTGAGAACTCAAATCTGACCAATCAAAAGCTTGAGAACTCAAATCTGACCAATCAAAAGCTTGAGGACGAAACTCAGACTCAACTAAAAGCTTTATAAGCATGGACGTTGGTTTCAAATGCATTTGAGAATACGTTTCCTACATTTATAAAGGGTAATAATTTGGTTTAAAAAAAGCCTTACTGAGTTATGGCCCTTGGATAGATTGTAGTCCTTGTGATGGTTAACAAGTGTGTATAAGATTTTCATGAATAGTAAAGTAGTAATAGCCAAAGTTAAAGTTTCTGGATGACAATGACGACAACGACGACAATGGCGACAACGCGGAAGCTAGTTGTGACAAAAACTCACTTTTTTCTTTCAAAAACAGACGAGCTACAAATTAAGTGGCAGTTTAATTTTTATCTTGGTCATTTTGCCTCGACACTGAGTCCTATTTGCTGCTAAAAGGCATGAGAGAGGAGTATATAATTTACCGTATAGGTTGAAGGTCTGTTGGGGTCTGTGTACAGAGACTGAAGAACACTGATGGCACCTGTGCTGGGATGAATCTGGAAGAACTGGATTGCATCAGTCTGACCATTTCCAGTTGCAGACTCTAGCTGATAGTTCACCGTACTGTGTGGTGGCTAAAAGTGAAAGGATTTGCATTTAGTTGTTGCCCAACATAGTAGTATATCCCTCTAGGGATCATTAACACTTTCCCTGTTCAAATATTAATGTACGAAATGATGACAAATATTTATTAGCTCAATTACTTTTCAAGGAATTATTTGCTTTGACACACACTGTAGAATCAGATCTATATCATGTCAATAGCAAACAGAGTAGACCCTGATCAGAAGGCTCCAATAGGGGCCGTCTGATTTGGGTCTACTCTGTTTGCAAATGAGTGAACATGCATTTATATTAGGGAAAGGGTTAACCCTTCTCCTGCTAAATACAGTAGAACCTGTTCAGAGTGGCCATTCATTTAATGCAGGGCAAAAATAATAAATAAACATGCATTTATATGAAAGAAAGGGTAAATTATTTCCTACATAAATAGTCAAGTAGTAAAGGTATATACGGCTCCTACAAGAGCCGTCTGATCATGGTCTACTCTGTTTACTTATTATAGCACTATTTATAAAATGCTGGCATTGGAACTTCACTGGTAGGAAGGCTGATTTATCAAGACTTGTGAATTTTAATTTGTCTTTATAATTATAAAAAAACATGTATGGAATAATTAGGGGATAACCGTTGTGTATTTGAAGACTTGCAGCAGTATATCGGTGGTTTATATGTCACAAATTTAGTTTTGCATGCGACGCGTTAGCGGAGCATGTAAAACGATTATTTGTGACATAAACTACCGACATACTGCTGCAAATCTTCAAATACGCAACGGTTATCCCTATTCTAATGAAACCATAGATCCAGATGGTACAAAAACAAACAATACTTTAAGTCCTTTGATATTTTCTCTCTGTCGTCATAACATGACGTCATGCAACACCGCATATCTCTGCAATACACATGTAGAAAATAGTTCTCCCGGAATCTAGCAATAATGCTTATATTTAATATACCAAGAACTGGTGTTTTCTGACACTTGATACTTTGATTTTCACAAATGAAAACCGTTAAGTCATGGTCCTTTGATTTCATGACGGTAGGTCCCTTTCAAAATTACGAAAGATGAATCAAATTTGACCTCAACATTGCTAGAAATTCCACAATAATTGTGCACACGGACAACAGAATTATTTATTTTTGAATTGTTTGCAATGTGGAACTGGTTGCATATTCAAGATACTTTGGCTGATTGGTGTATTTGATGAGAATGATGATAGGCCAAGTGGACGTGCAAATGGAATTTATCAGGAGCGACAATCTACAGGCATGTTTGAAATTTGAAAAGAGCCCTCGGGTGGTCTAGAGTGGGTGGGGCGGATTCTCATTATTGGACTGTCCTTGAAGAATATTGCCGCTTCTGATTGTTGAACGAGTCGGTATTATAGCTTCGGACACTGGCTTCATTCTGATGACCGGACTTTTTCATTATTTCCCTGGTTTTGACACCAGCATAGGCCAACAGCTAGTGCATGATTGCGGTCTCTCAGACACAATGATTCGTGTTTTAAAACTTTTGACGAAACAAGCCTCAGCAGAAATTGGCCTGGATGTGTATATGATTCTTCACAATCCACTGAACGTTTGGGTTACTGAATGAAATGGTTCGATCACGGGTGCAGTTTTATCAGGTATGTTTTCAGAGATTTACAGGACATGTTTCTTGCATGACTCATAAATTGTACTTTTGCCATGCCAGAGATCTTAGGTTTTCTATGTATACCATGAAGACCAAAATTCAAGGTTATGTCAAACCATTTGTGATTTATGGCAGAGAGGAAACCTGAGTTTTTTAGTGTTTTCAGATCATTGTCTGTGATCGGTTGGTAATGTTTAAGTGTTGTCAGGCCCTTCTTAAATAGTTTCATCATGGATATAAATCTCACAGCTACATGGTTATATATACCTTAAATCTTATATTTACAGGGTACAGGTGCCACATACACGGTAACACCTCAAAACAGAATAGAGCAGGAGAAACGTTTGTTCAAGGACAGCAAATTAGATCAACATGTGAAATAAATGGACTCAGGATCAACTTGGGGGACTTTGAGATAGATATTTGAGTAGAATCGCCAGACTGCAACCATAAAGTGTGTTGAAAAAACAAGCAAATTGAAAACATTTGACATTTCATTCAGCAGGTATCTTCGTTCATTCAGACCCATTCATTCAATTTTACTATGAATGCGCATATGAATATTTCGTAGTAAATTTTCCAGTGATTCGGTTTCCGACAGTATATTCATTTTTCCAACAGTATATCGGTGGTTTATATGCTTCAAATTTTGTCAAGTGGACCAATCAGAATGCATGTTACAAAAATGTTGCATTAGAATACAGTTTTATATAGTTGGAAACAGGTCAACCTACTTTTTTTCAGTGTAGAATTGTTTGTTATTTTGTAAATTAAAATATTAGAAAATTATTTCTCCTAGTCCTAGGTACGCATACTAGCCTGTTAACACTGCAAGAGAAGTTGGCATTATTATCGGGTTTCATCAGTAAAATTGATGTGGATATAAAAGTGAAACTAGACATTGCAAAATGCTATACGGATCACTCGGATCAGTGTTGATATAAACATTGCCCTCTCCCTTCCCATCGGCGGAAAGGTAATTGGTAAATGAAAAAAACACAACAGGTTTTCTAGAAGGGAATTTCTTGCTATTGGCGGAGAAGCATTTGATCATGGGGGGAAAATAGACAAGTTATTGCTGCTTTAGAAACGCCGATGTGTTGCGAAAACAATGTTTGACTAAACACAGGGCATGACTTTCATATCCGCGGATATGAGTGAAATGCTTTTGTGGCTGATTTTAGACCGCGCAACTCATACCCACAGATATGAACTTCTTATCCGGTCATATCTGTTGTTTAGTCATACCGATATTCATTGACGTTTTCTTTTGAGTTTATTCAGTTCAAGCTTTTAAAAGTTTGATCTTGTGTAGACAAGCAGTAGTTATCTTACAAAGCAAAGTAATGCATGAAAAGTAAATAAATACATGAACATTTCACAACTAAACTAGTGCAGAATTGAAGAGAACTATTTTGTCTTGTGCATGTTCACTAAAAGAAAGAGTAAACTCTTTGCCATGAAAAAGAAAATCGTCCGACTGCTATATTACATTCTTCGAAAGCAATAAATATGACAGTTTCTAAAGGACCAGGAACACAGAACTGAAGAGCATTTGTTGGTAACTATGGCAATCCGACTGAAATTGCTGCTTTTTAACAGATTCTGGGGTAAAATTGAGACGGCTGATTCTATAATGGAGAAAACGATAAAGAACACGTTCTTTATTGAAGTGAAACTGCAATAAGCTGTGAACTTGAGAAAATGTTCAGATTAGACATCGAATATCTATGTGCATATGCCATTATAAAATATCAGCTTATAAATATTGATGTCTTATTTCTAACATCAATATATAACTAGATGGGGGATAAGGTGTCCAGTGTGAATTGTATAACTAGGACCATCTGACTGAAATGGCTGCTGGGATCCTTTGGGATGAAACAGAATAATTTTCTTGTGTTACTAAGGCCATAGGAGTACTGAGGACATTTTTTTACAATATATTACATAAAACAATTGATTATTATTCATTATTCAGAAATCCGCACCTTTGACGCATTGCATCAATGGTTTTCTTGTATAATATAGATATGATTTTACAGTTTCTTATATGGCAAAACATTCTTGTGCCAATATGCAATTTTTACAATCAAACCAATTCATGTCATCATTATTTCTTACATGAATATTCATGGAGTAAAGGATTAAAGGCATCAAAGGTAGGATAAGGACACATTCAATTTAGATACTCACTGTGGCATCTCCGTCTGTTGCAGTTACTAGTAAAATGTTTACTCCAGGTGGCTGTGTATCTGGTATTGTGGATTGATAAAATTGCTGAGACCAGGTTGGGGCCTGGAAGTTCCTTCTGATGTCCACTATAACAACAGCTGTCCCAGTGCGCTGAGGAGAACCATTGTCACGGGCAACAACACGCACCTGTCAAAAAGAAAATGTTTTTTTGCAATGCCAGTTCTCAAAAGATATTTGTTTTCGTGTAACATTTGCAGCTCCTTTAGCCCCTTACTTCATAAACTTCATAAACAACGCAAATAAAGTAGACCCAGATCAGACGCCTCCTATAGGAGCTATCTGATCAGGGTCTGCTCTGAATACGACAAAAAACAGGTCTTATTCTAAACATTCGTCTTGGTTAGATATGTCTGTGCTCATGAATGGATTTATTTAACAAGATGTGTTTGTGAAACACTATGGCCCCCATATCGCCAATCTGAATTTGACTCATAATTTGACCTTTGATATATGAACTTGACCTTAATAAGTCAACCCTGAAAATGTGCACCTCCAAAAGTTGCTTATGAAATTATACAAATGTAGTTCTGTTTCTACAATTTCTGCAATTTTAAAAATTCTCTTGTTCATGTTTCATTATAAAACTAGACCTGGACCTGGACCTTGGGCTTGCGGGCAGCATTGGCCGGGTATCAATGAAAGTATGGATGGTGTTTAATGTGTATATGCAATTTCATGCCAATAGCTATAGAGCGGTTAGATAGATATAAGACGATGAAAAAACTGACAATCTACTGCATGTAAAGTTCCTAAGTCATTTGACCTTGACATTGGGCTTGCAGGCAGCATGGGTAAGATGTGCAATGAAAGTATAGATGGTATATAATGCGTATATACAATCCCATGCAAATAGCTACAGTGGTTCGGGAGAAAAAACTGACAACCAACTGCACATAAGATTTCAAAGTCATTTGACCTTGAGCTTGGCTTGAGAGCAGCATGGCTTGGGTGGAAAATGAAAGTATGGATGGTGTTTAATGTGTACATGCAATTCCAAGTTTCATGTGTATAAGTGTAGAAATTACTGACATAACACTTGAAAAAACTGACAACCAACTGCACCTAAAAGCAAGACACACGGACAGACAGAGAGACAGACGGACGGACATGTGCAAAACATAATGCCCCCGACTATAGTCAACATGGGCATAGAAAATCAGACAGCTAACATTAAAACAATATTTTTGCATGAATATTCATGGTGTAAAGGGTCAAAGAAAGGTTATATTACCAATTTCTCCTATAATATGTTTAACCCTTGCCTTCATATAAACCCTTTCCTCCATAAATAAGCCTTTCTACGCCTCTGTAATAGTCACTTCTTGAAACCCTTGTGATAAATAGAGCATTTGCTCCCATGGAGCAAATGCTCTATTTCTCACATGGTTTCAATACCACACAATTCTAACACATTTTCCTTTTCTCTAGTTAATGATCCTTTTTGGAAGATTTATTCAAATAGGTTGGGTCTAAAAATAGCCTATGAGGGAATGGGTTAAAGCCTCTTTATGCCTTAGCAAACAGTAAATCCAAAAGCGGATGGTTTCTATGGTAGCTGTCTGATCAGGGTGCGAATAGTTTCTGTAGGAGCTGTCTGATCAGGGTGCGGATGGTTTCTATAGGAGCTGTCTGATCAGGGTGCGGATGGTTTCTATAGGAGCTGTCTGATCAGAGTGCGGATGGTTTCTATAGGAGCTGTCTGATCACAGTCTGCTGTTTGCTTTCCTGTGTACCTATGCCATTATGAACATTCACCTAATATTTAATGTACCAGTATATACACTTCATACATGAATATTAAACAGGGACGGAGGTATTGCTAAAACAGTTACTTACGAAGTATCTATCCTGATTGCCAGCTGTCAGGCTGGATCTAACTCGAACCTCACCCTCGTTTGAGAAAGTGTTGGTAAAAACGTCAAAATATGTTAGTGCATCACCATCTCCGATAACTTCATATGTTATTTGATTGAACTGAGCCTAGAATAAACAATAAAATATCTGTATTAATTATGTACAGTAAAACCTCTCTAAAGCAACCATTGAATGAATAATCATTGGTGTCTTTATGAAAAGGTGGTTGCTTAATGCAGGGCCAAAGTAATACAGAAAACTCCTGCAGGAACTTTCTGCATTACATTTTGCCTTGCATTATGCTATTACCAGTTCCTGTGACCCAAAATTATACCTCATTTTGGTGACCGCATAAGCGGGATTTCACTATCAGGTAAATCTTTGAGTGTGGTAGGTACATACTTAACCCTTGGCTTGCTGAATCTTAAAATACATGTCTCCTTCTTTACCCATGCCCTGTTGTATAATTACATATATCTTCACTGTGTACAAGTATTTCGCTGTGCAATCACTGCTGTGGAGTGCACTGGTTGCTCAATCAACTTGTACATAGTGCAGACCCTGATGGGACAGCTCCTGCAGGAGCTGTCTCATCTGGGTCTTCACTATTTACAGGTAGGTATATTGATGTGAATAGCAAGCGAAGGGTTAACTGGTACCTCATTCATGTGCCAAGTATTTTTGTCATTGTTGGAGAATTTCTTGACCTAGTGGCATAGCTCTTGCATATGACACACCTATTGTGATCATTTGTGCCAAATCATCCTGAAATACCCAATCCATGCACACAAAACTATGTTTCAAACAAAAATCATTCTCCCTAATAAACTCAAACTCTCATACACACACAACTTTTCTATGGGTAAACAATGAATATAACACCCTAATTATAAAAAGAACATTAACCCTTTCCCTCATATTGACGGGTTTTGACGACTCTGTAAAAGTCAATTCTTGAAACCATTGTGATAAATAGAGCATTTGCTCCTATAGGAGCAAATGCTCTATTTATCACAATGGTTTCAAACTACAAAATACTAAAATTTTCCTTTTCTCTAGTTAATGCTTCTTTTCGGTAGATTTATTCAAAGAGGCTATATCTAAAAATATCCTATGAGGAAATGGGTTAAATAAAGAAATAGAGTTTTCAAAATGTAAAGGTGCATCTATTAGAGTGAAGGCAATTATAAGGGACTATACTGTAGCTAATGTTAAAATGCAAATCTGGAAGCATCCTTCCTTGCCATGACCGCAGTTTTCTGTAACATGTACTTACATTAGTGTCTGCATCTGAGGCAGATACTCTTGCAACTTCTGACCCAGCGGACAGACTGTCCAGGATGGTGGCAAAATATGTGGCATTGAAAAATAATGGAGCGTTTTCATTTTTCTGAACGTTTATCGTAACCTCAGCAGAGGTAATGGCTTGACGGGTGTTGGGTCGGCCATTGTCACTCAGAAAAACGTTAAACTGTAATAAACAAAGAAATGTAAAAGAAGTTATTAGTACAATTTGTGTCGGCTCTCTGAGAAAACAGGTCTTATGTTGGAAACAATGTAGACTCAGATCAGATAAATTTATAAGTTTCCAATCAAGTTAGACACTACAGTAAAACCTGTCTAAACTGGTACATGTATTATAATAGAGAAGATGGCGTACTGCTTAATGTAGGGTGAATGACTTTTACCCTGCATTAAGCTGAAACCCATCTCAAAGACCTATATTTATACTAAATTTAACATCCCGTTTAGATAGGTTTTACTGTACATGGAAAGGTTCCGATTAATGTCAAACAGTGAAAACCCGAACAATCTCGTCGGACAGGCAGTGGTTGATTTGGATCTACAGTTTGGATCGAGATCAAAAGGATCATTAGGATCCAAATTGAGTGTTGCTCTGTTTGCAGTATTTTAAGTATTTTAACCTTTACCTCATGAATATTTATACAAAAATGAGATTTCATGAATGTTCAATTCTGGATCTTTATAATGGTATTCTGAACTAGAGATATTGGCCCCCATTTCAGATCTATTTAAAGTAGAACCCCTCTAATGCAACCACTTAATGAATAAACATGGGTGTCTTTATAAGCAGGTGGTTGCTTAATGCAGGACAAATGAAATGCAGAAAGCTCCTCTAGGAGCTTTCTGCATTACTTTTGTCCTTCATTAAGCAACCACCTGCATCTAGCACCCATAATTATACCTCTTTAGGCGGTTGTATTAGTGGGGTTTTACTGTAATTCCATAAGCAGACCTGTCTGATCTGGGTGTACTGTTTGCAAAAGCATGAAAAGGCATTTGTATGAGTTTAAGGGTTATAAAGGACATACTGTAAGACTCTACTGTAACACATACTGCTAAACTGTATGCTCAAGGCCCCTAAAACTTTCCCTAGTACATGTAAATTGTCACATTACTGTACATGAGAACTCGACCAGACAAAATGTGTGACAGACAGACAACCAAAAACAAAATGTAAAGGACAATAACTCAAAATGTTGCTACCATTATAAGTAATGGACTTGATGAATGAAGTTTCAATCCAATGGCAAGAGCCATATAGGAGTTATCGTCCGGACTAAAAAGTGTGAAAAAAATGTACAAGGGGCAATAACTCAAATATTAGAAGCCATATACCCCATATACTTATGGGGGAGGCATAATAAATAAATATCAATAAGAACTGTTCCAGAGTAAGCACAATATGTTCCCACTTTCTTTAGGGACATCATAATTTAATAAATTTTCTTCACTCTGTAAGTGGAGTACTTACAACAATTGGAGTGGGGTTAAAACCAACTAATGTTTGTCTTAAGGTCAGAACACCAAGACTGGAAATTTCGAAGTAGTTAGCAGCATTGTTATTCCCCGAGATGGTAAAGCTCAGAGAATTGTGGGGAAATTGCGTGTCCGAGTCCTGGGCTGTTACGGTGAGGATTTGGGAACTCAAGGCATGGTTCTCAAGAATCGTCGTCTCATAGATGGTTCTTATCCAAGTTGGATCATTCAGGTTACGATTCACTGTGATCTGTGCAGTTGCTGTCGATGACAAACCCCCAGAATCAGTGGCTCTAATTCGGACCTGAAAATCAACATTTCAACTCAGAGTCATTTGAAATTTATATAGCCATTGTCAAAAGAAAATCCCCCAACATAACTCTTTACTTATAGCTATGTAATTGATGGCAAAATGTTTTCCTAACAAAAAAATGGACAACATCAACAGCTGTGGAGAAGTTTCTTAGGCAAGTCATATACATAAGTGATACTGAATCTTACAACACAGGTATGCTTTTTTAACGCTTTCCTTCATCTAACACCTTTTGACACCCTTGCAAACAGAGAAAATCCAGATCAGATGAGTCATATAGAACTGAAGCTATCTGATCAGGGTCGGATCTGTTTACATGTTATACATGTAGATCGTATTCTGCATTTATTGCTTAACCCATTCCCTCATAGGCTAATGTTTTAGATCCAACCACTTTGAATAAATCTACTTAAAAGGTGCATTAACTAGAGAAAAGGAAACCTAGAATTTTGTAGTTTGAAACCATTGTGATAAATAGAGCATTTGCTTCTATAGAAGCAAAATTTTTAATGCTCTATTTATCACAATGGTTTCAGCAGGTGACTATAACAGAGGCCTACAAAGGCATGTTTATGGAGGAAAGGGTTAAGTAAAATCGTCCTGTGTTCATAATTATGCCATTATAAAACTTAAGCTTAACCCTTTCTTGCATATTGACGACTTCTGACGACTGTAGAAGTCACTTTGTGAAACCATTGTGATATAGGAGCAAATGCTCTATTTATCACAATGGTTTCAAACTTCAAAATTCTAAAATTTTCCTTTTCTCTAGTTAATGATCCTTTTTTGTAGATTTATTCAAAGAGGTTGTATCTAAAAATAGCCTATACGGTAAAGGGTTGACATGAATATTCATGGTGTAAAGTGTTATTAGAATTGCCATATGGACGGGATTCTAATGAGTACCATAATAAAATAAATAAAATGGGAAAACTTTTTGCAGAAACCAACTCTACATAATATTTTTTTATATTCTTTCCTGATAGTTGTATAGGAATCATGCTTCACTAAAATGTCAGTATATAATTTAAATAGTTGAAATTAAAAAAAGGGTTAAACTAGCATATGTCAAATTTCAAATCAGCAATCCTGTCAGAATTAACCCTTTCCTTCATATGAAAACTGTTTCACAAGTTTGCGAACAGTAGACCCAGATCAGACTCCTTCTACAGGACCCAGATCAGACGGCTTCTGATCGGATTCTACGGTTTGCTAATATAATTTGATACATCCGTTTCTTTACTTTCCAAAATGGTTACAATGTTCCACCTTCCATATATCATTATAACTACCTGTATTTTGTCCATGAATAGATGATAGAACATGGAAAGGGTATAATCAATAGAAACATAATTTTTGACAACTTGACACGGGTCAACAAGCATGGAGAAGAGCAGGAGTTTATGGCCCCTAGACTTTGAATGGCAGACCCAAAACAGGTATGATGCATTTGACTTACCACGTACTGAAGGTCATCATCCAAGGTGAGCAAATTTTTGACAGAAAATACACCAGTAACATCATTGATGTCAAAGTAGAAGGCAGCTACGGTGTCGGGTACAATGAAGTACCTGATTTGTTCATTCTGAAAAAAGCAGCAATAGAAAAATTAGTCCTAGAGAACCTTTTCACAGCAGAAACTAAGAATCAAAATCTCTTTAGCTCTTTTGGCGCAAAATCTAAAAGTGTCGTCTGCAATAATAGTTTCATATTAAATATAATTCTAAACTAAATAATAAAGGTATATTAATAAAACATTTGTTTTTAAAAACCTGTATGCTTGGGCTAAAATAATACAGAAAACAGTGAAGTCCCAGGTCAGATGCCGCCTTGACTGCACTGTTTTCAATGGTGCCAACAGGCGACATTGCCGCCGAAAGGGTTAACTCTTTACTCCATTAATATTCATGTAAGTAGTAATGACATCATTTTTATATTAACACATTGCCTCCTAGTGATGCATTTTTGTGCCTATATAAAATTCACATTGTAAAACCATTGTGATAAATAGAGCTTTGCTCCTATAAGAGCAAAATTTAATGCTCTATTTATCAATGGTTTCAAATAACAAAATTCTGAAATATTCCTTTTCTCTAGTTAATGCTACTTTTCGGTAGATTAGTTAAAAAAGGTTGTACATGTACCTAAAATAGCCTAGGAGAAAATAAGTTAACATGAGATCTATATCATGTCATATAGGCAAACAGAGCAGACCCTGATCAGACAGCTCCCACAGGAGCTATCTGTTCTGGAACTACTCATTTTGTAAAGAGGTAGAAAAGCCTATTAATGAAGTAAAAAGTAAACCCTTTCCTTAATGATAATTTATGCATGAATTGATCATTTCATCAAAATCTGACTGAATTCTTATAACGCAAATTTTTCAAGGGTATCTTTGGCCTAGACAAAAACTGCCAGATCAGATCTACAGTAAAACCTCTCTATAATGGTCACTTAATTAAATCAAGTATTTTGTGTTAAAAGCAGGTGGCTGATTAAAGCAAGGTGAAAGTAAAACAGAACGCTCCTGACCTATAGGAGCCTTCTGTTTTAGTTTCACCTTGCTTTATTTGAGCAGCCACCTGCCCTAATATACCAACTAATAAACACAATTTAGTGGCCATTATAGAGAGGTTTTACTGAATATATTTTGATAATCAAACAGAGCCGACACTGATCAGACATCTAAGCATTAACCTCTGCCTGATGGAAATCTTTATACAAGTACATGTAAACAGATTCATGACTTATTCATCTGGCATATGAAAACAGGTATTTTCAAACACAGCAGAAACTCCAGAAACAGATCTATATTATTTCATAAGCAAGCCATGATCAATGAGATGAATTTTGTTAACGGTACATATATACACAAACTGGATAATTAATTCCATAAGCAAACAGAGCAGGCTCTGATCAGACAGATGGATGGCCTACTCTGTTTGCATAAGGTAAATCAATGAGTACATGAGTTCGTTCAAGCTTTTGATTGGTCAGATTTGAGTTCTCAAGCTTTTGATTGGTCAGATTTGAGCCAAAGGCTCAAATCTGACCAATCAAAAACTTGAGAACGAACTCGGACTCAACTAAGTTTTATAAGGATGGACCCTGATTTACTTATGGAATACACATCTGATTCTAGTTTATTCCATGGCCAAATATTTGTTTGAGTCAGAGATCATCCTTGGACCGAGCCTTGTTTGCTATAGATAATATTATGGATGAGATGTTATACTACCCTGACAAGCATTTCACCTCTTCAAGTTCATTTACAAATAATCAGTTCATTAATATTCATTTTCACTTAAAATCTTGCATGAATAATCATTAACTCATTCCCTCATATTGATGCTTTTGATGTCTTTGTAAAAATCCACTTTTAGAAACAATAGTCATAAATAGAGCATGTGCTCCATAGGAGCATAATTATGCTCTATTTATAACAATCAGGTTTCAAAACTATACAATTCTAAAAACTTTCCTTTTCTCTAGTGAATGTTCCTTTTTGATAGATTTATTCAATGAGGTTGGGACTAAAATTAGCTTATGTGGAATGGGTTATATAAAGGCTTATCAAGGTCTAGGTGCAAAACTATTGTAACTCCTTCACTTTGTGAAGGAGTTACAATAGTTTTGCACCAAGCCCTCGTTATGTTCCAATACTTACAGTGGCATCTGGATCGGTGGTAGTCACTGTCAATATTCTGGAACCTACTGGCAGAGTCTCATCAATGGTCTGGAAGTAACTCCCCCCATTGCTGAAGAATGGTGGGCCTTGATTGGCAGTTATGGAGATTGTCAGAAAAGCAGTGTCAGTCCTTGGAGATATGTCACCATCTGTGGCTTGAATCGTGAGCTGGAATAGTTAGAAATATCTCTTGATATAACCATTTTTTTTATATCTAACATGGGAAATTGTGACGTCACATGATTGCTTAGTGTCCAGCAGACATGTAGACCTGCACACAACATAATGGTTATTTTTTAGACTCGTTTAAGAAAAGTATCTAAAATGACAACTTGACAGATCCTATATGTGCCATGATAAATAATATATTAATTAATATTTATTCATGTATAAATTATTTCTTTAATATATGAATATTCATGGAAAGGGTTAACCCTTTCCTCCATAAATACTCCTTTCTATGCCTCTGTAATAACCACTTCTTGAAACCATTGTGATATCAAACTACAAAATTCTAAAATTTTACTTTTCTCTAGTTTTCTCCTTTTCGGTAGATTCATTCAAAGAGGTTGGGTCTAAAAATAGTCTATGGAGGAAAGGGTTAACCTTTACTCCATGAATCTTCTTGTAAGAAATAATGACATCATGAATATTAGATTAGTTGTTACAAGAAATGATACAAGAAAAAATACTTGGCCTATGAAAAAGCTGTAGAATCATTATTTCATTTGCAAACCGAACAACCCAGATCAGACAGCTCCTACAGGAGCCATCTGATCTGGGTCTACTGTTTGCAAAGGCATAGAAAGTAAAGGGTTAACTGTAAACCTCAGTCAAAAGAGAAGTGTATAGGACTGTAGTGTCCAAAATATGATGTCAAAAAAATACATTCAACTGATCCAGACAGTAATATGATTTTCATTTACTGCTGAACATTCATGTCTGCCCTTTCCCGTATATAAACGTGTTTTCACGTGTTTGCAAACAGAGTAGACCCAGATCAGACGGCTCCTAGAGGAGCCGTCTGATCAGGGTCTACTCTGTTTGCTAATAGAATTTGATAAATCTGTCTCTTTGCTTTCTAAAATGTCTACAATATTCCACCTTCCATATTTCTTTATAACTATTATGTCAATGAATATTCAGTAGGTATTTGCGATTTGGATTAAATATAGAACAGGGAAAGGGTCACCTATAGGTACTGACCAAAGTCCAGTTTTAGGAGAAGATTGTATCATTAGTCATGATGTCATTATTTCTTACACACATTCATGAATAAAAGGGTTAAAATGCCAATTTTTCCCCGCACTATTTGGCCAATTCAGTATCTGCAACACTTAACTCTTAGTCTCTTATTGGATAGAAGCGCAGTTTTACCTGTTTGCAAGCAGACCCAGCTCCGATAGGTGTTGTCAGCATGATTTACTTAACTTTTTCCTTCATATAAACACATTTTCATGCATTTACAACAGCATAGACCCAGATCAGACAGCTCCTATAGGAGCCATCTGATCAGGGTCTGCTGTTTGTTAATGGAATTTGATAAATCGGTTACTTTCTAAACTGGCTGCATTCTTCCAGCTTCCACATGTAAACATGTTTAATATTAAACATGTATCCCTCACATGCAATATGTAAATCTTTCCTTCATACCAATACTTTTTCATACTAAACAGAGTAGATCCAGATCAGACGGCTCCTATAGGAGCCGTCTGATCATGGTCTGCTCTGTTTGCTTATGATATAATACAGATATGATTGTACAGTTTCTGCGAAGGCATTTAATTCCTGTGTCCAATTAATATTCATGATGTCATCGTTTCTGTCACGAAGATTCATGGAGTAAAGGATTAACCCTTCGCTTGCTATTCGCGTCAATATACCTACCTGTAAATAGTGAAGACCCAGATGAGACTGCTCCTGCAGGAGCTGTCTCATCAGGGTCTGCACTATTTACAAGTTGATTGTGCAGCCAGTGCACTCCACAGCAGTGATTGCACAGAGAAATACTTGTACACAGTGAAGATATATGTAATTATACAACAGGATATGGGTAAAGAAGGAGAAGTGTATTTTAAAATTCAGCAAGCGAAGGGTTAATATTCAACAAGAAAAGACCTGTGTCTAGCAATCTTACCTGATACTGGTTTTGTCGGTTTGGATCATCCAGGAAGGATCGGATTAGAATCACCTCACCAGTGAATGGCTGGATAACAAAGAAGCTGCTTCCAGAGGATGGATTAATTGAGGTAATCCTGTAGGTGATACCAGCTCCCTGAAACAAGCACAATCCAACTCAATCACTAGCTGCCTCTTCCCCTTTACTGCATTATATTGCAACAGTAGAAAGACATCAGACAGCTCTTGTAGGATCTGTCTGATATGGGTTGGTTTTAGTTGCTTCACCACTTCCTTCATATAAACAGCTTTTCATGCCTTTGCAAACAGACCCAGATCAGATGGCTCCTATAATGGCATTCTGATGAGGGTCTGCTCGGTTTGCTTATACTTTAATACAGATCAGATTTTGCAATATCAAAATGTTTAGTGTTTATAGGTCATCATAAAATTAAATTAATATTAACGATGTCATTAATTTCTGTAATGAGTATTCAACAGGGAAAGAGTTAATACATTCCCCAATTGAGATGTTTCTCACATTTTTGTAAACAGTAGACCCAGATCACATGAATCCTGTAGGAATACGATCAGAGTCTGCTCTATTTGCTTATTGATAATATACAGTAAAACCTCTCTATAACGACCACTAAATTACATCAAATATTTTGTGTTAAAGACAGGTGGATGCTTAAAGCAAGTTGAAAGTAAAACATAGGAGCGTTGTTTTTCTTTCACCTTGCTTTAAGCACCCACCTGCCCTAAATACCAACTAATTAACACAATTTAGTGGCCGTTATAGAGAGGTTTTACTGTAGGACTTGTTCTACAGATTCTGCCCAGGCAAAATATTCCTATGCTGACATCTTTCGCTCATATTAACACCTTTTCATGTGTTTATAGTAGACTCAGATCATATGGCTCCTAAAGGAGCAGTCTGATCAGGGTCTACTCTGTTTGCTTTTGACATAATATAGATCTGATTATACAGTTTCTGTCCGAGTCAACATGTCCTGTGTTGATACACCGTAATAAAAAAATAATCTAAAAAATATTTATGATGTCTTTTTCTTGTATAAATACTGAACAGTTTAAGGGTTTTATGATGTCATTATTTCTTGTATGAATACTGAAAAACGATTCAGGATTAACCAGAACTTATACATCTGCCATAGCACAAAATTCTATTTCAGCCCATAGATTCTACAGGAGCCATCTGACCAGGGTCTGCTTTGTTATGGGTGCTATATGCAGATGGTAGCTTAATGCAGGACAAAAGTAATGCAAAAAGCTCCTAGGAGCTTTCTGCATTATTTTAGTCCTGTATTAAGCAACCACCTGCTTATCAAGACACCCATGCTTATTCATAAAGTGGTCGCATTAGAGGGATTCTACTGTACCAAAAAAAAAAAAATCAGCAAATGAATATTCATGATGTCATTATTTCTTGCATGAATATTCAACCAGGAAAGTATTAATGAACATATTTTATCAAACTTGTGACAGCCATACCAGATTATTTGCAGTATTGTCGGCATCTGTAGCTGATGCAACCAGGAAAACACTTCCTATGGTGCTAGTTTCAGACACTGTAATGCTCGTAGACGGTAATGTCAGTATTGGTGCATTCTCGTTGACATCCTGAAACACAATAAGAATCATACATACATGTACACGTAAAAAAACAAATCCGACAAAATTCAAACATTTTTTATCAGAATAGTTTAACGACTAACATTTTTAATCCATTCCCTCCTACTGAGGCCTTTTGACACTTCTGTTTCCTTTTCTCTAGTTAATGCTTCTTTTCAGTACATTTATTCAAAGAGGTTGGGTCTTAAAATTGTCCGAGGAAATGGGTTAAAAGAATGAGATTACAAATTTGATGTTCTTATCTAAAGATTTACCAGGATTGTGATCTGCAGTGATGCACTTGAATCAGGTATAAAGCTGCTTTGGCCATCAGCAGTGCCAACAGTAAATGAGTAAAACGAACGAGTTTCGTAGTCCAAATTAGCAGCAACCACAACATATCCAATCCCATTAAATGTGGTAATGCTGAAGTCTCCTGTGTTTCCTGACAAAGTGTAGCCGACTGATGCGATGGTGTCTGGATCTAGGGCCTGTAAGGACAAAAGCATAAATACTTATGAAATTAGAACTATCACTGAAGGTGATGGATACCCCCACCACCACCTTGTCAATAGCTCAATAATCCTTTCAACCACACTTGTGGAAAGAAGATTTTTAAAGTCCAATCAAAAAATGACTAACATAAGATTATGTCACACACATCTACACATCATTATAAATGCATATGAAAAAATTGAGGTTCATTGGTGAAGAAATGTGGAAGTAGTACTTGAGAAGTAAACTTATGCTCTGGACAAAATATTACTTATGAAAAGTTAAAATGAATTTATAGTAGCAACCCTTGTTAACTTGCACCTCTCATCACCCTCTATCCATACATAAAATTTTATGATAATAATCAGCTCTTTAGCTAATACAGAGCCTCAGATGTGTAAATTAAAACATTTTTTAAAAAAAACTCCTTAAATTTCTCCACCAAACCCTATACTGTGAGACAATTCTAAAGGGTGGTCACAGCATACGGGTTAGTGGAGAAATAACAATTTTAGTATTTGGGTATGCATCCTTATTTGTAGCTCTGCTAAAATTATAATCTGTTTCAGTTGTCAAAGTGGAGTTTTCATCTATTAATATACAAAATCATTATCAAAGTAAAACAATACACATCCTGATAAAATGTAACTTGAAAGTGACACGACTTATCTCAATCCAAACTGTTTTCAAACGTATCAAGATTTTCCCCTGGCAAGAACAGTGTTAGAGGCTATTTGTTTTCAAATATCATTTGCAAAGGAGATAATAATACAGTGACTGGACTGATTTCTACCAAAACCATCTTACACTTTACTCCATGAATATTCATGTAAGAAATAATGACTTTGTGAATATTAGATTATTGGATTGTTATAATAGCACAAGCACACAGGAATTTTTGGCCATTGTAAATAGTGCAGACCCTGATGAGACAGCTCCTGCAGGAGCTGTCTCATCTGGGTCTTCACTATTTACAGGTAGGTATATTGACGTGAATAGCAAGCGAAGGGTTAAGACTAACCCTTTACTTCATAGATGCATCTTTCTATGCCTTTGCAAAAGCATTAAAACCCACTTTAGATGGCTCCTGTAAAAGCCATTTGATCAGGGTCTGCTCTGCTTGCTTATGGAACTACATTGATAATATCCGATTCTACACTTTTTACCAGGGCCAAGAAATTTTGATCATATGCCATATTAAATATTAGGCTTATTAACCCTTCGCTTGCTGAATTTTAAAATACATTTCTCCTTTACCCATGCCCTGTTGTATATTTACATATATCTTCACTGTGTACAAGAATTTCGCTGTGCAATCACTGCTGTGGAGTGCACTGGTTGCACTAACTTGTAAATAGTGCAGACCCTGATGAGACAGCTCCTGCAGGAGCTGTCTCATCTGGGTCTCCACTATTAACAGGTGTGTATATTGACGCGAATAGCAAGCGAAGGGTTAAAACATTTATACATACATTGCTAACATTAATATTCATGGAGTAAAGGGTAAGTAAATAAAAAATAAAATGTAAAATGCACTTGTACAGTAAAACCTCTCCATAACGGCCACTAAATTGTGTTAATTAGTTGGTATTTAGGGCAGGTGACTGCTTTAAGCAAGGTGAAAGTAAAACAGAACGCTCCTATAGGAGCGTTCTGTTTTACTTTCACCTTGCTTTAGCAGCTTATAGGAGCATTCTGTTTTACTTTCATCTTGCTTTAAGCAGTCACCTGCCTTTAACACAAAATACTTGATGTAATTTGATGGCCGTTATAGTGAGGTTTTACTGTATATTATATCAACAGCTTATGACAGAGAGCCCATACCGTTAACTGTGCCACAGTTGTTCCTATTCCTAAGTTTTCTCTCACTTCCACAGACACAGAGGTTTCAGTAAATATAGGCACGCTATCCTGAACATCTATGACATTCACAACCACACTAACTGTTCCAGTTCTCGCATCAGATGAGCTGTCAATAGCCTGGACAATGAAACTATACTGGCTTTGTAGTTCATAGTTGAAAGGCTGTGTGGTAAATATATTACCATTAGTGTCCACGTTGAATCTGAAAAACCATGCAGCATAATTAACCTTTTACTCCATAAATACACCAGTCTATGCCTTTGTAAACAAAGTCGACCAAGATCAGACGGTTCCTGTAACAGCCGTCTGATCAGGGTCTGCTCTGCTTCCCTATGGATTTATATAGATGTGACTCTGCAGTTTCTAGCAATACCAAAAGATCCTGTGTCCGTATGTCAAACTATTCATGACGTTCATTCAACAGGGAAAGGGTTAGTCTGGGCCTTAAATGTTTGCAAGTGCTACTAGTCTTGGTCTAAAGTGGTTGCAAGTGCTACTAGTCTTGGTCTAAAGTGGTTGCAAGTGCTGCTAGTCAGGGCCTTAAATGTTTGCAAGTGCTACTAGTCTTGGTCTAAAGTGGTTGCAAGTGCTACTAGTCTTGGTCTGAAGTGGTTGCAAGTGCTGCTAGTCTTGGTCTAAAGTGGTTGCAAGTGCTACTAGTCTTGGTCTAAAGTGGTTGCAAGTGCTGCTAGTCAGGGCCTTAAATGTTTGCAAGTGCTGCTAGTCTTGGTCTAAAGTGGTTGTATGTGCTGCTAGTCTTGGTCTAAAGTGGTTGCAAGTGCTGCTAGTCTGGGCCTTAAATGTTTGCAAGTGCTGCTAGTCTTGGTCTAAAGTGGATGCAAGTGCTGCTAGTCTTGGTCTAAAGTGGTTGCAAGTGCTGCTAGTCTTGGTCTAAAGTGGTTGCACGTGCTACTAGTCTTGGTCTAAAGTGGTTGCAAGTGCTGCTAGTCAGGGCCTTAAATGTTTGCAAGTGCTGCTAGTCTTGGTCTAAAGTGGTTGCAAGTGATGCTAGTCTTGGTCTTAAGTGGATGCAAGTGCTGCTAGTCTTGGTCTAAAGTGGATGCATGTGCTGCTAGTCTTGGTCTAAAGTGGATGCATGTGCTGCTAGTCTAAAGTGGATGCAAGTGCTGCTAGTCTTGGTCTAAAGTGGATGCATGGGCTGCTAGTCTTGGTCTAAAGTGGATGCATGTGCTGCTAGTCTTGGTCTAAAGTGGATGCATGTGCTGCTAGTCTTGGTCTAAAGTGGTTGCAAGTGCTGCTAGTCTGGGCCTTAAATGTTTGCAAGTGCTGCTAGTCTTGGTCTAAAGTGGTTGCAAGTGCTGCTAGTCTTGGTCTAAAGTGGTTGCAAGTGCTGCTAGTCTGGGCCTTAAATGTTTGCAAGTGCTGCTAGTCTTGGTCTAAAGTGGTTGCATGTGCTGCTAGTCTTGGTCCAAAGTGGATGCATGTGCTGCTAGTCTTGGTCTAAAGTGGTTGCAAATGCTGCTAGTCTTGATCTTAAGTATTTGCAAATGGTGCTAGTCGGCCCTAAAATAGTTTCAAATGTTGTTAGTCTTTGTCTCAAATGTTTGCAAATGCTCTTATTCTTAGTTTCGGGTATAGGTGCATGCAAATGCTCAAGACTTTGTCTAAAATACTTGTAAATGTAGTCAGTCTAGGTCTAAAGTGGTTGCAAATGAAGTTGTTCTGGATCCAATATAATTGCGAATCCAGCTAGTCTGGGTCTAAAATGCTTGCAAATGCTGTTAACCTGTTACCTTATAGGCTATTTTTGACCCAACAACTTTGAATAATTCTACCGAAAAGGAGCATTAACTAGAGAAAAGGAAAATTTTCAGAATTTTGTAGTTTGAAACCATTGCGATAAATACAGTATTTGCTCCTATATGAGCAAATGCTCTATTTATCACAATGGTTTCACAAAGTGACTTCTAAAGAGTCATCAAAAGTCGTCAATATGAGGGAATTGGTTAACCCATTCTCTCATATTGAAGACTTAACGACTGTAAAAGTCCCTTTGTGAAGTCATTGTGATAAATAGAGCATTTGCTCCTATAGGAAAAAATGCCGTATTTATCACAATGGTTTCAAACTACAAAATTCTAAAAGTTTCCTTTTCGGTAGATTTATACAAAGAGGTTGTATCTATAAATAGCCTATGAGGTAATGGGTAAATCTAGGTATATAGTGCTTGCAAAGGCAATTAGTCTGGGTCTAGTGCTTGCAAAGGCAAATAGTTTGGGTCTAGACTCTATAGTGCTTGCAAAGGCAAATAGTCTGGGTCTAGACTCTAAAGTGCTTGCAAAGAAATTAGTCTGGGTCTAGACTATAAACTGCTTGCAAAGGCAATTAATCCAGGTCCAGTGCTTGCAAAGGCAATTAGTCTTGGTCTAGACCCTAAAGTGCTTGCAAAGGCAACAAGTTGATCTAAAATACTTACAAATGCAACTACATTGTACTTTGGATTTAAGTGCTCTCATTTGCAACTAGTCTAGGTCTTACAAATGCTGCTATTATAGTTCATAGTGTTAGACTATCTATAAATCACTTAAAAACGTTTTGTCAAGTCTGGGTCTAAACCATTTGTAAATTCTGAAGTCTGGGTCAAATGCAACTAATCTGGGTCTAACTTGCTTGCATATGCAATTAGTCTGGTCTAAAGAGTTTGTAAATACAACTACCCTCAGCCTGGTTCCAGCATGCTTTCAAATGCAACTAGTCTAGGTCTAAAGTGATTCCAATATACCTGTAACTAGCCTAGCCCTGAAAAGTATGTTGATACTGGAAATTTGGGACTAAAGTGCTTGCCAATGCCACTAGTCAAGTCTAAAGTGCTTGCCAATGCCACTAGTCAAGTCTAAAGTGCTTGCCAATGCCACTAGTCAAGTCTAAAGTGCTTGCCAATGCCACTAGTCAAGTCTAAAGTGCTTGCCAATACCACTAGTCAAGTCTAAAGTGCTTGCCAATGCCACTAGTCAAGTCTAAAGTGCTTGCTAATGCCACTAGTCAAGTCTAAAGTGCTTGCCAATGCCACTAGTCAAGTCTAAAGTGCTTGCCAATGCCACTAGTCAAGTCTAAAGTGCTTGCTAATGCTGCTAGTCAAGTCTAAAGTGCTTGCTAATGCTGCTAGTCAAGTCTAAAGTGCTTGCTAATGCTGCTAGTCAAGTCTAAAGTGCTTGCTAATGCCACTAGTCAAGTCTAAAGTGCTTGCTAATGCCACTAGTCAAGTCTAAAGTGCTTGCCAATGTCACTAGTCAAGTCTAAAGTGCTTGCCAATGCCACTAGTCAAGTCTAAAGTGCTTGTCAATGCCACTAGTCAAGACTAAAGTGCTTGTCAATGCCACTAGTCAAGTCTAAAGTGCTTGCCAATGCCACTAGTCAAGTCTAAAGTGCTTGCCAATATCACTAGTCAAGTCTAAAGTGCTTGCTAATGCTGCTAGTCAAGTCTAAAGTGCTTGCTAATGCCACTAGTCAAGTCTAAAGTGCTTGCTAATGCCACTAGTCAAGTCTAAAGTGCTTGCCAATGCCACTAGTCAAGTCTAAAGTGCTTGCTAATGCTGCTAGTCAAGTCTAAAGTGTTTGCTAATGCCACTTGTCAAGTCTAAAGTGCTTGCTAATGCCACTAGTCAAGTCTTAAGTGCTTGCTAATGCCACTAGTCAAGTCTAAAGTGCTTGCTAATGCAGCTAGTTTAGGTCTACAGTGCTTGCTAACGCCACTAGGCTTTGTCTGAAGTGATTGTAAATGCAAAACGTTGAAGGGTGTCCCTTCTAAGGGTCCACCTTTTATGTATCCTGGAGACATAGGATAAATGTGAGTACTTACGGAACATTGTTTATCGTTCTGTAGAACACCTGTGAATTACCGGTTCCTGCCTGATCATCATCAACAGCCTATAAATAACAAGATTAAGTACATTATTAACTAATTCCTTCCTCTTGACATATTTTGATGCCTCAGGGTCTGCAATATTTTTCATGTTAAAATTTTGGGCAAAAAATCCCTCAATATTCATGGAAAGCTTGAGTTAACCCTACACTTGCTATTCACGTCAATATACCTACCTGTAAATAGTGAAGACCCAGATGAGACAGCTCCTACAGGAGCTGTCTCATCAGGGTCTGCACTATTTACAAGTTGATTGTGCAACCAGTGCACTCCACAGCAGTGATTGCACAGCGAAATATTTGTACACAGTGAAGATATATGTACATTGTAAATATACAACAGGGCATGGGTAAAGAAGAATTTACTTTTTTCAAAATTCAGCAAGCGAAGGGTTATTGAAATATGGAAGGTGAAAAATTATAGCCATTTTAGAAATTACAAAACAGTTCCATTAGAAAACTGAGCAGACCCTAAAGGAGCATCTGATCTGGGTCTACTCTGAAGATTGTGAAAAGGTGTTTATATGAAGGAAAGGGTTACCCTTTACTCCATGAATACACCTTCCTACCGGTATGCCTTTGCAAACAGTAGACCCAGATCATGCAGCTCCTATAGGAGCCATCTGATCAGGCTCTGCTCTGTTTGCTTTTGATATAATACAGATAATTACAGTTTCTCCCATGGCCCAAAATTCCTGTGTTCATGTGCTGTTATAGAAATTAATGTAATAAATATTCATGACGTCATATATTACATGAATATTCATGAAGTAAAGGGTTAAGGAATGACATGAAACTAGATTCCAAAATAAACTTCGTCAAACCCTTTATCTGCGGGAAAAACTTTGATACCTTTACATATAGCAGAACCAGATTAGACAAAAATAAAATTCAGCTATAAATAAATATTAATGATGTCATTATTTCTTTTACTATTCATCAGGTAAAGAGATAATGAATATTCATGTAAGAAATACATGTACCATATTAACCCTTCACTTGCTATTCACGTCAATATACCTACCTGTAAATAGTGAAGACCCAGATGAGACAGCTCCTGCAGGAGCTGTCTCATCAGTGTCTGCACTATTTACAAGTTGATTATGCAACCAGTGCACTCCCCAGCAGTGATTGCACAGCGAAATACGTGTACACAGTGAAGATATATGTAATTATACAACAGGGCATGGGTAAAGAAAGAGAAATGTATTTTAAAATTCAGCAAGAGAAGGGTTAATATCAAATACTTGAATCTATATCTGCACTTGAACCTGGAATTGTTTTTTACCATGGCAGAAACCTAACAATCAGATATATATACAGTAAAACCTCTATAAACTGGACATTGAAATTGGTATAAATATGGGTCTTGGGGACAGGTGGCAGCTTAATGGAGGGTGAGAGTCATGCAGAAAGCTCCTCTAGGAGCTTTTTGCATGACTTTCACCCTGCATTAAGCAGCCATCTGCCTAAAAGTATCTAAATTCTTCTCTACTAGAATTCCGGTTTAGAGAGGTTTTACTGTGTGTGTATATATCATTCCATCAGCAAACAGAGCAGACTATGATGAGACAGCTTCTATAGCGCTTTCCTTTATATAAACCCTTTTCATCCATTCGCAAACAGTAGACACAGATCAGACAGCTTCTATAGCACTTTCCTTTATATAAACCCCTTTTCATCCACTCCCAAACAGTAGACCCTGATAAGACAGCTCCTTTAGGAGCCGTCTGATCGGGGTCTACTGTTTGCCAACGGAATTTGAAAGATCTGTTTTTAATTTCTAAAATGGCTACAATGTCCCATCTTTCATATTTCATTACAAGATTACATTGTCTATGAATATTCAGTAGGTATTGAAATTTGAAATAAATATAGATCAGGGAAAGGGATAGTAGCTAGGACTAATCCGTTTGCAAATACAGTAAAACCTCACTATTGCGACCAGCTAAAAGAGGTATAATTTTTGTTACTAGATGCAGGTGGTAGCTTAATGCAGGACAAAAATAATGCAGAAAGCTCCTAGAGCAACCACCTGCTTATAAAGACAGCAATGTTTATTTATTAAATGGTCGCATTACAGGGGTTCTACTGTACTTTATCAAGTAAAGGGTACATCTTTTCTGTACTTTACGTTATTAACCCTTCGCTTGCTGAATATTAAAATACATGTCTCCTTCTTTACCCATGCCCTGTTATATAATTACATATACCTTCACTGTGTACAAGTATTTCGCTGTGCAATCACTGCTGTGGAGTGCACTGGTTGCACAATCAACTTGTAAATAGTGCAGACCCTGATGAGACAGCTCCTGCAGGAGCTGTCTCATCTGGGTCTTCACTATTTATAGGTGCGTATATTGACCTGATTAGCAAGAGAAGGGTTAAACTGATAATTATCCTTTCCCTCCATGGAAATGAATTGTCATGAATATTAATTAGATGATTTTGCTATAATAGCAGAGACACAGGAATTTTAAGTCATGACAGAAACTGTAGAATCATATCCATAGTATAGCAAAAGCTATAGGAGCCGCCTGATTTGTGTCTAGTCTGTTTACAAAGGTGTAGAAAAGTGCGTCTATATATATGGAGTAAAGAGATACATAGTTACTCACAGAAACTTGTCCAACTTGAGTAGATGCTTGTGAGTTCTCTTCAACTTGGAAGATGTATGAGTTCTGCAAAAATCTTGGTGTCCTGTCATTGATATCAGTTAGCTGGATATTGAGGGTTGCTGTGGTTGTCTGGAAATTCCCGTCAGTAGCGGTAATGATATAGACATAGCTGCTGCGAGATTCACGATCAAGCACTCTGGAATTCGTAGAGTCACCTCGCACAGTAACTTCCCCACTACAACAACAAATGTTCAGTTTAATATTTGTATATCCTAGGTATTTCACTTGCTTCAAAATTCAGTATCTTTTGTCCATTTCTTTTTCATAGTAAAATCCGTGTCAACAATTTTTTTCACCCAGATGAGATTCCAAGTGTCTCAAGGTATAATTTTGATTCCCAACCATTTATGTTACTCTCTACATCAAAGAAAACATCTTTTAACACTTTCATTGTTCTATATTTAGAACAAAAATCTATACCTACTGAATATTCATGGACAAAATAGTTCTAATGAAACATGGAAGGGGGACCATTATAGCCATTTTAGAAAGTAAAGGAACATATCCTTCAAATTCCATAAGCAAACAGAGCAGACCCTGATCAGACGGCTCCTCTAGGAGCCGTCTGATCTGGGTCTACTCTGTTTGCAAATACGTGAAAACACTTTCACTGTTAACCCATAGCCGGCCACATTTGTTTTTTAACACCACCTTCTTTGAATATTAATTATGCAAATATTTACAAGAATACTGGATATAATAAAATGATTTTCCAAGGTAAAAGCAAACTGCAGACCAAAATGATATGGGTCTACACTGTTTGCAAATGTAATTATAGTTGTGACTGGCGGGCTTTGGGTTAAATATTCACGTACGAAATATTGATGCAATGAATACTTATTAGCTGAACTTTTATAATGATACACAGACTGGTTATAATGATACACAGACTGGTTATAATGATACACAGACTGGTTATAATGATATACAGACTGGTTTGCTATTCGTAGAAACTGTAGTCAAGATTTATATTTAAAAAGCAAACAGAAAATAACCCCGATCAGCTGTCTGATCTGGTTATAGGCATGAACAAGTATGAGGTAAAGGGTGAATTCCTCTGCAAATAGAGTAGACCCAGATCAAATGACTCATGTCTGCTCTATTTGCGTATGGAAACATAGATCTAAACTAAAAGTTTTATGAGCATGGACCCTGATTCCACAATTTCTGATTCCATAGTTATAATCAAATATGAAAGATGGAACATTAGGAGCTTAGTAAAAGAAACAGGTCTGTCAAATTCCATTAGCAAACAGAGCAGACCCTGATCAGATGGTTCCTATAGGAGCTGGTCTGATCTGGGTCTACTTTGTTTGCAAATGTGTTAAACTGTTTGCAAATGTGTGCAAAGGCATTTTTATGAAGAAATGGGTTAAGTAAAAAGATACTCTTTACATAATGGAGACAATTATAATGTAGGTGAGTATGCCTTTGCAAACAGTGGGTAGTCACTAGTCAGGGTATTGGTTAGCTTGTACTTTAACCCTTTCCCTCATATAAACACCTTTTAATGCATTTGCAAACAGTAAACCCGGATCAGATGGCTTCTATAGGAGCCCTCTGATCAGGGTCTGCTCTGTTTGCTAATGTAATTTGATAGATACGTTTCTTTACTTTCTAAAATGGCTACAATATTCCACCTTCCATATTTCATTATAACTTTTGCCCATGAATATTCAGTAGGTAATGAAATTTGGAATAAATATAGAACAGAGAAATTAAGGGATCATACAGATTGGATTCTACAGTTTTTGCCGTTGCCAAAATTCCCATATTCATATGCCATTATAATGAATCATCTAGTCGATATTCATGATGTCATGTTGTCTTGCAAGAATATTCATCAGGTTAAGGATGAAACGTTGATTGAATGATAAATTAACCCTTTCCTCCATAAATATGCCTTTCTACACCTCTGTAAAAATCACCTATTGAAACCATTGTGATAAATAGAGCATTTGCTCCTACAGGAGCAAATGCTCTATTTACCACAAAGGTTACAAACTACAAAATTCTAAAATTTTACTTTTCTCTAGTTAATGCTCCGTTTAGGTAGATTTATTCAAAGTGGATGGATGTAAAATAACCTATGAGGTGATGGTTTAACACTTTAACATCAATTCATCACTGATCAGTGTTGAAATAAGTGCACCTGCAGGGTTTGAAAAATGAAGAAGTAAAACATTTTTATGAGATTGATGCAATGTTTTTGGCTGAGGAAAATTGGATGTAAGAAAAATGTTTTCATAAAAAAAGACACCTTTTACCTGGATGAAATTTGAAAATCTGGAAATTGCTGTTGTGGTACTATATTTTGAACCATGCTGTATGTAATAGTTGTTCCATCTGGGTCAGTTGCATCAGCCTGGAAAACTGAGGCTCCATTCAGAACACCTTCACTCACAACGATGCTGTACTCATTGGATGAGAACGACGGAACTGTGACACCAACATCAGTAATAGTAACATACACTATGGTCGGTGTTGTCCTGAAATAGGAGAGTGAAAAATGACAAAAGTGTTAACCCTTTCCTCAATAAATACGCCTTTCTACGCCTTTGTAAAAGTCACTTGTTGAAACCATTGTGAGAAATAGAGCATTTGCTCCTATAGGAGCAAATGCTTTATCACAAAGGTTTCAAACTACAAAATTCTGTAATGTTCCTTTTCTCTAGTAAATACTCCGTTTTGGTAGATTTATTCAAAGAGGTTGGATCTAAAAATAGCCTATGAGGGAATGGGTTAAACTGCATTTACACTTGTTTTAATTCATTAGAATGAAACTTAACATACTAAAACTCCACATCTTTACAAACAATGTTCAATTTGCTAAGAAACTGTAGATTTAAACAATCAAAAGGTTGAGAATGAACACAGACTCAACTAATTCTACAGTCTACCATGGGCTCTACGTTCCCTGATTGAATATGCCTCAGCTAAAATAAATTCATGGAAGCATAAATTCTTAACCCTTTCCTTCATATAAACATGTAAAGGTCTTTCAAATTCCATTAGCAAACAGAGCAGACCCTAATCAGATGGCTCCTATATAGGAGCCATCTGATCTGGGTCTTCTCTATTTGCAAATGTGTGAAAACACGTTTACATGAAGGAAAGGGCTAACTACACTTCATGGAAGACATAAAACAAACCCAGTATAATAACCGTTAAATGAAGAAATATGTGTATAGATTTTTCAACATACTGTTGGGAGCTTAATGCAGTCTAAACAATTCAGAAAGCTCCTCAAAGATTGCATTGCATTAATCAACCACCTGTGTTCAAAATGCAGAAAACTTCTCGTAATGCACTCAGGGTGTTTATTAAAAATAACCTAGTACAGTAAAACCTCTATAACGGACACTAAATTGTTTTAATTAGTTGGTATTTAAGGCAGGTGGCAGCTTAAAGCAAGGTGAAAGTAAAACTATAGGAGCGTTTTGTTTTACTTTCTCCTTGCTTTAAGCAATCACCTGCCTTTAACACAAAATACTTGATGTAATTTAGTGGCCGTTATAGAGAGGTTTTACTGTATGTAAAATATGTTCACTTTCTTACCATCAAACAGGTCCAGATAAGAGATATAAATCAAAATATTTTCAAGATTAATTCCTTTATTCTACACCAAAGCTCAATAAATGATTCTACAGAGTGGTACTTAAATATGCAACTAACTATTGCTAGGAGCATAAACTTGATCCGATACCTCATCTTCAAAATGATGTCTGATCCGAGTCTTTCACGGTTTGCAGTGCAATTAAATCCATTTCTTCAGATAGCAGCTCAAATGTTACTAATCAATCTTAACAATCCAAAGAAAAATAAACAGATGCCCCCCCCCCCCCCCCCCCCGTCAGCAAACAGGAAGTAGATGAATGAAAGGCCTGAAAAGGGGAGACATGGTACCACTCACTATGATTATGCTTCAGACCAAATATCAAATAATTGCAGATTACACAAGCGAAGAAATCTTTGACAAAAAGTTTTGTCATTAAACAATAACCAAAATTCAATCAGTTTTGGCAAACTGGGAAGTTGATGGGAGACAGACCTGAAAAGGGAAGACATGTTACAACTCACTATGATAAGCCAAGAAATCCTTGACGAAAATTTCGGACGTAAATACGTACAGACGGACAAGGGTAAAACTTAATGCCCCCGTCACCTAAAGGCGGGGGCATAATAAAAAACGAGCAAGTGTATTCACAATACAAGACCTTTTTTAAATCAAGCAAAATACAAGAGATGTTAGGCAATACAGAGAAAATCAGGTGTTTCTGCCACCTTGACCCATTTTTTCATTTTCAATACAATAACCTTGACCCCTGACCTCAACTTCAAAAAATCAAATCCTAAACATTGTCTCCATACAAGCTATCTGTACACCAAGTTTGGTCACAATGTGTATTTCCTGTCTAAGTTTATCATCCAGAAACGAAAGTTTGATGCTCATCCACCCACAATTTGCATGTCATATCCCAATCTTATAAAATCAGGTAAAAATTAAAATGTGTGAAAAACTTTGTAACTTGCTTTTGACTATAGTAAAACCTCTCTAAATTGGTATTCTAATTGATTAGAATATATATACCTTTAGACAGGTGGCTGCTTAATGGGGGTGTAAGTCATGCAGAAAGCTCCTAGGGGATATTTCAGCATGACTTTCACCCTGCATTAAGCTGCCACCTGTCTCCAAGACCAATAGTTATACAATATTGAATGTCCCGTTCAGGTTTTACTGTGTAACATGGTGAAAGAGTTTTGACTCAACTGGGACTCCCAACATAGGACCTTTGGACCGCTGTCTAAGCCTATCAATCGTTTCACTACAATTTCTACCCAGATACAACTGCATCTGTAGCAGCCTTCAAACAGTAAAACTGGTCAATTCCAATGTCAATTATCCCTTTGCTTGCTATTCACGTCAATATACCTACATTTAGATAGTGAAGACCCAGATGAGACAGCTCCTGCAGGAGCTGTCTCATCAGGGTCTGCACTATTTACAAGTTGATTGTGCAACCAGTGCACTCCACAGAAGTGATTGCACAGAGAAATAATTGTAGACAGTGAAACTATATGTAATTATACAACAGGGCATGTGTAAAGAAGGAGAAATGTATTAAAAAAATCAGCAAGAGAAGGGTTATGTGGCTTACTCTTGTCCATCACTGGCTTGGACAGTGATTGTATATGTGGCTGGGCCAGAGAAGGTTCCGCTAGCAGTAATGAGGCCAGTAACTGAATTTATACTGAACAAGTTCTGTCCATCATTGTCCACAGAAGAGATTGAGTACACAATATTGTTGAAGGCTGAATTTGTATCCGCATCTGTTGCAGTCACTGTGACAACAGACCTTGGTGGATTTGTAATGGCTTGGCTACCATAAGTACCCCCTGGGAATGTGGCCACATAAGCAGATGCTGGGAAAACTGGACTGTTGTCATTCCTATCCTCAATCTGGATCGTCAGACTTAATGTTGAACTTAATTGGGTGTTAGACTCTCGCACAGTTACCTGGAAAACAAAGGGATCCTCATTTTAGATATTAGTGAAAATAACAAAACCCTTTATTTAAAACTTCCATCTGTATACAGGAAGATTTTGTCATGTGATCCTTTGTGATCACATGACTTCTGTTAGTCCTGAAGAAGGCTCCGTGATGGAGTAGAAAGCTAGCCCAAGCTCAATCATGGTCTCAGAAAGGTAACTACAACCACTAACTGAACATGACTGATCTTAAGCCCTTTCCTCAAGTTTATTAATGTAAGACAGTATACCGTGAAACCAAATTAAGTACAGTAAAACCCTCTTTACCGGAATTCTAGTAGAAACGAATTTAGATACTTTCAGGCAGGTGGCAGCTTAATGCAGGGCAAAAGTCATGCAGAAAGCTCCTAGAATTAAGTGGCCACCTTTCTCCAGGACCGATATTTATACTAGAATTAACATCCGGTTTAGAGGGGTTTTACTGTATCAATATCAGTCTTTGAAACAGGTGGCAACTTCTTGCAGGGTGAAAGTCATGCAGAAAGTGCATCATGACTTTCACCCTGCATCAAACATCCACCTGCCAAAAAGTATCTAAATTCTTTTTTCATAAACAGAGCAGACCCTGTTCAGATGGTTCCTAATAGAAGCCATCTAATCTAGGTCTACTCTATTTGCAAAGGTGTATTTATGGGGGAAAGAGTTGATAATCCAATTAGATACACATTCATTGTATCATTTAATAAATGTTTTAACCCTTTCCCTCATATAAACGTGTTTTCACGCATCTGCAAACAGAGTAGACCCAGATCAGACGGCTCCTAGAGGAGCAGTCTGATCAGGGTCTGCTCTGTTTGCTAATAGAATTTGATAGATCTGTTTCCTTGCTTTCTAAAATGTCTACAATGTTCCAACATCCTTATTTCTTTAAAACTATATTGTTAATGAACATTCAGTAGGTATTGAAATTTGGCCCAAATACAGAACAGGGAACCAGGGTTAAGGTATCACCTGTTGTAGTGTTTAGGCCTACTTTCATTGAAAATTAAAGTAAATTTCAAAATATATCAATTCCCAATATTGTAATTTCAGCATCATGTGTGAATCCAGATTTGTTAAAATAATGGGTAATTTGGGGGCATTATGCAACGAGTTATGATAAAGTTCCGTCAGCTAAAATTCACAGAAACAATCGTCACAATGCTTAAATGACATCCGCTTGAACTTTGTCGACTGCAGTTCCACAAGAAAGCATTTTATTTTAATTTGTCTTTTTAAATTGAGAAACACTACTCGAGAGCATAAATTTATGTTGGTTCTAAGCAAATTACGAATAACTACCAAACTCTTTGTAAAATATTCCTGCATCAACTGAATTTATCTAAAATACAAGAATTGTTTTTGAAACAAAAACTGATCAAGGCAGATGTGATTTTATCTATTTATTTGATAGACCAGGGTCCATGCTTATAAAACCTTTTAGTTGAGTCGAGTTCGTTCAAGCTTTTGATTGGTCAGATTTGATTTCTCAAGCTTTTGATTGGTCAGATTTGAGCCAAAGGCTCAAATCTGACCAATCAAAAACTTGAGAACGAACCCAGACTCAATTTAAAGTTTTATAAGCATGGAACCAGTTATTTTCAATGCTGCTAGTGAAAGAAAGATGTTGAGTAAATTGATAAAGTCTTGCTGTGTAATAAACATCAATTAGAATGGTACACATCTCTTGACCTGGACATGTTTAAAACTTTGGAGTTACAGACATGTTTAAAATTCTGTTGAAGATGCCTGTCAAAATTTGAATTTTTAAAATACAAACCTTAAAACATTTCTATATCTTTTGTTGACATATTACATACAAAACATAATGACTGACTGTAACATACTACCAAGGGGGCAAATGTCTGTCCAAAAACAACCTAGGCGGCATATGTCTGCCTATCGAGAAATTGGTCGGTAAATATCCAAGGAGCAAATATCTGGGTTGGCTAATGTCCTAGAATGCCAGTATGTACTGATCACTACGATACTTACTACTAGAATGAAAGGATTAGACGAAGCTGTCTCAAAGTCCAGGTTAGGGCTGGTCAATTCTATAAATCTATTATCCGTCACACTAAACAATGCATTATCAGTAGAAAGGATGTAGCTGCTTGGAAGAGTCTCATCAGCAAACTGAAATGACAAAACAGAAGATGTACAGCAAAACCCCTCTAAACCGGACATTAAAATTTAGTAAAAGTATTGGTCTTGGGAGACAGGTGCCAGCTTAATACAGGACTTTCACCCTGCATCAAGCAGCAACCTGCCTAAAGTATCTATATTCTCCTCTACAAGAATTCTGGTTTATAACAGAACAACCTGCCAACAGTGAGCATCACATTAATTCCAAGTCATTGAATTATTGGTGTGTTGCTGACTTTGATAACCTCTTTAACCCTTTACCCAATAGCCTGTTTCTAGTTTTGAAGACATATGGCCACTTAAAGCAGGTTGAAAGTAAAGCAGAATGCGCCTTATGGCGCATTCTGCTTTACTTTCAGCCTGCTTTAAGCTACCACCTACTAGGATATAGAAAATATTTATTATGCAATATGTTCACGACTGTATGAATTTGAACTATTTTCTTCAGCGGAGGAATAAATTAAACACGCTAAAAGCCGCTTCTATCAGGTAAAGGGTTAACCCATTCCCTCATATTGACCACTTTTGACGACTCTTTTACTGTAAAAGTCACTTTGTGAAACCATTGTTGTAAATAGAGCATTTGCTCCTATAGGAGCAAATGCTCTATTTATCAGTGGTTTCAAACTACAAAATTATTTAAAAAATCCTTTTCTCTAGTTAATGCTCCTTTTCGGTAGATTTAATCAAAGAGGTATCTAATAAAAGCATATGAGGTAATGGGTTAAAATTTATAACAGAAAAAGTAGTTGTAGTGGTGGAAATGCATTGTTCTGTATAACAATAGAATTCAGATGTGATCATTACTCTGGTTGGCCATACTTGTGCAAAAAAAGGATTCAGTTTTCCTTGGATCCTTCATAACAATAATTATTGTTAAGACGAAGTTTATATTTGAGAAAAAAAAACAAGCCCCATCTTGAAATGGGATAACACACTAATAAACATAATGTATGTTATTTTAGAATACATGTATCATTTCTGTGTGATGAGATGTAATTTAAAGTACAGTAAAACCTGTCTTAACCCTTTACCTGATAGAAGCGGCTTTTAGCGTGTTTGATTTATTCCTCCGCGGAAGAAAATAGTTCAAATTCATACAGTCATGAACATATTGCATAATAAATATTTTCTATATCCTAGGAGGTGGTAGCTTAAAGTAGGCTGAAAGTAAAGCAGAATGCGCCCTAAGGCGCATTCTGCTTTACTTTCAACCTGCTTTAAGTGGTCATATGTCTTCAAAACTAGAAACAGGCTATTGGGTAAAGGGTTAAGCGACCATCAAAATGGTTTGATTATGGGTCTGTAAGACAAGTGTTAGCTTAATGCAGGATATATTATGTAATGCCGAAAGCTCCTTTAGGAGCTGTCTATTATTTTTGCCCTGCATTAAACAACCACCTGCTTTTTAAGATTTCTGTGCTCAATCAATTCAAAGTCACTTAAGACAGGGATGCATGTCATACTAGGTTATATGTAGCTCAGGATGCATGTCATACTAGGTTATATGTAGCTCAGGATGCATGTCATACCAGGTTATATGTAGCACAGGATTCATGTCATACCAGGTTATATGTAGCTCAGGATGCATGTCATACCAGGTTATATGTAGGTCTGGATGCATGTCATACTAGGTTATATGTAGCTCTGGATGCATGTCATATCAGGTTATATGTAGTTCTGGATGCATGTCATACCAGGTTATATGTAGGACAGGATGCATGTCATATCAGGTTATATGTAGTTCTGGATGCATGTCATATCAGGTTATACATGTATGTAGCTCTGGATGCATGTCATACCAGGTTATCAAACATTTAAAATTTCAAACAAAGTGTTGAAAAGCATTTACTGCTCTTGGTCATTATGGGTCATGCAGCTACTCATTATGGAATTCCATTATATTATATTATCCCTTTCCTCCATGAATACACACACCTCTGTAAAGGTCATTTTTTGAAATCATGTGATAATGAAGCATTTGCTCCATAGGAAATGCTCCATATATCACAATGGTTTCAAAACTACAAAATTCTTACATATTGCTATCCTCAGGTAAATGCTCTTATTGGACATATTTATTTAAAGAGGTTGGGTCTAAAAATAGCATATGAGGTAATGGGTTATTTCATTATAATGTTGCTATAGTCCATTCCCTCATACTGACACCTTTTGACGCCTCCATAAAAGTCTTAAAACCATTGTGATAAATAAAGCATTTATTTAGAGTATGGATCTAAAAATAGTCCATGAAGGAATGGGATAGGCACATTGTACTGTATATACCTCCTAGGATAAGAAATGGGATCGGCATGTTGTATTGTATATACCTCCTAGGATAAGGAATGGGATAGGCACGTTGTATTGTATATACCTCCTAGGATAAGGAATGGGATAGGCATGTTGTATTGTATATACCTCCTAGGATAAGGAATGTGATAGGCATGTTGTATTGTATATACCTCCTAGGATAAGGAATGGGATAGGCACGTTGTACTGTATATACCTCCTAGGATAAGGAATGGGATAGGCATGTTGTATTGTATATACCTCCTAGGATAAGGAATGGGATAGGCACAATGTACTGTATATACCTCCTAGGATAAGGAATGGGATAGGCATGTTGTACTGTATATACCTCCTAGGATAAGGAATGGGATAGGCACATTGTACTGTATATACCTCCTAGGATACAACAGGAACATTTTTTACATAATTTGTGTAATTAACTAGTTAATCTTTAACCCATTCCCTCCTATTCACACATTTTGACCCATTCCCTCACATTGAAACTCTTTGATGCCTCTATAAAAGTCACATTTAAAAACCATTGTGATCAATAGAGCATCAAATTTTGCTCCATAGAGTGAGTTGGGTTTTACGTCCGACCAACAGTATTTCAGTTATTTGCAGATGGCACCATCTTGATTGCTCCATAGAAGCAAATGCTCTATTTATCCCAAGAGTTTTAAAACTACAATTCCTTTATCTAGTAAATGCCTTTTCTGCAGATTTATTCCAGAGGATGGGTCTAAAAATAGCACATGAGAGAATGAGTTAAATATAGATGGAGGTCATAATGAATGACTAGATTATCATGAAAAGGAAGAATCGTTTAAGGATATTCTTTTAACCCATTCGCTCATATTGACGACTTTTGACGACTCTGTAAAAGTCACTTTGCAAAACCATTGTTATAAATAGAGCATTTGCTCCTATAGGAGGAAATTCTCTATTTATCACAATACCTTCAAACTACAAATTCTAATATTTTCCTTTTCTCTAGTTATTGCTCCTTTTCAGTAGATTTATTCAAAGAGGTTGTATCTAAAAATAGCCTATGAGGTAATGGGTTAAGAATCAAACCTATTGACATTGGGTGAACAAATCAGAAATGAGCACAACTGTAACAGATCACAGTTTGTGCAATAACAACTTAGTTTTAATATTGTATTCCCTTCACCACGTGGAAAACTTACAAAATCATTATCAGAGATTCTTAATTGCATGTAGTTAGTGCCAGAACCAAAGTTGTTAGAAATTCTAACAAGAGAACCAGCTCCATCAGTTTCTGCAATAGTGCCAAAGGTGATCCCTGCGGTGGTACCAAGCTGAGGTGGATTGGTATTGTCGGGGAGCACAGTAACAAACACAGTGGCATAGGCCCTGTACTGAACAACATTTTCCTCCACAGCCTGAATATTATCAAAATAAAACATGTGAGTCATGATATGTCAAAAGGCAACAAATCAACTGCATATAGTAAGTACTAAGTCTTAGTCTAAGAACAACTGCAGTGTCACAAGAGCCAGAGGTTGTAAAACTTTTTTGAGTCTCAGATCATTCTCAAGCATACCATTGGTCAGAAGTTTTTATAACCTCGACACCAAGGACATATCAGGAGTTGCACAATTTTACAAAAGTCATGGATATTTTCAAAAACTAAAATCTTTATTTCTTCAGCAAACAAGTTATGTTATGACCACTTGAAATGAGAATTCTAACACTTTCCCCCTCACATTAGCAAAAAAGAGCTGTGACTCTAAAGTTTCTTCCAATATCAAAATCTGTGTAAATATGCAATTATAAAAATTCAGGTAATAGATATGCATGTCAATAAAACAATATAGGGAAAGGGTTGAAAGTTGGGTAACAAGATAGGATTTGGTGTAGAAAGAAGCTACAGTGCTCCCTCCCTACAACGGCCCTCTCAATAACGATTCCCTCCTTACAACAACGCATGTCACTGTTTCCGAAAAAACAAGGCTCAAGAAACAACCTTTTTCCATCGTATTTTCTTTATGCCTCAATCAAACCCTATGTTGTGACCACTCTTTAGAATGTGACGATTCTAAAGAGTGGTCACAACATAGGGTTTGATTGAGGCAGAACGGTTTTAGTTCTCGAAATACACCTTGTCTGGGGATCTGCAAACAAGCAAATTATGTTTGATTTTCCCTCCCTATAACAACTCCCTCTGAACACATACAATATTCGTATCCCAAAGGGTGTCGTTGTAGAGAGGGAGCAGTTGATGTAGAGAGGGAGCAGTTGTTGTAGAGAGGGAGCAGTCGTTGTAGAGAGGGAGCACTGTATTCTTATCAACCCTTTCCCTGTTCTGTATTCATGTAAGAAAAAATGAAAGCATGACTATTTATTAGTTGAACTTTTATAATATAACATTTTTAGGAGAAGTTTTTGCTTTGATAAAAACTGTAAAATCAGATCTATATCATGTCAAAAGTAAACAGAGCAGACCTTACTATTGTTTACTGTTTACAAATGTGTATATTGTCCTGTTTTATTAACCTGTCAAATTTAAATATTCCTACGTCACTGAAAGGATATATTTAGCTTGGGTTAACCTGTGTTTCAAACGTTTTTCACGAGATTCACAATAAATATACAGGTACTTGAATAAGCCAAGTAGGAAAGCTTTTATTAGCGGAAACAATCGATATCAATCGAAGCTATATATGGCGTGTTCAGCAAGCGTATAATTTGACAGGTTAATAAAACAGGAAAATACCAACACTTGAACCCACTACTGCAATTAGATGATTTTCTATACAGTAAAACCTCTCTATAACGACCACTTGTGTTAATTAGTTGGTATTTAGGACAGGTGGCTGCTTAAAGCCAGGTGAAAGTAAAACAGAACGCTCCTATAGTGGTTTTTATAGAGAGGTTTTACTGTAATGGCATATGAACACATGACAGTGCTGGTACAGCTATTCTAATATATTCAGTCTGTTCTCCATAGTGTACTTTAAGCACATCTCTCTGGCATATAGCTTTCTACAGGCTTTGTAAACAGTAGTTCCAGACTGGGATCCTACAGGATACATCTGATCTGGGTCTATCCTGTTTGAAAAGGTGTCAAAACGTGTATCTATAGAGTAAATGCTATATTTTACATCTTACCATTATGATAACCTCTATCACACCATCAGAAGAAGCCAGGGAACTCCTGCTGATAGGAGATGTTGATTGCAGTAGGGGTGCAAGAGACAAGGTGGCGGTATACCGATCAAGGAAATTTGTAGGTGTAGACACAGTAAAGAAGTTCTGATAGCCAGCTGGTATTGCTGCACAGGTAAAACAAAAGTACTGGGTCAGTGCAATGTAATACAGTTAAATCTCTATACAATTATATACATATATTCTTTATCAAACCTCTAGTCCATGAATATTCATGTAAGAAATAATGAAATCATGAATATAGATTTGGTTAGTTTTTATAATGGAATGTCACAGGAATGTTGGGCCATAGCAGAAATTGTGTAATCACTTATTTCATAAGCAAACAGAGCAGACCCTGATAAGACAGCTCCTGCAGGAGATGTCTGATCTGGTTCTACCCTATTTGCAAAGGCTAATTTATGAAGAAAAGCATTATTAACCCTTTATTCCATGAATATTCAAGCGTGTGGCACCAACGCTTGTCTGATTTGTTTTTTTTAAAACAATAAAGGGCCATAACTCAAAAATTTGAAATCAAGAGTTATTGTTCTTATGTAGAAGCATTCCCTTCAATGAGATCTAACCTATGAAGTTTCATGTTGATACCGCTTATACTTTGAGTAATGAGCTACATTAAAGTTTTTGCACCACGGCGATGACGATGACAACGACGACGACTACGACCCAGTTATCATAATAGCTTGACTATTCTTCGAACCAGACGAGCTAATAATAACAGTAACTGACTTTTTCTAATGGCACTACAACCAAGGGACAGATAAACAAAGCAGACCCTGATCAAAAGGTTTCTATAAGAGCCATCTGATCTAGGTCAGCTGTAGAATGGTATATCTATGGAATAAAGGTTTAATATTCACAAGTTATAATGGGACAAGCCTTAACCATTACTCCATAATTATGCCTTTCTATGACTTTGCAAATAGAGTAGACCCAGATCTATATTATAACATAAGCAAGCAGAGTAAACTTTGGTCAGACAGCTCCTATAGGAGCTGTTTGATCTGGATCTACTCTGTTTGCAATGGCGTAGAAAGGCATATTTATGGAGTTATGGGTTTACAATCATTCAGCCCTATACATTTTCATTTTAGCCCTATTCATGCCTTTGCAAACAGTTGACAGTTCCAAAAGCTTATAAAGGAGTCGTCTGATCTGTGTCTTCTGTTTGCTTATGGAATAATATACATGTAGGTTTGATTCTACAGTTTTTGCCAAGGCCAAAAATTGCTATGCTCATATGACAATAAAAATATTCATGAATAATTTATTCATTTATTTATATTTATCTATTTACAAGCATTCATGAATAAATTAACCCTTTCCTTCATATACATGTGTTTTCAAGCATTTGCAAACAGTATAAATATTCAGTAGGTATTGAAATTTGCAATAAGCATAGAACAGGAAAAGAGTTAAAATTGTTAATTGTACTTACTGTTGAAGACTTGGAAAGAGATTTGTGCTCCCAGTGTGTCTTTGTCAGATGCAGTTATAGGAAAATCAGTACTCAGGAGTGTATTCTGGGGAAAAAACAAAATTAGGATAACAATTATAAAGAAAACAGCAAAATTAGAACAACAATTATAAAGAAAACGGCAAAATTAGGATAACAATTACAAAGAAAACGGCAAAATTAGAATAACGATTATAAAGAAAACCGCAAAATTAGAATAACAATTATAAAGAAAACCGCAAAATTAGGGGGAAATACAAAGAAAACAGCAACATTAGGAAAACAATTACAAAGAAAACAGCAAAATTAAGAAAAATACAAACAAAACAGCAAAATTAGGAAAAACATTACAAAGAAAACAGCAAAATTAGGGAGGGGGGATTACAAACATTACAAAGAAAACAGCAAAATCAGGTTACAAAAAGAAACAAATGAACGCTTTACTCTTATTCTTTTCCATTCACAATGCAAAACGCATTCACACATTTGCAGAGTAAACCCAGATCAGACGGCTCCGATCTGGGTCTGCTCTGTTTATGTTTAACATGATATAGATCCGATTCTACAGTTTTTGTCAAAGCAAAACAGTTCCCTTGAAAAGTTTACATTGTAAAAGTTCAGCTAATAAATATTCATAATGTCATTATGTCTTACATGAATATTGAACCGAGAAAAGGTTAAGTCTGTTTCATATGAAGTAGAACCCCTCTGAGGGGTCATTTAACCCTTTCCTCCATAGGCTATTTTTTATACCCAACCTCTTTGAAAAAATCTACCCAAAAGGAGCATTTACTAGAGAAAAAGGAAATTTAAGAATTTTGTAGTTTGAAACCATTGTGATAAATAGATCATTTGCTCCTATAGGAGCAAATGCTCTATTTATCAGAAAGGTTTCAACAGGTGATTTTTACAGAGGCGTAGAAAGGTGTATTTATGGAGGAAAGGGTTAAGGTGGCAACATGAGTTTTCAGAGCTATTGATGCATACTCATATACTGAAATGGTCCTTTCTCCACCAAATCCTATGTGCTGACCACTCTTTAGAATTGTCTTGACAAGAAGATTCAAAAGAGCAGTCACAATATAAGGTTTGGTGGAAAAATAAATGTTTTAATTTACCTATTTCATCTGAAGCTCTGGTTTCTTTATAAGCAGGTGCATGCTTAATGCAATTTGAAAGCAATGCAGAAAGTTCCTGTAGGTGCTTTCTGTATTACCTTCATCCTGCATTAAGCCACCACCTGCCTCAGTGAACCAGAATTAGATGTCTTTTAGGTTGTTTTATCGGAGGGGTTTTACTGTATGCACATTTACACCTTCGCAAAGATTGGCCCCCAGATCTGACAGTTCTTGCAGGAGCTGTCAGAGCAGTGTACCCTTGATTGCTTAACCCCTTCCCTCATTAACTCTTTGCACGCTAGCGGCGAAATTGCAATTGCCTATGCAAACAGGTCGGATCCAGATGAGACGCCGCATAATGCGGCGTCTCATCAGGATCCAAACTGTTTGTCATCTTGACCCTATTTTTGCAAAGAAATGAGAGAAAGTTTATTTTAAGAATTGAAGCAGACGACAATTGTTGCAGACGAAATATTACTTAGCGTGCAAAGAGTTAAAATGCATTTTCATATATTTGCAAAAAGAGTACACACACATCAGACAGCTCCTATAGGAGCCTTCTGATCAGTGTCAGTTCGGTTTGCTATTGGAATTTGATAGATCTGTTTATTTTCTAAAATGGCTACAATGTTCCACCTTCCATATTTCATTATAACTATTTAGTCCAGTTAAACTTATAATCGAATTCTATGCTGCCTGCCTTTTCAAAATTCCCATGTTATATTTGATAAAATAAAACTCACACTTGTTCCAGAGGTCATGGAGGCTGTGAATGTTGCTCCAACACAGAATCCCCGGGCATCAATTTGACAACCAGGCCTTATAAAAGCTGGACTGTGGGTATTATCATCTAAAACCGTGACATTCAAGAACCTTTCACTGAATCTGGATGGAGTGCCACTATCCTGCAAAAAGTTATCATAAACATTTGTTAGTCTTTTCAACACTTAGTAACTAATGTCTTAAGAATTACTGTCAGCTATACTAAAAGAACACACATTAGAACCTATCTTAAGGTTCCACAGTAGGCAAGAATCACATTTTATTTATATATAAAGCCTTAACCTAAAATTATATTAAAGTTAAAAAGGGGCATAATTCGGTAAAAATGCTTGACAGAGTTATTTTCTCTTGCCTACTGGTGAAGCTTGTGACAGTGAACAAATATTCCAAGTTTAAAAGCAATTTATCTCAAAGGGTTGTGTAAATAAATGGACTTTAACAAAGCCTGAACCAAAAATTCTATGTTAAAAAGGGGCATAATTCTGTAAAAATGCTTGACGGAGTTATTTACTCTTGCCTACAGGTGAAGGTCGTGACGGTGAACAAGTGTTTCAAGTTTCAAAGCTTTATCACAAAGTGTTATGTAAATAAGTGGACTTGTTCCACATAAATCGAGGTTAACATTTTTGCTTAACGCAAATGCTAAACGCGAATTCTAAGTCCAATTAAGCAACCTTGATCTTGGATAAACGAGCCAGGACTTGGCCGGCTACTGTAGCATGTCTAGATAAATATTGTGGTTAAATTTGAGAAGGATCCACCAAGCGAAACTTGAGTTAGAGATGTTACAGACAGTCAGTCCGGTTAACAATTTTGCTAAACGCAAATTCTAAGTTCAATTGTGTGACCTTGACCTTGGATAAACAAACCGGGACTTGGCAAGCTACTGTTGAATGTCTAGATAAACATTGTGTTAAAATTTGAGAAGGATCCACCACGCAGAACTTGAGTTAGAGATGTTACAGACGGACAGACAGCGCCATTCCATAATATGTCCCGTTTTTTCAAACGGGCATATAAAAAGAATTGAGCCAAATCAGCTCTTGTAGGAGACATTTCATCAGGGTCTGTTCTGTTTGCTCATGAAATAGACACCATACTATGCTACAGTTTCTGATATGACCAAACAATACTTCCTTTAACCAATTCCCTCATAGGCTATTTTTGATCCAACCACTTTGAATAAATCTACCTAAAATGAGCTTTAACTAGAGAAAAGGAATTTTAGTAGTTTGAAACCATTGTGATAAAATAGAGCATTTGCTCCTATAGGAGCAAATGCTCTATAACAATGGTTTCAACAAGTGATTTATACAGTGGCGTAGAAAGGCGTGTTTATGGAGGAAAGGGTTAAAGTTTCAAACCTTAATCAATTCCCTCAGTCTATTTTTAGACCCATCCTCTTTGAATAAATAAACAGAAAAGGAGCATTTACTTGCCAAAAGGAAACAATTAGAATTGTGTAGTTATGAAACCATTGAGAGGTAATTTGCGAAGCAAATGTTCTATCACAATGGTTTCAAAAAGTGACTTTTAATAGAGGCGTCAATATGAGGGAATGGGTTTACATTGTGATGAAGTTGACCATGAGTTTTACCAGGTTGACTATTGAGTTTATCAACACAACTGACACATCAAACCTTGGTATATTTTGTAGGTAATACAGAATAAAAAACAGGATGTATGATGTCTGCTCATGTATACCACCAGCAAATGCTGTTTACCGCTCATATAAATGCTTTTTCATGTCTTTGCAAACAGTAAACCCAGATCAGACAGCTCTTATAGGAGCTGTCTGATAAGGGTCTGATCCCTTTGCTTAGGAATTATAATAGATCTGGGTCTACAGTTTCTATGAATACAAATGTACATAATCATGCTATCATAAAAATGCATGATGCCATTAATATTTCTTACTTGATTATTCAACAAGCAAACAGCAAACCTGGATCAGATGGCTAAAGGAACTGTCTGATCTGGGTCTGTTCTGTTTGCAAAGACATGATCTATTAACCCTTCGCTTGCTATTCACGTCAATATACGTACCTGTAAATAGTGAAGACCCAGATGAGACAGCTCCTGCAGGAGCTGTCTCATCAGGGTCTGCACTATTTACAAGTTGATTGTGCAACCAATGCACTCCACAGCAGTGATTACACAGCAATATACTTGTAGACAGTGAAGATATATGCAATTATACAACAGGGCATGGGTAAAGAAGGAGAATTGGATTTCAAATTCAGCAAGCGAAGGGTTAAAGTTCCCCCTACAGGATCTGTTTGCAAAGGGTAAAAGGCTTATGTGGGTATGGGTTAACTCTTTGCCTCATATAAACACCTTTTCATGCATATGCAAACAGTAGATCCAGATCAGACAGCTCCTATAGGAGCCATAGGAGCAGGGACTGCGATTGCTCTGTTTGCTAGTGGAATTTCATAAATCTGATTCTTTAGTTTCTACAATGGCTACAATGTTCCATCCTACATATTTCATTATAACCATTTTGTCCATGAATATTCAGCAGGTATTGAAATTTGGAATAAATACAGAACAGGAAATTGGTTAAAAGTGGTTCTATTACCAACAGGAATTGACATGGAAGAGGAGTATATATTGTGTATTGGTCAAATATTCTCACCTCGGCCCTTATAATGAGAGAGTAAAATACTCTGGTATCATAATACAGCCGTTCTGCTATTGTTACAGCACCGGTCCCCTGATCAACTGCGAACTTGTTTTGCTATAAAAAAGATGTAAAAGTATTCATGAGAAGGCAGATCAGATAATTTCCATAATGGTTCATCTTTGTTTGCAGGTATGTACCTCATAGTAAGCCTTTGAAAACTAACGGTAATAAGTGGTGCATAATCTGTACTGGTCTGCTCAGTACAAGCATATGACAAACATTTTATTTAGTCAAGAGAATCATACTCAAACTATGATAGGTGTTTTAAATTACGAATATCACACCATTTAGTTATCTAAAATATAAGATTTGATTATGTTTAACAGACAGATGGACCAATGTAAAATAGTGTGTACGGGCGACTACATCAAATGTTTTACAAACCCCTCCTGTGATGAAGTAGTTGACAAGGCCATTCAGTTCATCTGCCCTGTCCCTATCTGTGGCAGTTGCAATATAGAGTGTTCTCCCAACTGTAGTCAGCTGAAAGAGAAAAAAACATGGTTTACTAAACTGATTTTAAAGACAGTGAATAAGTTGATTTAACACATTCTTTTGAACTTTTGATGCCTCTGTAAAAGTCATTTTTGAAACCAATGTGATAAATACAGCATTTGCTCTATAGGAGGAAATGCTCCATTTATCACAATGGTTTAACAATTCTAACATTTTCCTTCTCTCTAGTAAATGCTTCTTTTCAGTAGATTTATTCAAAGAGGCTGGGTCTAAAAATAGCCTAAGATGGAATGGGTTAACAAAAGTGAGTCATGGAGACAACACCTTCTAACATACACAAACTAGAATTGTTTTTGATACAAAAACTGATGCCTCTCTCAACGCGTCGACAAATTTTCCAAAGCCCCATAACTCTGCAGAAAATCATCGAACCGTAAAAGGAATAAAGTATGCACGGTGCTGATCAATCCTATGAAGTTTCATGAAGATTTTTTGGGAAACCCTACGTACAAAATTTTCCATAATTTTTTTTCAAAGTCCCACAACTCAACAGAAAATCATCAAACAACAACAGGAATAACATATGCACAACTAGGCATTATGCTAATCAATCCTATGAAACTTAATTACATGTAAAGGTTTTGGACAAACCCTGCAGACAAAATTTCCATGTAAAAATTTCAAAGTCCCATAGCTCTGCAGAAAATGGGAGGAAATAACTCCAATATTATTGAAGCCAGAGTTATGATACTTGTGCATAGCACTTCCTTCTATCATGCTCTTTCCTTACACGAAATGTCATTCCAATAGCATCAGTAGAACAGGTGTTATTGATCGGACAAAAAGATGTGACAAAGAACAATAACTCTAAAAGTATTGAAGAGTTATAACCCTTATACATGACATTTCTCAGCATGCTCTGTCAATGTATGAAGTTTCAATCAAATGGCGTTAGCCATGTAGGAGTTATCGTCTGGACAAGAAAGTGTGAATAATTGACCTTGAAATGTGACCTTTGACCTATGTGCCTGAATCCTGCTGTCTGCACATCATCTTGTTATGGAGAAAATTTGTGCCACAGCATTTTGAAATTCTTCCAATGGTTTAACAGATATGGAGCGGATACGAAGGGTGTGGCTAAAACATTTGACCTTAAATTGTAACCTTGACCATTGACTCATGTGCATGAATTAAATGTTTTTCACATTGTCTAATTGAATCTTCTGCCAAAGCATTTTGAAATCCTTCCATATTTGTGAGGTGGGAGACATAATAGCAATGACACACAACATGAACATCAATGACAACTAGACATGAACAAAACTCGTAATTTTTGGAGACAAAGCTTCCCAACGCTTGTCTGATTTGGTGCTTGTCCAGCTAAATTAAAAAACAAGAAACCGCCAATGTCAGTATGGCCGGATTGCCGATTAAAGTGATATAGATGAACAGTCAATCATTATACATTTCTGCATCAGCAGATGCTGAAGGCATAATAAATAGTTAAACATATTCCAATTGCATGTAATGAGGTCCTCATTATGACTCCACATGTTAAAAAGGTCAATCTAGAAATTCATTGAAGCATAAAAGACAAGAGATATTTGTAAAGCATGTATACCCCCAGACCCCCTGACCTTTGATCTAGTGACCTCAACTATAGACGTCATCTACTGGTCATGACTAATTACCACAGCAACTTTGACGATCCTAAGCCAAACCACTAATCATTTATCGATCTGAAAACATTTCACAAGTTAAGGTAATGGTGACCTTGACCTTTGACCTAGTGACCTCAACAACTATAGGGGTCATCTAGTGGTTACGACCAACCACCACAGCAAGTTTGAAGATCCCTAATCAAACCATTGAGCAGTTGTTAATCGGAAACCATTTCATCAGTTAAGGTCATGGTGACCTTAATCTTTAACCTAGTGATCTCAAAAACAATACAGGTCATCTTGTTGTCATGACCAACCACCACAGTAAGTTTGAAGATCCTAAGCCAAACCCTTGAGCAGTTATTGATTGGAAACCATTTCACCTGTTAATGTCATGATGACCTTGGTCTTTGACCTAGTGACCTAAAAAACATTAGGGGTCATCTAGTGGTCATGACCAACTACCACAGCAAGTTTGAAGATCCTAAGCCAAACCCTTGAGCAGTTATTGACTGGAAACCATTTCACCAGTTAAGGTCATGTTGACCTTAGACCTAGTGACCTCAAAAACAAGAGGGCTCATCTAGTTGTCATGACCAACCACCACAGCAAATTTGAAGATCCTAAGCCAAACCCTTGAGCAGTTATTGACTGGAAACCATTTCACCAGTTAAGGTCATGGTGACCTTGACCTTGACCTAGTGACCTAAAAAACAAGAGGTTCATCTAGTTATCATGACCAACCACCACAGCAAATTTGAAGATCCTAAGCCAAACCCTTGAACAGTTATTGATAAAAAACCATTTTACTAGTTAAGGTCATGGTGACCTTGACCTTTGACCTAAAAAACTATAGGGATCATCTAGTGGTCATGACGAACCATCACAGCAAGTTTGAAAATCCCAAGCCAAACCCTTGAGCAGTTATTGGTCGGAATCTATTTCACCATTTAAGGTCATGGTGACCTTGATCTTTGACCTAGTGACCTCAAAAACAATAGGGATCATTCAGTTGTCATTACCAACCACCACAGCAAGTTTGAAGATTCTAGGCCAAGTCGTTTATTAGTTATCAATCGGAAACAAAAAGGTCAACCTGGAAATTCTCTAAGTCAATGAAGCGTAAAAACTAGGTAAAAAAAGGGTCATAATAACCTACTAACCTATGACGTGTAATGTGACCCTCATTATGAACCCACATGCCAAGTTTGGTTGCTGTAGGTGTTATACTTTGGCTATAACTAACACAAACAAAAAGGTCAACCTGGAAATTCTCTCAGTCAATGAAGCGTAAAAACTAGGTCAAAAAGGGGTCATAGTAACCTGCTAACCTATGACATGTAATGGGACCCTCATTCTGAACCGACATGCCAAGTTTGGTTACTGTAGGTATTACACTTTGGCTATAACTAACTCAAACAAAAAGGTCAACGGGCCGGACGGCCGGCCGGCTGGCCGGCATTCGCCATTCTATTAGCCTGGATTGCGAGCAATCCGGCCAAAAAATGAAAAAAATAAAGGACCACAACTCCAAAATTTTGAAATCAAAGAATTATGGTACTTACATAGGGGCCTTCCCTTCAATGAGATCTAACCTATGAAGTTTCATGTTGATACCTCTAATACTTGAGTAATGAGCTACATTAAAGTTTTTGCACGCCGACGACAACGACAACACCAACGCCAACGCCTATGACCCAGTGATCACAATAGCTCAACTTTTCTCCAAAACAGGCGAGCTAAAAAATGAGACCAATGTACTAGTACAACTAACTATGCAGAATCAAGGGCCTTAACCCATTCCCTCATACATGTATTGACTACTTTTGGCGACTCTTGTAAAAATCACTTCTTGAAACCATTATGATATCACTAGTGCTCTATTTATCACAATGGTTTCAAACTACAAAATTCTAAAATTTTCCTTTTCTGTAGTTAATACTCCTTATTGGTAGACTTATTCAAGTGGTCGGGTCTTAAAATAGCCTGAGGTAATGGGTTAAGTGCAGTGACCAATCTGGATACTAGTCTGTTTGCAAAGGCATCAAAAGGTATCTATGAGGTTAAGAGTTGGAGACAAAAATACCTCAGGAACGTCAATTGAGGTTGGCAGATTTCTGAAGAATGGAGTATTGTCATTGACATCAACGAGGGTCACCACTAGGCTGTACGAAGTCTGAAAGATAAATAATAGTAATACAGTAAAACTCCTCTAAACTGGACAGGAAAAAGTTAGTATAAATGGCAAACAAAATCCTGCAGAAAAACATCTCAAACTGAAGGTTATATTTAAAGACTCATTCCAAATACTTAAATCTTACTCTACATTGATTGTGCTCGAAACCGGTGAATATTTAGCATGTAATGTTATGTATAATATGAAATGAAAGTTTGGTCACCATACTGATATCTGGATGTTTTCCAAGTACATTAAAACCCCGCTAATGCGACCACCAAAAAGGGGCGTAATTCTGGGTGGCAGAGGCAGGTGGTAGCTTAATGCAGAACGGAAGTTATGCAGAAAGCTCCTCTGCATAACTTTCGTCCTGCATTAAGCAACCACCTGCTTTAGACGACACCAGTGGCTGTTTATTAAATGGTCGCAATAGCGGGGTTTCACTGTACATCTTCAACAATGTTAAGCATATCCTCCAACACAGTTAAAACCCAATATCAAAATTCCTCAACATTCTTGATAACATGACCACATAATTTATTAATATAGGAGTCTGGTGATTACTAAATGCAGATAAAAGTAATGCAGAAAGCTCCTAGGGAGCTTTCTGCATGCCTTGTAATGCATTAAGCTACCATCTGTTTTAAAAATCCAGAAATATACATCAATGTATTATCAACTATTTGCTCAAAACGTTTGAAGCCGATTATATAAATACACTGTAATATAAAAATAGAGATTCCAAAATGTTTGCATCAAAACAAAAAGCTATTTGAAAACAATTTTCTATGAAATAATACAGATATGCAAAGATAAACCAGAGCTCCTGATATGATGCATAAATTAACCCTTCGCTTGCTATTCACGTCAATATACCTACCTGTAAATAGTGTAGACCCAGATGAGACAGCTCCTACAGGGTCTGCACTATTTATAAGTTGGTTGTGCAACCAGTGCACTCCACAGCAGTGATTGCACAGCGAAATACGTTTACACAGTGAAGATATATGTAATTATACAACAGGACATGGGTAAAGAAGGAGAAATGAATTTTAAAATTCAGCAAGCGAAGGGTTAAAACATTTTCAAGAATAGCTCCTTTATTTCTCCACTGAACTCTATACTGTGACCACAGTCTCGAACAGACGATTCTAAAGAGTGGTCCCAGCAAATGGTTTGGTGGAGAAATACTGATTTTAGTATTTTGGTATGCACCTTTATCTTTAGCTATTTGCATACACCCCTTTAACCCCCCCTTTCCCTCATATAAACGTGTTTTCACGCATTTGCAAACAGTAGACCCAGATCAGACGGCTCCTACAGGAGCCGTCTGATCAGGGTCTGCTCTGTTTGCTAATGAAATTTCATAGATCTGTTTCCTTGCTTTCTAAAATGGCTACAATGTTCCACCTTTCATATTTCATTATAACTATTTTGTTGATGAATATTCAGTAGGTATTGAAATTTGGAATATACATAGAACAGGGAACCAGGGTTAACTGTAGCTCCAATAAACCATCATTAACCCTATGTCGGACTAGACCCAGCTAGATAGGGCAAGCACCATGGATCCTGATGAGACGCTGAGTAACTCAGCATCTCATCAGAATCCAAACTGTCCGACACTCTGTCAATAGTTTCTCAAAAGTGTCAATAAATCGGAAGTCAGTAAAGCTTGTAGCATATCATTTATCTCATTCTTCGCCAATATCGCCTGTTGGCACCATTGAAAACAGTGCAGTCCCAGGTCAGATGCCGCCTTTTGAAGGCGGCATCTGACCTGGAACTCACTATTTTCTGTATTATTTTAGCCCAAGCATGCAGGTTTCTAAAACAAATGTTTTACTTACCAAAATATCTTCATTATTTTCTTACTGTTTAGAATTATATCTAATATGAATTTATTATTGCAGACAACACTTTTGAATTTGGCGCCAAAAGAGTTAAATTTTCAACAAGCGAAGGGATAAAATTAATTTGCTCAAGTAATTTCTCATAATGCGGCGTCTCATCAGAATCCATTATGTTTGACACTTAGAACATATTTCTGTGAAGAAATGAGAGAAAGTTTATTTTGAGAATTGAAGCAGACAACAACTGTTGCAGATGAAAAATTACTTGAAAACTAATTGAAAGAATTAACCCTTTCACTGTTCAATATTCATGTAAGAAATTATGGTATGAATTTTTTTGACAAAAACAGTAGAATCAGATCTTTATCATGTCAAAAGCAAACAGAGGAGACCCAGACCAGATGGCTCCTATAGGATCCATTAGATCTGAGTCTACTTTGTTTGCAAATGTGTGAAAAAGCGTTTATATGAAGGAAAAGGTTAGCCCTTAGCTTGCTGAATTTTAAAATACATTTCTCCTTCTTTACCCGTGCCCTGTTGTATAATTACATATATCTTCAATGTGTACAAGTATATCACTGCAATCACTGCTGTGGAGTGCACTGGTTGCACAATCAACTTGTAAATAGTGCAGACCCTGATGAGACAGCTCCTGCAGGAGCTGTCTCATCTAGGTCTTCGCTATTTACAGGTAAATATATTGACGTGAATAGTAAGCGAAGGGTTCACATAAGAACATGTGTGATTTCAGATGCAAATACTAGTTAAAGACAATTGAATTCAGCTTGTTTTCACAGAGTTTGGAATTAAAACAAATTTCTACTTACGGCTGCCCCATTACCCCCATTTCTAGTGCAGGTGAGGCCTAATTCCACAGTGTCCCTAGGTAGCGGATTTACACCATCTAAACCACCCTGCAGAAAAAAGAATTTTCATACAAGATACTTTATTTATAGTCGGTATTACAGAATAACATTTAACATTAGCTAGAAGCTATTTACCGACTAAAACAAATTGTTTCTTAATAACAAAAATATATTAAGTAACTAAATACCTGTGGATAAGAAACATGTTAAATCAGCTATAATTAAATAAATAATACATATACATAAGTTTTGTCATTTGCTGTAGATGGCTTTAAAGAAATTACATATATGTTTGTCTATGTTATTTAATTGGACAAATATCATGTTAAGAGTTAATTGAACCTTATTAAATTATGTGAAAAAGATGCTGATGCTGGCCAGAGGCCTAAAAACTGCCTAAATAAGACATACCGGTATATATATATAAGAGGCTGGTTTGACAAAAAGAACACAAAAGTGTGACCGCTAAAACTTTATTTTTAAAAAACAGGTATCGCCCCAAATCAGATTTGGGGAGGACTGATCAACATTTTCCTCACCATAAATAGCAAAACCTACACATTTTCCCATATATATGAAGTGCAATACATTTATTACAAAATGAAATCCCTCATATAATGATGTTTCCAAGAAACCCGAAAAAAGATCACATAAGAGTGAAACATTAACCCTTTACCTAGGATCAGTGTAATTACACCTAGGAACATTAACCCTTTACCTAGGATCAGTGTAATTACACCTAGGAACATTAACCCTTTACCTAGGATCAGTGTAATTACACCTAGGAAACATTAACCCTTTACCTAGGATCAGTGTAATTACACCTAGGAAACATTAACCCTTTACCTAGGATCAGTGTAATTACACCTAGGAAAATACAGCAATTTCCCTTATAAACACCTCCATTCTAAAAAACGCCCCCTTCTGAGGTGGAGAAAATGCTTCTGAGGGAGGGGAGGAGGGACATGCATTTTGTACACAAGTGGTACAAGTAGCTAAATGCAGACTGAAAGTAACACAGAAAGTTCTCTCTTGAGAGCTTTGTGCATAGTTTTTATTCTGTATTAAGCATGGAGCTCCATTTAATACCACTGCTTTAGCATCTATGTGTCCAAACTGACTGCCAATGTAATTCAAGTTGCAAAAACAAATGTATACTGGTATCAGCTCTTGGTTAAGGGCTGTTGAGGGATATTGCACCGGGTAAAGTCACTGTTAATTGTGATAAATGGAAATTTAACTGTCATAAGATAGAGGGATGAAATTCTTCACCCTGTTGCAGTCCCAAATGTGCAATAGCACAACCTAATCTTTTAGCATGACAATGCCTTGCTCCATGAAACCAGAGTTTGTCAAGACTCTCACAAAGCATAACATTAACACACTTGAATGGCAGCTGTACAGTTCAGATTTGTCCCCAATTGAACATCTTTGGGATGAACTTGACAGGAGGGTAAGGAGGTGTCAGAATCCCATGCTACTCTTGTTGAACTAAGACCTGCTGTTTAGAATCTAATATTTACATTCACCCCATCCCTTTCCATTGTAAAAATTGATGTTCAATTGTTGTAAACTTCATTTTCAGCGGAGGCGTGGCTTACAGGCCTTTTCTCCGCTAAATTAATTTTCAAATTTGGACAGCAGACATTTGGCGAAATTTTCAAAACCAACCAACTGCGTTCTTACTAGCGTAAACCTTTATGATCTTATCTAAAATTCTTCTTTACTAATACGCGACAACTTTAAAGATAAGTGCAACACTTTATTAAAATTGACGTCAACTCGGTATTTTCGAGCCAAAGTGTCAAGTTGATGACGTTGTTTACATTGGAACTTATTTTGTTGCGTTCGAATAGTAAACCGCTTCAGTTATGCGGTTATGGCTATTCCTGTAAGCAACAACATCAAGTAAGGATTAAACACATTTGCATACCAATAAGCAATTACAGGAAATATAATGCAAATATAAGAAGTGAATTGAATTTTTTTGACGTTTAAGCGAAATAAATGATCAGCAAATTAACCATGAATCGCGAGTGCGATTCATGTAATTTGCCGATCATTTTCTGTCGTTTATTTCGCTTAAACGTAAAAAAAAAAATTTCAATTCAATTCTGAAATAAAATTTGGGTAATTTGTTGATTATAGATTCATAGTAAAACTGATATATTAAACTATTCTAAAGAGCATTCCAATATGTATAAATCAGACCTGCCACCTGCTCTAAATACCAACTAATTAACACTATTTAGTGGTTGTTATAGAGAGGTTTTACTGTATATAGATATAAAATATTACTAAAAAATGTTTTGGCAATTTTAGTGGGGGGGGGGGGGGGGGGGGGGGCGTAAGCCGGCTCCGCCCCCTCTAAATCCGTGCTTGGGAGCGTAGCAAAATCCAAATGTAATGTACGCAACGTGGCTATATAGGGGTCTGGGGGGCTCTCCCGGGACAATTTACATTTTTGTAGTTTTGAAACCATTGTAATGAATAGAGCATTTTGATCACAGATCACAAATGCCTTATTGATCACAATGGTTTCAAAAAGTGACTTTTACAGAGGCCTCAAAAGGCGTCAACATGAATGAATCACAGTGGTCTGAAGTGTGCCTGGACCCCAAAATGGCACACCTGTGTAAAAAATCCATTATGAGTCATTGATTATATATATATATATATATATATATACATAAGAATATATATATGTAATGACTTCGACCCAGAATGGATTTTTTTTACACAGGTGTGTCATTTTGGGGTCCAGGCACACTTCAGACCCCTGTAGAATGATTGGGTTAAAACTAACATGACAAGACGGAAACTTTATCAAAGTCTGCCCCGCCCCTTAAGTCTTCGATTTATGTTCCATTTTGGCCATAATAATGTGTTCGCCTTTTAGATTGGTGTTAGGCACGTGCGCACAGGTGATCATTGTGTTGCTAGGTTTGGAAATTTAGAAAATAATGACTAAATATTAAGATCTTAATATTTAGTCATTTCTGTTTTCAAATTTTTATTTGGTGTATATGGATAAAAACATATTTTAGAACATAGCAACACGGTGATCACCTGTGCACGTGCGTCAGTGCTTATAGCTAGCTAGCTGTCCATCTGTATACAGACAAATAAATAATGAAAAAAAGTACATGTTGACTTACATCTCTGTCGAGACCGCTGATCAATCTGATGTAGATACCTTGATTATTCACCATTTCTATGATGAAAAACTGGTTGGGAATAATATCAGCATTACCCTGGGTCAGTTGAATCAGAACATTGTTAGCCGCGAATCCGTAGTTTCCGATGAGCGGGATTTGTGCTCGGAAGTCATCGGTATTGGGAGGGGCTAAAACAAGAACACTCATATTTTTTTCAAGTTGTAAACAAGCAAGATCTTACATGAGCTTGTAAGATACAATTGATACGAGCGATAGTCGCAGATCCAGTTCATATACAGTAGATACAAGCGATAGTCGCAGACCCAGTCCATATACAGGATACAAGCGATAGTCGCAGTCACAGTCCATATACAGTAGATACGAGCGATAGTCGCAGATCCAGTTCATATACAGTAGATACAAGCGATAGTCGCAGACCCAGTCCATATACAGGATACAAGCGATAGTCGCAGTCACAGTCCATATACAGTAGATACAAGCGATAGTCGCAGATCCAGTCCATATACAGTAGATACGAGCGATAGTCGCAGATCCAGTTCATATACAGTAGATACAAGCGATAGTCGCAGACCCAGTCCATATACAGGATACAAGCGATAGTCGCAGACCCAGTCCATATACAGGATACAAGCGATAGTCGCAGTCACAGTCCATATACAGTAGATACAAGCGATAGTCGCAGATCCAGTCCATATACAGGATACAAGCGATAGTCGCAGTCACAGTCCATATACAGGATACAAGCGATAGTCGCAGTCACAGTCCATATACAGGATACAAGCGATAGTCGCAGATCCAGTCCATATACAGGATACAAGCGATAGTCGCAGATCCAGTTCATATACAGTAGATACAAGCGATAGTCGCAGACCCAGTCCATATACAGGATACAAGCGATAGTCGCAGACCCAGTCCATATACAGGATACAAGCGATAGTCGCAGTCACAGTCCATATACAGTAGATACAAGCGATAGTCGCAGACCCAGTCCATATACAGTAGATACAAGCGATAGTCGCAGACCCAGTCCATATACAGGATACAAGCGATAGTCGCAGTCACAGTCCATATACAGTAGATACGAGCGATAGTCGCAGACCCAGTCCATATACAGGAGATACGAGCGATAGTCGCAGTCACAGTCCATATACAGTAGATACAAGCGATAGTCGCAGACCCAGTCCATATACAGTTGCTCCAAGCGATAGTCGCAGACCCAGTCCATATACAGTAGATACAAGCGCTAGTCGCATACCCAGCCCATATACAGTAGATACAAGCGATAGTCGCAAACCCAGTCCATATATAGTAGATACAAGCGATAGTTGCAGACCCAGTCCATATACAGGAGATACAAGTGATAGTCGCAGACCCAGTCCATATACAGTAGATACAAGCGATAGTCGCAGACCCAGTCTATATATAGTAGATACAAGCGATAGTCGCAGACCCAGTCCATATATAGTAGATACAAGCGATAGTCGCAGACCCAGTCCATATACAGGAGATACAAGCGATAGTCGCAGACAGTCCATTTGATACAAGCGATAGTCGCAGACCCAGTCCATATAAGTAGAACCCGTCTTAAGCGACCATTAAAAAGAGGAATAACTGGGCATGTAAGGTAGGTGGTAGTTTAATACAAGTCATAAGTGATGCATTACTTTTGCCCTGCATCAAGCAACCATCTGCTAATATAGAAAAATCCCATGTTCAATAAATGAATGGTCTCTTAATACAGGTTATACTAACTATCTATAAATTTATTCCACAAATACGCATCTCTGCTCCTTTGCAAACAGTGGGCACAGATCAGTTCTAAGTGTCCTATAACTATGATAACGCACTGGGCGCTCTTTCGGCAGTTTCCCTATGTTTTTGATCTGGGAATTCCCTATTATCAGAGACATACATACATGTACAGTAAAACCTCTCTTAACTGGCCGTTCAATTTAGTATGAATATCGGTCTTGGAGACAGGTGGCAGCTTAATGCAGGGTGAAAGTCATGCAGAAAGCTCCTAGAGGAGCTTTCTGCATGACTTTCATCCTGCATTATGCAGCCATCTGCCTAAAAGTATCTAAATTCTTACCTAGTAGAATTCCGGTTAAGAGAGGTTATACTGTATGTATAAGTGTATGCTATAGGCACCGTCTATACGACAGTACGTTGCAGTTACATGTACATAGTTTGTTGATTTTTACCCTTTACTTCTGAACAGAGACATACTATATATATATATAGGCATATGTCCCAGTTCTGAAATATTTCTACAAGTTATGGCGTGAATATTAAGATGATTTTTTTTTGTAATGGCATATTATCGCAGGAACATTTAGCCATGGCAGAAACTGCATAATTAGATCCATGATATTTCATAAGCAAACAACATATCCTCAGAACTCTAACCCTTTCCTTCATATTCAAGTTTGTTTTTAATGTATTCGCAAACAGTAGACTCCCAGGAGCCGTCTGATCAGGGTATGCTCTGTTTGGTAATGTAATCTGATAGATCAATTTCTTAACATTCTGATATGGCTACAATATTCCACCTTCCATATTTCATTATAACTATATATTTTGTACATGAATACTCAGTAGGTATTGAACTTTGAAATAAACACGGAACAGGGAATGGGTTAAAACATACAGTGGACCCTCGATGTCTTGGAACTCGATTAATTCTAACTTCGATATAACCAGAGTTAAAATGTCGGTCCCTTCCAAATCCGTAGTACAGAATACAGAGGTGTCAAACGGCATCAGTAGTACAGAATACAGAGGTGTCAAACGGCATCAGTAGTACAGAATACATGTGTCAAACGGCATCAGTAGTACAGAATACAGAGGTGTCAAACGGCATCAGTAGGAGGAGAGAATCAGTCAAAAAGGTATTTAACCCATTACCTCATAGGCTATTTTTAGATACAACCTCTTTGAATAAATCTACTGAAAAGGAACATTAACTAGAGAAAAGGAAAATTTTAGAATTTTGTAGTTGGAAACCATTGTGATAAATAAAGCATTTGCTCCTACAGGAGCAAATGCTTTATTTATCACAATGGTTTCACAAAGTGACTTCTACAGAGTCGTCAAAAGCCGTCAATATGAGGGAAAGGGTTAACCCATTTGTTCCCACGATCCCATATATGGGACGTAGGCAAACAGTATAGACTCTGATCAGACGCAGCATAATGCGGCTTCTGATCAGAGTATTTACTGGTTGCTGATATGAATTTCAATATAAAACGAAACGAAATTTAAAATTTAGCCCAGGCACCCCATAGATAAAAAATGGACTATTCCAATATATAAACATTGAATAATAGACTGGGCACAAATGGGTTCACTTTACTGGTATATAATTAACTCTTTCCCTGTTCTATGTTTATTTCAAAGTTCAATACCTACTGGAAATTTATGGACAAAACAGTTTGAAATGTGGAACATGAAATGTGGAACATGGAATGTGGAACATTATATAAACATTTTAGAAAGCAGAGAAACAGATATACATGTATCAAATTCTGTTAGCAAACAGAACAGTGCCAAATCTGACGACTCCTCTAGGAACAGTCTGATCTGGGTCTACTCTGTTGAAAATGCATGAAAACACGTTTATATGAGGGAAAGAGTTAACATCCAGAATTCATCTGGCTCTTTGCATTATTTGATGAAACGATTTAAAGAGTCATTCAGAATAATCTAATGAATTCCTTGAAAAGCGGGATCCAGAGCAATCGAAGAAACACAGGGGTTTGGTTGATAAATCAAGGAGCTATCTTGAAAATGGTTAACCCTTTCCCGCAGATTGACGCCTCTGTAATAGTCACTTTTTGAAACCAATGCTTTATTTATCAAAACTACATGATTCTAAAGTTTTCCCTTTGTTTAGTAGTTTGCTCTTTTTCGATAGATTCTTTCAAAGAGGTTGGGTCTACAAATAGCCTATGAGTTAATGGGTTAAAACCGCTTAATTTACGCACCTTATCTGGGTTTGATCAATATTGTTTTGCTTAAATTGAAAAAAATAACACACTTACGCCCATCACTTTCTGAGACTCGTACGTTGAGGGTAGTGCCAAATCCCGATGAGCGCGAACAATCTGTAAATATATATATATAAACAGTTTATTAGTGTGTCCACGGGATAATGGTTTCTAAGAAATCGTACAATCAGAATCCATGTTTCTAAGTTTATAAAACTATACATTTAAGTACAGTTTAAGAATCAAATCACGGGATGAGTAGTTAAACTTGGCCATATACATGTATATCAAGAATTTTACAAACAAAGACAGACCGTGCTATTTACTCGATAAAATTAGCGAGACGCTTAAGAAACAACCCTTTTGCTGCCAAATTCTGTCGTCTGCTAACTTTGTCGTCTGCAACAAATTTTCATTTTTTATTTTCTTCATTTTTGTTTCAAAAACATAGTAACAACAACAACCAGTTTGGATCCTGATAAGACGTCAAGTTACTCGGCGTCTCATCTGGATCCAAACTGTTTGCATAGGTAATCACAGATCCGGCATTGGCAGCGAAAGGGTTAATGTAAAGTTGACCCTCTACTTGATACAGACCTGTAAACCGATTCGACACAGATCAGAGACTTCTGTAGGAGCCGTTTGATTAGAATCACAGGCGTTGGGCTCATGAAATATGACTAAAATAAGTTAAAATGTCCCTAAATTGACGTTTTGTAACATTTGGGGCCGAAAAAATAAAGCCTGGGACGTTTTGAGACAAAGCTGAAATTTCGTATATTCTACATGCCTGTGATTAGAATCTGTTGTGTTTACTTGTAGGTTATATACAGCAAAACCTCCCTAAAACGGGCACCCAATTTGGTATAAATATATATCGTAAATAGTGTACATAATGGGATAGCAAAACTTGCCTTGCGATTGGACAGCTGCCGTCCAAAGAACGAGTAGGAGTATAGCACATTGCCACTTCTGTGGCGGCGTGCGTGACGTCATCCTAGCTCCTCAGCCAATGAAGGAACTGAAAGCAGAAATCATATCATTTAACTCCTTTACTCTATAAAGAAGTCTTTTAGCACCTTTACAAACCGTAGACCCAGATCAGACGGTTCATGCAGGGATCCTCTAATCTCGGTCTGCTCAGGACATTTCTGGAATAATATAAGTATGATTTTACCGTTTCTACCATGGCCAATCTTTTCTTGTTCGTACAGTATAAACTCTCTATAACGGCCACTAAATTGAGCTAATAAGCTTGTATTTAGGGCAGATGGCTGCTTAAAGCAAGGTGAAAGTAAAACAGAACTCTCATACAGGAGCGTTTTGTTTTACTTTCACATTGTTTTAAGCAACCACCTGCCTTTAACACAAACTACTTGATGTAATTTAGTGACCATTATAGAGAGGTTTTACTGTATTTCATTATGAAAAATAAGCTAATTAATAGTCATAAACTTATTATTTCTTACATGAATATCCATGGCGTAAAGACTTAATATGGAATAAGATAAAATCTCAAAACAAGCTATTGTGAATATCCAATTGACTTGTTTCAATGTTCAAATAGCTCATCTTTAATGCCTGGTCAAAATTAACTCGGTTATCGCCAGCCCGCAACCAACGTTTCATGGCCGCTTAAAAATTGAAACTGAAAAACAACTTTCAAAGGAATAAACAGAATCAGATCTATATAATTCCATGAACCAGCAGAATAGACGCTGATCAGACGACTCTTACATGGACCATCTGATCTGAATCTACTTTGTAAATAAGTTAAAATGCGCCCGTATCAGGTAATTTGTTTAAACATCTCCCCCGTGAATATTAGAATTTATAAATGTTTTTCATACCGCATTAACCCTTTCCCTGTTCTTTGTTTATTCGAAATTTCAGTACCTACTGAATATTCATTCAGAAAAGAGTAATAAAGAAATATCGAAGATGGAGCATTGTAGCCATTTTAGAGAGTTAAAGACACAGATCTTTGAAATTCTATTAGCAAACAGAGTAGACCCTGATCTGGGTCTACTCTGTTTGCAAATGCGTGAAAACACGTTTATATGAGGGAAAGGGTTAAAACATCTTATTTGGCTGTGACTGAAACGTCAGAATGAGATCTGTATACATGTATATGATTCCATAAGCAAACAGAGCAGACACTGGGCATAGGGCTCGCAGAAATCATCTGATCAGGGCATGCTTTGTGTGTAAACGTGTCAAAAGGAGACTATGTGGGGGATGGTTAACCCTTTCCCTCATATAAACGTGTTTTCAGGTATTTGCAAACAGAGTAGACCCAGATCAGACGGCTCCCAGAGGAGCCGTCTGATCAGGGTCTGCTCTGTTTGCTACTAGAAATCGATAGATCTGTTTCTTAGAAGTGGCTACAATGTTCCACCTTTGATATTTTATTATAACTATTGTGTCCATGAATATTCAGTAGATATTGAAATTTTGAATAAACACAGAACAGGGAAAGGGTTAAGAACATAAACTTAACCTAGCTGCCGCCCCTGGCTAAATAGTTACCTAAACAGTTTAACCCTTTCGCTGCCAATGCCGGATCTGTGATCACCTATGCAAACAGTTTGGATCCAGATGAGACGCTGAGTAACTCGGCGTCTCATCAGGATCCAAACTGTTTGTTACTGTTACTATGTTTTAGAAACAAACATGAAGAAAATCAAAAGAATGAAAATGTGTAGCAGACAACAAAGTTAGCAGACGACAGAGTTTGGCAGCGAAAGGGTCAACCCTTTTGCTGTCGCGTTAGCTAACCCTTTCCTTCATATAAAAATGTTTTCACGCATTGCAAACCGTAGACCCAGATCAGACGGTTCTGTTTACTAATGAAATTTGATAGGTTAGGGCTTCTTTACTTTCTAAAATGGCTACTATGTTCCACCTTCCATATTTTATTATAACTAGTTTGTCTATGAATATTCAGTAGGTATTGAATTATCAATAAACATAGAACAAGAGGGTTAAAGTGTGTCCACTCCAGTCTACGTCAGTCGACATGTCGTCAGCATGTTTTAACAATAATCATTTACTAAACAAAATACTTTGTGAACACTATGCTCCTAATAGTGATACGCATGATTGACCTACATTATTGACATCTGACCTTGAAGTTTGACATTGACCTTGAGATGCTACTAAGGTTTCATGAGATGAGTACTCATGATAAGTATAAAGCCTCTATACCTCTTACAATTTCAAAGTTTCGGACAGGTCAACAAAAATACCTTCTACCCCACCCTGATCCAGAGCTTAGGTGCATAAAATTGCTGAACTAAACAGTATGTTTGTGCGATCAGACTGTCGGTTTACGTCAGATCATGGTCCTTTTGCATAAATACCATAGTCACAGTTGCATAAATACCATAGTCACAGTTGGTATTAGCGAGACTGCACATTCTTTAGAATCAAAATAAAATTGTAAACCGAGTTAATCCACTCAAGTTAACCCTTCGCTTGCTGAATTCTAAAATACATTTCTCCTTCTTTACCCATGCCCGGTTGTATAATTACGTATATGTTAACTGTGTACAAGTATATCGCTGTGCAATCACTGCTGTGGAGTGCATTGGCTGCACAATCAACTTATAAATAGTGCAGACCCTGGTGAGACAGCTCCTGTAGGAGCTGTCTCATCTGGGTCTTCACTATTTACAGGTATGTATATTGACGTGAATAGCAAGCGAAGAGTTAACCCTTTGCTTGTTGAATATTCATGTAAAGCAATAGACATCGTGAATATTTAGGTACACATGAGGGTTAGGTATCGGTAGAAATTGGTCACATCTATTACAATTTAATAAGCAAACAGAACAGACCCTGATCAGACGGCTCCTACAGGAGCCGTCTGGTCTGGGGTTTCTCTGCTTGCAAAAGCGTGGAATGAAAAGGGTTAATCAATTCCCACGCAAGTTACACGCTTAATCCATATCTGCTAAAACCGTCGTCTGTTTTTAATTCTCAATTGTTTGTCATTCAATAGCAAACAGAAGCATGATGAAACATCGGGTTACTGTGCCTTATCCCATTCCCTCATAGGCTATTTTTAGATCCAATCTCTTAGTAAAGGTGCCGAAAAGGAGCACTAACTAGAGAAAAGGAATTTTGTAGTTTGAAACCATTGTGATAGAGCATTTGCTCCTATATGAGCAAAATACCCTACTTACCACAGTGGTTTCAATAGGCGATTTTTACAGAGGCGCAGAAATGCGGACTTATGGAGGAAATGGTTAAAATCCCTTCCTTCATATTAAAACATTTTCACGCATCTGTAGGACTCGTCTGGTCAGGGTCTGCTCTGTTTGTTTATGGAATTATACAGATCTGATCATACATACATTTTGTCTAAGTCAAAATTATTTCCTTGTAATATTTACATAAAAAATCAGGTTGAATATTCATAAAGAAAACCATTTAACCCTTTCTGTGTTGAATATTCATGGAAATTATGACATCACGAATATTTATTAGCTGACTTTTTTATGATGGTATATATGTATGTACACATGACGTGTTGGTGGCGGTACTAACTGCAGCGTCAAGTCTGATCTATTAGAATCTAGTGAGCAAACAAAGCAGACCCTGATCTGGGTCCATGTTTATAAAGCTTTTTAGATGAGTCTGAGTTCGTTCTCAAGCTTCTGATTGGTCAGGTTTGAGTTCTCAAGCTTTTGATTGGTCAGATTTGAGCCAAAGGCTCAAATCTGACCAATCAAAAACTTGAGAACGAACTCCGACTCAACTAAAAGTTTTATAAGCATGGATCCAGATGTCTCCTACAGGAGCCGTTTGATCTGCGTGTTTTCAGTTTGCAAAGGCATTAACATCCGTTCGTATGAAGGAAAGGGTAAAAGATGTTTTTAAGCGAAATGGTTAATACCGGGTTTACGCTGCACTTTGTGGGCGTATATACAGTAGAACCTGTCTTAAGCGGCCATTCATTTATTGAACATAGTCTTAAAAAGCAGCTGGTTGCTTAATGCCGGGCTCCTATGGGAGCTTTCTGCATTTCCCTTGACCTGCATTAAACTTCCACCTGCCGTACAGACCCATAATTAGACCTCTTTGTTGATGGCCGCTTAATACGGGGTCCTGTTGTATTTTCGAGGATAATTTCAATGAACATGCATGTGATAGGAGTGCGTTCAAATGAAAACCATGCATGTGTTACGAGTGCGCTCAAATGAAACCATGCATCTTAAAGTTTATTTTAAACCCTTACTGTATCCTTCTTTAAAGAAAATAATGTCTGCTCAAATTTTGGACCTTGGGCAACTTTTTTTTATAATCGATGCGAACAAGGTTTTGGGAAACTATTGCACGAGTGTCAAACAGCTTGGATCCTGATGAGAGATCGTGTTACGGCGTTTCATTTGCACCCAAGCTGTTTGAATGCGAGTCAAAGCAAGGTAAAAGTAAAACACAACGCTCCTACAGGAGCGTTCTGTTTTACTTTCACCTTGTTTTAAGCAGCCACCTGCATTTAACAAAAATATTTTATGTAATTTAGTGACCATTATAGAGAGGTTTTACTGTGCTTCACGCTGACTTGTCTGGGTTTACGCGCTTTGACATTGCCCAAGGCGTCTACAGGAGCTTTCCCTGTATTAAACAACCACCTGCTTTTAAAAACTCAATAAATAAATGGTCGCTTAAGACAAGTTCTTTATTCATAAGATGATTGCTTTAGGTTGTTCTACTGTATTTATCCCTCTCCCATTCTGTTCGTTTCCACCGAATCGTTTGTATGTAACACTTTCCTTCATATATAAACGCTTTTTCACGCCTCTGCAAACAGAACACCCAGATCGGACGAACCCTGTAGGAATCGCCCGGTCAGAATCTTCTCTGTATGCATATAACGTTATAATAAATCTGACCAAGTTTCTACCAATACCAAAACAATCGTATGTATATAATTATGGCGTAACTAAAATGCCGATAATAAATATCCGCAGTGTCATTATTTCTTGCATAAACACTAACAGAACAAGGGTTTACCCTTCTCATGGTGAAATATTCAAGAATGAATCGATCCAGTATGAATTTCAGGTGAAATGTATCCACCGAATTACCATGGCAAACTATGCAGACCCATGTGAGACAGCTCCTCTAGGAGCGGTCTCGCATGGCTCCACACACACTTTGCAGATATGGACGCTAATATATTGCATGAGGGGTTTGGTTTAATCATATCTTTACTAACATTTCGAATTCAACAAGATGTACTGAAAGCTTTTTAATTTATGTCGTTTTTTGATCATTATCGCCGACGGATCGACCAAGCGTTTGTGTAATTGCACTTATCTCAGTGATCATAAGGCAGACTGTATAAAAGTTCGGTACAAATATTTCTATAATTGTCGCCCTCACTGGAAAAGTCACGGGAATACGATAGTTTCACTTAGTACCCAATCGTCTAGGAGCAGTAGACCCAGATCGGAGGCTCCAGTAGGAGCAGTAGACCCAGATCAGGGGTTCCTGTAGGAGCAGTAGACCCTGATCGGAGGCTCCTGTAGGAGCCGTATACCCAGATCGGAGGCTCCTGTAGGAGCAGTAGACCCAGATCAGGGGTTCCTGTAGGAGCAGTAGACCCAGATCGGAGGCTCCTGTAGGAGCAGTAGACCCAGAGTAGCAGCCGTAGACCCAGATCAGAGGCTCCTGTAGGAGCTGTATATCAAGATCAGAGGCTCCTGTGGGAGCAGTAGACTCAGATCAGAGGCTCCTGTAGGAGCCGTCCGATCAGTCTGCTGCGTTTGATTGTGAAATTGTAATAGACCCGGCTACAATTTCTACCAAACCCAAAAACATCTTGAGTACATATTCCATTATAGAAATTCAGCTAACAAATATTCACGATGCCACATTTTGTTTTCTTACATGGATATTCAACAGGGTAAGGGTTAAGAGAAATGAAAGAAAATATAAGTTTACGAAAGTGTAGCTGATGACAATTTTACACAGATGGCAATTATTTACGGCACAAATGATTAACTGAGTTATTCATCGATTGGACCACTACTGTCGTCTTGCGCGATCGCCTTTAATCTTTTCCCTGTTAACCCTTTACTTCGTGGTGAATATTCATGTAAGAAATAATGACCATTAATATTAATTAGATTAATTGTTATAATGGCACGCGAACACAGGACTTTTGACATCCGTATTTCATAAGCAAACACAGCAGACTCATTCGGGAGCAGTCCGATCTGGGTAGCTTAATACAGGACAAAAGTAATGCAGAAAGCTCCTATATTATTTATTACCTGAATTATGTGTCAATTACCTCATGAATATTCATGTAAGAAATAATGATACATTTAATTAGAAACTGTTGAATCATATCTAATCGGGTGTATGCTTTGTTTACAAATGCGCTTAAAGGCGTTTATATGAAGGAAAGGGTTAAAAGTATAAATTGACCAAGCCAACACCTTTACAATAAGGTTGGCAAATCGGAAGCGTTCTGTATTTATCGCCCAATGACGCACAGGGGGGTTAATGGCACTATCTGTGCCGGGTAGCAAAGAGGAATCTCGCTAATGCAACTACAACTTATTAATAAACGATTCTGTAAAAGCAGGTTGTTGCTTAACGTTAGACAAAATACAGAAAGCTCCTATGGGAGCTTTCTGCATAACTTTTATCCTGCATTAAGCTACCATCTATAAAAAAATAATAATTAGATGACTTAAGTGGTGTTAGCGAGATATTACTGTTTAAACTACATTGTATTTGATCGCTAAGTAAATGCCAACAAATATCCGCTTTTTCAGTTATCAAGTCATCGCAAAAATAGAGACGGTCTGTCAGCTTGGGTCCTCGTCTTCAAGCTTCTGTGATTCAAATGAATGTAGTATAGCCTGCATTAAGCGGCCACCAAAAGAGGTCTAGTTATGGGTCTGTAAGACAGGCTGTAGCTTAATGCAGGTCAAAAGTAATGCAGAAAGCTCATATAGGAACAGCAACCACCTACAATTATACCCCTCTGATCAATAAATGAATGGCCGATTCAGACAGGTTCTACTGTATATCACGTCAACCGTTCGTTTTCCAAACTGCACTCCTGCAAGAATTCGTTTGCCGGCGAGACACAGTAAAACCTCTCTATAACGACCACTAAATTGCATTAAATATTTTGTGTTAAAGGCAGGTGGCTGCTTAAAGCAAGGTGAAAGTAAAACAGAACGCTCCTATATGAGCGTATAGGAGCGTTCTGTTTTACTTTCACTTTGCTTTAAGCAGCCACCTGCCCTACATACCAGCTAATTAACACAAATTAGAGGCCGTTATAGAGAGGTTTTGCTGCATTTGGTAGTTTGTCAATGAAACAGTGTAGACCATGATCGGAGAGCTATTTACATGGTTTGCATACCCATTTATTGGATCGCCGAAGTAAATGGTTAAACGCGACAATGCTTTACGTTTAAAGAAGAATCGGTAATGTGTTCTGCATTAAACTACGTCTTTGAGAGCTAAATGTGTATCACTCTCGTCCTGCATAAAGCTACCGAATCCGTTTCGCGTAAACGTTAATCTATTCTAATTGAGCAAATAGCACTTAGCCAATTCCGCTCGAGTTTTGTTTACAGAAGTGGGGTACATTCGGGCTTTTTATTGTGTCAAGTCTTCAAACCATGATCGAAAGCGGTCAATATGTTTGTCTGTTCAATAGTGACTGTGTGGAGGTTCAATATAAACACGTTCATCCGTTTTAAACCATTCCCTCATATTGACGCCTCTGCAAGAGTCACATATTGAAACCATTGTGACACTGGATCTAAAAATAGCCTATGATGTAATGGGTTACAATGTAACCCTTTCCTTTTTGTACATTTGCAAACAGTATATCCAGATCAGACAGCAACTATAGAAGTTGCTGGGTGAGGGTCTGCTCTAGTTGCTTATGGAGTTTATTCCATATTCCATTTCCTTCATACAAACGGTGTTCACGCATTTGCGAACTAGACGGATCACGGCTCCTGTTGGAGCCATCTGTTCAGGGTCTGCTCTGTTTGCTAATGTCATGGTATTAATCAAGATTTCAGTTTTGGTCAAATCTAAGAGTTCCCTCGAATCGTTCATGCATTATAAAAAATAGCTAGTAAAGTTTCATGGTGCCATTATTTTTACATTATTTCTTAATTCAAAGAATTCTCACGCTTTTGCAGTGTAAAAGAAACCGTACCTCTATGATACCCGTACCTCTATGATACAAGTACCTCTATGATGAAATACAGTACAACCCCTCTCATACAGAATTTTAGTAAATGAGAATTTAGATATTTTAGGCAGGATGAAAATCATACATATAGCACTTACAGATCGGCATTGAAACTAATTTGAACACTCCGCTAAGAGGGATTTTAACCCTTCAGTCCATAAATACGCCTTTCTATGCCTTTGCAAACAGTAGACCCAGATGAGACGGCTCCTGCAGGAGTATTCTTACATGAATAATCGTTGGGTAAAGGGAGAATGCAGTCTTATTTGAACCCAACGTGATAACGAGTGTGATGACGGATTCACCTGTTACTGAAGTTAGAACAGTTTTTTTAATACAGCAGAACCTGTATTAAGCGGTCATTAAAAAGAGGAATACAGTAAAAAAAAACTCTAAACAGGACGTTCAAATTAGTATCAATATCGCTTAATGCAGGGTGAAAGTCATACAGAAAGCTCCTCTGGGAGCTTTCTGTATGACTTTCATCCTGCATTAAGCAGCCACCTGCCTAAACATGTATAAATTCTTCTCTACTAGAATTCCGGTTTAAAGGGTTTTACTGTAATTATTGGTATGTGAGGTAGGTGGTAGCTTGATGCAAGTTATACAGAAAGCTAAATATTTGCAAAGTCCCGAAGTCATTTAATCCGTGAGCGGTTCCTATCGGGTCTTTTAGTAGTGCATGGACATTTCAGAACTAAAGCACTTTCTTCCATTACACAGCTATGGAAATATTAAGGGGAATGTTTCATTGCTATTTCGTGATACTGGAAGCGTTGAACCACTAGCGCTATAAGTATATTATTGTATTGATGACCAATTCTTTTCGACTCATTTCACGTATTCCGGTCAAAAGGCACAGATAAACATAATAAAATATTGCTAAATACAAAACTGTTAATGAAATAAATTGCTTACCTCCAGGAATTAATTATCTTTTCCAGAATTTGTCGAAATTTATGTCCCGCGAGTTACCACCGTGCCTACCTCAGTGCGCTCGCCACGCCTTGTGAAATTGCGGAGCAGTCAAACGAGGTTTATATACCCGGACAATACCGGGTACGTTTTGAATAGAGAGTATTCTATTATTTGATATTAGCAAGGGCGGGGTATACAAACCGGTTCTTGCTCTCACTGAGAGGATTATATAAGTACAACCAATTGTCGCTATTGGATCAGTCCGACAGACTGGCAAAGGTAGCATTTTGTCATTGTGTATAGGGTAAGGACATATGAACCTGTTATTCGTAATCCATTAATTAATCCCATAAAGCTTGTGTTGCAAGAGGGCAGCTGTTTCTAAAACATTCGTCTAAGGCATTTTAAAAAGCAAAACAATTCTAAGTTAAAATTCAAAAGCATCGCTCATTTCTAAATTACACACAAACCATGTTTGAAAAGGATTGCGAAAACTTAAAAAGACATAATTGTCAGGTACAGGACTATGCCATCAAATGTGTGTATTGGTTCCGGGGAAATCTACCTGAAAAGAAGAATGCTACATCAGTGCTTCATTGACCTATTCCACCATGTAAACACTTTACGTCTTTGCTAATAGAATAGAACCAGATCAGACATACCCAGTAGAAGCCGTCTGATCAAAGTCTGCTCTGTTTACTAATGGTATAGTATAGATATTATTCTACAGTTAATAATAATAATAATAATAATAATTAATAATAATAATAATAATAATAATAATAATAATAATAATAATAATAATAATGATAATAATAATAATAATGATAATAATAATAATAATGATAATAATAATAATAATAATAATAATAATAATAATAATAATAATAATATTGACATCAAACACGTATACATGCGTATATCATTTATGCTCCTGAAGAGGCCCTCTGAGTTCATGCTTATAAAGCTTTTTAGTTGAGTCTGAGTTTGTTCTCAAGCTTTTGATTGGTCAGATTTGAGCCAAAGGCTCAAATCTGACCAATCTAAAACTTGAGAACGAACTCAGACTCAACTAAAAAACTTTATAAGCATGAATACTGGTCTGGGTCTACACTGTTTGTCTATACCCATGTATGAGATAAACAGAGTTCACGGGTTCACAAATTAAAATGTATTACTACGCATATCTAGAAACACATGTGACAGCTAAATGCGGGTCGGTAGTAATGCTGATATAACATATAAATTTATAAACTCATAATTTAAGATATGAGCTCTTAATTGAGCCAACCGATTGTACAATTATTATGTTCAAAGGCAAAATATTCCAAATAATAACACCAGAATAGGAAAACGACCTCCGGAAAAAATCAGACTTTGGTCTTGGAGAATATAATTCAGATTTCGAGGCCTTAGCCAAATTGTCTTGAAAGTATACCCTGTTTGCAATAATTAAATATAATCTAATTGCTGTTAATGACGTCATCATTTCTTACATGAATATTCAACAGATACGATGTTAACCCTTCGCTTGCTATTCGCGTCAGTATAGTTACCTGTAAATAGTGAAGACCCTGATGAGACAGCTCCTGCAGGAGCTGTCTCATCAGGGTCTGCACTATTTACAAGTTGAATGTGCAACAAGTGCATTCCACAGCAGTGATTGCACAGAGAAATAATTGTAGACAGTGAAGATATTTGTAATTATACCACAGGGCAAGGGTAAAGAAGGAGAAATGTATTTTAAAATTCAGCAAGAAAAGGGTTAAGACAGGTGTTGACATAACTATTTTGCATCTTTGATATTTTATAGCTGCTATTCTTATAATTCCATGTGAACACAGTTATATTTGACTAAGACAGAAACTGTAGAATCTAATCTATAGTACAGGTATTTCATAAGCTAACAGAACAGATCCTTATCAGACGGCTCCTATAACCACCTGATCAGGATCTATTCTATTTGCAAATGTCAGACAGCTCCTATAACCACCTGATCAGGATCTATTCTATTTGCAAATGTCAGACAGCTCCTATAACCACCTGATTAGGATCTATTCTATTTGCAAATGTCAGACGGCACCTATAACCACCTTGTCAGGGTATATTCTGTTTGTCACCTGATCAGGATATATTCTGTTTGCTGATCAGGATCTATTCTGTTTGCAAATGTCAAAAGGCGTCTCTATTAAGTTAAGGGCAAATGTGGACAGAGTTCTCATTATTACTCTCGTATTGAACTAAGTTTTCTTTAAAATTGGAATTATTTTTTCTCTAGCATCCATAAATAATCCCCATTGGCCCATTACTCCATAAATACGCCCCTTATCCCCGTTACTCAATAAATACACTCTGATTTCTGGAGTCTTTTTCTTTTGCAAAATTTGCAGACCTGAAACCACCATTCTGCGTAACATTAACCCTTCCCTCCATAGGCTATTTTTAGACCCATCCTCTTTGAATGAATCTACCCAAAAGGACCATGAACTAGAGAAATTTTAGAATGTTTTAGTTTGAAACCATAGGAGCAAATGCTCTATTTATCACAATGGTTTCACAAAGTGACTTTTGCAGAGTCATCAAAAGTAGTCAATATAAGGGAATGGCAGCGCATGAATATATAAATATCAGTCACAAAGCCATACTTTGATTGATATTATACTTCCAGTAGCAGTTACTCATGAATAAATGTGCTCATCGAATGACATTGTCCCCTTCCTTTCATATAAACACCTTTCAACGAATTTTCAAACAGAGTAGACCAAGATCAGACGGTTCCTGACCCGTCTGATAAAGATCTGCTCTGTTTGCTTATGGTATAATATAGATCTGTTTCTACAGTTTCTGTCTAACCCAAAACATCCTGTATATATATGCCACCATGAAATATAAGCTGACAGATATTCATGATGACATTTTTCCTTACATGGGTTATGCAAGCGATTAGATAGTCACGCCCACAACGGAAGAACTCTGCGATTGGTAAATACGATGAGGAAGAATAGCAGGACTCTCTTTACGTCATTGAAAAAATCATCCTCATTTAGAAGAAAAATGAACGACTTTTATACCCGGTGAAAATTTAAAGGTTAATATGAGCGATATAGCCACGGACAATTGTATACGAACTGTCTCTTACTTGCCAGGGCGAGACGAATATCACCAAGCAGAAACCACAAGTCAACACTTCCAAATTTAGCGTTTTATTTTCAATTCGATTCATCGACTTTAAAGATATTACACAACGCATGCTTTGTTTGTGCACCTTAATATCAACGTGACTCGCATTTTAAACAGTGTGGATGTACACCAGAAATCTTAGCATCTAAAGTACTGCTGAATTCAGTTAATTAACCAATGCACACATACTGACACCTTTAGCCCCTCTGTACAAGTCACTTTTTGAAACCATTGTGATAAATAGAGCATTTGCTCCATATGCATATACATCTAAATTAAACATACTACATAAACAACAGTCCATATATGAAATGCAGCAGAAATTGTATGTTTTCTGTTTCCTTTCATCTCTGGAGGAAGACTTATCCAGTCTGCACTTTTAAGCTCGCAGTAAGTTGATTTTTTTTTTCAAATCAGATCTCTCTTTTGCTTGCATTTTGTGATGTCATGTGCAATTGTTTATTATGCTTATTTGGTTTAGCCTTTCTGCTGTCTGTATTTATATACATGTATACATGTTTGTTTTTTATGCTTGTGCCTCATTTCTGCTTGTACTTTTATTTCTTAGAGCATGTGCCTTTTCAGCGTGTTTCACTTTATCTTTTTTAATATGGTTGTCAACCTTTTTAGATCCTCATAGCTTCTCAAAACATTTTTCACTACATAACCTTATACATGTATATGCACACGTCTTACCCTTAAATTTTCTTCTGCTTTATAGGTGTACTCATTTGCTTTTTAGGTTTTTGTCTGTGTCAAACAATAGCTTATAAGTAAAGTTTTATGTTTTGGTTGTAGCTGACTTATAAAATATATGTTTTTCTCTTACAGAACTTTCCTTTTTACAGGCATCCCTCTCTTTGTTTTTACTTTTTGATATGTTAATGCTTTTGTTTAAATGTTTTTGTTATTACAACCGACGTTAAATAAAGCTTCTTGTATCTTGTAGGAACAAAAAATAATTCTAAAAATAACCTATCATGAAATGGGTTGAGCCTTACCCCACTGTAAATAGCCTATCAGGGAATGGGTTGAGCCTTACTCCGCTGTAGCAAAATCACATCTGCTCACTGACACTTGTCACATAGTCTATACTGATGCATTTGCTGCATGGTCTAAGCGAATGTACTTGTTACATGGTCTACGTCGTGTATATACACTTGTCACATAGTCTATACGCATGCATTTGCTGCATGGTCTAATTGAATGTACTTGTTACATGGTCTACGTCGTGTATATACACTTGTCACATAGTCTATACGCATGCATTTGCTGCATGGTCTAAGCGAATGTACTTGTTACGTGGTCTACGTCGTGTATATACACTTGTCACATAGTCTATACTGATGCATTTGCTGCATGGTCTAATTGAATGTACTTGTTACATGGTCTACGTCGTGTATATACACTTGTCACATAGTCTATACGCATGCATTTGCTGCATGGTCTAAGCGAATGTACTTGTTACATGGTCTACGTCGTGTATATACACTTGTCACATAGTCTATACGCATGCATTTGCTGCATGGTCTAATCGAATGTACTTGTTACATGGTCTACGTCGTGTATATACACTTGTCACATAGTCTATACGCATGCATTTGCTGCATGGTCTAAGCGAATGTACTTGTTACATGGTCTACGTCGTGTATATACACTTGTCACATAGTCTATACGCATGCATTTGCTACATGAACTAAGCGAATGGACTTATTATTGCTACATGATCTAGGCACATGCATTTGTTACATACCAGTAGTATACGCACGTGTGGTTGTTAAAGGCACACACACACACACATGTTCTTATTGCATGGTCCACACTAATGTTGTACTTGTCACGTGCATGCACCTGTTACATGGTATATACGAATGTACTTGTTACATGGTCAACATGCATGTTTTGTTATATGGTCTACATGTATGTATTTATTACATGGTCTTCACGCATGTAACTGTTACATGGTTTACATGCATGTACCTGTTACATGGTCTACATGTATGGTTTGTTACATGGTCCACACGCATGTACTTGTTACATGGTTTGCATGCATATACCTGTTACATGGTCTACACGCATGTACCTGTTACATGGTCTACACGCATGTACCTTTTACATTGTCTACACGCGTGTACTTGTTACATGGTCTACACCCATGTACTTGTTACATGGCATACACACATTTTACTTGTTACATGGTCTACACCCATGTACTTGTTACATGGCCTACACGCATTATACTTGTTACATGATCTACACCCATGTACTTTTTACATGGCCTACGCGCATGTACCAGTTACATGGTCTACACGCATGTACCTGTTACATGGTTTACACGCGTGTACTTGTTAATGGTCTACACGCATGTTCCTGTTACATTGTCTACATGCATGTATAATTATGTTACATGATCTAAACGCATGTACTTGCTACATGATCTAAACGCATGGTCTAAACACATGAACTTGTACTAAACGCATGTACTCATGTACTTGCTACAATGTTTAATGCATGTATTTGTTACATGATCTACATGCATGTATTTTACATGCTTCATAATGTACTTGCTACACATACTTGTTACATGGTTAGTGTCCCTAAATATCAACGTGACTCGAATTTTAAACAGCGTGGTCTACACGCGTGTAAAATATCCTTGCTACATGGTCTGCACATATTTATTCGTTACATGGTATACACACATATAAACTGTACTTCTTCCATGGTCTATACGCCTGTACTTACTATAATTATGTTCTACACACATGTACAATGTTACATGGTCAACACGCATGTACTCAGTATATGGTCTGCAGACATGTAAAATGTACTTCTTACATGGTCTATACGCATGCACTTGCTGCATGGTCTACATGCATGTATTAATTAAACACGCATGTACAATGTACGTGTTACATGATCTTTTCGCATGTAGTTGCTAATGGTCTACACGGATGTACTTTCTACATGGCCTACAAACATGTATTTGTTACACGATCTACACGCATGCATTTACAACATGTCTATAGGCAAACACTTACTGTATGGTTTACATGCACGCACTTGTTACATGTTCTAACCACGTGCACTTGACAAAGAGTCTACACAAATGCACGTGTAACACGATCCACATGGATGCACTTGTTATATGGTCTTCACGCATGCACTAGTTGTAACCAGTGACTTACATGCATGCACTTGTTACATGGTCTTCATGCATGTACTGGTAACATGGCCTACATGCATGCACTTGTTACATGGTCTCACGCATGTTCTAATTACATGGCCTACATGCATGCACTTGTTACATGGTCTTTCCATATGTTCTAATTACATGGCCTACATGCATGCACTTGTTACATGGACTTCACGCATGTACTAATTACATGGCCTACATGCATGCACTCGTTACACGGTCTTCACACATGCACTGGTTACATGATCTACATGCATGTACCTGTTAATGGTCTACATGCATGTACTTGTTACATGGTCTTCGCGTGTGTAATTGTTGCACGTTCTACACGTATGTGTATAGTACATGGTCTACACATATGTACATGATACATGGTCTACACGTATGTACACGTTACATGGTCTACACGTATGTACATGTTACATGGTCTATACATATGTTAGTGTTACATGGTCTACACGTATGTACATGGTCTACACGTATGTACATGTTACATGGTCTACACGTATGTACATGCTACATAGTCTATACATTATTAGTTATACAGTTCTTTCCCAGGGTACATGACGATTTATTCCCGGCTGAGGAAAATCATGTTGCCCGAGCCGTCAGGCGAGGGTTACATGGTTTTACCAGCCGGGAATAAATCGTCATGTACCCTGGGAAAGAACTGTATAACGAATTTATTATACTGCAAAGTTTTACGGTTCGGATAATTTATATAAATCCATTTTGGCATGTTGAATCACTAAACACGCTAATTCCCCTAAAAGCGCCTCAATACATTTATTTCTACCCGAAGGTATCCGAAGTGGTGTGTATTATATTTCATCGGCGTTCGTGTTATAATAGATGACTGGACGATATAATAACTCCTCTAAAAACGGTTTTATTGGTCATTTGAAACAATAATGGTTTTTAATTCATTCCTGCATTGTTTTCTTTACGTATTAATAGTTGTCTATTATGAAGTTTGCTATTGTTTAGCCGAGTCGAGAAGTCAGTCTTTTGGTTTCTGACCATAATATGTGGGGCCTGCCATGGGTAATTTCTATGTACCCTGTCAGCTCACAGGGTACATGGACTCATGTACACGGCTAGTTAACCAATCAGAAGTGAGGATTTTACTTTGCAGTATAATAAATGCACTGTACTACACGTATGCACTGTTTACATAGTCTATATGTATGTACATGTTACATGGTCTGCCAGCATGAACCTATTACATGACATGGTCTGTACACGGATGTTCTTGCTACATAGTCATCACGCATGTATTCATGCGTGTACATGTACTTGTTTAATGGTCTGCGTGCATGTACAAGTACTTGTTTAATGGTCTACATGCATGTACATGTACTTGTTTAATGGTCTACCTGCATGTACTTTAAGCAGCGCTTTTGTATCAACTCTCTTCGAGTAAATAACTCGACTGCAAAATGTCTGTTACAAGTTCTATAATAACGCTTCATTGTTGTACGGGCTATATCTGTTTTTAAGTTCTAAAATAAAGATTTCTTTGTTGTACGAGCTATATGAAAACCCACGACCAGGGTGTCAAACTGTTTGGATCCTGATGCTGAGATACTGGATGGTATATCTGGATCCAAACTGATTACACAGGTACCCGTCACTAGCGTGCGAGAAGTTAACCCTAATCCTTTCGAAATGACATGGTGAGCTCCACCTCTCATTTATTTATCCGCTGTATTTTCACTATCCACCGACTCCTTAATGCATTTTGGAAGTACACATGTAATTATCTGAGTGGCAAACAGCTTGGATCCTGATGAGACGCCGAGTTATTCGGTGTCTTATCTGGATCCAAGCTGTTTGCAAATGTGACAACTGTTGGGTTGGGTGGGATAAGGGTTAATAACGCTCGTTTTTCTAAAGCAGAGTGAAACACACAAGACCTCAAACACGGGTAGCGGTTTAGTATTACAAAAGATCGCGTATACAGAAAAAGTTATAAGTAAATATTTGCATACGGCTACAATAGCGCTAGGCGTCGGCTGGTCAAGTTTGACCACCAATACACATACTGACATTAGTAATTATATGCATGGAGAAACAAGTACAGCTAAACCCATATAAAGGAACCACTTTATGCAATTTATTTTATAATGACACATGAACACAGAGAAGTTTGGCCATGACAGAAACTGTAAATTCATATTTATATTACATGTATTTCATAATCAGTCAGAGCAGACATGGATCCTATATGACCCGCCTGATCTCGGTCTACTCTGTTTGATAAGGCGTAGAAAATGCGAATTTAAGGAGAAAAGGATAGACCCTTAGTCTGCTGTAAAATATATGTCTCTACAAACTCTGATATGTCACATTTTTACTTACTTCCGACTCGGTAATCTATTCTCTCTTATTGACGACTTTTGGCGACTCTGTAAAATTCACTTTGTGAAACCATTGTGATAAATAAAGCATTTGCTCCTATAGGAGCAAATGCTCTATTTATCACAATGGTTTCAAACTCAAAAATTCTAAAATTTTACTTTTCTCTAGTAAATGCTCCTTTTCGTAGATTCATTCAAAACGGTTATATCTAAAATAACCTATGAGGTAAAGGGTTAATCGATTTAAGAAACTATTGATCGAATGTCGAATAGCTTGGATCCTTATCAGAGATACATTTGGATTCAATCTGTTGAAACCAATTTCATCACATAATCTTCAGTGTGGGAGTGCCGAACAGAGTGCCGCAAGTCGCGGAAATGCACTAGTACATTTATTTTTTATTCAAATGAGCAGTTTGAATCCGGTCGAAAATGATTCTTAAAGAGAATCCCCGAACCAATGCATGACATCATTGGCGTTATATAATCGTTAGCCAATCGTAGCGCTGCATTTGCGTCTTGGCTGTAAACAATGGCGTCAGCTATTGACTGTGTCCATGGCTCCAGGGTTATGTGATAAAACGAATATTGCATTCGTGTTCATTACAGATTTTTTTTGAAACTCTTTTACTATAATGAATATGACACTCGCTAAAGCTCGCGTTATATTATTATAATAAACTTGTTTCATTAAAACAATTTGTAATGGACACTCATTTAAGATATTCTATACGTATATTAAAATGCTGTAACCTTTAGCCTGCTGAGCAAATTATTTTTACAGATTTTTTTCACCCACTACATTTTCAAAATTTAAGCTATAATCAATTTGTCTTCCAAAATGCTATCAGGATGTCAAACAGTTTGGATCCTGATGAGACGCCGAGTTACTCGGCGTCTCATCTGGATCCAAACTGTTTGTATATGTATTCACTCATCCGCCCATAGAAAACTAAAGGTTAAATCCATTTGAAATAAATGCAGTAGATACAGGCTTGCACTCAACCTTCTATACAGAATGAGACCTGACTATTCTTGCATAGCCTTGCATCGTTTGTTTACCCAGATTAACTGTAATGCCCCTTAGGATTTTCTCTTTTGTTCTGTGTGTTAACCCTTTTCAAGCTAAGCTAGAGCTAACTGGCATTTGCAAACAGCTTGGATCCAGGTGAGACGCCGAGTAACTCACGGTCTGATCAGGATCCAGGCTGTTTGACACTCGATTAAAAGTTTCTTTTAAGAAAATCATTGAATCAAATGTACGTAAAACTTGTATTACATTACGGTTTTGGTAGAGCCGTAATAAGGCTTAACACTTTACCCCTTGAATAGTCATGTAAGAAAAAATGACATCATATATATTGATCAGCTGAAATTTCATAAAGGCATATATCTATGTACACATGGTATTTTGGCTTTTGGTAGAAATTATATAGTCAGGTATATTATAACTTCTTAAGCAAACACAGCAGACCATGATCAAATGGCTCCTGGAGGAGATTTCTCATTTGGATTGACTATGTTTGCAAAGGTATGAAAAAGCGTGAACATGATGGGAAGGGTTAAATACAAGTAACAAGACATAGTATAGCGAACAGTTGATCCTCCGGACTACAGTATCTCCAAATGTGTACAGTAAAACCCCTCTAAACCGGAATTCTGGTAGAGAAGAATTTAGATACTTTTAGAAATGTGACTACTAAATGCAGGGTGAAAGTGTTGAGGCGTCATTATTTCCTGATGCGTCATTAGCCCATTCCCTCATATTGACGCCTGTTAGCCCATTCCCACATATTGACGCCTGTTAGCCCATTCCCTCATATTGACGCTTGTTAGCCCATTCCCTCATATTGATGCCTGTTTGCCCCTTCCCTCATGTTGACGCCTGTTAGCCCATTCCCTTCCCTCATATTGACGCCTGTTAGCCCATTCCCTTCCCTCATATTGACGCCTGTTAGCCCATTCCCTTCCCTCATAATGACGCATGTTTGCCCATTCCCTCATATTGACACCTGTTAGCCAATTCCGTCATATTGACACCTGTTTGCCCATTCCCTAATATTGACGCCTGTGTATAAGTCATATTTTGAAAGCATTGTTATAAATAGAGCATTTGCTCCATAGGAGCAAATGCTCTATTTATCACAATGCTTTAAAAACTACAACATTCTACAAGTTTCCTTTTCTTTAGTAAATTTCCATTTCGGTAGATTTATTCTAAGAAGTTGGGTTTAAAAAATAACGGGGCCTCGTGGCTGAGTGGTTATGGTCTTCGACTGACAATCGCTTAGCCCCTCACCGTTGCGCGTTCAAATCCCGGTCTGGGCATTTGGATTGTTCATGTGCGGTAGGTCGGTGGTTCTACTTGGGTGTTCTTCTGTTCACGAAACAATGCACGAAACAATGCAATTTGTTTTGTGCGCAGAATAACCTCTGAGGCCCTCCTCCTCCTCCTGGAATTAGCTGGTCGTCATGATATGGTTGAATTACTGTTAAAACGATGTAAAACCCGGAAAAAAACCAAACCTAAAAATAGCTTATGAGGGAATGGATTAAGAGTAGTATGAATTAACCATTTCACCGTTGAATATTAATGTTAGAAATAATAACAGGAATATTCAAACAGAACAGACCCTGATCAGATGGCTCCTTTAGGAAAGCAAAGACACGTAAAAGCGTTTTTATTAGGAAATAATTTAGGCACTTTGATTTCGAATCGACATACGCTTAGGGAGAATAACAAGTTCTCATACAACCCGGGTAGTTGACCACAATCAGACCACAATCAGTTCCGAGAACTTTCCCTAATAATGTAAACTACATGTGTGATGATATTGTAACATCACCATTCTATAAATTTTGCGAACAGAACCGAGGAGGCATTACCATATTCCATTTCATGTGTCTAATCCTATACCTGATGAATATCTATGTAAGAAATAATGTAAGAAATAATTACATCATGAATATTTATTGGCTAACTTTTCCACACATGCGCACAGGGTATTTGGCCAAGACATAATTTGTATCTCATATATACAGTAGTTCCCCTCTAATGCGACCATTAATGTCTTTATAAGCAGATGGTTGCTTAATTAGGGACAAAAGTAATGCAGAAAGCTCTTCTACATTACTGTTGTCCTGCATTAAGCTACCACCTGCATTTTGCACCCAGAATTATACCTCATTTATGTGGTCGCATTAGCTGATCTTTACTGTATATCATTCCATAAGCAAACAAAGCAGACCCTGATCAGAGCCGTCTTAACTTTGTGCTGTTTGCAAATGCGGAAAGAGCTCTTGCAAGAGGTAAATGATGTTCTATGTTCTATAAATATGCCTTTATAAAACAACATAGATTGTGACTCTTCGGTTCTGTTCTGAAAAGAAAATATATAAAGGAAAGGCGTAAAAAGGAGTATCTGTTGAATAAATGCTTAGAGGGAGAGGGATTTATTTCCATATCGAGCAACAAAACAGTAGTTAACACATACATATCTTAAGATTATAAAAATAGTAATCGTGTTATATGTGTGTTATGAACCATGTCAGCCGCATCAATATGAAGGATGACACAAAAAAGAGAAGGCATGTCCTTTATTTCCATTGTGGTCCTTAAGAATGAAGCAAGTAAACTAGCCAGCGAATTACTTTGTAAATACAGTAGGGAGCTATAATGTACGAATATAGCAGCCGATAACAGCCTACAAATGTAGCAGGCAACAGTATACACGTGTTGCGAATGTAGCAGGCGACAAAAACTTACGAACAAAACAGGCGACACAAAGCTTGCGAATGGAGCAGGCGACAAAAGCTTACGAACATAGCAGGCGACAAAAAGTTTGCGAAATGTAGCAGACGACAAAAAGCTTGAAAATGTAGCAAGTGACAAAAGCATGAAAACGTAGTAGGCGACAAAAACTTGTGAATGTAGCAGCCAACGATAGCTTGTGAATGTATCCGGGTAACACTAGCTTATGAATGTAGCAAGCAACAATAGCATGTGAATATAACAGGTGACAAAAGCTTGCGAATGTAGCAAGTGACAAAAGCATACGAATGCAGTAGGCAACAATAGCTTTTGAATGTAGCAGGCGACAATAGCTTGTGAATCTAGCAGGCAACAATAGCTTGTGAATGTAGTAGGCGGCCATAGCATGTGATTGTAGCAGGCAACAATAGCATGTGAATGCAACAAGTGACAAAGGTTTGTGAATGTAGCAGGCTACAGTAGCGTGTGAATGCTTGCGAATGCAGCAGACAGCAAAAGCTTATGAAGACAGGAGGCGACATTACAACGTGGATGTCCCAGAGAGCAATAGTTTAGGAATGTTTTCGAGGACAATAGCTTGCAAAAGTTAAGGCAACTAAAGCTTATAAATGACAGGCATATTTATGCGAATATAATAGGAGAAAATGGCTTGTCAATTTAGCAGGAGAAACTAGCTTGCGAACGTAGAATGTAACAGGAGAAAATAGCTTGTGATATAGCAGAAGAAAATAGCCTGTGAATGTAGCAGGAGAAAAATAGTTGTGAATGTAGCAGGAAAAATGGCTTGTGAATTTAGCACAAGAAAACATTTTGCGAATGTAGCAGGGGATATAGCTTGTGAAAATTAGCAGGAGAAAATAACTTGCGAATGTAGTCGAAGACAGAACGCGACTTAGCTTTGGTTTGTACATGTACATTGCCCGGCAATGTCAAATTGGCGTTTGGGTTGTACATGTACATTATCCAGCAATGTCAAATTGGCGTTTGGTTTGTAGATGCACATTGCCCAGCAATGTCAAATTGGCGTGTGGTTTGTACATATACATTATCCGGTAATGTTAAATTGGCGTGTGGTTTGTACATATACATAATCCGGTAATGTTAAATTGGCGTTTGGTTTGTACATATACATTATCCGGTAATGTTAAATTGGCGTTTGGTTTATACATACATGTACATTACAAAGCAATATTAAATTGGCGTTTGGTAGGTACATGCACATTATCCGGCAATGCTAGATTAGCGTTTGGTTTGTACATGTACATTACCAGGCAATGTTAAATTGGCGTTTGGTTTGCACATGTACATTACCAGGCAATGTTAAATTGGCGTTTGGTTTGTACATGTACATTACTCGGCAATGTTAAATTGGCGTTTGGTTTGCACATGTACATTACCCGGCCATGTTAAAATGGCGTTTGGTTTGCACATGTACATTACTCGGCAATGTTAAATTGGCGTTTGGTTTGCACATGTACATTACTCGGCAATGTTAAATTGGCGTTTGGTGTGTACATGTACATTATTCGGCAATGTTAAATTGGCGTTTGGTGTGTACATGTACATCATCCGGCAATGTTAAATTAGCGTTTGGTTTGCACATGTACATTATCCGGCAATGTTAGACTGGCGTTTGTTGTGTACATGTACGTTATCCGGCAATGTTAAATTGGCGTTTAGTGTGTACATGTACATTTTCCAGCAATGTTAAACTAGCGTTTGGATTGTACATGTACATTGCCCGGCAATTTTAATTTGACCTTTGATTTGTACATGTTCTTTACCCTGCAATGTCAAACTGGCGTTTGATTTGTACATGTACATTACCCGGCAATGTCAAATTGGCGTTTGATTTGTACATGTACCTCTAGTAGCTTTTTACAATCATTTCGTCCTGCAACATGCTGAGAAAAGTGTTGTACATAAAATAAAATGTCTGAGAATTCAGCAGACCACTCTCCATTTGTTAACCTTTTACTCAATGGAGATTCATGTAAGAAATAATAACTTCATGAATAAAATTCATGTTTTTCATAATGGCACTACGGACAGCGAAGTACTTTATCATGACAGAAACTGTAAAATCACATTTATGTTCATTTCATAAGGAAACAGGGCAGACACTGATTAGACGACTCCTATAGATGCCGTCTGGTCTGAGTCTATTCTGATTGCAAAGGCGTCAAAAAGCGTGAAAGGTTATCTAGAGGTGAAACTGGTTGGATCCTGATCAGATACCTAGTTACCCTGTTATTAGCATAGGTAATCACGGATTCAACAATGGCATATTATAAAGTTTAAAGAATGAAAGAAGCCATTTTTAGAGAAAAAAAGTTGATTCATACTTAACCCTTCTCATGCTTCATATTCAAATGTGAATCTATCCACTATGAATATTGATTAGCTGAAATATTCTAAAGTTGGATCAGTTGTAGTTACTGAATTATCATGGCAAATAGTGCAGACCCATGTGAGACAGCTCCTAGGGGAGTTCCTCGAGAAGCTGTCTCATATGGCTCTACGCTATCTACAAATGACGATCTGTACGCTGACGATCTGTACGCTGATAGCACGAGAAGGATAAAGTTGACTCAAAGTGAATGTGTAATGTCGGGTCAAGTACGAGTACAAATATCGTGTGACAAAATCATGGTCAGAACACGCCTCTGTCAGTCCACCACCACTGCAAATATGCAAATATACCCCCCCCCCCCCAAAAAAAAAAAAGAAAAAAAAAAGAGAAAAGGAAAGAAACATCAGTTGGTTTCACATTTAAACCACGAATTGCTTGGTGTCAGATCAGGATCCAAACTTAGACCAGAAAAGGTGAAAGTATGCAGACGACAATTTTATAGCAGGCGATAAGTCTGGTTGTGTAAGCCCTTAACTTCAATAGTCATGCCATTAAATTAAATATTAACGCACTACTTGTTATTTCTTTCACACTTTTCTTAACCCTTCTCTTGCTGAATTTTAAAATACATTTATCCTTCTTTACCCATGCCCTGTTTTATAGTTACATAAATCTTCTCTGTGTACAAGTATGTTGCTGTGAAATCACTGCTGTGGGGCGCACTGGTTGCACAATCAACTTGTAAATAGTGCAGACCCTGATGAGACAGCTCCTGCAGGAGCTGTCTCATCTGGGTCTTCACTGTTTACAGGTTGGTATATTGAGGTGAATAGCAAGCGAAGGGCTTAATGTCATCTGTAATTCACCCACACAAATTGTTGTCTGCGACGCCTAAATTCTTTATCTACTGTTTTGCGGCATCAATGTTTCTTTATTTACCGCTATTATGCAGCAATTTAACCCTTTGCCTAATGATTAGTCATATCAATATTAATGGAATCATGAATATTTATTAGCTGATGTTAGTCGATTCAGTTTGGACCCGGGAGTGATTATTACTGTACAAAATTCAAATTTGAGCAGTCGCCATTTTTTCCCCAGCGGGGTAAGGGTTAAAGCAAACGAGTAGAGCTGGTAGTAATGAAATAGTGAAACATTCGTACAACTACTCCTATATTTATACAAAATATTAAAGAAACCTTATAATGTTTACCATTATCTCGCGTCGAAAAAAATACAGATCTTAAATTTAGATCAGATGCAATTTCGACTATTTCCGATTAGATCAAGGTTTTGAGAAACTGCTGACTGAGCGTCAAACGGC